>JAKZAO010000010.1:28048168-28785096 GCA_023053555.1 Branchinecta lindahli
GTAGGAAGAGGGAAGCAGTAGACACGGCCATTTCAAAAGACAAACCAAGCCATTCAAAAGAGGAAAGAATGGCAGAACCGCGGTCGCTTTATGACTAAAGGTGGCTGGTGCTGAAATTGACTGACAAGAGCTAGAAGCTGATATTGAACCTGCAAGGCTGTATCAGAGAATTAATTTAGGAGTTTGCCAATTCATGGGTTTGTTCTGGCTTGTGGAAACAAGAGCTGTAAACTCATATGGCAACTGCAAGCATATGTGGCAAAGAAAGGTATCAGCTAAGATTTGTGCTGTGGGCGATTATTCCAAATTCACTAAAATGTTTGGTTTAGTAAAAAAAAAAATGCCATGCACTTTGTGGTCATAATGCGCGCTTTAAGGGGGCTAGGAAACCATTTTGTAAGCAAAAGCACTGATACACAAACGATCATGGGCCCTTGGGTCATGAAAGTATACCATTCGCTCGATTTTTTTTTTTGCATTTTGTGGCTAAGATGCACACTTTAAGGTGGTTGAATTTAAACTGGATTTGGAAGCAAAATACTTGGGGCACAGATGATCATGGGCTCTTGGGGATCTTACAAATATTTACTTTCGTAAAAATGTATAGTTTTTTTTTAATGTATCTTTGTCATTTGTAACTGAAATCCTTGTGGCAAAAATTATCATGGGCCCATGGGAATCACAAAAAGTTTGGTCAAAAGTATTTTTTCGCTTCTTAAGGTACGCACTTCATGGGGGCTAAAAACTCATTTGTAAGCATTTACTTGAGGTACAAATGATCATGAGCCCTGGGGATTACGAAAGTGTTCTAGGTCAGAAACAAGCATTCTTGTAAATTTTCAAATTTCCTTCCGGTCCGACCAGCCATTTGAAAGTTATTCATGAAATTTTGGTAGTCCGGATTCCAATTCCACACACTCCCCCGAAGGTGACCAGATCGGGGAAATGACTTCTTCCAAATCAGTTTGATCGGGTCCCCAATACGCCTGCCGAGTTTAATCGTCTAAGTGCAAACCCCATCTAATTCTACCCCCCACCCCCCTCACAGTACGCCGATCCTGCCCGTTTCTGTCAAAAAGGCATCTTAAACTTGTCCCTGTTGACCGAAAAGTGATTGGTATAGGGCACTTGAGCGAAGCTGCAAGTGCCATAACAAAAGCTGTAAACGCATAGGGCACTTGCATGCATATGCAGTAGCTATGTGTATCAGCGAAGATTTGCGCTGTGTTGAGAGGCACAGACGATCAACGGTCTACGGATTCATGAAAATATATGGTTTAGCAAAAACATGCTGTGCACTATGTGGTTACATTGCGCCATTTAAGGGGGGCTAGAAAGTGTGTAATTTGCTCGATTTGTTTGTTTGCATTTTACGGTTAACATGTGCACTTTAAGGAGGCTAGAACTGAAATTTTAAGCAAAAGACTTGAGGCACAGATTATCATGGGCCCTTTGGAATCTGAAACATAATGCAGTTTTAAGGTAAAACTTTTACTGATCATAGGCCGTTGGGACTTACGAAAATGTATCTTGTGGTCAAAGTATTTATTTTCACTTTGCAGTTACGATACGCCCTTTCATGGGTCTCAAATTGAATTATAAGCATGTACTTGAGTAGATCAGAAATACGTTCTCTCGTCAATTATCAAGTTACCTTCGCATCCCACCAACCATTAAAAAAATCTGCATTACGCAAAATTCTGGTAATCCGGATTCCAATTTCCTCCACTCCCCCGAAGATAACCAGATCAGAGGAATGACTGCTTCCTAGTCAATTGGATTGAGTCCCTTATACACCAGCCGAATTTTTTTTTCATACTGAGAGTTTCTTTCCAATCCCTCCACTTTAAGCGTGTCTCAATATTTCTGATACCCCCCTCTAACTCCCCACAAAATTGACTGATCCGGTCAGGACGTAAACGGGACATTTGAGACATTTATTCTTTCCAGTTTTTAAGATCCGTTCAGGTCCGATCACCGGTTCAAAAGTTACGCATGCCTCAATATTTTAGATCTTAGTTGTCGATATTATCAAACAAGTGCGCAAGTGCGGGGGGGGGGGGGCTAAAAAGCATAACTAGACTCCAGCGCCAACACTTGTACCAAGTTTCAACTTTATCTCTGTCATTGTTTACGGGTTATGATCTTTACTCAATGGGCGATGTGGGCTCAAGTGCCCCTGAACCTTGTGAATGTGAGGGTTTGGACCCCTATTAAGTATAATAAAGAATCGAGTGAGAACAGCTGAACCAGCTTTCAACTTCAGATCTCCCTTTGTTTACTCGTTATGAACTCCACTCAATGGGAAATCTTTGTGCAATTGCCCATGAACCGGGTGGGTGGGGGAGTTGGGTTCCCAAAAGGCACAGCTAGGCCAAATTACCCACAAGTGTACCAAGTTTGAACTTGATACATGCACTGGTTCACGTGTTATGAGCTCCGCAAAAAACGGTGAAAACCGAAACCGGAAACAGAAAACTGCTACAGTGCTCGCAATAGTGGATTTTTCCTAGCAACACTCCATTGAAAATGAGTTAATCAGGTTTGATTTACTCTGTTTGCTATCCAGAGAGGTAGATAAGAAAAAAAAACATGAGCATCAATCCTTTTCGATACGAAATTAGATTTTTTCTTTTTTGCAAAAAAACAAAAAACAAAAACACTTACATTCTCTTGCAGTAGAAGAGGCTCACTTCTGTTCTCTTGGCCTACGATGCTAGGCAAAGACTGAGTTTGTTACCTGTATAATCTGAAATATATATTCGTAATACCTAATTTGCAGGTCAAAATTGCGCTATGGCAAAAGTTTGTTTGTGCAAAAAACCCCGAAGGTCTAAAAACTTTTCTCTCGTTTAATTATTGCGGCAGGAGGGGCTAGGAAGCGATCTTTGAAACGTCATACTGAGACCGACTTTGTAGAAAAAAAGTTCTTCTTCCCTCGGGCTAACGATAAAAAGAAATCAAGATACAACCGGAATTTCATACGTCCCTGAATTTCAATGAATGAATGCACCGCCAAAATTTTTGGGAGCCGGGTCACATTATTTCGAATCCAGTTATGACTGGACGGATTCGGTTGGCCAGACAGGTTAAGACTGGGAATACCAATATTTAGCATGCTGCTTCGACACATCTACTTTTTCCTTGAATCGAGACCACTTGTCCATTCGAGGCGAAAATTAACAAATTATCCTATCGTGTCATTCAAAATTTTTCAGTTTACTCGAGAAATCAGGAGTGGTGTAAAAATTAAACGGGAGATGCAATTAAGAGGTGGGTAAAATTATCCAGTTCATCTAAGTATCCAAGCGCTCACATGGAGTCCTAAAGTAGGAAGTCAAGTTTGCTTAGCCGTTCACTAATCTCATCTAAAATACATGCAGCTACGATTGTGGTATATAACTATTTTGTTTTTCCCCCATCCTCGACAGCCATCCGGATTGCTGATTAAACAAACTTACCTTGATAAAAACAGACACTGTCAATCGAGAGGGGGGTTCATTTTATATACACTTTCAAAGGTAGGACCGACTTCCCTTTTTTTTTACCCGCGTAGCCTTTCGAATTTTTTTTATTTTTACTTTTTGGGCTACGAATCCTCCTCCACTCGGTGCCGTTAACATTTCCTTAAACTCTTTAACGTCACCTACTCTTTCCAAACAAACACACAAAACTTTAAACTTTAAAAATTTGACTCCATTTACCATTTCAACTATTCAATTTTATTTTTAATTTTAAAATCTACTAATCTTAATACTTATTTACTCTTATTTCAATACAAATATAAAAAAAATTTTGTCTATGAATACTCACCTCTACACGTAAAGACTCTAACCCCAACCAAAACAATAATTACAAACTACAATATTTACTTTAATCTCTACTATGACATTCAATATAAACTTTAAAACTGCCCCTCCGCCCCGAACCATATTTATTTTATTTTCTACCTCTTCTAAACAAATAACTTTCAATATCATAAATCACATCTATTTTCTTTAATAATAACATTATCCTCTAATTCCTCTATATTTTCCCTTCTAATTAAACACCCATATTATTCTAATTTTAATTATAGCAGCGAAAAAAGCAGAGTCTCAAATCAGGTAAACCACAAAAACAAACCATCAGAAAATACAGAACAAAAGCAACTCCCGCAGGAGGGGTGCCCTTCCGTCCTAGGGAACCCCTCCTTACGGTGGCCGTAACTTAACAATTTAATTAAAAAAACTTTTAACCTAATTTTTAAGTCCACTTAAAAAACACAAACCACCAAAAAAGGAAAAAATAGGATTTACGCTCAAAAGATCCTACTTTTACAACAAGAAGGAGGATTTTTTGAGCACCCACCTACCAAAAACCTTCAAAACTAATAAAAAAAAAAGAAACACATCCCTTTGGTTTGTTATTAATTGTGCCCTAAAACGAGCTTACGGTAAAGAAAAGGACACAAATGTTTTGCTCCGAAGGTTAGGGGGGTCGCTAGTCTTTATGCTGGGGACTTCGAATTTGTGCCATGGGACTTCAAAATCTACCTAGAAAACGTGCCGTTGCCGCTTCGGTGAAACGACACACCGTTCTTCAAAATAGCGCAGGGGAAAATTTCTGAAAACGCTGATGGGCAGTGCGTTTTCTTGCGATCGAGCATAAGAACAAGAGCTGACATTTCATATGGCACTTGTATGAACAGTCAGCATGTTTGTCAGATACGGTTTTAGTTGCTAAGGTCGGATCTCTCAAACGAGATTCCTTTCATCAGGAAACGGTGTTGATATAGTAAATATGAAATAGTTGATTCGCACGTTGACAACTGATTCAGAACAGAAATTTTGCCGTAGTCTGGTTCCGATTCGTGTAAGGCTCAATCGATGGTAGAAGCAAATATTTTACCTGTGATAATTCTATGTCCGAGCTGGATCTGATCACGAAGTAGTCGGAAAGGTTTTAAGAGACTTATGATGATCATCGTCGAGTTCCCCACAACATTATCGGAGTTGGTCCAGGCTTGAAATGTTGCATCCAAGACACCGGCTGTTTCAGCTTGTCAAGTTGTATTCGCATCAAATAGCCCATTCCAAAGTTATTCATGCCACTAGATTCCGGATCCTTTATACTCCATCCCCCACGATGATTGAGTCAGGAAAGTTCCTATCTCCAAGTCAATCTGGTCAAGTTGCATCGTTCTAGATAAACTAAACGTCCCCGAAGTCGTGATCACTGGCATTCCGAGAAGCCCTCATAAGCTCCATCCATAATGCCCCAGTCCTATCTTGATCTTTGAGTAATGTATCTAGAGTGTATCCATACTGCACCCATCAGTTCCATTCCAATTCCTCGACCCTAAGCGTTTCACGAGATATCAAGCGCCCCACTCCAGCTCCTTCCCCCCAGCCAGTTATCGGATCTGGCCCAAACTTAAAATTGAACATCGGAGACAATTGTTCTTGACTCTTCCAAAGTTTCAATCAAATCCGACCACTCTTTAAGGATCCTTGCAAATCAATCTGGTCGGGTCTCTAATGTATTTGCCAAGTTTCATCGTCTTAGCACATCTGCAATTAGGTACCTTAACTCTCGGTTTCTGGCGCATCAGTAGAGCTTATGTCCCTAACGTTTCCGGAATTTGCAATTTAAGCGAAAGATTCTTGCGTACTCCAACAAATCCCTCTGCTCCTCCCCACGTTCTATATCCCTTCCCTGAAGGTCAATTTCTGGACCTCCAATACCGAAAAAAAAATTCGTTTTTCCAAAAATAGTTCCAAATATTTCTTCAGCTACCCCCCTCCTCGGACAAGAAGCAGCCATATCATTGTAAAGCTACGTAAAGCCAATACGTCTGCGGCTGTCCTACATCTCTCAATATAATGAAGCAAAGTTAGAAACACTCATGCAGCATGATGTTCCAGTTTAATTACTTTTAATTATTTTGGTTGTTGTTGTTATTTTTTCTTTCTTTTTTTGCTTACCCTAATCCGTCTCTACCTAGACTGATTCTACTTAAAATTTAATTTAATTGAATCTGTCCGTGGTAGGATTGTCTTCGACTGCTCTCACGTTACCAAATTCAGAAGAATTATTTTATTATGGATGATACTTTCCGTACGTTGAGTAGCCAGGCTATTAACGACCTCTTTTGCTAGACATAGGGATGCATGCTGCCTTTCATCAGTTTATTGTAGTCCGCCAATTCGTGCTTTCCCAAAGGATAACCGAATTACGGCTCTTACTGAGTTATGCGCCTTATCATAAGGATAATATGCCGACCAATAATGTTGTACTCCTACGATAGGAACAGCTCGGAGGAATTAATTATTTCCAGAGATACGGTTTATCTTTGCTCAGCTGTCATAAAAGATCTGGATCTGAGTAACATTCACCGGAGCAAAATATCCAAATACGGATTAATTTCATCCAAAAGGAAATGACACCGACTAACGATGGATTCCTCCTGGTAAAACAAATACTGCAGTTAACTTTAATCCTTACTTGGAGTTATTTTCACTACAGTGAGGTTAAAGCTTAGGACATTTAGTTCAAACTCAGGGTGCACTTAGAGTCGGGGGATCTTATAAATATTGGGACAAACTTACGGTCGAGATATGCTTCGTTAATGTCTTGGGAAGGGGATGGGTAGATTTATACGACCAAATCATTAAATACTTGAATACCTGACACTCCTGATAGCTCGTTTTTGGGATCCCAAAATGAAGTGGAGGGATACCTATATCATCGCAAAAGGTGTCCGTCTGTCCGTCAGTCCTTCCGTCCGTCTGTCCGTCTGTGAGCACGATAACTCTCGAAGGGAATGAGATATTTTGATGAAACTTGGTGTGAAGATTCTTTGGGATTCCCTACATTTAGGGGTGGGGGAGGGGGTTCAAATTACGGGGTAAGCAAAATATTTTTAAACAGCTAATGTGATAGTCGATTATGGAGTAAAAAGACATGCTGAGCACGAATATGAAAACTATTTTCTCGCCGGACAAGCAGTTCGCCCGGAATCCGGCCAAAGCCCGGAAAGTGTGTTAAAAGTAAAAGTTTTATTTGAAGTTGATTAGATGTTCGATGTAGGGGCAAGAAGGCATGCTGAAAATGAACATGAAAACCATTTTCTCGCCGGACAAGTAGTTCGCCCGGAATCCGGCCAAAACCGGAAAGTTTGTTAAAAGTAAAATTTTTATTCGAAGTTGAAAAGATGCCCTATTTAGGGGTAAGAAGAGATTCTGATTCCGTATATGACAATCTTTTTTTTAGCCGGACATGTAATTCGTCCGGAATCCGGTTGAAACCGGAAAATTTGTTATAAGTTAAATTTTTATTGGAAGTTGATTAGATGTTGGATATAAGGAAATACGTTGAATTCGGTTTTGAGCTTTATTTTTTCGCCGAACAAGTAATTCCGGAATTTCACCGAAACCGGAAAATTCGCAGAAGTAAGGCACACACAAGCTGTATCGCTATCTGAACTTGGTTTTCTTAATGATTAGCTGTTTGGCATTAATCTGTTTCTAAATTTAAGAATAAAAATGTTCAAGGAGTCTGGCGAAGACTGGATCTGGCGAAGACAAAACCTATTTGTCTGGATCAAATATTAAATTTTTGGGATCCATTTAGTCCACCACTGCGTTGCTTCGCCGAGGATTGTCATATTACGGATCAGTCTTGTCTAAGTTAGGACGAATACCGTTAAAATAATCAACCGACCAAGGATTGCTTTCGCCCTACGTTGGAAATACCTAGGGGAAATTCTTCACAGATAATCTTTATCTTTGCTCAGCTGTCCGGAAATGTCTGGATCAAAGGTTATATTTATCCGCGTACAATTTTCAACTACAGATTACCTTAATCCTAGCGGACATTACACAGATTAGGGATGTTTTCCATCTCTTTGCGGACTTCCTCTTAGTAAAATCATGTTCTCTTAAATACCGCAGTTCACTTTAATCCTTGCTCGGAGTATTTTCTGAAGTGAGGTAGAAGTTCCTGATATTTAGTTACAGGTCAAGACGGAAATAGGCAACTCGGGGGGCAGTTAGAGATAGGGTTCATACAAAATTTTGGAACAAATTTAGGGTCAAGATATCTGGACGGAACTTGACGAACAAGACTGTCATACACTTCGAGGTTGTCTTTGGGGGGGGGTCTGGAAAGAATACGACCAAATAATTGAATACTTGAAGACATGACAACTTCCACTTTACTTTCGTTCACCACTGTGTCGCTTCGCCACAGAATGTCCTAAGATGGCTCAGTTTGATCTAAGTTATGACGACCATCGTGAGAATAATAAACCGACCTAGGATTGATTTCATCCCACGATTGGAACAGCCCAGAGTAATTCAATATTTCCGCAGATAGGGTTTATCTTTGCTCGGCTGTCACAGAGTGCTTGAATCTGGGCTCGCGCCATCCGCGCACTATCTCCAAATATGGATTACTTTCACTCGAGAAGAAATGACACAAGTTCCCACTGCCCAGTTATTTTTGCTGGCCAGATTTAAAATCTGGCCAGTTTTAAAAGCTGCCGGTTTTTTTTGTTCTCACTGCATAATCTGGTATGAACAACAAAAACTGTAGATTCTGCCAGGATACAGATTAAGAACTGAAGATTTTGCCAAAGAGTTTAATCTTGAAGTCGGTCAAGGATGACAATGAAGCATAACTATTGTTGTGTTTACTTACAAAAAGTAGAGTAGTTACGTAGTAAATGTTATGGCTTTTGGTTTGCCAAATAAATGTTTTTTCCGGGCAGGCTATAGTAAATTTATTCAAAAGTTCTAGCAATTATCGGAGTCGCGGTTCTAGTGTTCTAGCAATAGCAACTATAGGGGCCAATTCTTGTGAAGTTTTGAGGGTCGGATGCACTTGCTATGATGGACCGATTGATATTTTGTTGGTTCACTTTTGACTTTTGGTTTGCAAAATATGCGGTTTTTCCCGGAAGGCTATCGTAAATTTCTAAATTGGTTTCTCTAACTATTTTTGAGTAAGTTCTTACGTTTTTAAGATAGACAAGAGCCGACAGCTTATTGAGCTTGGAAAAAAGGAAAACTAGGCAAATACCTTAAAATGTGCAGTTTCTTCCGTTGATCTTTTGTTCACAAAATATGCAATAGCGACACTCTTATTTATATATGCGTTCTATTTATATTGCCCGAAATACCGAATTATTCATGGTACATACGGTTCCTACATTCCTACTCTGGTTTCACTCTATGAACCTATATAGATATCATTTCCTAATCAGAAAATGTTCGATCTATTTTTCATTGGGATCCCCAGGTACTAGATACTCATAAAAATACTGCTTGCCTTCGAAACTTAAACAACACTATTAAATTTAAAGGTAAAAAATAAGTCACAATCAACCTCTTGAACCAAAGTCATGAGTCAATTGAGACCATCTAAACTTAGCCACTATCTAAACTTACGCCTGTACTCCGTGACCTGAGAATAAATTTAAAACTGGGTTAATTTTATTCTCAGGTCACTACAAACCAATGAATTCAAATTTATTCTCAGGGCTATCCAATTCAGTGAACTGAAAGTTACTCAAAACGCCGGCGATCTTAAGAAAACTGGCCAGCGTCTTTCGCTGGCCAGTAAATATCAAACTCAGTTTGATCAGAAAGACTGGCCAGCAAAACGAAAAACTTGGAGAAAAAGCTGGCCAGCAAAAAACACTGGCCATTAACTGGGCAGTGGGAACAGCAAACTGGCCAGTGGGAACTTAGCTTAAGGATGGTTTTCATCTTTATGTGGACTTCGTCTTGGTAAAACGATGTTATATAAGTCGATAAAAGTAATCCCAGTCCCAAATACTGCAGTTAATTTTAATCCTTGCTCGGATGTTTTCTGCATCGAGGTTAGAGATCTTTACATGTGTTTACAAGTAGAGACTGAAGCCGGCCACTCTGGGGGCAGTTGGAGGTTGGGGTTCTTAAATATGTTGGGACAAGCTTAGGGTCACGATATGCCATGACATGCTTTGTGAGAGTCTTGTAGGGTTGGGGGAAGTGTTATTTGACAAAAAAACTGAAACTTCAATACTCGACAGTGCGAAGAATAGCTAACACACATGCTACCTATCCTTGCAAATGCAATATGAGCTTCCGGCTCTGGTTTCCTCATACCAGTATTTCTTTAAGTTTTGTAAGATATGTTCAATCAATAATCATACATTGTCAAATATTTCTTATAAGTGATAACTTGGGATTGTCAATATGATACACTTGCAAATCAGTACACTTTTAAATATCTTATTTAAGATTTTAGTCAGGATTGGCCCTGGCTCCAGGCGGGGTTTTTCTCATTTCTACACAAATAGTTTTTAATTTGGAGTAACGTGAAATAATAGTGGGGTACCACAAGAAAGTGAGGGGAGTGACTGAAACAATGAAACAGAAGGGAACAACACCAAAGGTTTCTATGGGATCCCAAAAATGTAATATTTGATCCAGACAACTAGATGTCTTGATGTCTTCGCCAGATCCAGTCTTCGCCAGGCTAATCATCTGAGAAAACCAAGTTCAGATATACCTGTATAAGCCATATCGATTTTGATGATACTGATCGAAACTTCTTGCTTTACTTCTGCCAAATTCCCGGTTTCGGCCGAATTCCGAGCGAACTACTTGTCCAGCAAAAAAAAAGAAAGTTCAGAAACAAATTCAGCGTATCTCCTTATCCCTGTAAAGAAAATCTACTCAACTTCCAATAAAACTTTAACTTACAAAAAAATCCGGTTTCAACCGGATTCCGGACGAACTATATGTCCGGGTAAAAAATGATTGTCATATACAGATTCAGCGTCTCTTCTTACTCTTAAATCTGTCATCTAGTCAACCTCAAATTAAACTTTTGCTTTTAACAAATTTTCCGGTTCTGGCCGGATTCCGGACGAACTTCTTGTCCGGCGGGATAATGGTTTTGGCCATCCTGTTCAGTATGTCTTCTTACCCCTAGATCGAACATCTAATCAGCTTCAAATAAAACTTTTACTTTTAACAAACTTTCCGGTTCTGGCCGGATTCTGGGCGAACTACTTGTCCGTCAAGAAAATGGTTTTCACCATCGTGTTTAGCATGTCTTCTTACCTCATAATCGATTATCACATTAGCTGTTTCAAAATATTTTGTTTGCCCCTTAATTTAAACCCCCTCCCCCACCCCTAAGTATAAGGCTACAAAGCCCATCGACGAAATCGACTTTACTCTTGACCCAAAGAATACTCACACAAAGTTTCACCAAAATATCTGATTCCTTTCGAGAGTTATCGTGCTTACAGACTGACGGACGGACGGACGGACAGACAGACAACTTTTGCGATATCATAAGTATCCCTCACTTACGTTTTGGGATCCCAAAAACAGGCTCTATCTTACATACACCAAGTGTCGTAATTATGCTGTGAAGAGTATGTCTACTTTCTTTAATTTATGGTTCCTGGCTAGACAGCGATTGAAATTTAATGTTGTGCGCAGCGTTTGGTGATTAAAGTATAATATAATATTTACTTACCACTGTATTTTTTTCTGTAGAGAGATTTTGTTATCTTAATTTCCAAATAGATTTATCGGAAAAACGCTCATTTTATTTCTGTCATTTAGGCTATTTTGAAAAGTTGGTAAGAGAAGAGCACATTTTTTATTTAGATATTAAATTAAAAAATCACATGCATGCGCAGTTCATGCCGCTCTTCCCAGTAATATAAGATTACGATGGATTTGTTCGAAGATACCTCCATAAGCTTGACGAATATAAGGTTTGAAGCCAAGCTGACCATTCATTGCAAACAAGAGAAAACGAGATTTTCGAGTATTTTTCTTGGTCAGCTAATTATCCCTCTACGAGGATATGCGAGTGATAAACAAAATTCCAGATATTTCGGGTGCACTTCCGGCAAACCGTCATCATCGTGATCTTATATTACTGGAAACGAATTACTTGATTATATTACCCCTTAAATGGAGAGTAAGGGGAATGGGAGGGTTCGTAGGTAACAATAACCATCACGTGAGTAGAGGAGGGTTTTCGCGAGTTGGAAAGCAAAGTCGGAATCACTTTCCAGTGGTATTCGCGCTACGTTGGAAAGTTGCCGAGCTTTCCACCCGGTTTTCGCGCTTTGGAAACCGAAGCAGCTTTCCTGGAAAGTGATTCCACGAAGTTAGCGGAAAGCTCCGCGGAAAGTTGATTTTTTCGGCGGGAATTTCAAAAGTATGGAGAAAAACAGTGGAAGTATCACTAATAAATAAAGAAAAATTGCAAGCGTTGTTAGGATGACTTCGGTGAATTGTATGAGATTCAAAGAAGTACTAAAGTAAATCATATTTATTCGAAAGAGCTTGTAATTCAATATTTTACCGGTGACGTCAGCTTTCCATGCGTTTTCGCGATCAGTCCAGCGGGAAAGTGGAAAGTGATTCCAGGAATCGCTTTCCCGCAGTTTTCACGATTCGCTTCGCTCGCCGGAAAGTGATTCCGAGATTTCGCGAAAATCCTCCTTAGGTTCTCTTCGCGTTCTCTTTTCTTGAAAACTGGTCTCACCTGATTGGTCAAGCATAAAATAAATGGTGTGAGTACGATGTCCTGCATTTAGTACCCGCTCGCTGTTTAACTAGCATTATCTTCCAGCTTAAAAAAGATTAAATTGAAACAGAACATGTGAAGCTTGTCACGCAATGTCAGGCAAGCACAAATAGAGGATTTTTCGCAATGTCGGTGGTTACGAAGGTGCATTCCCCTTAACGGCCGATAGCACCTTGGCCTCTTAACTTCCAGTGTAAACCAGAATCAGTAATCAGTGGACGGAAGAGTTTCACCGTTCTAGCCTTGTTTAAGTTCATTTAATTTTTGAGTTTCCATCACTACTTTTTTATTCTTAGTTTTTAAACTTAAGTTTTCTCATCGAAGTTTCTTTTGAGAGCCAAATCTCTTTGGTATTTACCAGAATCTCTTTTGTCTTTACTCACCATTTGGGTGAAATAAAAACAGTTAAATAAACATAAAAGCTGTCGGTGGAACTGTTAATTGAAGGTCAATTTTCTTGTTTAAATTAGCTATTACTGGTTTCTAGCGCAGGACTCTCCAGTCTATGCAACAAAACTTTAATTACAACTAAAGTCATCGATAAGATCTTTGAGTTGAAAGATACGTTTGTTTCAAACTGTTCCGATAACTAGCCACGTCCTCCCGTCCCAGAACAAGACCAAAGGTTTCGATGGGATCCCAAAAATTTAATATTTAATCCAGACAACTACACTGTCAGAAGTTTCATAACAGATTGCGCATAACACTTTCAAGAATAACACCTTTTCACTTAGAAATAAAGTGTTATGACCAATTAAGTTTACACTATTTCGTGCCTAGATCTCCAACAACACCTTCAATTGGTAAATATACTACACTGTCAGAAGTTACATAACGACAACAGAAGGATGCCCGGTATCAACAGATAACACTTTGGGATGTTATCTGTTATGTTTCTTTCGTTCCCGTCAGTATTTTACCGTCTGTCGGTCGGTCGGTCCGAGTTTTTTTTTTGTCACACTTTTCCTAGTTAGGGTACTTCCAGATGTGGTGGTACAATGAAACTTGGCAGGCGTATCAGGGACCCGATATAAATAACAAGGAAATAATCAGTTTCCCGATCCGTCAATCTGGTGGGGGGGCCGGAGAGCCGGGGAACCTTGAGTATTGAGTAGTTTTTGTCATACTTTTTCGAGTTGGGGTACTTCCAGATGTGCTAGTACGTTGAAACTTGGCAGAAGCATCAGGGACCCGACCGAACTAACCTAGAAACAATCAGTTTCTCAATCAGACCACCTGGGGGGGAGTGGAGGGCTGGTGAATCCGGAAAACTGGAGTAGTGTGTACTGTCCCATTTCAAGTCCGGACCGGATTCGAAAGCTATGTGGGAGTTAGGGGGACCGGAAATCTCGAGAAACGGTTAGAATGGAGAAATCAGAGTGAAACTTGCTGGGAAGAACAAGCATCTGCGCCAGATAGATCACTTCTACAATTGAACTCGATCCGGACACTGTGGGTGGGGGTGGAGGGGAATTTCCCGAAATTCCCATTTGGGGATTTTCACGACGAAACTGGAGGCGTATCAGGGACCCAATCAAACTGACTATACATAAAAATTTACTTGATCGGACAGTCGTTGGGGAGTAGAGGGAGGGGGAATCCGGAATACTGAGTCATGCGTCACTTTGGAACGGTTGATCGGACTTTGGTGAAATTTAATAATTGATTAGATGACATGTCTCTGGTGATCCTTGTCATGTCCGGACCTGATTCGACAACAATGGGGGGACAGGAAAATACCTGACCGGCTTAGACTGGGGAGATCGGGAGGGAACTTTGTGGGAATAAGAAACGCTCTGGAGCACTTACAGAAAAGGATTGGCTCCGGCGACTGTGTGGGAGTTGAGGGGGGTCCTGAATTGCGATGATCTCAATTTAAGGTTCTAGCTCGCTTAAAGCGCGCATCTGAACCGCAAAGGTAACCTTAAAATTACTTTTGATCAAACATTACATCTCAACTTATGCACGGGCCATATGAGCTTACAACTCTTGTTTTATTCCTGAAAGTGTATAGTGTAAGTGTCAAAATTTTAAGTGTATTAAGTGTGTTTTTGAAATGTATTTAAAGAATGCAGCCATCTTTATTTATTTTGTTTTGTCAAGTGTTTTACTATGTAAATTTTACTTTGTTATATTTTACTCCACTAGAACCAAAAAGCTGGTAATAAATAAAAAGTAGAAGTGCCCAAACAAACAGCATCGGCAGATAGAGACGAACAGAATGGCAGACAGACGGACGAACAGACTGTAGGCTACGATCGTTACATTGCAGTTGTGCCGAAGGCTGAAAGTGCCATAGAGTAGGGTAGAGTAGAGATACATTGATTAAAAAACAAACACTAAATATATACGATTATATAAATACCATAAAACGATTCTAAACGAAAAAGTCAGCTAAGGCTTCAGCGATATTTTGGTACTTCTTTGCAAGGTTGAGGATCTAGCTAGAAGAAATAACATTGCATAAAATAACATGTAGCTTCTAGGAACTATTACTCCATATTGAGGAATTACTTATTAGAAATTGTTGAAACTGAAAAACTAGTGCTGAGATCTTATTTTTTACACGGCTGGTGCTTTAGCAGCTTAGTTAGGTTGATGAATGAGAGGTTTTTTGCATAATAATAAGGGCGTGAGGTTTGAATTTCCTTTCATTAATAAGACAAATTTACGTTCCCAGTAGGGAGCTCTCGCCTCTATCTCGGTTGAAACCAAGTCAGTTCACATGGCACTTGCCCTTTGGCTAAGTGCCGTATACCTATCTGCTGAAACTCAGCAGGCGCAGCATTATAGAGCATTATAGAGATCCGACGAGATTGACCTACTCATTGTCGTTTCCGACATAAGCCCTAAAAATACTACTTAAGGAACCGGACCGGATCTGCGTACAATCGGGGAATCTGGAGAAGTGGGTCACGGAATCGAGTTGATCACGAATTATGGTACTTACACATGTGTTGGGACGCAAACTTTGCATTCTTGTTCAAGACCGAACCAGATCGAGATTAAAAACTGTCAATTCTCCTATTTGGCCGACTCGAGATGGAGTTGAGAAATGAGGCATTCGGAATGTTATGTTATGCAGAACTTAAGGAGGGGCTGTCGGACCCGAATGAACCTTGATAAATGACAAGAACACGGGTCTCTTCAAAGACCAGACTGGATCTGGTAATTTTATTGTGTGATATAAGCTGGATATTGAACCGGAAATATCGTAACATTGGACTAGGGCTGGAGTGACTGGGATGGAATTTGGTAGGAGGAACAAGCACCACCTCATCAACTATTTGTTAATTTCCAACCCAATACCAACGCTTGAAATTCATTCCTCTAATTTGTGTTCTAAGATCAGAAACTTACCTATCCAAGACTCCACCAAAGGGATTTTAATTAGTGAATAACCTTTATGGAAAATATTTTTGAGTGTTTTGTGATTGTCATAATGCTTATTTTTTCATTTTAACTGCACTTGTTGCCCTTGGGCGGTGCGTCATTAAATTCTGAATTCCTCCATTCACGTGTTCTAGACACATCATATACAGCACCGGACGGGACCTCTGGGGGGATCACGTGGCGCAGACGCAGCTTTAAGGTAGATCAAGCAGATTTGTATGTGAATAGCATACGAGTTGTCGGACAAAATCTAGGTTCAGCACAAGAAACTGACCTACTGGTCACTGTAGTCTATAGTTATATTTAGGCTAAAGCTTAATCTAGTTCGTCTAAGGGCGAACGCATATCCACTGGTGAAAACATTTAGGTTTTTCTAAAATGGGTATATGAAGCCCCCTTACTCTCTGCCTGATGTGTGGTGCAACTAATGATAATCGAAGGCACTAAGGGAGGTAATGTTTGTTAAGTGTGAATTAGTGGCGGGAGGGTTAATAAATCTTATCGGAGATAAGTGCTTTGAAAGAACGAGAAGTTAGGCGATGTTTGTCCCGTTAGCAGCGAAGCATCGGGAGGATCTAACGCGAAAGATTTTTGTTGAAGGTTATTATTTTTCCATACGTGATTTTGTTTGTATGGTTAAGTTTTATTTATGTTTTTGTTGCTGTTGTGTCTGAGGTAGAATTACTGACAAGCTCGTACGCGCGTACACAGTGCTTGTCTACCGTATTAATAGTTTAACATCTCAAATTAAAAAAACTGAAAATTGATTTCAAACAGGAAACATCTGGTTTTGGAGCAGAACTACGACTACAAGTGAGCACAATTATTGCTGGTTTATTTCATTTTTGTGGTTTGGAAATAAAATTAGAGTGATGACGCAAATGACCCAACCATTGACGCACTTGCTTCTAAGTAATGACTTGTTTGCGTGTACACAGATTATTGACGATGGTTGAAAGTTTTCTTTAATGATTGAAATAACAACGCTAAAACAGGCTGGTTTACCAGTTGTTGCCCACAACAAATAGGGGCTTTTTTGCTTGTCGCGGTTTCTATGTAGAACACCTTCAAATCTTTACATTGCATATTTAGAGGCAAAGCCGTGTAAGAAGAAAAGACGGATGTTATTAAGAATACCAGGTATTTTTCAAAAGCATCTCCGTTTATCAGGGTTATTTATTTTTATTATTTGTATTTAAAACCTAGATAATGGTCACAGATGGGCGAATCCAAATCCAGATTCAGATTCAAATCCGGGATTCGTCCTTTTGGCCGGATTTGAGTTCGGATTCAAATCTTCTGCTTGCTAGACTGGATTCGGATTCAGATTCCCAACCCTGAGTCTTACAAATCCGCTCCAGTTTCTAATCTTTTCCCAATTTTACACACTATGCTTAAGACATAGTGCCTAACGATCCCCGTGAGGTAACCCACACTTTAAAAACCACAAACAAAAACTTAGAAATGTGGTTTATATCGTCCAGTTAATCGTCTGATTTGCTTTAGGCATCAGTTTTTTCTGTCGCCTTTGATTTTGAAACTATAACCTTTGTAGATATTTTGATATTTGTAAAGCTCTAATTCGAATCCGAAACTATAACCTTTGTAGATATTTTGATATTTGCAAAGCTCGGATTCGAATCCGGATTCGAATCCTTAGCAGGCAATGGTGGAATCGGATTCGGGTTCGTACCTAGCCTTGGATTCGGATTCAAATCCTTTAAATTACAGTCTCTCTCCGAAAGGCGCCATCTTCTCGCAATACAGTTCGGACAGGAACTCTTCCTAGCTAACCCCCCGGTTCAGTCATCCCAGCGCTACCTCAAGTCGTTTGTCACCTACTTCATCAGAAATTACAACGAAAAAGTCTTCAACACCTGACATTTCTTAGACCATTTTTGTTTTTGTTTTTTAAGTTCCAGTGCTATTCTCTCGAATATTTGGGACTTCGTAATAAATCTATCCTATTCTATTCTATGATCGGATTCGCCCATCTCTGGGTATGGTACTTCGATTTTGTACGTGTAGTAAAAGTACGTCAAACACTGGGGATGATCACACACTTCATGTTGATTGGACATATTGAACTCCATATGACAGCGTACTTGGTGAGTCAGGCCCCGGAAAACGTCAGGGAGTAAAGGCTTCCGTTCTTGGAACAAGTTACGACGACCATGCAGTAGGTGCCGTGAGAAAACACAAAAATTATTTGCGATCCTTCGCCGTCTGGGAGAATAAAGCCCGCAGCCCAGAAGAAACAAGACTAAAGGAGGAGGAATACGGAAAGGAATATTTATTGGACTTTCTCATCCAAGCAGCCATGTACTCTAGATTTCCGATCTCCTGACCGCATAAACATGCTATTTATCCCTAATCCACACCTAACTCATTGTAAAAATCATCTTTTCACATTAAATTTTGAGAAAAAAAGCATCTACGTTAAAACGGTTCGGAGACTGACTAAAGGCGTATTCTCGCCGTTCCCCGAGGACTCCACTTGAGGAGTCCCCGCGTTTTTGTTTGTCCCGGGGACTCACTCCCCGTATTGTCGCGAGTCACCAGGGACGGGGAATGCTCCGATTATCATCACCATCATCAAAAAGGACTTCCTTTCAGAATCGAAGGGGAGTCAATTTTTGCTGGTGTTGGTGCAATATAAAATTCATTAAAAATAATCATAATAAACAAAAGGAGATCCAGACTAATTTTGTCTACTGCATGTTTGTTTTAAGAACATAATCCGTTTTGGAAGCATTCCCCGTGTTCTGGCTGTTTTCTGTGCGCGGAGTCCGTGTGGAGTGAGTCCCTGTATTCTCGCCGGTCCCTTCGATTCCCCGAAGAGTCCTCGGGGAACGGCGAGATTACGCCTTAAGATTGAAGTAAAGAAAACGTACTATTGGAAATTTTTGGTAGCCTACTCTCAGACTTCTAGTCCAGTGCCATACAGCGACTGTAATGCAGTGTTGCCACCGGCAGTAAATTTTTACTAGATCTAGTAAAAAATATTAAATCTAGTAAATATAGAGGATCTAGTAAATTTCATTTTAATCTAGTAAAAAATCCCAATTTCTAGTAAAAAAGATGGTCCAACCCAGAAGTTGTCATTTTTCATAGATTCTGAGGAAATGTACAAAAATATTAGGATCCATTCTTGCTTATCACTCCATAGTTCTTAATTTTGTCTGTAACCAAACCAAGTATCGGAGCTCTTTGTCCATTGTGTTAAGTCTTTTGTCCCTGATGAAAACGAACGAACCAATTGCTTTGAGAAAAATCGACAGTTTTTAAAAGAATTTGGCCTGTTTTAAGAAAAAATTGACTGTTTTTATGAAAAATTGCGGCGCTTCGCGCCGATTAATTTGTTCTTTGCCGATTGGCCGACAGGGGGGCACCCCCCGTTTTTGACGTCTCTGATCTTGATGACCAAGTCCGTGGTCCGACATATTTTCGCTGCTTTTTTTTCAGTGGACTCAGAATTAAACTGTCTTTCGATGTATTCTTTGTTATTGAAATCCAGTACAGGTAGACAAAATGCAATGCACGTGTCGCGGCGACAGCCGCGAAAATTTTTTTTGAGTTAGTAAATTTTATAAAAATCTAGTAAAAAAATTCTCCGGAATTTAGTAAACTTAATTTTGGTCGGGTGGCAACACTGCTGTAATGTCTGTCCCTCTGTCCGGGTTTTGTAGTTTGGGCACTTCAACCTCAGGACGATTGGACAATGCAATTTGGCATGTGTATTAGGGATCCGACCAGATGGTCGACGAAAATTCTCTTTTCGCAAATCCGACAATCCATGTACGGATCGAGAGACGAGGGATCAGGATTTTGTGACCCACATTAGTTGCGAACGAGTGACATGGGGGACATTTTCGCGTGGATGCGTTGCGTTCCATCATCATGGTGGATGTTTTTGCGTTGATGCCATCCAGCTCGATGGACGTTTTCGCGTGAATAGCTCGACGGCTGACGTCACCATCAAGCTGGATGGATGTCTCCCGTTCAACAGGGCTCATCGAGCTCTGTTGAACGGGAACTCTGACTGTTCAGATAGAAAAAAATACAGCATATAGACAAATTTACTAAAATAGAAATAAGAACTTAAAATAATAATATAACTTGAATTCTGTATTTATTTATTATTATTTTTTTTTTTTACATATTTTTTTTTTTTTTTTTTTTTTTTTTTTAATTGAAATAATTTGTAATTTAATTTTAATTTACTTTTTCAATTTCATTTTAATTTCTTAATTTTATTTGACAGTGCAAAATGGATAGGCGTCAGCTGAATTCTATGAGAGTTACATTTCGGCCCTTCTTGGCGAGGGTTCTCTTCAGGCTCAAAGCCGGTCAAAATGGAAAAATGAATTTGTATTTTTCACACGATTTTGACACGAAAAAATAAATAAATAAAAAAATAAAAAATATGTAAAAAAAATAAATAAAAAATAATAAATAAATACAGAATTCAAGTTATATTATTATATTAAGTTCTTATTTCCCGCTGAACACCGGTTGGCGCCGAAACACACCCGGGTGCAATGCTCTTTCCTACAGGTAGATATTTTCTTAACCCATCCAAAGGATGTGTGTTTTCGCGGAAGATGGCATCTTCCTCTGTCACGATTCAGTATCGCGTGGATGCCATCATCCAGAGACATTTTCGCGTGGATGGCATCTTTGGTTGAGCTCAACGGCCATCCACGCCAAAACGTCCCCATGGTGTTTCAAGAATTGTGTAGCTGCTCACTGGAATAGCCTTCCGGAGGAAACGGCCAAATGCCAGTCACTCAACATGTTCAAGAGTCACATCGACAGAATGTTTCAGGGTTTAAACTTAACACCTTCAAGCGAATTTTGTAGAGGCTTTGTGGCCTGATTTTTAGCAATAAATTATTATATTATTATAAGAGTCAAGTACAACTTGATAGTTGGTAGAAAAGTATGTCCAACATTTTTCGTAAATGTGTACGAACCGCATCCGAGCATGGTGGGGCAAGATGGAGTGGGTAATTTGGAGTATCTGGACGGACCGAACGGATGGAGGGATTGAGACGAAACAGTCGGTAAAAAGATGATAGGAAGTAGTATTTTTTTTTTGAGGTTCGGACCGGTTCCGGCGTCGTAGCAGAGTTTGATTAGAGCAGCAGGTAACTTCCCAGAAGTGTGCCAGTTCGAATAAGACTTTGTGGGTGGTAAGATCTACAGCCTTAATTTCGACTTTTGCGAGACAAAACCGCATCCGACCATGATAGAGGGAGTTGGGAGGGGAAGGCCGGAGATACTTATGTAGGATGTCAAGGATGGAGGAATGCGACTGATAATTTGATCTTATATAGTTCAGGCGTCCTAGATATGTTATTTTGAGACCCGGAATCGGACTGGCCTTGGTTGGAGGACCTGGGGGATGGAAGATAAGAAATTTTCCAGAAGTGGTCCGATTTGATTGAAACTAGTGGATTTGGTAACTTCAAACGCCGTAGATGCGATACGAATTGAATCAAAGTAATGAAATTTGGATGGTAACAAGGGCATGGGCTCTAAATGATCAAGCAGAAGTCTTTACCCGATAGGACCTCGGTACGTGAGATGTTTAAGAAGTTAGAGGGAAAGTGGAAGCGTAGTCACCTGGCCAATTCATATTGGACTGGAAGAATAGAAAAGATACTACGAGGCTTTAAAAAAAAAAAAAAAAAAAAAAAGTTAGATTCGAGTAAAACTTAATGGGTGAGACGAACAAAAACTCTAGATGCGCCTATAATGTTTCCGAATCTGATCCATCCTTGGTGATGAGTGTTTGTTAGCGTACCTGAGATTCTGTGGAATGCATAACTGTCGAGTACGTCATACTACCAGGACGGTACGTCCGGGCCATATGCGAGCCTTAGCTGCGAGAAATGATACCTTTTTTGTGAGTTTCATAGTGTGCCATTGAATATTTTAGCTCTTTTGTGTTCTAACAATGGATTTTATTTTGTCTGGGTAAAACCGTCCAAAAGGGTTTTCGAAGGGCAGTAGTTGAAACCGAGACGTTTTGACTTGGGACATTCTGCAAACAAAATATTCGTCCAGAGGACACCAAACGTGGTTATAGTGCAGGGCTTGGCTTGGAGGTCATTGGCACTGGAAGGGATGACTTCAGAACACACGCGACTTGGATCTAGTTAAGGACGGTGTTGCCTACGGTAAGTCAGACTTCAAAGAAACACAGCTCTACTGGTGTAAAATTGCAGAAATTTCACACCACGTTTACACCCATTCGAATAAAGTTAAGATAAAGGTCAAGCGTAACATCAGGAAAACATCAGGCTGGGATTGGAGGACCTGGAACTAGGTAAGGTCGGTGTTGTCTACGGTAAGTCGGACTTCAAAGAAACACAGCACCACCGTTGTAAAATTGCGCAAATTTTACACCACGTTTACACCTATTCGAATGAAGTTAAGGTAAAGGTTAAAGCGTACCATCAGGAATTCTAACAGACGGTACTCCAAAAGGATATTTGCTTCATTTTCTATTCTGTTCTGAAGCCCTCATGCTGACTATAATCTTGATATTGTCGAACGATGAGGAGATTGATCAACTCTTGGAAGGCGTTTAGGATTTTAAATAACTAAAGTTTATTACCCATCTAGGTTCAAAAGAACGTGTGATAGAGTACAAAAAAAAAGAAAGAAAAAAATGGAAACGAAACGAAAAAACGACAATTGAAAGATAATAAAAACAACACATTAACAAGGTTTGCCTATATTAAGAATCGAACTAAGAAAAGACAGACTTCCAGAGCTGCTGCGTAAGCTTCACTTGACAAGTTATGAAATTAAGCATGAGCTGCACAGTACTCAAGAATACCGTATTTTTTTTTCAAAAACTAGAGTTACGTCGCCAACAGCTGCAGTAAATACTTCGTATACTGAAAGAACGAACTTCGCAAAGCTTTCTTCTCACTGTCCTATAAAGGTGCTAGATATAAGCAGAGGCGTTACTAGCCAAAATGTTTGGGGGGGCAAGGTATTTACCGACTGGCTGGTCATTTTTACCGACTGTTTTTGCGAATAAAAGTGACTATTATTGAGAAAAAAACGACCGTGTTGACGAAAAATCGGCTGATTTTAAGAAAAAACTACTATTTTTACGGAAAACCGACTGTTTTTGATTGTTTTTAAGAAAAAATTACTATTTCTAAGAAAAAAATCGACTGTTTTTACTAAAAATCGGGGCGCTTCGCGCCGACTCAGCTATTTTTTACCGACTGGCCGACAACATTGGGGGGCGTCCCCCCCCCCCCAGTAGTGACGCCTCTGGATATAAGATATGGGGCAGTGCGACGAAGTGTAATTCCTTCCCGGAAGTGCACACCCCAATTTCAGCTGAGTATTTACTGAGCCAGCATATGCAGCCCGAATCTTCTGTTCAGTCGTGTCATGAGATGCTGACGCGTAGCTCAGATTGATTTACAAATGGGTAGCCCTAGGTATGTAAGCACGACTATTGTCATAACCGATGAATCAAACAGATTCGAAGGCGGGGTAAGGTTGAACAGTTAACTGAATAGCAACATTTGAGATTTCAGTGCATTAATAACTAAACCTAGATCATCATATTCAATATCAGGTGTTAGAATGTGCTGACTTTTCAATGAAACCTGAAGCTCTCTTCGAAGAGTTGAAAAGAGTTCCCAAACATTCGACTATCATTTTGAAAGGGGTTTAAATTATCCTAAGCGGTCGTTAAATTATCCTAAGCCCCGCCCATTGCCAGGCCTTATGTTATTTTATAAATTCAGATTTTTTTTCAAATAATTCAATTTATATATACTTTCTTTTGAGTTTTGAGAAAATAATACAATTTCTGTAAAATTTGAACAAATTTTGAATATTGGAAATGGAAGATAATGAGACCAGCTGTGTTCTGTAATTTTTTGAGAATTTAATTTCAACTGGTTTTGGTGCTAAAATTTTTTCTTTTTTTCAAAAAATCGTCCGGTTCAGCCCCACCGGTGGGGTTGGTTCGGACGGGTGGTGTTTTGAACCGGACTTGTTAAGAAGAACTCTGAATATGACCAACTAAGTGATGCAACTAAGCGCTAATCAAGTTTTTACTTATTGAAGAAGAGTTGGACTATCCAAACATGCCACTTCACCGAAAAATTTTGGAAATTCGAACTCAAAAGAAAGTACTTGTTTAACTTGACTTTTTCCATCGGAAGCAATTAATTTAGACAGCTTGGCTACGACAGCTCTATCCTGCTTTCAGAACTGCAGAAATTGTAATTTTTTTAATCTGGATAGAGCGGGGTTGAACTGGACCTCTAGAATAACATCCGGTTCAACCCCCCAGAACGTGTCCGGTTCAACCCCACAAAGATCATTTCTACAAAAAATTACACCAAGAAAAAAAGGAGAGTAGTAGGAATCCCGCAATAGGCTAGTTAGATGAAGAAATGAACCTACATTCGACTAAACTATCACCAAGTCGCAAAAAACAACGAACTTCTTCTCTAAACGGAAATGAAAATGAAACTGCAAGTCCGATTTGTGCGATGAAAAAAACAAAGCCGCCTGGTTTGGAATCGGTTCGCAACTGAGAATTCAAATTTCGTCCCATGAGTCAGAACATTGTTGCCTACCTCAATGAATTATTTCATGATTTTATAACTCTGGATCTGCCCACAATTGGAACTGTCCAGTTCAACCCGCGTCCGGCTCAACCCCGACCTCCCCTATCTGTTTTCGACTGCATCAGAGCCATTCTTAGCAGGAACTACTTGTACAGGTTCATGCCAGTTCATGGTTGAAGAACAGAAGCTGCCACTTTGGCTTCGCAACGGATATTGGTTGAATCATCTCAATAGCAGTGTTACGATTCCTGAAGTTGTACGGAGGTTCCCCAAGAAAATAACCATTTATAAAATGTATTATGAGACCAAAAGTTCTGTTTGATCCCACAATGGATACTTACTGAATTCTCTTAAAACTTTATGAATGCAGTTACTGAAACAGGTTGCATTGGCATTATGTGTACCACAGGCTCTTTAGTCAGTAATATTGATCAGACCGATCCTTTAAAACACTGGAGAGTCTAGGCCTACTGACCTTGAATGAGTAGGGGAGCCTGAAAATTAGCTTCTAGGCCTCCACTGTTCCCCTGTTCCCTTTGTGGTGAAGGTGATGATGACCTAGCGCATTTGGCTGCAAATCGCGATTTACAGGGAATCTTACTAGGCGAGGAGGAGATAGCAATTCGGGCTAGCTTGTGTACCTATTAATCCGCTTGCATCCGGTGTATTCGACCATGAGAAAGAATTACGTCTGTCTCTCTTTAAGTAAGAATCGGTTGATAGAATGTGTTCATGAGGGGCTAGAAACTTGTGCAAATTGATGCAGATCTTATTTGATCTTCATAAATTTGAGGGTAAGAAAATTAGTCTCTTTGGTCTATCGCTATAAATTAGAATTAAGTTTTTGAAAGGGATGACGACATTAGTGGCAGGGTGTTTAACGTTCTAAGTTTTCACCACTCACGATTCAAAGGGATAAAGTTCAATTGCCTGCACATTTTATTCGATCTCTATAAATCTAAGGGTAAGAAAATTAGTCTCCATATGTCGATCACTGTAACTTATAATTAAATTAGGTGTTTGCGCATTCTTTTGATCCTGAAAAGCTACGGATAGCTTTACAATACGAACTAGGTTATAGAAGATAATGTTCCAAGTTTTCACCAGGCACGATGCCTACGATTGAAAAGGATAAAGTTCAACTGGCTGCAAATAATTTAGCATCCGATATTATTTTTTAAAGGTGAAGGGTGACTGTGTTGTTACCCATTGTGTCATCAGCCCAGAAAAAAAATTCTTGGAACATACTATTTTGTAAAAGTCGATGGATTGACAACCTCAGCAATTAAGCGATAGCGAAGAAACAAAACCGAAGCGTTGCTCTCGCAACACTTTAGTCAGCAAAGCCGGACAAACTTTGCTGCAACACTTCACATTGCCCAGGCAACGTAGGTTTAGTTCTTGTCAAGATTATCGGCACCATTATCACTTGCGGGTTGTCCGTTTTTCATGTATAAATGAATGAATGACTGAATTTTTATTACCCGTAAAGTGTAAGATACAAAATACGAAATATTATAGAAAAAACAAAACGATAAACAACGAAAAAGAACAAAACAAACAAGCTAATAAAAGAACATGAACATACTAACCAGCATCAATAAGAAAATAGGGCCACAGAGGGTCGTAAACGTGAATTAAGTTAATAGTTTTCTTACGTAGGTCGGCAGTCGAAGTCTGAATCCGAGAGGGCACGCCCATTAGTCCAAATCGAACGATGACTTTTCTCTTTCGATGCAATCTAGGGAGCCGAAATGGTCTATGTAAAGCATACATAGACCATTGTGATTATAGCGGCTTTTGTTTGGAAATATTTTCCCGTAACCCCTGGTTCATACTGCTGTGATTTCGCGCAAAATTCTGCGTCATGCGACATACGACACAAATCTTGCGACAAGCAACGCAGAACTTTGCGTTTTGTCGCAGTGTCGGATGCGTTGAAATAATTCAACTAATCCGAAAATTAACGCATACGATTTTTGAGGGAAGAAAGAAAACAAAGATTAGTTAATTTTCAAGATTAAAAAGTGCTTTACTTTGTCTGATTGTAATCCTAGGATGGCTGAATGCAAAACATCCTCTGAATAGCCTTTCACTAACCTGTTTTGACAAGATGACATAGGGTTTGACTGAAAATTTCCTAATAATGGGTGAGTATTAACCCATTAACGCCCAAGACCAGTTACAGATGGAATTTAGTGGTGCTTCCTTTTCGTAGATGAAATAGGGTTCTAACTTAAAGTTTTTTAGCCCTAAATAATTTTTTGCACCAACGGTGTAGACACGGTGCTATGTTCCCATATGGGAACGTTGGGCGGTAATGTTAGCTTCGGAACCGAAGGAAATATACAGAAAAAAGCATTTTACCAAAAGAATTCAGGTGTTTACATAGGCTCTCTGAATTTTTGACGTGCATTTTATCTGTAAATTTGACAGTGAACCTGCATCTCGGCCGTCACCAGGACATTGGTAATGAATATAATTGGGTAATTACGACGAGATCGTAAATTTCCACCATTGACCTGGGGGGTAGTTTTAGTTTTTTTTTGTTTTACCTGAACAACTTTGTGGAGGAATGCACGCTGTGGGATCTATCCGGGCTAGCCTCATCGCCATCATATAAGTGACAGTAGAAATGCCAAGCTGCAACTATTTGCGAGCAAATAAGGTTTTGGACTTGGTCCGATACTTTTTCCTAACCATAGGTCTTCAAGGTTCAAGGTCAATGCAAGTCAACGCATCCTATGTCCTTGCTGTAAAATGAACAAGCGCATGATGGGGTGTGATTGTCCAGTTGCTACATCAGCACTTAGTAGTTCTTTGCCGGGGGAGCGGTTGTGGGGACTGGCATTTTGCAGACGAACCCCAATCAGAGACCAGGAATCTGCTGATAATTTTTACCGACCGACTGTAAAATCGATCGTTTAGAAGGTTGTGTGTGGACGCGACCGGCTTCACCCCCCCCCCCCCCCGCCCCCAATAATTGACGCCTTTGATCGTCCGTTGTGGAAGAATGAATGATATCAATTTCTTTGTCCCTGTCAGTTATACTCGTCGCACACTACACCCACATCGACGGGGGGGGGGGGGGTATGATGACCACATCAGCTTCTTCTGACCATCGATTAGTTTATCTATTACACTGGCAGCTTATTTGACGGATACAGTACCGATTGGGACCCATCCGTAAAGTAGACATTATCACATGCAGTTGCAGGCCAGTAAAACTAAGAGGGTGCGAAAAGACCAACGTTCCCAAATGGGAACACTTTTGGTTACCTTATACTGTGTCCTTCCTCTGTAAATATTTTTATGTAAGGATTCCACCTATCGTAAGACCGATATGTATGGAGTTAGAAAACACTATGACACGATTTTTCAACCACTCAGCTTTTCTGCTATTTCGTCCGAAACTAATGGGTTTCAAAAAAACACTTTTTACTTGATTACAGAAAATGCTACAAGCCAACCCGATTCCAGTAGAAGTCTGAAAAAAATCGAGAAGGCTGCTGATCGCGTTAGATTTCCGTAGAAAAATTGAAATTTGTACGAGCGTATACTTTGTGGCCGACAGAAAATTCCAAATGAGGTGTTCCCAAATGGGAACGTTGAGCGCTAATGGGTTAAGATGAGTAATCTCCCAGCATCTTCAGAGGTCGTTTCCTCAAGGGCTTCTTTGTCCTTTTGCAGAATAATCTCAACGACAAATTTCGTTTTCCTTTTACGTCTGCTTGGTGGTGGGAACGTTCATGCGATTCTGTTGCACGTCGGAACATCAAAGAAAAAATCGTGTCGCAGACGAAGCAGCAGTGTGAACCTAGGGTAAGCCACTTTTAGCCTTTATACGGTAATATTCTTTAGGGATGAAGTGATGAACACGTGGTGGAAAGCGTTGGGCCGAAAGACAGACCAAGCCACCTAACGGAAGAAGAACATGGTAGAACCGCAGCTTCAGCAACAAGTGCTGCGACCATATAAGGGCTATTAAAACAAACAAACTCATATTTTAGACGCATTAGCTTATAATCCAATCTTAGACCGTTATGTCTACGCATTCGCATTGTATGTAATGTGTTGTTTTAATATGCTGGTCAGTATGTATCTCTACATGCAAAAAACGGATACTTCAGTTACGATGCTTTGGTGGTGATATTTTCGTCAGTCTGTCAATTTTCATATCTACTCTTAAAATTGACTTTCGATTGACCCTGAAGATTGGAAGCTTCGAAGCAGGTCGAATAGATATTTAGAGTGTTTATGTTCGTAATTTCTTACAACATTTAACCGACTTAGCTCCCAGCAGTTCAGGAAGCTACCGTAAAACAAGAATAATGTTTGTTGGGCGATATTATGCGATACATCAATGTTTTAAATCCCGATACATCGATATTCCTTTCATTCCTTTGTCGATAAAAAGGTAAAAGGTAAAGATGTCAGCTATCAGCCTTGACAGGCCAAGCGGTGCTGATCTCCGATTCTCGGCCCTCAGCCAGGAAGTGCAATGGGGGTTGGGGGCCAGCCATCCTGTGCTTTCGCTCACCCTTCCTGTCACCTTCCCCGGATTTCTCCAGGTACCCATTTGAAGCTGGGTGAATTTTCGACTTGTCTTACAGAGTGACGCCACTAACCCCCGCTCGAAACCAAACAGTAGGCACAACCGAGAATCGAACAAGGGACCCTTCCCTTGTGAGTTCGACGCGCTAACCATTCGGCCATGGACGGACTCGATAGTTATACCGAATTCAATATTTTGTTACAAGATTTTGCTTTCAAACACCTTTCATTTCGCTAAAATTTTGGAAAAGGGATTGTCGTCAAATAACATTTCTGTCATTTTAGCTAAGAAGCACGAAAATATAATACTGATCTGTGAAAAAGGTCTTTGGAGACATAAGAGTTGGTTTTCATATTATCGCTTTGCAACAATTAGGACATAATATAAATATTTTGTTTGACATGGATGTTAAAACTGAGCAAAAAGGTAATTTGTACAAGAATCAATATCTAAGAAGCGAGACATGAGGAACGGAGAAATTCGATCAGAAACGCAAAAACATATCTCTTTTCAACTTATCTTATTCAAAAATATCGAGAGGTCTCATGTTTCATACGGTGTGCTAGTTCTCCATGCGAATCTTAAAGTTTAACCGAAAAGGGCTAGGATAGGACAATCTAGTTACCCATCACTTATTCACTTAAATTGGCTTGAAGACCCGCTGAAAATGAGTTACTTCGTTGTTCCGCTATTCACGAATAATCGATTTTCAAATAGTGGAATTTCCTTGTGATTTGTGGTGCCTCTATGCAGTTGTATTTTTGTTGTATGCCTTACGAGAAACATTTATCATTTTTTTTTTGTTCAGGCACTAAGCAGTCGTCACCAATCTCACCATTGCTCACTGAAAAGCCGCATTTGTGTTGAGATTAAAATTTCCCGCGTCATAGTAGAATTTACGCTGTGGGGACGGCCGGAGATATTCTGAGCTTCAAAACTAGAGAAAATAGTGGAAAATCAAAAAATCCCTTTGCAGAATCCCAATAATTCAGTGTATCCAACTAAATGACAAACACATAAGTTGGCTTTTCAGTTAAACTTTAAAGAAAACATGTAATGGCACCTCTTCGTGTTGTAAACACAATAAGCGTGATGCTGCTGTGCCGTGTCTTCTTTTAATATCAGTGCGAGTTTTTGATACTCTTGCCGCCTGGAAACGACCATTAAAAATTTCTCAAAAAAAATCATGTCAATATAATGCACTTAACGACACCTACTGAACGTTCATAATTCCAATGCATTAAAGCAGAGAGCTTAAACCTTGGACTTTCCTCGTTCTTTCAACGAGCTTTCTTAAATTTTGGATCTTGGGGGATGCTAATGCTTCAAACAGGAATGCAAATTTCCACGGGGTGACTTAGTTATCATAGAATACAGTTTTGGTAAGCTAAACTTCGACACTAGATGGTATTTAGCCTGAGCTTGTTTCGCAAAATCGGAAAGGGAAACAAGGTTTTCTTCATGTGACAATGAGGGAGCTGACCTTTTTTTTTTTTTTTTTTTTTTTTACTGATGATCAACTTTAGGGACAAAGTCTTAGAAACTTTATCGGTTTGCACGCGGTGTCTTTTATCGAGTACATTTGGTCTAATCTGCAAGAAAGATGTGAGTAGATAATATTCAAATTGAACCCAGCTTTCAAAGTTGATGTAGTTTACTATCCAAATTTACCATTGCATTTGAATAGAAACTATAAGTTTTGTCAGCTCTTGTAGGCTACGATTTGCAAAATTAGTCCCAAATTGATAGCTGTCGAAGAGTCTCCTCTCTTTATTTCCTAATTCTAAGTGTATTTATCCTTGCTTTTTCTCTCTTCCCTATCTTCCACTTTTGTTGTCCACCAATTTTGACCTCATTTACCCTTTTTAGTCTCACAAGTCCAATGAAATCCAACTTTTAATCGAATTTTCTTGAAAACAATTATTTTGCATTAAAAATACTTTTAGCACCAATTTCGTGTCTGGGAGCGCCAGTGCCACCAAAGTTACTGTTCCACATACTTGGTTGTCTATTGGTTGATAGATGGCGTGGGTCCCGTTCTTCCTTGGCGACAAGCTGGTGTAGCAAATTGTTGGTTCCCAGTTGTCGGCATGGTGATTTATCTTTTGAAAGTTGTCACGGAATCGAAACAGCAGAAACCATGAGAGATAAAGCAATGGAATTGCTACAAATACAAGATTGGCCAAGGGAATGGCTAGCCTCGACACAGACTTGAAGAGATTGAATGATTTCTGTGGTGAGAAAGAGTTGAGATTAGTCGCGACTCAAGTTTCTACCCGAAGTTTTTCGACTTATTGCACTTCTATTATATTACTTCGGGGGTTTAAATTTTATCCTGCTTGTAACAGTTACATGGAAACAGAACCATTTAATGTGGCATTTTCGTCGAAGAGATCTTGGCATTCGAGAAATCTTGACAATCTGAGTGAACCGATTTCGCCTCTCTGCCGTATTTTTTTTTGTAATATTAAGAAAATATTAACTCGATTTTGAACTTGAAGTTGATTGCCAGTGTTCCACATAAGCTTTTGCATTCCTATATTCTGCTATCCTGAAAAGTCCTGAGAAACAACGGTCTTGTCAGTCAATGAGAACAAAAAAGAAAGAAAAAATTGGTAGGAAAGTTGGAACAATAGGCTACCTTTTTCAATTTTTTTTTTGTTTTTAGTTCTTTTGCCAATTCGTTATTTCTTTTACGTTTCAAAGTAAGTGACACATACCTTCGTCAATCTCTCGCGGTGTTGATCTGTTTTCGAAAGAACAACTTTGACAAGCCTGCTGGCTTTTCAAGCATTGAAATTTTTAATCAGACTGAGCACTAGGCTTTAGCTCAAGCAATCGAGTTCCCGGAAAAAGTGTTCTCTTTTCTTTAAAGTTGAACTGAAGAGGGCTGAGATAGGACAATCTAGTTACCCAGCACTTATTCACTATAAAAAGGTTGACGAAGTTATTCTGCTATTCACGGGTAATCAGTTTCCAACTAGAGGTATTTTCCCGGACGAATTTTCGGTAGCTCTATGTGCTTGTTCAGTGTTGTACGCTTGACGAAAACGATTTACGGAAAATAAGTGTTCACTCAGTGAGCTACATTCCGTGAGCTGATCACTGGCCACTGAAAAGCCGCGTTGTTAATTAGATTCAAATATCCCGTGTCATAGTAAATTTTGCGTTGTGAGGACGGCCGTACTTATTCTGAACACCCATGCCAAAGCAAATACCGATATTGTTCTTAAAAGCTCAATTCTGTTGCAGGATCATATTTTCTTTGTCCTTGCAAATTTTAAAATCGTCTTTTATCACCTTTTATAAAAGTGTAAGAAGACTAAACTATCCGTTCTATACGTAAGATGCAAATGTGGAGGGACAAATGGTAAACAGCATTTTAAAGCCGAGGGAAATTGTAATAACAAAAAGAATAAATAAAACATCAATAAATAATACTGAATAAATAGTCCATCAGCATGGAAGAATCGCAGCAGTCTTCCATCTTGTGGATCTCGACAGTGCGCAACTCTATAAGAAAACAAAACTGGTTTCTGCCTCATAATTTAGAAAGAAGAATAATCCTGTAATTGTTTTGGTGAATCACACCACGCCACAAATTTGGAATTTACAAAACAGAATAGTCAAAGTTAACCTAAAAAACAAGTTTTCCAATGACGAAAGTTATTTATCAGGTAAAAAAAAAAAAAGACACGAACCCACCACTATTTCTAACTTGACACGTCGTACTTATGACACTAATTCATTCGACCACAGTATTATTTTCATTCATTCTCGTTCCCCAGATTCTACACTTGAAGAGCGTTGGCTTTCCAATCTCCTCTATTGGCTATACACTGAAATGCTTACCTTTTCTGTTCTCTATACCTGAAGAATCGGGCCCCTGATAATTGTTTCAGAAAAGCTTATTTTTCAGCATTTGTACTTACTTGTACTTGTACTTATTGGTCAGCAGACCTTTTTCGAAAACTTGCCGCAATTGCCATACAATTTTCTGTAATCATAGCTGTTTTGTGGTTAAAGGAGTTGCATCGTATGCATTTTAAAAGCTAGACCCCCCCCCCACCCACCCAAGACCCAAGATGAAGACACGACTCGATCCGACCACTGGGCCATCTAGTGGCACGGGTCGGAAGCACCCGCCATGGGGAGGTTTGGATCATAGTTTGACCATGGATCTAACAAAATGTTTTTATTTTGAGCAGGTAGATGGAAGATGTGTAGAAAAATCAAACTAATTATTAGCTTCATCAATTTTTTTAAGTATTCTGTTTCAAGCCCACAGAAGAAAAGATTTAAACTAGATAACAGGAAACAAACGCCCTAAATTATAATAAATTCGTTATAGTGATTTCTTGAAGATTTCACAACGCCAATAAATCTTCTGGAATGTTTGGTAACTCTTTTGACTTCCGGCGGGAGATCAACGAATGGTTAATGAGCAATGGTGACCGTGCTGTCAAGAGTTAATAGTGTTTAAGTAACTGGTAAATAACGGTGGAAACCGTGAGGATTTTGAAGAAAAAGAAGGTAACAGTTTGTTCGTAAAAATCCGACTTAATGAAAAATGCTGGTGTCTCCCACCTTCTCGGCCCAAAGAATCTAAGACTTTAACTATCTAAGGACAGCTTGGCAGAAAAACGATGTGGTGCGATGTACCTTTAAGATATTCAACACCTTCGGTTGATCGTTCAAGAATTACAATTTCGCAGAAAACCTTCTTGGTACCGGGTCTTACTCACCTCGTCATTAGGTCATTTGTAATTAAGGGGCTGTTTCACAAAGCCCACTTTGAGAAAGTCGTAGAGGAGCTGAACAGACACAAATGCCTGATCCAACGACGCAAAGTGCTGTCCCCGTGCCACAATCAGCGTCTGCGGTGCAACCGACAACTGTAAATAAAAGTTTTTGTTAAAATCAGACACTCCACAGAAACTTTGACAATTAAAGAAAAATATTATTTTCCGTTAATTGGAGCTTGGAGCCATATTGTGATATTTTTATTTATCTGCCGTGCGGTTGAAGTTGCAACCATAAATAGATAAAATAAAAAGAAAAGCCTCAGTGCTTTGTGTCTCTTTTTCTAGGCGATGGCCATTTCCAAGGCAAGTGTGCCTCTAAAGTCACATATATGGTACTATGGTTAAGTTCTGATGAGCCGATGGTTCGTTAGTTGCCTGCGCGTGGCCCATTGTGCAGACAGGAGTCGTGAAAAACAGGTTTTGTGTAGTAAAGAGCCGTTAGTCTTTACTTATCCTTAACATTGACGGGTATTTCTCCAAGAGAAAAGGAAGAAGGAAAAATCCACCATTAATCTAGTACTCCAGCCATCTGCCCTACCGAAGTGCGGCTGCAAGATCATCTAACAACCCGTTAACATTGGTTCTTCGCTTTCCGCGATTACAACTGTCGCTTCCAGTTTGCTTGGACCAGCACGAGCCCGTCAAGAACGGTTCAATGAATAGATGCGTATTATATTGTATGTCCTTTTTTGTTTACTCTTAGTCTTCACTTATGTTGTTGCTCACCAAAACAAAATGTAACGAATAGAAGTTCCTTTGAAACTGCACGCTACACGTGACTCCGGGTCCGTAAGACTTTCCAGGACTTGCCAGGAAAAAACCTCTACTTTTCGGTAAATAACCGACGACCTTGCTGAAAACCTGGCAGGATTTCTGTTCGCGACCACCTTATTCTAATATTTTCCCGAATCATCAAGGTTTGTATAATTTTCTGATTAAATCTCAAGCCCCGTTCTTTTAGTCTCCCTTGTCTTTTTTAACTGCCTTTCCAAGACCTAACGCTGTTTTATCTAAGCCTGATCAGATGAATTCAAGCCCGTTCTATTGGTCTCCCTTGTTTTCCTATAACGTTTCTTCATCTTTGTCAACAAAAATGTACCTTACCTTACGCCTCTTCAAGGCCTAACGCTTTGTTATCGAACACATTGCAGACAAATATCACAACTACAACGCAGTAAAGCAATCTAGCTGAGACAAGACCGACACATGCTCATGTGTCGGTCTTGAATATTAGGACTAGATCCTGCTACATTAAAAACTTGGTTCCAGCTCCGATCTAAAATTCTGCCGATCCTCAGTAAAAAATATACTTTTCAATAGGAGGAAAGCTGGCACGGGAGAGACTTGCCTTTGCCCTCTTTGCAAGTTGAAGAAGGAGGATTCGAACCACTTCCTCTTAGTAGCATAGTCCATCTTAGTAGCACCCTCACTGCGCTCGCGCGATATGAGCCTATCATGCCGTTCTAGATGTGAAACGGTTTATTTGTGGAATGGAACGTGTATTAAATCTTGTATGACCTTTCGGCCTAATAAACAACGTTATCATTATATTAATTCAAGTCACCATTCAATTGGTATTCTTGGACAAAACAGTAACATAGTAACGTCAGCAAACAAGCTAGATAGTTGGCATTTGGCCGACAGGACCTAGACAAAAGTATGAATAAATATCATGAAAGTATAAATATCATCAATAAATATCATTATGTTGTGTAGTGTTCATGTTTATTTGTTTCTTATATTAGTCATAGGCTAGGTGGATAATTGTAAGTTGGTTGTTCATTTATTTGTCTTTTAGGAAAAAGTAGTATTGGGAAACTGCAGCACAAGTCCTTAGGACTTTTTTGCTGCAAAAGAATATCAGTCATCTTAACTTATTTCAAGTTCAAAGTTTTGGTTGAAAATAAAAAAAACCTACCACCTACCTACATGTTCAACGTCATTTGTTGCTCTTAACTAGGGAAATAAGAAATAAAATTGAACTATAAATCCTACCTATTTGACTGCATGTTCCCTGTGCATTTATGGTATATCCTCTCCTGCATGCGCACAGACCATTGTTGCAAGAATTGACAGCAACTGTTGGCCCACAGTCGGTGACTGTGGTACACATGGCATCTATAAAAAGAGATATATTTGGTTTGAGCAATATTTCAGCCTTTCTTGGTAAGGGTTATCTTCAGACTTTATTCAGTTAAATGATCTTCTTGTTCGAAATATCAATCGAATACAAATTTGATGACGTTCAACGTAGTCAACACAATAGCGATCGATACTAACAATGACAAATATTGACCTAATAATGACCCCGTTAACTCCCTCCGTCTATGGACGAAAAGAAAATTTGACAAGCAACTGAAAGCTCACCGTAACAAATTAAAAGAAGAGTACTCTTCCAGAATTATAAGTGACCCAACTCTAATTTGGAAAGCACGATTGAGTGAATCGGCTGCTGGAAAACCCCATGATTCCATTAACGAAAAAGGTTGGGAATCGTATTTTTCCAAAGAATTCAGTGCCCCCGACCCGAATGTGTCTAACCCTTTCGTAAATAGGCTAGAATCGTTACTATCCAACCAGTGTGCCCCAGAGTTTGTCGTTACTTATGGAAACGTGTTTGAAGCGATTTTAAAGCTGAAGAAAAAACATTCCCGTGGTGAAGACAATCTGTGCGCGCTAAATCTACTACACGGTACCTCTTTGCTAGTGGAGCATCTGACGCTGCTTTTCCAGATTATCTACACCACCGGAATAGTACCTGATTCTTTTTGTGTCGGTTTGCTATCGTCTATCCTTAAAAAAGGGAAACCCGCGGATCAGTGCTCTTCGCACAGGCCAATTACCATTGCCCCAGTGCTTTGTAAAGTTCTCGAGCTTTTAGTTCTAAAAGAAATTCAGCTTTCGTGCGGAATGCCTGATCACCAGTTTGGATTCCGACCAGGTCTAGGATGCGCTCATTCTCTTTTTAGTCTGGCCGCTATTCTAGCGGATTCCCATGAATCTGGTGACCGTATAGTGATCTGGCGCTTTCGATGTTAGTAGAGCGTTTGATTCGTCAATCCATGCTCAGACCCTTCTAGCGGCTTACCAGCAAGGCGTGAACCTCCGCGTCACCCGCGTACTGTATGATATGTATAGCCGTTTAAAAGCGCGCATAAAGATAGGAAATCGCGTCACTTCAGTCGTTGTTCCGGTAAAGAAAGGTGTTCACCAGGGTTCATTATTATCACCTACTTTGTATAATAACAGCGTTTTATATGCCCAGGCAAGTGTCAATGTTTCATGTATCACCAAGAGTATTAATGTGTCGCTACTTACGTACGCGGACGACCTACTAAATCTAAGTCGGTCAACTGATAGTCTGCAATCAAACTTCGCAATCCTACGTGACGAATATCGAAAAATTGGCCTCGCTTTCAATACATCTAAATCTGCAGTACTGTTTTTTTAATGACAGCTCCTCTCAACCTGAACACCTTCAATTGGGTAACGAATATATTGCCGTTTCCTCTCACGTCGTATACCTTGGTCTGCCGATAGGCCGCAACCTTAACGAAACTCGTCTACTACTCGTTAAACATGTCGAGAAGAAACTCCGTATCGCATATGAATCTATCGTCGCCAGTAGACTCCTTTTATGCCGAAAGTATCTTGCGAATATGTATAACGCTGTCGCACTGCCTCATGTTCTGTACATCCCACCTTTTTGGAATTTGTTGACTGAGACCCAAAAACGTAAGCTCCAGTCCCTTTACTTCAGGTTTGCCAAGTTCCTGCTGCGTTGTCCCCTGTGGACGAGGAATACTTTTATGATTGTCAAGCACCAGATTGCGGACCTTAGTATCGCGGTGACTCGGGTGATATCCAATTTTCAGGCGAAATGGAACCACCCCTGGTTAAACCATTTTTATAGCTTTTTTTTGCGTAGTTGTTACTTAAATTGTCTTATGTATGTATTTATGTTGTGCCTTAAATTGTCTCCTTTTTCTTTCTTTTTCTTCTTCTTTACTCCGTTTTGTTCTTTTGAAAAATACGGGTTATAAACATATTACTTACTTACCTACTTACAATAATGTAAGCAAATGAATGTTACATTCATTATCCATCACTCTACACATTCAGTTTTCATTCGATGTTCACATCTCCGCATTCTAACTTTAAATGCTTTAGGTTCTCATTGTATACATTTGACGGGAACGCGCCCCTACATCGACACGACGCTACGTCGACACGTCACAGAGTGGACAAAATCTGACGCTACATAGACAAATTTCCCGACACTACGTCGACAAGCAAAAGCCGACACTACGAGGACACGACGGTACATCGAACGACGCTACGTAGACACGACGGTACATCGAACGACACTACGGAGACACGACGGTACGTCGAACGACACTACGTCGACACGTCACTCAGAGGACAAAATCCGTCACTACGTCGAAAATCAAAGAATTTCGATGTAGCGTCGTGTCTCTGTAGTGACTGTCCATGTAGCGTCGTGTCTATGTAGTGACTGTCCATGTAGCGTCGTGTCTAAGTAGTGACTGTCCATGTAGTGACGTGTCGATGTACTGACGGTTTTTTCGTTTCGATGTAGCGTCGTGTCTCGGTAGTGTCGCCTGCGTGTTCTGTCTCTGTAGTGTCGCCTGCGTGTTTTGTCTCTGTAGTGTCGCCAGTCTGTTGAAATTCTCCAGCGCTTCTATTTTGACGAGCTTCGGCTGGTTTTACTTCTTGGTTTGAGTCCGCCCATGCTTGTAGTCATGTTCTGCGTACGGACACTAGATGGTGCTACAGGTTTGCGGAAGCCGTTTCGACGGAGACACGACAGTACGTCGACACGTCACTCAGAGGACAAAATCTGTCACTACGTCGAAAATCAACCAGTGCTTCTATTTTATGTTCTGCGTACAGACACTAGATGGTGCTATAGGTTTGCGGAAGGATTGTATGGCTTTGAACTTGAGTAGACGTGGGTTAGTGGTTGGGGGTGGGAAGGTGGGATCGTTGGTCTGTAGAAAGGAAGGGAAGGAGAAAGTCGGGCGAAACCATGATCGGCCGAAGCTGACTTCTAATCGACTTAAAAATAAAGGGGAACAGTTTTAAATATATGATAGTATTTTATCGAATTACCTGTTCTGCCCGGACTTAGGGCGAACCACTTATCCGGCAAGAAAGTACAGTTTAGAACTAATTTTGCATTTTATGTATTGCTGCAGCATGTCACCTTATCTCTGACTCGAACCTCTAATCAAATTCAGATTATGTTTATTTTATGGTTGGTGTTGGGTTGGGGGTCTGTGTTAGAAAGTATTAATTAGGTTGTGATGAAGGGTAGAGAGGGATTTGCGGGCGTCCCCAGTTTAAACCCAACTTTTGCAACCCTTTATTTGAACCCGTCCCCACTCTAAATATTTGCTACGGAGCCCATCTGGACCTGTTTTTATGGCACTTGCAGCTTCGCTCAAATGCCATATACCGATCACTTTTCGGTCGGTCGGTCTGTCAGGCCACTCATCTCGAGTTAGGGTACTTCCAGAAGTGCTAGGACGATGAAACTTGGCAGGCATATTAGGGACCCGACCAAACTAACTTGGAAATAGTCACTTCCCCGATCCGACCACCGTGGGGGGAGAGGAGGGATGGGGAATCCGGAATATTGACGTATTTATAACTTTTGACCGGGGAATCGGATCTTAATGAAACTTGGTGTTTGGAAAGACCTCGTGTCTCAGATGTCACATTTCAAGTCCGGAATGGATCCGGTGACTTTGGGGGGAGTTGGAGGGGGGAGTCGGAAATCATGTGACATATTCAGAGTGGACGGATCGGGATGAAACTTGGTGGGCTGAACAAGCACAAGCCCTAAATACATAGTTGACAAGACCGGACCGGATCCGAGCACTGTGGGGGGAGTTGGAGGGAGGGTTCCGGAATTCCGGTGATCCCGACTTAAGATACTTACACATGTGCTGGGACGATGGAACTTGGCAGGCATATTAGGGACCCGACCAAACTAACTTGGAAATAGTCATTTCCCCGATCCGACCACCGTGGGGGGTGGAGGGATGGGGAATCCGGAATGTTGACGTATTTATAACTTTTGAACGGGGAATTGGATCTTAATGAAACTTGATATTTGGAAAGATCTCGTGTCTCAGACGTCACACTTCAAGTCCGGAATGGATCCGGTGACTTTGGGGGGAGTTGGGGGGGGGGCGGAAATTGTGTGACATGTTCAGAGTGGACGGATCGGGATGAAACTTTGGAGGAAGAACAAGCACAAGCCCTAAATACATAGTTGACAAGACCGGACCGGATCCGAGTACTGTGGGGGGGTTGGAGGGAGGGTTCCGGAATTCCGGTGATCCTGACAAGACGCTTAGACATGTGCTAGGACGATGAAACTTGGCAGGCATATCAGGGACTTAACAATTTTCACTTAAGAACAGTCGGATTTTGCATACAGATGATAACAGCAAACACACGCATTGGCGAATTCCTACTTTCATCATTTTACCAAGCCTTGCAAGTGCCATATGAGCTTACAGCTCTTGTTCTTTGACCTATAGAAACCTTTTACCAAAGGTTTTAAGAACACATCTCATCCCTTTCGAGTGTGATCGTGATGATATACGGACATAGTAAGACAGGCAACTTTTGCGAAGTCATGGGCCGTCACCTACGTTTTGTCCCAAATATGGCCCACACGACCCCGCCATTAGTATTTATGAGAAACAAAAGAAGAAATAAGGAGATAAATAAGTTCTTTGGCTGCAACGTGTGGAACCCTGGTCTGGCTAGAAAGGAGTAACCATCGACCAAAACGCCTTCCATTGCAATTTCTGTCTAAACACACCTAGTAAGGTTTGTCATTTGCCAATTGTTTCTTCTGCTTCTGCAGCCGGCATGTGCATTTCAAGGGTAGCATTTCGAACCTTTAGTGTGCGAAAGCATTCCGTCCGAGCCCTTCCTTAAATTCAGACACAGATGTAGTTGTCTACCATAATAAGGGGAATTAGGTCAAACTTAGTGAGTTTTCGGTCAATCCAGTTGCAATTTTAGCTGTGACACATCCACAAGATGTTATGTGTTAATTTTTTGTATTCTGAAAAAAAAAAAAAAAATATTCGGAGTTTTCTTCATCCTCCCGTCAACCCCAAACAGTTAAATCCGTCGTTTGGACAGTTCAACCGCTGTTTACGCGTTTATTTGGTTCCCGTTCGAACAAGCTTGCAACCCCTTATTTACTATCTGCTCTTTGTCCCCAGGGTCATCAAAGTTCATATCCCAAAGAATTTATAATCCTCACTGACATACCGCAATAAAAACACGTACATGGATCTTTTTGGATTTTTACCCGCTAATTACGCGCGTATGAATTCCGCCAGCGCTCCTATCAGGTAGGCTGATGGGTAGGCTCGGACCCCGAAAAGAGGCACAACGCTAACATCCCGACCATTATTTCGGATCTATGTGCTGATGATAAAACTGAGGAAAGCCCCCTCTCTCCCCAACCCAAAGCTCGGATAGCAACCGAATTGTTTCAATCTACTACAGATCCTAAGCTTTATTCGCGTATCAAATTTTAAAGTCCTCGTTTTCGTACAAGTGCCCGAAATCGTTGGAACGCACAAACCGAAGCCAAATTTGAACAGACAAGGCTGGGGTGTCATCTAGCGTTCATGCTTGACTTTAAGAAAAGTGTTGGCGGATTCAAAGGGATACCGAGGCAGAAACTTCATTGTTAGTTTGTACTTCAACATGTCAAAAATAAATCCTGGACAATATCTTAAGCTGGAATTTCCAAATGGAATAGCTACTAATGTCCGACACAACAGAGACACGACGCTACATGGACACGTCAGAACGAAGAAAAACGAAGGCCCGACAGTTCGAAGACACGTCACAGCGTCGAAAACGAAAAGGCGTCACTACATAGACACGACGGTACGTCGAACGACACTACGTAGACACGACGGTACATCGAACGACACTACGGAGACACGACGGTACGTCGAACGACACTACGTCGACACGTCACTCAGAGGACAAAATCCGTCACTACGTCGAAAATCAAAGAATTTCGATGTAGCGTCGTGTCTCTGTAGTGACTGTCCATGTAGCGTCGTGTCTATGTAGTGACTGTCCATGTAGCGTCGTGTCTACGTAGTGACTGTCCATGTAGTGACGTGTCGATGTAGTGACGGTTTTTTCGTTTCGATGTAGTGTCGTGTCTTCGTAGTTTCGTGTCGACGTAGGGACATCATCCCCATTTGACATGAGCGGGACAGGGAATTCTCAGGACAGAGGAGCAGGACTTCTCAAAATGTCTGCAACGACGCTTGCCAAATCACTTATTATCATCCCTTTTCAGACTCCCTTTTAACAGTCAAAGTGGCGCCATTTGAGGGGGGCAGGGGGGCATGGCCCCCTTTGAATTTTAAGGGGGCCGAAAATCCGAGGATTTTTTGTGTAAATTCCTTATTGTCTGACACACTGATATAAAGGCATTTACGTGATCGTGAATTTCAACTACATCGCACAGTTTGAACTTCCTGTAATAAAATTTGCAATTAAATTTGCGTCTGGTTGAAAAAAAATTTGGGGGCCCGAAATGGATCTTTGGCTCCCCTGTGAGGTTTACTGAAATGGCGCCACTGCCTTTTAAGTACACGTCATTTCCCCAGTCCTTTAACTTTTTCACAATCTTACACAGTCTCATTTACTCCGATATGCTCGGGACATTCAAGTGAGACAAACTTGTGAGTTAAGAACATTTCGAGGACAGCTTAGATGAAGGTCTGCAGGAGAAGTTAGTTTTTTTTTTTGTTGTATTCAGAATATGAATCAAAAGGAGCGGGTGATGTTGCACAACGGTTTGAGTTTCACTAGGGACCCTCTCTCTGGGATCCATTAAATCAGAAGCACGGCTCGGTACGGCGTGGCGCAGTAGGCATAGGCACGAGTGATTAATAGAGATTTGGAAGTGGTAGAAACAGAAAAGGATGTCTGAATTCGCAAAACCATTGCCTTAAAGACGGCAAGTTAGAACAATGTTCCTGCCCCTCACTCTGAAGCCTGAAAGTTTTCATATCTCTTTGTAGTCGCCGTGTCTCCTACAATATGTCGTGCCGTGCCTCTTTTTAGTCTATCCCCCTTCTCTATCACTGGTGATGCTAAGAGTCACAGGTATTCTTGTGTATGACACTGTATTTAAGTCTTGACGCTGCTCCATAATGTTTTTTGCTCTGTTGTGTGCACATAATCTTCTATAGCCTAAGGCTTTATTTTAAATCTGTCTTTCGACTTGGCAAATTCACAAGATTATTGAAGATCAATGTGAGATTGTAGTCTTGCATCTTCTTTTCAGTGATATTTCTTTCATTGTTTCGACGCGTCATAAAATCTATTTCTACTGTACTAGAGACTGTCTGCTGTGACTTCAACGATAAATGATACTTTGACTAACTGTAGACACTAATTCTCATGCATTCTGAAATATATAAAGACACGTCTTGGATTCAGAAAGGCTAAAATCTTTTTCCTAGTTGACGCTAAGAACACACGATGATCAAAAGCCTCGTGGTACAGTAATACATATTTCAACTTCCAAGTGAGATTCGCTGAGAAAAAAAAATGTTGAGGGGAAGAAGAACTAAATAAAATAAAAATAATTCCTAGATCTCTCAAGCTCTTGAAGTTGACAATCTGAGCTCTTTTTGGGCATCTCTTAACATTTTTCACTGTCCACCACGAAATGTAAGAGATCTACTTACTGACTTGTGAGCATGTACCCTTCGCGTTAAGGGTAAAGCCAGTTCGACAGGTGCACAAGCCTCCACTACAGGTTCCAATGTTGGCCCCGATGAGATTCTGGCCACAATCCGAATTGGCCGAACATCCAGAAACTGCAAGATTCCAATATGGTAAAATGGGACTATGGTGCTCATTCAGTAAACTAACATTAACCTGCTTTGAAAATGATGGACCAGCAGATAAAAAGATTACTTGACTCCTTCTTATTTATCCGTTAATTTTGTTATTCACTGTGAGAAACTCGCTAGACTCCAACCATCTTGCATAACCAGACCGTGAAATGATGAACCAGTCTTTCAATGAGGAATTCTCCGATACCATTTAGAGCTCTTTGTAAGAACAATCACAGTAAAAAGAAGCAGTTAAAAGATCTCAACCCTGAAAGTAATCAAAAGTTGCATGAAAGTGTAAGAAAATATGTTAAGAGAAAGTAAATATTTTAGCTTTTTGTTGTGTTAAAGGCTTATCCTCGTGTATTTTCTATTTTTTTGTCCGTATTTATGAAGTATACATAGTTTCGTTGCATGGAAGAAAATGAAAGTAACTTACAGAGAACAACGAAGCAACATTCTTTTCATCTAGTTCTTTACAGGAGCTAAAATAGTAGTTGTTAAAAACATAAAATGTTCTGTTGCACGGAATCGCTGATAATACCAACTAAGCATGTAATCGAATTCGTTCGGGAGAATTTTTTCAGGAAAGCTGTCCAAAAAAGTATGATTTTTTTTATGCTGACTGAAATAACGCGATTATTTTGACGAGAGTTTCAGCATTTGTTATTTGAGATTCAATAGTAAGGATAATAACGTTTGTATAAACAAGTTTGAGAGAGCTGTCGCTTTCCACTGCAATTATCATTACGGTAACTCTTGAACTGTACAGACGCCATGCACAGGGAATAAAGCCCAGCGGCCTGCTCTATGAGAGCCATCTAGCAAAACTTATCACATGAACAAAACCCGATAGTTTGTCATGGAATGTAGATGGTCTCAAAGAAAAAGTGACAATGTAGAGTTCAGTCTTTTCCGTAAAATGCACACCAACAGAATAATTTGTAACGAGTCTATAAAAAAAGAGAACTGCAACCAAAAAGATACACATTAAAAGTCATTAAATCAAAACTGACAAAATCCATTAGTTAATGTACTTCTTAATTACATATAATTTATTTCATTGGTAGATTTGTAGGTTAGCTTAGAATTTCGAACTTAAAGTTGGGTTGCAGATAACGATTGTTAAAAATTGTTAACTTTCTGCATCCGACGTTTCTGATTTTGAAATTAAAGCTCCGCCCACCTACGATTTCCGTTCCAAAGCTTAACGATTGTTTTTCAACGATGGTTGGTGAGCATCGTTGGGAACAGTTAACAGTTGTAGAACTTGGAAAAGTTTACGGTCGTGAAAACTGCAGTTCGCTCCGCCCGAACTAAAGTTTAAGATTGTTAACAAGTTGATAGGTTTCCGGAACGCAACCTAATCCTTATGGGTTTGACGGAAGGGTTAAGGCATAGCGAGTTCTTACTTTGAATGCAGGTACCAGTAGTTGATGACAGACTGTATCCTGTGTTACACTGGCAAACTCCGGTGGCTCCACATGTTCCTGCTCCAGTAACTCCACAGCTTGAATCTCCTCTGCAATCTGAAGGAAAATATATAATCCTTCAAGAACCATACCCCAACAAGTGCGCAAGTGCTCAGTCGTGGAGTGTAAAAGAATGAATTGGATTGTAACGTTGAATTTTCCGTAACGTTTAATATTCGTATTGCATAGTTATTCGTGAAACCAACAATTGAGCTCTCAAAGAATCTTCAAACACGGCTGAGGCTAAGGTTCGAACACCCTAATGTCAAAGTCATAAATTTTCATTAGCGCGTCTCATCTGACACCTTCCACGTGAGAACACATGCTAGTTCATCTGGAAACACAATCCCTTCGTGTCAGTCGTAATTCGGTCTCCAATCACAGTATTGTCCATCTTTGTCTTTCCAGTATTTTTTCGTATAAGCCCCGTACGCTTGTTTCAATACACTACTGACATTACTTTCATGAACCTTGAAATGTATTTCGTTTATTATACCTTGTTCATACACATTAATGTAATCTCAAAGTCATAAAGTATCAGATCCCATTTCATCATTCCCATCCTTCCGCAAAAAACACATGTTGACTAATTGACAGCTCAAACCCTTTGCGAAACATGAAACCAAACAATGCGCATCTTACGAAAAGTACTGTGTACAACTATACGACGTTTTAATTTTGACGAGTGTCATCGTTCACGAACTTAACACATGGGCAATCTGAGGCCCGTTGCAAAATCTCACAAAATCTCAAATCATGGGCAATTCGGGCCCAGTTGCCCATGAACGGGGAGGGTGGGGGAGGTCCAGTCTCAAAATGTTCTTCGTGGCCAGAGGATATATACATGCTATATCCACAAGTATACAAGAGTCTTACTCGAGACAATGTCATAGACGAACGTAACTCATGGGAAATCTGGGCCCAGTTACCCATGAACAGGAGGGTAGGGGGGGAGGGGGCGTCAAATTGCTTATCTTAACCTAAATATCCTCGACTATACCAACTTAGAGTTTGATCCCAGTCACGGATCAACAAATTTTCTCATGGGCAAATTGGGCCCACTTGCCCATGACCGGGGAGGGTGGGGGGTGATTCAACTCCACATAGATATTCCCAACCCGATGATCCAAAAGCACAAAGGAATTTCATCGCCCTATCTCCAGCTATTGTCAAGTTAAAAACATAAAAAAGGGCAATCTGGGCCCAATTGCCTCTGAACCGGGTGGGTGTGGGGGGTGGGACCCACAAAAGGCACAACTAGACCCCAATACCTACAAGTGTACCAAGTTTGAACTTCATACCTGTTGATTCCTGGCACGGGTAACGAACTTTACTCCTGGGCAACCTGGGCCCAGTTGCCCATGAACGGGATGGGTGGGGGAGGTGCAACTTTAAAAGTAATTTCCCAGCCCTGGGATCTACAAGTACAAGAAATTTCATCGTCTTATGTTCAACTATGGTCAAGTTTTGAACATTATTCACTGGGCAATCTGGGTCCATTTGCCCCTGAACCGGGTGGGTGTGGGGGTGCCCCAAAAGGCACAACTAGACCCGAATACCCACAAGTCTCTCACTACTGAGACAACATAAAAGGTTTACCAAAAGTAGTTCTTCGAAATAAAAGTCAATTTCTTCTTTTGGTCATATATGATTGACATTTATTGGAACTGCATCCAATTTAATCTTCTTGAACAAAATCGTGATTTACAAATTCAAGACGAGTTATTATAGAATGTTTTATAACTGTTCTATTCTGTGAATTTAGACCTTAAATCATTGAAAATTAATCTTCCTGATGTGACTAATTTGGTTTTTTTTTTAAGTGTGCTAGGTTAATTTTGGCGGAAAGACAAAACTTGAGCAAAAATTAAAATCTGGTAAAAACAGATATTTTCTCAAAAATACGTTTATCCCCATAGTGATCCGAGTTTATGGTTAATAACATTTATATTAAAAAAAAATCGTCTTGGCCGTAAGAAGGCGCAGAAGGTATCCCTTGAACATGTTTTGCTCATTTCAGAACTCCCAAACTAAAATAGGCTGTCCAACCGACGTACACCGCTCGCAGAGGAAAACCCGAAAATTAATGCGGATGAAGTGGGGATAACCCTTAAACTGCGCGGTTGTATTTGTGGTAAACTCAAGCACATTAAACGAGGCGAGACTTACAGTAAGTCGGACATCAAGGATGAGAGGGGTCTATGATGAATTAATCGGCCAAAACTCGACCAACCCACAACACAATCCGACCAACCCACAACACATGCAGAAATTTCCGGTTTCTTTTTCCAGAACAGTGGCCAAATCACGAACAAACAAGATACGGTGACAAAGAAATAATGCAGCCACTCCTTTTTCAATTTCACCAGCTTTCAATAAAAGTTATTGATTTTCTTCTAGAGCAGTTTGCACACTTGATTCTAGTGGAGATACGTGGACTCTCTCTGGTTTACAGCATTTAATGGAAAATGGAAGAATCCCGAATAAAAGAAAACCATTATCGCGTTCGTCCAATCATTCGCATCGATGCATCTTGGGCTCATCCTGTTTTTTTCCACAAATTTTCATCCCGAAACTCTGAAAGTGTCTCAACATTTTCCGGCTCTCCGCCAATGTCACAAGATCTGGACTGGACTTGAAATGAAACTATTAAGACACGAGGTCTTTCCAACTACTGAGTGTCATGAAGCTCCGATCACCCTTAAACAAAAAATTTCGTATTTCCTCTCCCTCAATCCCGCTACGACGGTTGGATCGGGGAAACGACCGTTCTTCGAGTCCCCAATATGCCGGCCGTGTTCCATTGTCCTAGTAACTGCAAATACCTTCATTCGGAATCATCGGGATCCGAGGCCCCACTCCAACTCCCCCAACAGTGCATCGATCCTGTCCGATGCTGTCAACTGCGAATCTAGAGCTTGTGATTTCTTCCCCCCTCCCCCAACTCTGTAAAAAATCACCGGATCCGTTCCGGACTTGGAAGTTGATGTCTAATCTGAGTATCTTAAATGTCTTTAATCTGAAATAATGTCTATAATCTGAAATCATAATCTGAAATCTTTCCAAATATCAAGTTCAAAAGTTATACATTCCTTGAGATATCGGAGCCCCCCCCCACCTCTATTCCCCCACGACGGTTGAATGGAAGAAACTATTATTCTCAAGTTAGTTTGGTCGGGTCCGTAATACGCTTGGCAAGTTTCAGTGTCCTGGCACATCTTTATTTATTATAACTCGCGATCACCGGGCTTACCGACAGACCGACGGAAAAAAGATCGGTATATGGCTGGAAGACAAGTGCAATACATATTAGAAAGAAAAATTATACTCACTGTAAACAGTTGGACAACCCGAGGTACAGAGTGGTTGCGGTAAAGTACCACCAGTTGGTAGGCACGGAACAACAAGCCGTTGTGTTGCGTACACCTTGACATACACGGTTTTGGTTGAGAGTGAAGGAGCATTAAATACAAGACGAGCTCTTCCTTCACTTTCTCCGTTAAAGCTGGGCTCCACGTCCGGCTCCCCAGCGTCTTTCCAGTTTTCTTCTTCTAGTGTTGCATTAGACTGAGATCTGAGAGGAATTTGATATCCTTCGTCGGAACTTCGTATGTTGTTATAAGGGTTGACGGATTCTAAGTTGTGCTGAATTTGAGGTCCCGTGTAGATTACGGGCTGGTACGAAAATGGAAACATGGCAGGTGATCGTCGCATGTAGTTGGGTTGTCCGTACCAACGATTGCTTAAATTGTAAAAAGTATCATTATTGCATAGTAAAGAGAACATGAAAATTTAGGAAAGGTCTAGCCAAGCATCTACGTCATGTTGCGATGGACCAGCGTCCATTCAATCTTACATCCGGTAATGCACATAACTGAATTCCAGAACTCAGACATAGTGCTAGCGAGTATCGACCCAATTTTTACAGTGAAATAGAACAACTTAAACTTTTATCTTCGTACTTAACCTGTGTCCCCAGCTAGAGGCGAAAAGAGGTTGTGGGAGGAGTATCGCAGGTCTAGAACTGAACTGATGATTGTTTGGTCGAATGTAATCTCCGGACCATCTGCTCTTTCTTGATTCATATAGTGTGACGATCAAGATATTTAGTGTTGATTCGGTGCTAACAGTTGTCTGAACATCAACATCGATGAGTTCTAACCACCTGTCTAAAGGTACCCAATCGAATCATCCATTTTTCTCGACAGTATGTCCATTCCATGCAACGTAAGAACAATCTTAAATCTTAAAAGTCATGATTAAGAAATCAGCTCTTTTAAAAAGGTTTTTTTTTTCTCGACAAACATTTAAAAATACTAACCTTCGATATTGTCCACTTTCTTGAAAAACCGGTTGAATATCGATGAAGTCGTGCAGTATATTATTCATCTGGAAAGGGTCATTCAGAAACCAGACCATCTGCTTCTTCTTCCTTGAGCAAATTGAAAATGTAGACTGCGTACAATAGCACGTAGAGTACTTATAAACTGTACTACTAACAATCGTTTTCGTAAAGTGTGCGTTTGCAAAGAAAAACCTTTGGGAAGGCTGAACAGGGCTTAAACTGCTTTGAATTTCTGGTTTTGCCCAGAAGCGTGCAGCTGAAGCTGCAGATACCAAGAGGGCGAGCTGTAACAGTGGCAGCCTAGAAAAAAAAGATCGTTGTCTCGTGAACTATATTTCAGACATAAGAGGGTGATGATGAGGAAGGCATCTAATGATAATAGATGCCTTCCTGACCCTAAATTGACAGTCTCGTTAGCTTCAATACGGAAAAACACGTCCCCTGGCACTAACTGTTTTGGATTGCCCTTCCACTTCATAACGCCTGACTGTAATCTCCGTCTTAAACATTATTCAAATAGAATTATAAGTCGTATTACGGCGTATAAGGTTTATCATAGATTCCTCTTTTCCCCGAGGCGCACATTTAATAAGGCGAATAAGGAGAATAGAGCCAAGTTCTATTTTCCCTAATGCAGAGCCAATCAGATCATTTGGTTGGTTCCCCCAACCGGTTCCAGTTGGACCCCGTCAAAAAAAGTTAAAAATAGAGGAAGTTCAGATGGGATTTTTTAAGAAAAAAAGTTGTTATGATTCGAGTCGTATTAAGAGGATATTATTTTAGATATAGTGTACACTTATAGAAATTTGTTGGATTGAGGAGACAAGGGAGATTGTGATTAAAATTTAAAGGGACAACAATATGGACTTCAGAATAGCTCCTTTTTAATGTAATTTGAGCAGTTTTGTAGTCTGTGAAAAGTGTAAAACATTTTGGTAGAAAATGAGCAGGGAGGTTTGAAGTTGAAGATCATAATCACTTTTAGATGACATACAGTTTTGTGTTGTCCGTGACCGGAGAGAAGTCATATAATACTACGCAGCTACAGTAGTAGAAAGTGTGTAGAATGTGAGAAGTCAAAACAGATGACTTACGGTTGCAAAACATTGTAAGAGCCGTCAAGATTGGAAAGGTGTGAGTCAATGATTTATTGCGAATTTTTCAGAAACAACCCATTTGTGAACAGAGGTAACTCGTCGACATTCATGAACTTAGTAGGTAAGTAAGTAATTTATTTTTCACCCACGACTATCATGGTAGAATGCATCACTGAATTACTGAACTTTAAACTTTGATAAAAAAAAAAAACTTTTCAAACGGAACTTACATTTTGGTTGTACACGAGACTTCTTGGCTCCTGAATCTTCAAACACTACTGGTACACTGAATTTAACCATCCAGATTCAGACCATATAGAGCGAGGATATACTACAGTCGTGCCTTAATCGAATTTATGTTATAAACCTGCCCTAGTGAAATTGCACCTTGCGATATTCAGGTTCTTCCTGACCATGTCAAGTATTACATTTAAACGAATTTATTTGACAGAGACGGTAAGAAATCAAGAATACATGACATTGTAATTCTGAATATCCTGCTATAGAAAGCCGAATTGCTCCTAATGCTGTCACGTTGTTAGTTGTAATACGATCAGGAAACTTTATCATGAAGGTGAGACTACGTAATTTAAAGTTTAACTAAACAGGCAGCTTATTTCTACATCTGACTTGAATGCATTGATTTACTCTAAATATTCTAAGGAATTTTGTGTTTTTCACCCGGGGCTCTAGTAATAAAGTTAAGTGTGTGCGCTGCGTGTACGACAACTCAAAAGTAATACAGACGCAGATAATTTTAATTTCAACAAGCACCTGTGCTAAAGCGTTAAGTGCTAAAGACGCTGAGCTAGGAAAAGTTAAGCCTGTAGAAAGTAAGAGAGTGGTGTTAATTGTTAAGATGTGTCTTGCAAGGAATTAACCGCTTTCACAGGGGGCCTCATGTGCCCCAGCTTCTTGTCAGCCAAAGGCTAATGCTGTAGCGTACCTCAGTCTGTTTGGAGTAGTGCCGAGTTTTTCTTAGGTAGTATATTAGTTGTCATTGTGTCTGTTTCGTTACTACAGTCTAGCAGTCACTTGTTCATCACCAGCAACAAAGGCTGTTTGTAAAACTACTGTGTACGGCTTTGTGCGAAGTATTTTGACTGAAAGTAAAAATGATCTAGAGTTTCACCCTTTGTGTATTATTCTTTTAGTATCTAAATTGTAATTCGAGGGGGGGGGGGGGGTCAGTGCGTATATGATGGCACTCGGAAACTGGCCGACGTGGACTACCCAACTTCATTGATTATCGACAATGTTCTTGCTTGATTTAACGACCCTTTGAAAGAACAGCAAATCATCAACCGGGTAGAGAGTTACGACAGCGCTGATTCGACGAGGTGACTCCACGACAATAGAAAGCCTGGTCGCGCTGGGCTCAACAGTGGCTTACCTTTGTAGTTGGTAAGTATTTCAAGCATAGCCAGACAGGCGTATAGAGCACAGCTTATGCATCTAGGCATAATCCGAAATGTTTTTTCTAATCTTTGTAACCTTCATAAACCTCTGCTTTTACATAAAATGTTAATGTAGCAGGGAACGACGTAAATGATTTCCATTTACGTTACTGTCGCAAGGGCCTCGGTGTGAAAGGTGACGTAAGACTTTTTTTTAGTCTGAAAGGACCTTTATATCGATGCAACCACACTTTGCTATTCATGCCAGAACCACTGATTCTGTCTCTTGCAGGTGGGGTCGTTACCCACTGTTCACACTGCTGCCACTTCACCCAAAAGTCTGCGTCATGTGACTGGTCCGACAAAACATGCGATTCTTTGCGGGACAGAAAAGAAAACAAAAAAATAGTTTATTTTCTGGACTACAAGTTGGTCTAACTTTTTCTTAAACACAACGTCGCAAAATATCTTCTGAGCCAACTTGTCTTTACATGTTTTGAACTAGATGAAACTAAATGCTAACGTTAGTGTGACTGTGTCGCAAGTCGGAAAAAAAAATCGTGTCTCGTAGAACCGCGAACGAATCCGCCAAGAAAGTTGGAGTTGCGTGAATAGCCTGACTATGGGATGTTAATCGGAACTAAGCTATTATATTTCTGTCAAGATAAATACAACGTAAAATTTATACCAAGTATTTCCGTTTTTATCCCTGGTATTGAGACCAAGACCAAGACAGTCTCTTTGACCAGATTGGGTTTGGAGTTGCGTGAATATCCTGACCATGGGATGTTAATCTGAACTAAGCTATTATATATGCGTCTTTGATCCCATGCACAGCTTACGTATCTAGGTAGTTACGCAAGCTCCTATCTCCCCCATGGGAAGCTTTTGGTACACAGCTCTGAACCTGGCGTCTCCTTCTAGCCTGTGCTTCCTACGCGTAGATATTACTTCAACACCATAGGCGGGAACGCAGTTTTGTTTGGCTGTTTCAATTTACCGATCTATTCACGACGTCACTGCGCTTGCTCTGACTACATCAAACTTCTTCCTCCAGCCACTCGTGTCGCATGGTTGTTGCTCCCGCGCCACTGTGTCCCAGAAATAAATTGAGCTTGCAGAACTGCTAGATGATTAAGCTGTGGTATAGAGGCAGGGCCGTATCCAGGAATTTATTTCGGGGGGGGGGGGTTGCTCGCGGAATTTATTTCGGGGGGTTTTTGTCCAAGGGTCGGACCAAAAAGTAAAAAAAAAGGTGGGTTTCGGGGGGGGGGGTCGAACCCCCTAACCCCCCTGGATCCGGCCTTGTATAGAGGTATAACAAGTCCGAAAGAGTAAGTTCATGAGACGAGGTCGATTCTCTGTGGCCATCGGACAAACGGAGTTTTATCCGGTTTACAGGCATACTTCAGTGAATAAATGAAGTGTAACTAGACTGTAGGATCTCAGGCCCATTCGGTTAAACTTAAGTTGGTATCTTCAAGTTGGTATCTCGCAGTATAAATTAGAATAAGTGATATTCAGTACGAAATTTTGATGTTTTGACAACAGTGTTAACGTTATCGAGAGGAGCTGGAGACGCAGCAACCAGAATCATTTCACTCCATTCTGAGCAAGAAGGATAAAGAAAAACTTCAGTTTAAAAAAAAAAACCTGTTAAACTTGAATTATGCTAAAAGTATTTCTTGATTAGTCCAACTCGAGCACCTGCTACACCTTTCGAGACTATGCCACAGCTACAGGCTAGCAGATAAGATTCAAATTGAGGTTTTTTAACTATCCAAATTGTAATTAGAGGGGGGGTCAATGCGCATATGAAGGCACTCGGGAAACTGGCCGACGTGGACTACCCCACTTCATTGATTATCGAAAATGTTCTTGCTTGATTGAACGACCCTTTGAAAGGACAGCAAATCATCAACCGGGTAGAGAGTTACGACAGCTCTGATTCGACGAGGCGACTCCACGACAATAGGAGCCTGATCACGCTGGGCTCAAAACGGCACAGATTGGACAAACAGCGCAGATGTCTCGGTAGATTACCCGGCCAAAAATAATCCTCCATTTTTGCAGAGATTAGCTGGCTACTTTGATGAAACTTTAACAAATTTCGTGAATACCCAGTTCAAACTTTGCTTGGCAATGTTCACAATTTCTCATTCTGCTGGAGAACGCTAGAATACTATTAGCAGTATCTGCTTCATGTTTTATTTTCCTCCGATGGAAAGTGATCATAATGTGTTTGTTCCTTGAGCCACACAGGAAAGATAGTCTTTCATTTCGATAGAGACTTATCAAGGGGGGGGGGGGGGGGGGGGTCCAAACATTAGGCTTTAAATCCATGTTCTTGCCTTTGATGTCGGGATTCCTTAAAGGACACCTGAATGAATTTGTTGTATTTCGTGATCCAGTCAGTCAATCTTCTAGATTTCCGCTTTCTTCCAGGCCCCTCAAATAAAACCGCTTGATAATGCGAAAATGTTATTCTGTAGTTTGGCAAATTACGGCCAAATGTTTCATCAGCTAAGAAAACTAAGTTCAGATCTTGATTCATCATGCAACTTTCTATCAAATTCATTTTTAGTCAGGGGTCTCCTTTTTTGAGGATCATGAGTCCTTGGGAAGAGATCCTCAGACAAGGTGTCAGAAAAGCTCGAATCCCTTAATATAGTGCAGCGCCAAGCTCTCTTTTTCTCAAGCGTTCTGCGCAGGGGTGGTTCGAGGGGGGGGGGGGGGGTGACTCACCCCCCCATGCTTCAGAGAATCGTACTCTCAGTCGTATGTTTTTAGCTTGTCTGAATGACAGTCGTATGTTTTGAGCTTGCCAGAATCACATAAAGGCAGTTACAAAACGTGAATTTTGCCCGCAGATGACATTTTGTAGTCGGTTGGCTACGAAGAGCTTTCCTAGTCGTATGTTTTAGGTCTGTCAGATTCACAGTAGTTGTATATTCTGAGTTTGTCAGAATGATAGTCGTATATTGTAGCGTGCCAGAATAACCCCAGATCGAGAATTTCGCAAGGGCGCAAATCACCTGTTGGCTGTTCCATGTCGCATTTACGAACAGATTTTCTAGTCGTATATTAGAGACAGTCGTATGTTTTTAGCTTGTCAGATAAGGCACCTAATCCAGAATTTTAGTCGCAGATGACCTGGTTCTTGTCGTATGGTTATTTACATATTTTCTATAACTCATATGTCACGAGTCAATCGTATGTTTTGGCTGAGCTTGTTAGAACGACACTCGTATGTTGCGAGCCTGTCAGAATGACATAAATACGGTTACCGAATGGTGATTTTCACCCGGTGGTGCAAAGTGCGGACACAACTGGTTTTGTACCTAAAACTCTGTATTTTAGCAAAAAACACGTAGCTGATTTTTGAAATTTTTTAACAGTAGCCTATCTGGTTTTGTGCAAAAGATCCTTATTCTAGAATAGAACAGGTTGATTTTCGGCTTGCGGAGTAAGGTTTGACCATAAACTGGAGATATACGCATTGCAAGGACGGGCCTGATGATCGCACCATACTTGTTAATTCAAACCAAATCTACTTCGTGTATATTTTATTATGGATTGCTACTCCCTTTTTCCGGAAGGGGTCAAGTATGGAAGCACTGCTGTGTACCAACTTCCGGCAAGATATCCTACTCCGTTCTAGAGTAATCGGGGCTACGGACAGATCAGGTAGCACTTACTTTTGTTTGAGTTCCGAAAAAGAACCATAATGTTTCCAAAACTTCGCCTGCGGCGCCTTTCATGGTAGTTTATTCTCTATCTAGTGGCAGGGCGCGTCATTTAGGTGCCGTTTTAGGCATAATATTTGAACCTTGTTAAAAGCTATAATTTGTACTGGAAGTAGTTGAACTTTTCCCACCCCGCCGACCAAGCGGACCCAGTGGCATGCAGAGAGATTGGACTACTACTTGTACTGGAAGTAGTTGAACTTTTCCCAGAAAAAAGGCGGATTTAAAAAGTTCCGCCTGCGGCGCCTTTCGTAGCAACCCTTTCACTATTTACTTGAAGCGTGCGTCATTCAGGTGGGTTTTATAAGCTTGAGATTGTGGGGTTTGAGCAACATTAAAACTATAAATTGGATGGGGAGTAGTTGAATTTTACCAGTAAAAAGTCAGATTAAAAAGATTTCGCCTGCGGCGCTCAGGTTTTATTTAGTAAATACGCTAGAGGCTGCTGCTTGGGATCTTAGCCACGTTACAAGCATAATTTAAATGGGAAGTAGTTAAATTTTGCGAAAGGCTGATTTCAACAAATTTCGCAAGTGGCGCCTTTTGTAGTATCCAGTTAGATAAATTTTTTTTTCAAAGGTGCGTCTATTAGGTGGAGTTTTAAGCTTGAGATTTTTGGATCTGAGATACATGAAAAGCTAGAATTTATAGGGGATGCAGTTGAATTTTGCTCGGATTAAAAAAATTTCGACTGTGGCGCTCAGTTTAAGTTGTCTTGAGCACATCCGTCAGAAGCTGGTACCGAAGATTGCCTATTTCCTGCCAAAGTTCAAATGAACGTCATGCTGAAACTCATAACCTTTTAAAAATCTATGTTTATATTTCTTAAGCCTGTGGTACTGTGCTTTTCTATTTCAGTTTTTTTCATCAACATAATTGCCGATTACCTAGTCGTATGTTTTGAGGTCGTCACCCCCCATGCCCAAGCGCTTCGAACCGCCCCTGGTTCTGCGCTTTAACCTTAATGGAAAAATGCATATAGGTGAGCTTTCTTCCCTACCTAAAAATGCCTAAAGCCCGTTTTTGGATGCATTCTATCCATTCTGAAAGATTTAAGTAAGACCAAAACTAGTTGTAAATTAGTGGATAAACTTTATGGACAGTATTTTCGAGTGTTTTGTGATAAACTTATATTTTGTTTCTTCTCTTACTGCAATACGATGCCTTTCATTCGTTCATTTTTGTTGAGATGGGTTATAAATAAATTGATTTATTGATTCATTACCGGACCAGGAAAGACGAAAATTTGCTGCATAAGCTAAGTATTAAAATGGATCAGATCTGGAGAAGGGATGAAAAATTTGACGGTCTGAAATAGAAAGTGGGAGCCTGATCCGCATTTTTAAGACCGAGGCATAGCAGATGCGGTAGCCGTTGTAGTTCCGTTACTACTACAGTGTCGTACTAAAAATTAGACGGAAGTTACAAACCCTGGTAATGGAAACAGCTGGACTGGAACGGCTAGGGACATGGAAGGAATCAGTAATCCTAATGGTACATCAAATACTGACTGAAATACTACTCAGTCATCAAATACTGAACAAAAATTCAAGCAGCCAACTTTCTGAAGAAAGAATAAACTTGGGTGGTGGTAACAACAATGGAAAGGCAGCTTACATTCTCAGACAAGAAAATTCTCACTCTCTGACCGCTCAGTGCTAGACACAGACTGAATTTGTTTCATATTCAAATTAGATATTTATGCAGTTTGACCCGAATATCGCGGTGGGACAGCAGTTTAAAATACTGCAAGCCAAGAGCTCGCACAAATTTAAGAAAGGCTTGTCCCATTTGATTATTACAGCAAAAGTGGTTAGCCAGTTGTGTTGTAGTAATGTTCCTGAAATTTTTTTTTGCCAAACGAGGAAGGGTGTCAGAAAGCTAAAACGGTACTGTTCTTGGGATCCCAGAACGTAAGTTACGGGATTCCTATGATTTCGTAAAGTTGTACGTCTGTCAGTTAGCACGATAACTCTCTAAGGGGTTGAGATATTTTGTTCCATCTTGGTGTGACGACCCTTTAGACCAATGTACAGGCCAAGATCTGAGATGGGCCCCACAGCTTTATATTTTGGGGTGGAGGAGGTGTTTCAAATTAAGGGGCGAAATAAGTAATTCTAAAAGCCAATGAAATAGTCGCTGCAGGGGTAAGGAGACGTGCTGAATCTGAGTATGAAAATTATTCTCTCGCCCGACAAGTAGTTCGAAGGGAATCAGGAAAAAACCGGAAAATTTGGGAAAAGTAAAAGTTCAATCTGAAGTTGATTAGAAGTTTGATTTAGGGAGAGGGAGATATGCTAGTTTTTTTTTAGACTTAACTTTTTGCAAAACAAGTAGTTCGCCGAGAATCCGGCCGAAACCGGAAATTTTGAAGGAAGTAAGGAAGGATATTTTGATAAATCTCGTAAAAGTATAAATAACGAAGGCTAAAGGGGGTAAAAACACATACTGAATCCATATCTGAATTTGCTTTTCTCACATGGTTACCATGTTATTTTTATAAATCAAAACAAGATACATGTCTACTCCTAAAAGTACCCCTCCATTTTTCAAAAAAAGAGGGAGTCAGGGGTATTCTTCAGATACCAAGCTGAGCGTTTGAAAATTGCCTTTACATCCAGTCACCGTCCAAGGTAAATATTATGTTAGAGAAGGACTTCTTTCTCTCTCTGAAATCTCAGAGTTAAAGGAACAGTAAACTTGACCACGCAACTTTCGGCCATCGAATCGCCCGGGGGGGCTTGGATAAATATATAGGGTCTTATTGTCGACAGGCTCCCCCTTCTTTGTCATCTCGAACTGTCTCGAACCCCCTCCTTAGTGTTCCCAAAGCTAGTTGGCAGGCCCTTGCCCCTTATGCACTGTAATTATGCACTCATGTACTGTAAAAGTTCGCCTTTTTACATGTAGACTACAGAGTAACGACCTCCCGACTAGGCGGCCGGGGTTCGAATCCTAGTCGCGGCACACAAACCTTTTGCTTTTTGCAAACCTTTTGCTCAGAAGTCGAATTCTCGGAAACTGCCAGGAAACTGCAATGGTCGTAACGAGAATTTTTCTTACTCTCAATATCGACTCAGGGTACATTCTTGATATGTTAGCTAGCTCCCCGAGTCAAGTTTGAGTCAAGTTTTCTGTTCCTTTAAATATATTCAGTGGCACTGTCTAGGGAACCGGGAGCCGTACTTTATGTCCTACGGGCTACGGAACCGGTAGTTCTCACGGAAAACAAACCGTAAGAGCTACGATTCCGGGATCTGACGTCATTGACTAACAGAAACTTGTATGAGCTGGCTCCCGTTCCGGTAGTAAATCGAAATAGCTCACGGAAACTTCATCGTACCAGCTTCTCGTCCGGTAGTCTCACGGAATTATGTACTCAGAAGCTAGGGAGCCGGTAGGGGATACCGGAAACTATATATTGGAGCTTGTGCTCCGGTAGTGTATACATGGGATATAGAACTCACGGAATAGTTTGGATGACAGCTAGGATGCCGGGATTTTCACTGACTTAGAGAAAATAACATGGGGAAAAAACTACTACGGGAACCCATAATACTGAGAGCTAAGGTACCGGTAGCAACAACTATTTGGTTGAAAATGACCAGCTAACGGACACAGATGGCTATGGGCTAGGGTTCCGGTATTGCCAAGAAAAATTTTTACTCACGGAACCATGTTAGTGACGACTAGGAGCAACAACCGGTAGCAACAACTATTTGGTTGAAAATGACCAATTTTTTTTTTTTTGCAATACCGGAACCCTAGCCCACATGAGTTGGTTTCCGTGAGTTAAAAATATTATCTCCTAGTCTTCACTAACATGGGTCAGTGAGTATTTTTTTTTTTTTTTGCAATACAGGAACCCTAGCCCACAGCAGTTGGGTTGAGAGCACCTTAGCTCTCAGTTAGTTAGCTCCAAAACTGGAGGTAATCCAAAATAAATATTTTAAGCGTTGGTTGGGAGTTAGAGTCGTTTAGTAATTTTGTTGTGAAGGGAGATCTTTGTCTGTATTATAGACGGTTGGGGAGAATATATTAACATTGCCAATAGTACGCCCTTTGGAGGGAGCTTATATGGAGGCCCTCCAAGACGAATCAAGAGAATCTTGGCCACAGAAAGTTAAGACGTGTGGAATGTCTGTGTTTTGGAATGAAGGAATAGGTTTGTCAGCAGGTTTAGGGTCAGTGTCAAAATAGGTAGAAAAAGTGATGTGTGAACAAGAAGTGCAAATGTGGCAATGTATGAAGGACCCGTCTGAATCATTGAAACTTTATGCAAAAGCTAAAGAGGGATGGGGGGAGGAACCATATTTCAGGTTGGGTTTGGATGGGAAAAGTTTAGATGCACTAGTTTGCTTAGGGGGGAACGCACGTCCACTTTAGGAAAAAATTAAAATATTTAGGGAAAAGAGGGTACGTGTTGGCCCATACTTTTGCCCTATGCTCGGTGAAATTGAGGAGAATCTGTTACATTTTATATGTGAATGTGGTGAGTTGGGGGGATTAAGGGAGGAAATGTTCGAGAGGAGTGCTTTAGGGGAGGAAGGGTTAGTAGATCTGGTTGGAGACAAGTGTCTTGCAGTGATGAGAAATTTGGCGGTGCTCGTCCGGTTGGCTGCGAAGCATCGGGAGGATCTAATGTAAATGTTATAAAGTTATATCTAGAATTTTCACTGTTTTTTTTCTGTTGTTTTTCTTTTTCTTGTACGTGATTCTGTTTTTGTTGGTAGTTGCTATGGCCAGTTTGCTTTTTGCTATAAATTTCATATCACATCATATCATATCAAACTATTCATCCAGCTGCTGAAAATTCAGATGACACAGTGGAGAAAATGGACGAAGAAGCTCCTTCAGCTGCAGCAACTTTCATGAATTTAGACGAATTCATCTAGTGGTGAAAGTTAGAATCACGAAAGGAAGACAATTTTCAGGTTTTCTTATCAGCTAGTAGTGTGAGGGATAAATATATATTTGGTTGCACTTCCGGCTAACCGTTCTCAGCGGAAAATAAACTAAATCGTAAAAACCGCATCAGTACCAACAGAAAAGCGATGCGGAACAACAAACCATAAAACGACATGTAACCAAAAACCAAAAGAACGAGGCGGATCGAAAGATATGAAAATAAAATTTAAATAATGAATATTAAAATGTGCGTGTGATTAATTTACATTATTCTGTCTATTTACAATTTATTGATTAATTTACAATCATTCGCCTGGGTTGAAGGGGAGTTCTGTGAAGTTCTCACCTACTTTCTTGTGTTGCCTATATGTAACAAGTGCCATAAGAGCTTGTAGCTCTTGTTTTGTTTTTTTCACTGGTAACAGTTTGTATTATACTGTTCAAACTTTTGCACTTAGTAAAATTTATTTATTCAGACCTGCCTATGATGGAGGTTATATCAAATATTAAGCTGAACATATTCTTTTATTTCAGTGAGGATATCAACCTCGTTTGAGTGTATGCAGTTTAAAAAATTTAACCCGCAATTGAGACCTTATTGTAGACAACCATAACAGACATGCTATGCGGGACAAGTATTGTTTTTACGGTCATATTGTTTGATGGCTAACACAGTTGGATTCAAACGTAACTTTTGCACATACGCTAAGTCAAAGAGGGCGGCAGAATCTCGGTTTATCCTCCGTGCTCGGAAAACACTCTGGTAGCTATTGCAGCCGGAGGCGACGTGTAGAAGGGTGGGGGAAGACAGCATATCCCAACGTTGTAAGCCAGTAGGCAAGAACAAAACAGTATATTTAAGTTGAAATTTGTTTAATTAATCTTTTCTTATATTTGTTTCCCTTAAAAACGGTAAATTTTCACGGAAAACAGCTAAAACAAGGAAATACGTCAAGGAATAGACATTTATGCCGAATCCATATGTGAGCTTGGTTTTCACAGAGGATTAGCCGTTTAGCAGTATTTTTTCACTGAAACACCGTTACGGAATCCTTTATGTTTATGTTCAAACGACTTCTTAGCGATAATTTGTATAATGTTGAACTTGTAGAGTGAAGACTGGAAATCTACGAGACCCGATTGTATAGATCAAAAAGTACAAATTTTGGTCCCGTTTACTGTCACCATATCAATTCCGGGTTTTGATTGTTCTTTTGTTGTTTAGGCTTGTGCCGAAGAATAAAACATTATTGACTGAACTGGAAAATAATCCAACTTTCCTACTTTCACTATTTGTACGTAAGACAACATGAACTTTCCCCGAAATCCTAATCAGATGATCGGTGCATGGTTGACACGAACTTGGTCTGTATGCTCGAGATTTAAAAAGTGAATTAATGTAGCGGAAACGGAGGAGAAACCCCTAATAGTAGCCATGAATTAGGACACTGAACAGTGCTGCACCTTTACAAACTGTAAAATTATAATACCTGTCAACGTTCTTCACAATTAATAAGACAAATAAATACGCTCTGTCGACAAAGAGACAGTGAATCATAGCCGCTGGTTACATTATTCAGCATGCTGCAATGCACTGAGTAGATTATGGTGCGACAACACGATGGGGATTTCCCGGTCGGATGGTTGAAAAATTCTCAACTTTTTCATGCGGAAGTGATGACGGTGCCAAAAATCCGTGGAGAACTTCCGACACGGGAGCACCCGGTCCTAGAGGTGTGTCCAATGAATTAGCAAACACTTCTTTTGTCTTTGGCAATCTGGCGGCTTATTAGGGAGAAGTTAGCCTACAGAAAAACCTCAAACAATTTGTTGTAAGATACAAATGCTGCTAAATAGGAACTTAATTTCGCTTTTAATTTTAATCCTAGAACAAGTGTTCTTTTCTTATTCTCTTAAAGAACCCCTCGTTCTTATTTTCCCCTTTATTATAATTAGCACCTCTATGGAATTACAAAATGCAAATACCTCTGATCTTCGCCATTTATTTCGTTTGGGTGGTTTCCAAAATCACCACGATCTTTTTGCCCACTCTCACAATGCCCACGCTCAGAATGCCCACGATTAGAAATCCCACGGTTAAAAATGCCCACGATCAAAATGCCCACGATTAAAATGCCCACGCCTCAAAATGCCCACGACTCAAAATGCCCACAAATCAGATGTGGAACACCCGAAATCGAAATCGTCCGAAATGCTGGCGGCTTAAAAATGCCGACAGTTTCCAAATGACGACAGTTCAAAATGGTCACAGGGAGGCTAACATCGTCCTGGTTCAAAATGCCGACGGCTGAAACAGTCCAACATCATCCTATGAATGCGGACTACGAGAACGAGGTTACAAGGGGTAGGATTGATAACGGAAAAGTTTTGGAAGGAGTTATTTTATTGTTTCTTGAAGAACGATCCAAAAAGACCAGCAAGTTAAAGCTCTTAAAGAAAAGTTCCAAGGGGGTTCCTAATCAGGCCAGGCAGGGGCTTCCTCGAGAAAGCACAGCGCTTTTGTGGCAACAAAGCACGAGCCAATACACATGTTTCTTGTAAGTATTTAACCAGAATAGTATTATAAATGAGATTATACCAGTTCAACATACGATCATCGTCATTCTGATACTCTTATACTCTTCCCGTTGCTGGAGTACCCTGGAGGTACCCTAACTCGAAAAAGTCTGACAAAAAAATTCGGACCGACCGACAGACGGAATTGCGATCAGTATATGGCACTTGAGCCAGAGGCTGCAAGAAGCTGCAAGTGCCATAAAAACTTACTTTCGCTCAGGCCATTCCATAGTGTCCACCTGAAGAGATTCAGAGCTTGCTCACGTCTGAAATCTAACCAATTTCCCGATCTGGGTAATGAAATATAATCCATTCAAGAGGGACTATAGAAGGATTATTCAAGAAGGATTCTAAGAAGGATTATAGGTTACCTTTGCCACTCCAGGTCATTCGGTGTTGGCGCCACACGAGAGAAACAGTAAATATCACAGCACACCCAGTAATTCATCTTAGAACCTGACACTATTCACTGACCATTACTAGGACACCTGTTCTTCTGTCATATTCGACAAATTTCTATTCAGAAAATCCAAGACTACCTAGAAACAGTTTCTTTAAAGAACAAGAGCTACGAGCTCAGATGGCACGTGTTACGAGTAGGCGGTACAAGAAAGTAGAAGAGAAAGTCACAAACTACACCCGCCACCCAAAAATGCGGTTCGAAATAGAATATGTAGTTTCACTCAAGTCTGAGCATTTCTGGCATCGCCTCGGATCATCTGGGGAAAATGACTGTTGTAACTTCCAAGTTTCAGCCCAATAAATCCACTTGTTTGATCTCTAGACGTGCCACACGTTTTCCGTTACCTCCCTCCAACTGCCCCTACCGCGGCCGAATCTGGCTCGGACACGTGAATTGATCATCTTAAGCATCTTCTCTCACCACCTATCAAGTTTCACTAGAATCTGCGCGTTTTTCTGTAGGTTCCGGCCCCCCCACAACGTGGCCGGATCCGGTTCGGACAGTAAAATATGTCATATAGGGCATATGCTTACTCTACACCAAATCTCGTTTGAATTGCTGCACTTGTTTGACCCCTATATGACCCCTATGTGAGCCACATAATTTTTCCGGGACTCCCCCTACTGTGGCCGAATACGACTTGTAAACAAAAGTCGCATCTCTGACATCTTCTCTTCCCTTCCGTCAAGTTCGACTGGAATCGGAGGGTAGCTTATCCAACCCCTCGATCAAAAGTGTTGCACGAGTTTTCCGGTGCCCACCTCCAACCCCTTCACAAGTATCGGATCGAATCCGGACTTGACAGTGGAACATCAGAGACGATATTTATTTCCACCTGCCAAATTTTATTTAAATCCGATCACCCGTTCGAAAGTTATGCAAGCCACTAGATTCCGGATTCCCCATCCCTCGACTCCCCCACGATGTTCGGATAGGGGAAATGACTGTTCTTAAGTCAGTCTGTTCGAGTCAGTGAAATGCCTGCCAAGTTTCATTGTCGTAGTACATCGGGAAGTACCGAACTCGCGGGATTGCGTGAAGTCCGGACCCCCAACTCCCGCACAGCACCCGGATCCGATCCGGTTATGTTAATGACGTATCTAGAACTTATGATTGTTCATCCGACCAAGTTTCATCCCGATCCCTTCACTCTATAAGCGTTTTCCCATATTTCCGTTTCCACCCTTCAACTCCCGCGAAAGTCACCGGATCCGGTCTAGATTTGAAGCGGGACGTCTGAGACACGAGTTCTATCTAAATATCAAGTTTCATTAAGATCCGGTCATCCGTTAAATAGTTATAATACCTTAATTTTCATGATTCCTCTCCATGCAACCTCCCCCCGGCACCCCAGATGGTCGGATCGGAGAAACGATTCTCTCAAGTCAATCTTTTGGGGTCCCTGACACGGGACCCTAGCACATCAGGAAGTACCGAACTCGCGGGATCACTAGAAATTCGGATCCCCCCCAACTTTCCCACAGTGACCGGATCCGGCCCGGTTATGCCATTCACGTATCTAGTACGTGTGCTTGTTCTTCCCATAGTTTTCATCCCGAACCCTACACTCTAAGCGTTTCCCAAGCTTTCCGGTTCCCCCCTCCGACTCCCCCCAATGTCACCGGATCCGGTCCGGATTTCAAATGGGGTATCTGAGACCCGAGGTCTTTCTCTATATCAAGTTTCATTCAGATCCGATCACCCCTTCGTAAATTAAAAATACCTCATTTTTCTGGATTCCCCCTCCCTCCACCCCCCTCCCCCAGATGATCGGATCGGGAAACAACTGATCTCAAGTCAATATGTTCGGGTCCCTGAAACGCCTGCCAAGTTTGATCGTCCTAGCACATCAGGAAGTACCGAACTCGCGGGATCACTAGAAATTCGGATCCCCCCCAACTCCCCCAAAGTGAGCGGATCCGGTCTGGCTATGTCAATCACATATCTAGGACTTGTGCTTGTTCTTCCCACCAAGTTTCATCCCAATCCCTCCACTCCAGCGTTTCCCAAGATTTCCGGCTCCCCCCTCCAGCTACCCCCAAAGTGACCGGATCCGGTCCAGATTTTAATCCGGTCGTCTGGAGTACGAGGTCTTTCCGAATACCAAGCTTCATTAAGATCCGATCACCCGTTCAAAAGTTAAAAATTCCTAAATATTCCGGATTCCCCGTCCTTCCACTCCCCCCACGATGTTCGGATCGGGAAAGTGACTAGTTCCAACTTAATCATTTGGGGTCCCTGATATGCATCCCAAGTTTCATCGTCCTAGCCTATGTGGAAGTGCCCAAACTAGCCAAACCCGGACAGACAGACCGACCGACGGACGGACAGAAATTGCCATCGCTATATGGCACTTGGCCGAAGGGCAAGTGCCATAAAAAACGAGCCGCAGCTGCTAAGACATTTCAGCACATTAAAGTTTAAACCGAATACGTGCTGATTCATGACAGTCTAGTTATCCATAACTTATTCACGAATTTCGCTTTGCAAAACTAACATCTGTAAAGGAGATTGGCTCGATGCATAAAGTATCAACTAAGAAATCTAACTGGCTAGTTTCATTAGACTGAGAATAGCAGAATAACTTGCTTGGACTTGGCTTTGCAAAGCTATTGTCTATAGATGAAAAAGTTCGATGCAACCTCAAAAGACATATTTTTACTGGAAGACTTTTCCAAGGACGAAAAATCAGGAAATGTAATCGTTGGTTACATTGTTTCTACCTGCTCAGTAGCAAAGGCGACATTTAAGATGGGCAGAGAGCAATGACCCCCGCATTTATCGAAATCTTCCTTCTTGTTGTTTTTTTTGTCGCTAAATAGGGGTGCGACTGCACTGTCAGAAGTTACATAACAGATTGCGCATAAAACTTTCAAGAATAACACCTTTTCACTTAGAAATAAAGCAAAAATACTACACTGTCAGAAGTTACATAACGACAACAGAAGGATGCACGGTTTCAACATATAACACTTTGGGATGTTATCTGTTATGTTTCTTGCGTTCCCGTTAGTATTTTTACCAATTGAAGGTGCTGTTGGATATTTAGGCACGAAATAGTGTAAACTTAATTTGTCATAACACTTTATTTCTAAGTGAAAAGGTGTTATTGTTGAAAGTGTTATGCGCTATCTGTTATGGAACTTCTGACAGTGTGCCTCTAAAATACACATCTACGTTTTTCGAAACTCATGGACTTGAGTTTGGAGTGCAAGCACAAAGTTTGCTCGTAGGCACGTTACTGTATACAGCTAAGTGTGGTTCACCCCGCTCGGAAACCAAGTACAGAGTAGCGTAGCATGATAGTGGTGGTGCCACTGCCTTGTAGCGTTTTAATACTTCTTTTATCGAAATGTTTATACATTAGCAGTGTTTTGCAGGTACCCTGGTATCTGTTACCACGGTAACTGGACCTGTAATTAGTCGTTTTTGCAGTTACCGTGGTGTCTGAAACTACGGTTGCTCTGCAAAAACGACAATTGCCCGGATTTGCAGTTTTGAAAATCGTCCAGAAAGAAATACTGATATCCCCTGACATCTAGAGTGACATAACCTCTTTCTCAACAATTTGACATAAAACTGGACTCTTGTATTAGTGATGGTGAAAGTGAGATGAATTTTTCAGATACCACAATCAGCTAGCACGGTAACAACTGGACAGACAAATGCAGTGATGTCGACAAGACAAACGTCTGGCCAAGACCAAGATTTTCGTACTGGCCTTGAGACCAAGACCAAGATTTTAGCCCTGGTATTGAGACCAAGACCAAGAATTCAGCTTTGGTCTTAAGACCAAGACCAAGAAAGTCTATTTTACTATATTGAGTGAGGAATTCCGTTTCCAGCATAACTAAGGGACATTATTGAAAAAAAGCTATGGCACTTGCAAGGCTGGGTCAGAGGATGAAAGTAGGAATTTGTCAATTCGTAGGTTTGTTGTGATCATGTGTAAGCAAAACCCTTGAGATAAGAATGATCATGGGCCCATTGATCGCTTAGACGTTCGGTAGTGCATTTGGCTATGACGATGAGCACTTTAAGGCAGTAGAAATTCATCTGCAATCAAAGTTCTGAAGCAAAAAGACGATGAGCTCATCGGAAGCACGAAAATCTATATTTTACTTTATATTTACTCTAAAGTATTTTTTGTACTTTAATGAATTCAGTTTTAAGCAAAACCATTAAGGCAAAAATGTCCATGGGCTCATAAGGATCACGAAAATGTGTATTTTGCTTAAAAGTATTTTTTGTACTTTGCGGTTAGGGTTAGTACTTGGAAACGATACTGGGAACTCACAATTTCTAAGCCAATCTTGTCAAGTGTCTAATTTCCAAGCCAGGTGTCATCGTCCTAGCACATCTGGAAGTTCTTTAATTCGCGATCACCGGAATCCTGACCTCCTCCAACTCCCCCACAGTAAATATTCCTTCAGCCCAAGCTGACTGCGAATCATATTTGACAGAGCAAAACGGATACGTTAGCTAAATTTCATTCGGGCTATATTTCGGCCCTTCTTGGCAAGGGTCCTCTTCAGGCTCGAAACCGCTCAAGTTGGTAAAATGAACTTGTGGAAAAACAAACTAAAGATTCTAGCTTAGCGTTAAATATCTGACTTAGTGAGTCAGATATCAGATATTCCCCACACAGTGCCATCACCCGGTCCGGTACTGTCACTGATGTAGCTAGGGCCAACCAAGTTTCATACCAATCGCTCCATTCTAAGCTTGTCACAAGATTTCCGGTTCTCCCCTCCACCCCCCTAACATTCATCAGATTACATCCGGACTTAAAACAGGATAGTTTCATCGTTCTAGCACTTCTGGAAGTACCTGATCACCGGAATTCCCGACCCCCTCCCCCCCCCGCAAAAGCCCCCTCAATGCCCGATTCCGGTCCGGTTCTGTCACTGATGTACGCATGGCTTGTGCTTATTCTTCTCACCAAGTTTCATTCCGATCGGCTCCAATCCAAGCGTGTCACAAGGTTTCGGGTTCCTCCCTCCGAACCCCCCCCCCGTATTCATCGGATCCGGTCTGGAGTTGAAAAGGGACATCCGAGACATGTGGTCTTTCTAAATGTATAGTTTCATTATGATCCGATCACCCATTCAGATGTTATACCTCAAGATTCCGGATTCCCCCTCGGTCCACTCCCACCCACGAAGGTCGGATCGGGAAGTTGACCATTTCCAGGTGAATCTGGTCGGGTCCCTGATTTGCCGGCGAAGTTTCATTGTCCTAGCCCAGTGGTTCACAACCTTTTCCGTACCACGTACCCCCTTATCAAGGTTTAAAAAGGTTGCGTACCCCTTTTTAAAGAATCACTGTTATCTGTCAAGATCCGAATGCCGAAAAGGCGTAATTTATTGTCATAGATCGTAAGGGATTAATGTGTAAAATTATATACAAATAAACGGGATACTTGAGGCTGCCAGGTTGTCAATTTGATTCTCGTCCGTAAACTGGTCAAGGGTTGGAAAGACACATTTCCGAATTCAGAGATTTGGGACCTTCGCGTACCCCTTACGAGGGTCTCACGTACCCCTTTGGGTACGCGTACCCCCGGTTGGGAATCACTGTCCTAGCCCATCTGAAAGTAACTGAACTCTGGATCACCGGAATTTTGGAACCCCCCTCCAACTCCCCCCACAGTGCACGAATCCCGTCCAGTTCTGTCAATGATGTACCTGTGGCTTGTGCTTGTTCTTCCCACGAAGTTTCATCCCGATCGCTCCGCTATAAGCGTGACACAGGATTTCAGGTTCCCCCTCCGACACTCCCCATATTCATTGGATTCGGTCCGGACTTGGCACCTCTGAGACATGACGTCTTTCCAGATATCAAGTTTCATTAAGATCCGATGACCTGTTCGGAAACTATGCATTCCGGATCCCACCGTCTCCCCCTCCTCCCACGATGGTCGGATCGGGCAAATGATTATATCCGAGCTAGCTTGGTCGGGTCCATGATATGCCCAGCCAAGTTTCATTGTCGTAGCACATCTGGAAGTACCCTAACTCGAGAACAGTGGCCTGACTTACAGACCGACCGAAAAGTGGCTGATGTATGAATAGAAAGTAATCCTTGTCCATATTTCGCGTAGCTAACAATCAAAACATGTTAACATACTACATGATTACCTTACAAAAATAGAAGAAACCCATCTACTGTCAGTTGGTAAACGCATACTTCACTACAGATGGTTCTTTGATAGCCATTATTTTGTAAATGAACTGACTCAAGTCAAGCCTTAGCTTATATATCAATGATCGCGACGAATAGCCCTACAAATAAAAATTTTGATCCGCTAATGTCTTGACCTTCAAAATCTGTTCCTAATGATGCAATCCCTCATTAACCTTTTCCTGCTTTGCAACGTTTTGAAAAGTTCCGAAATTAATCCAGCTGTAATTAGGGTCTTGAAGACCAGGTTAGGTCTTAAAGACCAAGATAGGTCTTGACGACCGGAAGCGCAAGAACAACGCCAAGACCAAGAATTTGCCACTGGTCTTAAGACCAAGACCAAGATTGTCAGCATCGGTCTTGAGACTGGTCTTAAGACCAAGACCAAGATTCAAGACTACATCTCTGGACAAATGCAAAAACGCCTTTTCACCGTGGTATCAGATACAACGGTAACTGCGAAAACGGCTTTAGACTGTGGTATCAGACACCATGGTATATGCAAAAACACCGTTATTGTCAAGAAGAAGCAACGAATTTTCCCGCCTTGCCACACGTAGGGAAGAAATAAAGACCGGTCCTTCCGACGTCGGTACTCAGAACGAATGCTACTGTCAAATTAGTCAACTACTCTCAAACATAAAATACTAATGTGAATTACATTGAAGCTGAAGTGATTAAAGATGAAAAATAAGATGAGATTAGGTGGAAATTGAGGGAAAATAAGAGTAAGAGAAAGTGTTAAATATTCTTTAAAACAAAAATTTAAGATAGTGGATATTGTAGGTGACGCTTCGTAGTGGAACCGCTGTATTAAGGAAAATCGTAGTCACCTCGGACGGAAATGGGTAAAAAAAAAGTGCGAGGTGTCCCTTAACATACAAGTTACAGTGGGCATCTCAAACCGTGACAATGCAACAAACAGGGAAGTTGGGGGGGGGGAGGGGGGGTAGATATCCTGGAAAAGTCCTGGGGGGTACAGGCTCTACTAGGCTTAACGCTCAGTACCTTGTTGGTCTAGCCCGAATGGCACAGAGTAATTCATCAGTAATAATTTCCGAAAGACTGCGGACAAAAATAAGGTCAAGTCTTGTCCGACATCTTGGGAGTTCCACTCTTGAGATTGCTCGCCTGAAATTCTCCCCGAACCAGAGAATGTACCCCCATAGCTGCTGTCTTCCAAATATCAGGGAAATTTGGCTTGCGGTCACCTGGATACATACAATACACCAGATATGTTGCAATGCGTTAACTGTATTTGTAAAAAAGAATGACAACAAATAAATCAGCATAACTTCCTACGTGTTTCCTTTTCAATGATAAGCTCTTCGTCAGATAAATTAAGATCAGGCATGTAAATCTGGTGCATTTGACAAGCAACTTTCGAATATACATTGTCAAATGAGCTCTAGGATAGGGAGTGTTTGTAAACCAGGTGAGGTGATGTGAGATATATGCGTCGTCACCTCTATATCCGAAGTGGGTGTCCAAACGCCACCGTGTTCCAGCGCCACCGTATATTTTCCGCCACCCAGGAAATCTTGCATCATCAAGAGAATTAGTTGGGTCAGACGAAAGGGTAAAATCCATCGCCACCATGTGTTTTTCACCAACTCATTATTGCAGGTAGCGCAGGTAGCTGGTTCATGTAATTTAAGATCTAAATCCTTAAATGGAAGATGGTGTTTACCGCCACCAACGCTAACTCTACGTTAATTCTAGTTAATACGAAGACTGAGCTTAATGTTTCAAATAATAATAACTAAAGAAACTGTACAAACTTTTTTTTGTGTTATTTAATTGAATTTACTGAATTGTTTGGATTTTGTTACGGTAATGATTTTTCATTTTTCACTGTATTTTCAGTATAATTTCTACTACGACAGGAAAAAAATGAAAATCAACACAGACATGGCTGTACAGTGACCAAAGGTGAGCTTGGTACAAATAGGGTCACTTCGTGAACACTTACTTTTCATACGCTGTTTTCGTCAAGCTTACAACACAGGTACAAGTGCATAGAGGCATCACGAATCTGACAGCGAAAGTCCATTATGTGAAAGTCGGGTAATCGTTAGTACTTCAATATGATCCTTCAATCCACATTAAGTGAATGAGTTATGGATAAGAAAACTAGATTCTTTTATCTCCGCCTTTTTCGGTGAAGCTTTAAGGTAGGTCGCTTTTCAGTCAGTCAGTCGGCTTTTTTCATTCCAAGCTAGGGCACGTTCAGAGGGGTTTAATGGATGAGGATGGTTCCCAAACCTTAGTAATTTTTCCTTTCTTGATTCCCATGTCTACCCTCAACTTTCACTATACTTGCGTGAACGGGTCATCAAGGACTGTATTGCTTGCTATACTGAGAGTTTTTGGGATCCCAAAACATAAAAGGACTTCCCCTGTTGGGAAGGTCCTTTGAGTCAAGAGAAAGGCAGAGTTCGTAGGTGGGCTATGTAGCCCTACATTTAGAGGTGGGGGGGGGGTTCAAATTAGGGGCAAACTAAATATTTTTAAAAAGCTAATGAGATAGTCGATAAAGGGGTAAGAAGACATGCTGAACACGAATATGAAAATCATTTTCCCATTTGAAAACCAAGTAGTTCGCCCGGAATCCGGCAAAAACCGGAAGGTTGTTAAAAGTAAAAGTTTTATTTGAAGTTTATTAGATGTTCGATTTAGGGCTAAGATGGCATGCTGAACACTTATGTGAAAATCATTTTCTACCCAGACAAGTACTTCGCCAGGAATCCGGCCCAATCCGGAAAATTTTTTAGAAGCAAAGGTTGTATTTGTAGTTGGTTAGATGTCCGATTCAGGGGTAAGAAGCAATGCTGAATCCGTATATGACAAAATTTTTTTTAGGCAGACATACAGTTCGTCCGAAATCCGGCCGAAACCGGAAAATTTGTTATAAGTTAAATTTATATTTGGAATTGATTAGATGTTGGATATAGGGGTATTGTGATACGCCGGACAAGTAGTTTCGGTGTTTTGCTGAAGCCGGAAAATTGGCAGAAGTAAGGCAAGATCGTTTCGATCGGTTTCGTCAAAATAAACATGACTTATAGGGGTAAACAAATGCTGAACCATATCTGAACTTCTCTTGTGATTAGCTATTTGGCCTTAATCTGTTTCTAAATTTTAAGAGTAAAAATGTTCAAGGAGTCTGGCGAAGAAAGGATCTGGTGAGGACAAAACCTAATTGTCTGGATCAAATATTTTAATTTTTTTGGAATCCCATCGAAACCTTTGGTCTTGTTGTTCAAGGTCTGTGGAACTGAGATTGTTAGGCTCTTATGTCGTCGTCGATTAGTGTACAATTGCATCGACTGTGCTTATTATACGTGCACGATGATAAATTTGTCGGCTACAAGGCAGGTAGCTTAACTATGAATTCTTTTTATTGGAGCAATAAGCCACAGAAGAATTTTCCGCATTATGCTGTCTTGGCTAACTAGAGCAACTTAAGCAGGTGGTGAATATACCAGAACCAACAGAAGAGAAAATAAGAATGATTCTATTTTTCCTTAATAACGCCACTCATTTCCTGCTCGTAGTATCAGCTGAGGCGGATGTCTCTTCTATGCAGCTTTTTAGACGAATAACCACGCAAATGGGGATATGGATAATGCCGAATGCCGGGGATAATGCCGAAAGAAGAGCAATCATACTCAACATATCGTGCGACGTATTTTTCCCTTCAATTCCCTGGTCGTTGATCCAAGCACGTTGCATGTCGTGTTTCCCCTCAATCATCATGAACTACAATTAAAATGTTAAAAAGTGTTAAAATCGTAATTTTCCAACAAAAGCTCAAGATATTCTAGTGCTGTTGTCTTGAATATTTGGAACTTATCTAACATGCCTATATCTTATTTTTATAATCCTATAAACAATAGCTCAGGACAGAAAAAAAAAATACTAATAAAATAGAAAAGGATAGTCATGACCTTCAGGAACAGGTCCATTTGAGCAGAGGTTTTATTCAGACTAGTTCTTACCTTCCCTGATAAGAAGCTTTAGCGCCAACGAAAAATATAATTTGGTTAATAAAGTTTCCAAGAACACTTGCTCATCTGGAGGAAAGTTATAAAATGTGCAGTACTAAGAGATACGTTTTTCCTCGTTTTTCAAGTAGTTTCGTGGAAGTGCTTGGCTTAAAGAAACCCGTAAGATACTTTTTGATTTCTTTCCTTAGTAAAGATAGGTGTGTCATATATCGTCAAAAACTTAAACGTAAAGTGTATATGTCGGAACGTACAAGTTATTAAAGCTAGTGCATTACCTTAAATTAGAATTGAAACCTAATAATATCCCATTATTTACCTTCTCTAGCGCATCACAGTTCCGCCTATTGTCAATTTGCCTTTCGCATTTTTCTACAGGCTTTTGCACTATCTTCTGATGGAAAGATATTTTCACGATGAAGCTCCGTCTGTCACGTTTTAGTATAGATTTAAGGACAATCCATAAATAGACACCACAAAGTTACGCGGCTTTACGGCGTTTCCATCCGTATTATAGTGCGTTTGTATTGTCATTAGTTTAGTCTAATCTCTTTTTTTTCATTCTGTTATTGTTTTCAGATATTCGGTATGGGCAAGTCTTGTGCCATTGTTGTATGGGTCATTAGAACTTTTGATTGATTGATGGATTGATTGATTCAGTCCAGTGCTTCCATTCCTACCAATTCATAGTGAGATCTCGCGATATTTCTTCCAATCTCACGATCGTAAATAAAATCTTACGATCTCATGATAATCTACCGACAAAGGAAAACAATTAGATTAATTAATATTCTCGACGATGTTCTAGTTTCACTCCAGCGACTTGATATACTATCATTAATTAAACCGACTACTTATTTGTTGACGAATCACTCTGCTATGACAGTCAAAAGGATCCTTAATTTTTAACACGCGCACGAAAAAATAGAAATAAATATTTTAATTGATCCGTCAGCAGGGCCGTATCCAGAGGGGTTAGGAGGTTCGAGTCCCCCCCCCCTCGAAACCCACGAAAGTAATAGTTTTTCTGTAGGCTTTCACCTCTGATCTATGTCTTTTTTCTACTTTTTGGTCTGACCCATGGGCAACCTCCCCCTCGAAATAAATTCCGCGGGCAACCCCCCCCCCCCCCCCCCGAAATAGCTTCCTCGATACGGGCCTGCCCGGCAGCAACGCATATTTCTCTGTAGCTTTGTTACTAGTTTCCTTAGACCGTTCTCAAAGATAGCCTGTTCTAACCAAGGGATAGAATTTTAACATATTTTTATAGATATTCTTAGAGGCTGTTCAGTAAAGTCTTCATTGATTTTTCCTACCTATATTTTCTTCATATCTACTGGTGATCTCCCGATTATTAGCCAACCTTCCTGGTTTTGCAAATCGGATTTGTAATAACTTATTCTATCAGACCAATTAGAGAATTGTTGACGAGCTTTGTCATTTCACTATGTAAAGATACTGTGGAGTAACTGAGTAAATTTTACTTTTATTACGACCCGTAGTTTTTATAGGTGGAGTATGTGAAAGAAAAGAAATAAAGCACATAATCACCCATATAAAATTTTCAGTCTTCGTCCGGAAAACAGTGAAGGACGTCATGTGCTGGCTGGGAAGTTCAAAACCTGGGAAGACCTAACTCATGGAAGTTGTTTTCTGGGGAGTTTGAATTGGAATGCAGCAACTGTATGCCTGTGGCTTAAACTTAGTTTACCTGTGGTCAGAAACATGGCAACAAGAAAAAAACAAAACAAAAGGAAAACAGACCAAACTACAAAAATCGCTCTCTATGGGACAAACCAACGCGGAGGAATCTAGCCACCTTACGGATATCCCCATATTCGTACTTCTAATATTTTCTAGTAGCCACTCCTCCCTAGTAATTCTCACCGCAAATACTTCCGACTCTTAAATCACTCAATCCTTCACATTCACACATAAAGTGGAACACATCCTCATCCATCTTTCCACACGTAGGGCAAAAGTAAGGGCCATTCTTTAACCTATTTTTTCACATAAACCTTCTTTTCTCCCCAATAGCTAATCCTCCCCCCTTAAACTCATCTTCCACTTTAAATCTACTCCCGACAACCCGGCTTTAAAATAAATTTCCTCCCCCTAAACATCTTTCGCCTTTGCATAGAACCGTAGAGACACCGACTCAGCCTTCCGACACTGCCAATCCTGAATTTCCTGATCACGAAGGATTTGCTCCACCTTACGCAACACTTCACCATACTGTAAAGAAGTTCCAACACCACCGTTCCATTCAGACAGGCCGAATCTGTTAAGAATGTTCTTAATTTGATGAGGCCAAGATTGCTGGTCTTCATCGCACAGCACCTCTAGGTAGGCTGCTTTAAGCAACCTCACTCGCGGAAATGAAATAACTTTTTCCCAGAACCTTACCATAATAACCAATCGATTAGACCTAAGCGAAAACAAACCTAAATCACCTTTCAATACTATACTACTGAGAGACCCACTAACCCCTAATTTCCTCTTGAAATATCTATGCTGGATTACCTCCAACTTCGGTACATTCACATAACCCCAAACTTCCGCAGCATAATGCATACTTGATACTATTTTAGTCGTAAATATACGCTTCTGGAACTTCATATTCTAATATCCCGTACATGGCTTCTAAATACCATATTTGACAATGACAATGCTCCCATCAACATACACTGATCCATATGCTTTCCAAACCTACCCTTCGACGTAAACTTAACCCCCAAATAAACAAACTCTTCTTTCACTGTTAGCTCCTAATTTTCCCCCCTTTCGGCAAACCATAGCAACTGTTTTATCCACGTTCAGGACCAACCGCTTAGATTTCAGATACTCCTCCACCAAATTTAGTGACTCCTGCAGGTTATCTCTAGTATCCGCAACCAAGACCACATCATCCGCGAATAATAGCATGCAAAGCCTAACTAAATCAACTCAAACAAACGGAACAGCCCTAGTACTTAAAAAACCGTCCATATCGTTAATAAACAGAGAAAAAAGCTTTGGAGATAAAGTACACCCTTGCTTCACACCTAGTTTAGAAAAAGCTTTGGAGATAAAGTACACCCTTGCTTCACACCTAGTTTAGAAGAAAAACCCCTTGAAATCTTGCCCGCCACCCTTACCTAACCTCACTCGAAAATAAATCTCTAACAACACAAACACGAAAACTTGCGGCAAACCCATACTAACCAGACTTTCTATCAACAGCTCTCTATTTACATTATCGAACTCCCCTTTTAGGTCAAGAAAAGCTATAAAGAGCTTCCCTTTCCTTGGGTTGGTGTACTTTCTAATCAAAACTTTTCATAAAAACAATTGGTCTAAAGTACCAAACCCTTCGCTGAAACCTGCCTGACATGAACTCAACACCTCATTCCTATTTAACCAAACCATCAATCTACTATCTAATATTTTATACAAAAATTTACTACAAACATTATTCAAATTAATTCCCCTATAATTTTCATGGGCTGTTCTATCTCCCTTCTTGAAGATTAGGATAACAATTGAAGTGTCCCATGCCGAAGGCCAGCGCATCTTCTCAGTTATTAGAGAAAATATTGCTGCCATTATGTGGAGAATTACAACCTTACCTCATTTCCAAAAAGATAGTGGAACTCCGTCGACCCCTGGGGCTGATTTCTTTTATCTTTTTCATTTGGTCCCATACTTCTTGCTCTCCGATCGGTGCTAATAACGCGTAATCTGTCTCCTTCATCGGGAAACTAACCTGGTCCCTAAGGTCACTCCTAAAACCTTCATCAAACACATTCTCCTGGTGGAAATCCCCACTATTCTCCATAAAATCGGGCCAACTCGCTGCTGGCGGTGTAAGATTCTTTGCACGGGGATTCATAGATCGATTAACTTCATCCCAAAACTCCTTACTATTATTTTTATTTAAATTTTCTACTATCTTATCATTCTTTTATCCATCAAATATCTTCTTATTACATCTAAGATCTCCTTAATTCTCGGTATTCAACTTAATTCAAATCAACATATCTCCGCTACTTTTCTTCACTAGCCTAAGAGCCTGGATAACCCTTTTTTTTTTTTATTCCACACACTCTCCATCGAAAAACGTTAACTTCTTTGCCACAGGCCGACTCGTACATTAAAGAAGTCAATTCATCTACAGACTCTTCTAATTTATTTTCTAGGACTAATTTCACACATCTAGCCACTCTTGTTTCATTTTGACGTGAAGATAGCCTAGATACATACGTCTGTTCGCATAAACTTTCCATGGTCAGAAACATGATGAAATACAGATTTATGAGCCCAGAATAAAACCAGGCTATCTCCGGTTTTGAACTTCAAGTAGTACGTAAGGCTTTCTAAGTATTTTTTGTTTCAACCTCATATCACATGGGTTACGTAACATATTTATCTGCATTGAAAAACCCAAAAGCCATAGACAGAAAAACAAACAAATCATTTAGAAAACTACAATTATCAAACAGAACTTCTCAACTCGAGTGCTTTACGTTACAGTTATTTGAACTCGATTATCTTCACGCCATTCTCCGTTCTGCCATACGCTAATTTTCATGGCACTTGCAGCTTCGCTAAAGTACCAAAATTCAAATTATTATACAGCATATAATATATATTCTATAATATACAATAATACATATTCCTTGAGCCCAAGCTGACTTTGAAAAATAACGGATAAAACGGATACGACACCTACGATGCTTTGGCAGCGATATTTCGGCCCATCTTGGCAAGGGTCCTCGTCAGGCTGTCTATCTTCCGGATCCAAATTGGGGAAGAAAAAACCTGTAATAAATAACTGAAGCTTCTACCGACTATAAATTTTTTTATTCTGGGAAACTCCTTTTAAATACCACTGTAAAGAAAAAACTAGTCTTGAGATTCAATTTTGTACACGGCCTCTGTTTTTGCTGCGTGATCGGGGCGATGACAGGGAAAGTTTTTTTTCTGCATTTTGATCAATTTTGATTCTAATCAAAATGCAGAAAATCGAAATTGATCAAAATGCGAAATTGATCTACACAGAAAGCTCGAGCAAAAAAGTTAACCCCTTCGAAAGACAGATGGACAGACGGAGGGACAAACTTATTCTGTTCTTTATAATATATCTAGCTCCCATACATAATTATAAGCTACTAAAATCCCCACCTTTCTCCATTGTTTCGTTTTGTGCCTACGAATTTTAGCGCTTCTTTGGCCTTGCCGAGTTTTGCCCGTCACACAACGAAACGTTTGCCGGGATCATCAACGTCTGCTGACAACTCTTTCAGACATAAGGATACGAGAAACTTTTGTTTATTTCTTCTTTTATTTGCTTAGTTTTCACACTTTTTAACCACGGCGCGATCAGTTTTCAAATGTTTTGCGCCCAGCCGCCGCGTCGGAGAGCAGGAAGGCTGGACATAGTCGACAGGCGAAAGTAATGGTATTTTTGAGAATATTTATTTCTGATTCATTTCAAAGGGAAAAGATTATTTCTAGTAAGAGTTGTGCTTTAAAGAAGTCGTAAAATCGTCATCAATTAACCTCTTGTGCTCTTCGAAAAAGTGGGTTTGAAGGGGAAGCCATGGTTCCAATTTTTCTCTAGCTGAGGTTTCACGCCGAGACTACCTCAGAGGCAAACCGCTGAGGACGTGTTGCTAGAAGCGCAACCGAAATATCCGGCATTTGATTTATGTATCCCTTGCATATCATCTTATAGGGATTTACAGCGGATCAGGAAAAAACGAGGAAAATCACCTTTTCTTTTCATTTGTAATGAATAGTCAGCTTGGCTTCAAACCTTACGTTCGTGAATATTTAAAGAAGGAAATTTGAATGTAACGAATGTTTCGCTTTTAAACTAAGAATTTTGTTGTAACATTAGTGATCATATTGTGTTGTTCATGGACCTTGGCGTTATTTGGAGTTTATTTAGCTGGTGTCCTGTCTAGTAATTTAGTACGATCTCTCGTTGGCAGATCACTGACAGTAGTACTCTGTGTTAAAACTTTTACTGAAAAAGGCAGCTTGTTATTTTAACCTGCGGTTCTAGTAATAACATTCAGAATATGCGTTGCTTGCACGACAACTCAAACTTCATCCAAACACGGAGAATTTGAATTTAAAAAACTGCATTTTCAGGAAGAAAGACGATAAACCCGGTAAAGTCACGGCTCAAGAAATTAAGATACTGATGTAAAGATGTGTCTTGCGAAGAACCTACGATTTTAGTTTGTCTTTCGGCAATGATTTACCTTTCTAGCATAGAGGTACTACACATCCGAAAGAAAACATTAATTTAATGAAATCGTATTTCTGTAGATAGCGCACAAAACGAGCAGCGCATTTTTATCTTTTCAGAGCTACTAAAGTGAATAGAGATGTGCAGCTAGACTGTTAGATTTCAGCCCTATTTGTCAAATTTTAAGTTTGTCCCGGAAATGAATGTTCTGTTTCGATTTCAGGAAGAAATGGCGGGACTCTACGGCTTCCTCCTACTGTTTCTTGCTGTCATTTCATGCGTCAGAGGAGCCAGTTTGACTTGCGAAAGTTCTGAAAATATAGCCCAGTGCAAAACAGAATGCTTCTCAGCACAATATATCAACTTCACTTTGAACGTCAATATCAACGTTACTGGTTCTATTGTCATAAAAGTCACATTGGTCGAACGACCCGTTTCGTACACGACTGGAATGAGCAGCTATAATCCCACCAATCTTTATCTTCGAGATGGTCCTTTGTTCCGCGCTGGAGCATCCAACCACAAGAAGAACCAACACATGTATGATGCCAGCATCCTTTCTAAGGATGGTGAAACTACTTTCCCATTCGCAGATGGAGAGAGCAAAAGCGGAACTCCTGATGACTTAGCAAAGATGGTCCATTCTGATTATTCCAAGCAGACAGGCTATTCGAAGGGCGCGAGAACACTTGGCACGCAGACCTTCACTCTCAAGCAAAATGAATCGGTTATGGTCCTCGTTCCTGACACCCGAGACACATGCTATACAAGCATCCTGTACGTCATCATCGAAGCTTTCACCTCGACAGGACTAAAAATCAATATTTCAATTAATGTAAGCCTCAAACTGATCGCTACTCTTGTTCTCCAGCCCAGTGTTGAAGGCACCAACCTTTTGACTTAAGTGTTATGATTTTTACTGAATAAAAAAGTCAGACTTTTACTGTATACTACCGTTCTTCTCGTAGAACACGGCTTGGAAACTCCTTTTGACCTCGTAAAAACTCGAGATATAAGAAAATTGGTCCAAATTCGTATTATTATACTACCGATGTGTTAGGTCTTCGGAGGTTTAAACTACGGCGGGATTGGACAGTGTTCAAACAAGAGCTGGAAGCTTATATGGCACTTGCAAGGCTGTGTCAGAGGATGAAAGTAGGAATTCATCAATTCGTGGGTTTGTTGTCATCATTTGTAATCAAACTCTTGAAGCAAAATGATGATGAACTCAATGGTATTTGACAGTGCAAAAACGGATACGTCAGCTAAATATTATTCGAGCTATATTCCGGCCCTTCTTGGCAAGGGTCCTCTTCAGGCTCAAAACCGCTCAAACTGGAAAAACGAGCTTGTGGAAAAACAAACTAAAAATTCTAGCTTAGCGTTAAGTATCTGACTTCGTGAATTTCTTTGTGAAAGTTGCTTGGAGTTCAAAAGGTTGCTATGATTTCATTTTGGACACGGCTGCTGTTTTTGCTGCTCGATTGGGTTGTTGATCGGGTAGAGATTTTTCTGCATCTGGGTCGATTTTGGTTTTGTTGTGGAAAAGCTTCGGGTGTGAATTTCTTTTTGCTGATGATGCTGTTCTGTGCTGCTCTATATTTCTAATAGAGAGTATTCGCTTAGCTTGGAGTTAAAAAGGTTGCTGTGATTTTATTTTGGACACGGCTGCTGTTTTTGCTGCTCTAATGGGTCGTTGATCGGGTAGAGATTTTTCAGCATTTGGGTTGACTTTGGTTTTGTTATGGACAAGAGCTTGGGGCCTGAATTTCCTTTCGCTGATGATGCCGTTCCATGTCTCTGGTAGTGAGTATTCGCCTGTGTCTCGGTTGATCCCAGAACGTTTTTTCTTAATCTCAACGGCTTCTCTTATGGTTTGATGCAGTCCGGTGCACGTTGCAAGAATTTGCGCTTTTTCAAAATGTACGAGATGGGATAGGTTTCCGAAAACGTGTTCTGCCAGTGCCGATTTAAAGTTGTAATTTGGACGGTGTCCATTGGAAAGGGCGTGGTCGATCTCCTGTTCATGTTCCGAGAGCCTCTTTTCGAAAGACCTCTCTGTCCTACCGACATAGCGCTTCCCACAGTCGCAGGGTATCGAATAGATACCTCGTTGGTTCTGGTTTGGGACTGGGTCTTTGTCGGTGTTTAGGTAGGACAGTAGGGTGTTTTGAGTCCGGTGAAATGTTTCGATGTTGTACTTTTTTAGATTCCTGGACAGTTTTTCAGTGACCCCTTGAATGTACGGGAAGTAGACACGGGCATTTTCTTCTTCTGGTTTGTCAGTGCTAGGAGTGCTAGTGTTGCTTTTGGAGGCCTGATGGATCTTCAATCTTCTTCGAATGATTTTTTCGACTAGTTGGATGGGGTATTTGTTGCCGTAAAGTACGTCCCGAATGTGACTCAGCTCAGCGTCTAGGAGGGTTTCATCGACTTTTTGATAGCTCTGTCGACTAGGGAAATGATAACTCCGCGTTTCACATCTTCTGGTTGGTATGAATCGTCAGGCTGATACCGGTCGTTATGAGTCGGTTTCCTGTAAACTGAGCAAATGAAATTTGTTTTTCCGTTGGCAATCAACACGTCTAAATACGGAAGCTTCAAGTCGTCATTCTCACATTCGGTGGTGAACTGAATTGTCGGTTGGACCTAATTTAGGGCGTCGACCAACGATACTATGTCAGTCTTTTGACGCTCCCGGGCTGTAAAACCATCGTCGACGTAACGTTTGTAAAAACGGGGGGTCATCGGTGTGATGGTGAGAATGACAATGTATATTTTACCCAAAGGAATTGTTTGTACTTTCAGGAAATAAGTTGTAAGCAAAACCCTTGAGGCAAAAATGATCATGGGCTCATGGGGATCACGAAACTGTATAGATTGCTTAAAATATTTTTTGTACTTTGCGGTTTGGATTAGTACTTTAAGGGATAGTCGGATCAGAGAGTTGACAATTTCTAAGCCAATCTTGTCAAGTGTCTAATTTCCAAGACAATTTGCATCGTCTTACCACATCTGGAAGTACCTTGATTCGCGATCAGCAGAATTCCGGACCTCCCATGACTCCCCCCCAGAGTGCCCGAACCAAGTAATGTTCTGTCACTGATTTATCTAAGGCTTGTGCTTGATCTTCCAACCAAGTTTTATTCCCATCGCTCCATTCTAAGCGTGTCACAAGATTTCCGGTTCTCCCCTCCACTCCCCCGCAACATCCTTCGGATCCGGTCATTTGAGACATGAGGTTTTTCCAAATATCAAGTTTCGTTAAGATCCGACTAACACTTTAATAAATTATACATACTTTCCAAATATTAAGTTTCATTAAGATCCGATCGCCCGTTCAAAAGTTATACATACCTCAAAATTCAACTGACTATTTCTAAGCCAATCATATCAAGTCTCTAATTTTCAAACCAAATTTCGTCGTCCTAGCACTCCTGGAAGTACCTTAACTTGAAATCACTGGAATTCCAGCCCCCCTCTAACTCCCCCACAGTGCCCGAATCCGGTCCGGTTCTGTCACTGATTTACATAGGGATTGTGCTTGTTCTTCCCACCAAATTTCACACCGATCGCTCCACTCCAAGCGGGTCACAAGGTTTCCGGTACCCCCTCCGACCCCACCCCCAACCTTCATCGGATCCGGTCCGGACTTAAAACGGTTTATCCGAGACATGTGGTCTTTCTACATATCAAGTTTCATCACGATCCGATCACCCATTCGGAAGCTATACATATGTACCTCAAAATTCCGGATTCCCCCTCCCTCCACTCCTCCCACGATGATCGGATCGGGAAGTTGACTATTTCCAGGTTAATCTGGTCGGGGTACTGATTTGCCTGCCAAGTTTCATTGTCCTAACCCACCTGGAAGTAACTTAATTCCGTATCACCGGAATTCCCAACCCCCCTCCAACTCCCCTCATAGTTCATGAATCCGGTCCGGTTCTGTCAATGATGTACCTAGGACTTGTGCTTGTTCCTCCCACCAAGTTTCATCCTGATATCCACTCTAAGCGTGTCACATGATTTCCGGTTCCCTCCTCCGACTTCTCCCCTACATTCACCGGATTTTGTCCGGACTTGAAAAGGGACATCTGTTACATGACTTCTTTCTAAATATCAAGTTTCATTAAGATCCGATCACCCGTTCGAAAGTTACGCATGCCACTAAATTCCGGATTCCCGCTCCCCTCCCTCCCCCCACGATAGTCGGATCGGGCAAGTGACTATTTCCAAGTTAGTTTGGTCGGGTCGCAAATATGCCTGCCAAGTTTCATCGGCCTAGCACATCTGGAAACTCGCAAATACCGACCGAGAGATCGACGGAAAAGTGATCGGTAGATGGCACTTGGCCGGAAGGCAAGTGCCATAAAAAGGAACAAAAACTAAAGAGAGAAAACTCACCGATTCCAAGTCAGACCAGGATTGTGCAAAATACTTAAACAACAAGAGCTGTAAGCTCATATGGCACTTGCGAGCATACGTAGTAGGTAAGGGTAACAGCTAAGATTTGTGCTGTGTTGAGGCACAGACGATTATGGACCTTTCGGATTCATGAAATATCTACGGTTTAGTAAAAATGTGCCATGCACTTTCCGATTACGATGCGCAATTTAATGGGGCTAGGAGTATTGTAAGCAAATGCACTGGTTCACAAATGATCATGGGCCTTTGGGTCATGGAAGTAGACAATTCGCTCGAAAGTACTATTTTTTTTTGTATTTTGCGGCTACGATGCGCACTTTAAGGGATTCGAACTGAATTGGGAAACAAAATGTTTTGGGCGCAGATGATAATGGGCCCTTGGGGATCTTAAAAATGTATATTTCTGAACAATAATTTTTTAGACTTTGCGGTAGCATTGATGCTTTAAATATGTTAGAAAGTCATTTGTAAATGAAACCCTTGAGGAAAATTATCACGGTCTTGGGAATCACGGAAAGAGATAATTTTGGTCAAAAGTGTTGTTTCACTTTGCAGTTAAGATTCGCGCTTGAAGGGGGGTAAAAACCCATTTCACATACTTGAGGTACAAACGATCATGGTCCCTTGGGAGATTATGAACGTGTTCGTGAAATAAGAAAAACGTCCATTTGTCAACTGTCAAGTTTCCTTCGGATCCGACCAAGCGTTCAAAGTTATGCATGAAATTCTGGTAGTCCAGATTCCAGTTCCCCCACTCCCCCAATAGTAGTTGTATCGGAGACACGATTGCTTCCAAGTCAATCTGATCGGGTCCCCAACACACCTGCCAGTTTTCATCGTCCAAGTGCATCTATAAGTACCTTAACTCGCGATCACCGGATTTCCGGAAACCCCTTCCAAGACCCCCACAGTGCGCCGATCCGGTCCATTTCTGTCAAAAATATATTTACAACTTGTCCTTGTTCTTCTCACTAAGCTTCATCCGGTTCCCTCCACTCTAAGCTTGTTCCGAGATCTCCGATCCCCCTCTACTCCCCCCCCTCATAGTTATCGGATCCGGTCCGGGAAATTATCCCGGTCCGGACGTAAAATGGGGCAGATGAGGCATGTGTTCTTTCCATATATCAAGTTTTACTGAGATCTGATCACTCTTTCGATACTTACGCATGCCTCAATATTCCCGATTCCCCCTCCGATCACCCCTTCCCCAAGATGGTGACGATAAAGTGACTATTTTCAAGTCAGTTTGGTCGGGTTCCAGGTATGCCTGCCAAGTTTCGTCATCCCAGCACATCTGGAAGTACCTTAAACCACGATAACCAGAAATCCGGGATCCAGCCTCCACACTCCCCCCACAGTGCCCGGATGCGATCCGGATATGTCAACGATACATCAAGGATATCTACTGATTATTCCCATCAAGTTTCATCCCGATCCGTCCACTCTAAGCGTGTCGGGATATTTCCGGTACCCCCCTCCAACTCCCCCCACAATTGTCGGATCCGTTTCGGACGTAAAATGGAACATGTGAGGCATGTGTTCTTTCCACATATCAAGTTTCATTCGGATCCGATCACCCGTTCGAACGTTAAGCATGCCTCAATATTCCGGATTCCCCCTCCCTCCACGACGGTCGAATCGAGGAAGGGACTATTTCCAAGTCAGTTTGGTCGGGTCCCTGATACGCCTGCAAAGTTTCATCTTCCTAGCACATCTGGAAGTACCTTAACTCGCGATCACCGGACCGACCGACAGACAGACAGACTGACCGACGGAAAAGCAGGGAAAGCCGCGTCATCTATCAATAGACCTAGATTTTGTTCTTATGATTTTGAAGCATTTTGCTTGTGGATGTCGCAAAAATTATTAATTTGATAATTCTTCTGCAGCATATCATCTTACGAATACCCTGAACTGTAGATCCTTATTAAAATATAGGCATTTTATTATTGAAACAAATTAGTGGACCGCGATTTTCCAGCATCTTCTGAATGAAACTAAAGAAACAAGAGCTGTAAGCTCGTATGGCACTTGCAACCATACGTAGTAGGTAAGGGTAACAGCTAAGATTTGTGCTGTGTTGAGGCACAGACGATTATGGACCTTTCGGATTCATGAAAATGTGTGGTTTAGTAAAAATAGGCCACGCACTTTGCGATAACAATGCGCAATTTAACGAGGCTAGTAATCCATTTTTTAAGCAAATGCACTGGCACACAGATTATTATGGGCCCTTGGGGATCTTAAAAATGTTTAGTTTCTTAAAAATGTTTAATAACGCTTGTTTATTCAGCCAAAAGACCATACAATATTTTACATCTTTCACTTCAAAAATAAACCATTACACCTCTATAAACTACTATGCTAAACTTTTACTCCTAAGACTAAATCCTTTGGTTACATATTTGCATATATCTACGATACACTTGGGGTTCGTAGATTTCAGGATACGGGGAAACGATACCGACCCTCTCCCAAAAAATGTATCTCCTTATTCCACTTTGTGGTAACATTGGTGCTTTAAGTATGACGGAAAGTCATTTGTAAGCGAAACCCTTGAGGCAAAAAATATCACGGACCCTTGGGAATCACGAAAATTGATCTTTTGGTCTAAAGTATTGTTTCACTTTGCAGTTAAGATAGGCAATTTAAGGGAGGTTAAAACTCATTTCATATACTTGAGGTACAAATGATCATGGTTTACTGGGGAATTATGAACGTGTTCGTGAGATCAGAAAAATGTCCTTTCGTCAACTCTCAAGTTTCCTTCGGATCCGACCAATCGTTCAAAAGTAATGCATGAAATTTTAGTCCGGATTCCAGTTCCCACCACTCCCCCGGTTGTAGTCGGATCGAGGAAATGACTGCTTCTAAGTCAATCTAATCGGGTCCCCAATACACCTGCCGAATTTCATCGTCCAAGTGCATCTGAAAGTAACTTAACTCGCAATCACTGGGTTTCCGGATAAACCCTTCCAAGGCCCCCACAGTGCGCGATCCGGTCCATTTCTGTCAAAAACGTGTATTTACAGTTTGTCTTTTTTTTCTCACCAAGATTCATCAAGAAGGATATTTCCGGTCCCCCCCCCAACTCCCCCAACAGTTAGCAGGTCCGGTCCGGACGTAAAATGGGACATGTGAGGCATGTGTTCTTTCCAAATATCAAGTTTCATTCAGATCCAATCACCCGTTCGAAAGTTACGCATGCCTCAATATTCAGGTTTCCCCCTCCCTCCTCCCCCCCCCCCACATGGTCCAATCAATTAAATGACTATTTCCAAGTCAGTTTGGTCGGGTCCCTGAAAAGTCTGACAAGTTTCCTCATCCCGGCACATCTGGAAGTACCTTAACCCATGATAACCGGAAATCCGGGATCCGGCCTCGCCCCCCCCCCACAGTGCCCGGTTCCGATCCGGTTATATCAAGGATGTATCAAGGATATGTGCTTGTTCTTCCCACGAAGTTTCATCCCGTTCCCTTCTTTTTAAGCGTGTCACGATATTTCCGGTACTCCCCCTCTCCAACTCCCCCACAGTTGTCTGATCCGGTTCGTACATAAACTGGGACACTTCCGGTGAACAAGGTACCAGATCCATCTAGCTTTAAAAATAATTATTTTATTCTTTCGCCATCTGTTGGCGAATCGCTAGTGTAAGAATCTCAATGCCAGAATGCGCTCACACTTGCTCAGAGCCTTTAGTCACAATACTATTAAGCAAGATACCGCTTTGCAAGAGTACTGCTATTTGGGGTCGACTAAAAGCAGGAAAGGAAAAGGAAGGCGTTTTATTAGATGCAAGCCCCTCGCAGGATATTAAGATGTTAAATTAAATGTTAGATAATAAATCGAGGAAACTGATTTCGAATTTTAAAATTCTAGTTGTCGACTTCCAAAGGATTTAACAAAGAATGCTAAACATAGTTCACCATTTCTTTGCTCGTTGTATTATTTTAACGATGTTGATTACCTGCAACGTACCTGAAAGAAGACTAAACGAGGAAAGAAATGGTGGAGCTGAAATGTGTCAGTTTCCTCACCTTTGGTACAGGATACCAAAACGAGGAAAGACATGGTGAAATTCAAATAAGTAAGTTGCCGACCCCCAACAGGATACTAAACAGACCAAAGGCACGGCGCAGATTGCCAGTTATTCGAATCCTCGAGTTCTGCTGCATCTTTCCCTCGTTTTAGTTTAACTTTCCTTGTTTTCGTATGCATGCCTGGTTTTCTCGTGCACCACGCTTTTCCTTTCCTTTCCTGCTTTTAGTCGATACCCCTCTATTCTGAATAGCAGTTAACATCAACGATTACATCGATTGAAAATGGCATTATCGGCACTAAGGACGGTTCTGTACCTCCTCCGAAAACCGACACAAGTTCTTTCGACACACTTGTTTTTAACACTATTGCACAATTTGTTGAAAATTCTGCTCGACAAAGTTAGGGTAATAGGTGGATTATTTTTCTAGAATATCTCCCTGTTTTTGTTGATTTGAACGAAATTTTTACTCGTGAAAGGTTTTCCCAAAAAGTTTTGTTCAATGAAACAACGTTAAATTTTTTTCTTTGCCAGTATGTGAGAGAGTATTGTAAGATAGTAAAATATATCCTTGGGGTCTTCAAGGCTAACATTTGGCTTTCTAGTTTCCGTTGGGCTCGTTGACGCTATTTTTCATTACACCGGACTTTTCTATGTCGTGTCAAGGAAGTTTTTATTCTTTGTGATTACTTTTTTTTGTTGGTTTGCAATCCCTTCTCCTTTCTTAGTGAAGCAAGAGTGAAACCTACTCTTTACTTCTAACTTGAAAGTCTTTACTTTACTACTAGCCTGCTAACAAACTTACCTTAACCTTTTTTCTAAAAAAAACAGTTTGTTATATACTTGAAAAAGATAGAAAACGGTTTCACTACCTTATTTGAGATGAGACTTGGGTCCAAAACACAGAAAAACGAAACATAAAGAGAAAAACTGAAAATTTCGAAACACGCAGCGAGGTGCCCTTAACCTAAAGGTATCGATCTGAAGGCAAGGTAAATTATGGAAATAACTCTCGAGCGCCTCGAGGTTGTATTTGTAAAAGGTTATCGAAACTGTTATTCCGATATTTGCCGAGATGGAGGAGTGTTCACTATTATAACTTTTTCTGATAAGACTACTAAAGATGAGGTGCTCATAGAAAAAGAATATGTTGGCCCCAAAGATCCTCCAAGCTTACCAGCGTTGCTGTTTATCGTAGCTAGACCAGAAATGAAATACTAAAAAGAAGAAACAAATAATTTTGGTTGATGTACTGATCATCCATAAAATGGTCGGGCAAAACATAGTAACCGGATCTAGAAAGGCTGGACATCTCTAATACCTGTTATTCTTGATGAACGAGTCCGATAAAAATTCCTTGAAAAATATTCCTCTTGGAATCTTGTCTGATGCGTAACTTTCGAACGGCTGATGGCCCGTATGGAAATAATTCAAGTCGTAAACGATCGTAAACGATCGTTTTTTTACAATTGTATTATGGGACATTCCGATCGTAAACGATCGTTTTTTTACGATTGGAAACAGTTGTTTACGATTGGAAACAGTCGTTTACGATTGGAAACAGTCGTTTACGATTGAAAACAGTTGTTTACGATCGTATTTTTACGATCGGAAACGATCGTAAACGATCGTTTTTTCCCAATTGTATTATGGGACATACAGATCGTAAACGATCGTTTTTTTACGATTGGAAACAGTTGTTAACGATTGTATTTTACGATCGGAAACGGTTGTTTCCAATCGTAATTTAAGGGCCGGGAACTGTTGTTTCCATCGAATTTTCACGATCGGGAACGGGTGTTTCCCTACTGGGTGTTTCAACTTACCCTGCACCCCCACCCCTAGCCTAGTCCCTGGCCCTGAACTGCAACGACTTCTATTCTATTTCTATCCAAGTATTCCAACCCCAACTAACCTTTCATTTTCTGTGATAGTATCGATGGATATTTGCGTTGTTCCATATAGAGGCAAATATTTTTGTTTCCCAAATTATCGATTAAACGGCAACACTCTTAAAAAATCACCAGAGGAAGGTTTAGCACCATAGAGGGGGCTTCGACTACGAAAGATGCTTTTGAAATATTTTGCGCTTCAAAAAAAAGTGAAAGTAGCAAAAACACGGATGACAGTTCTCAACTTCAAGCATTTCCACGGCTTTTATTTATTTATTATAAATAAACAACTGAAAACGATCGTAAACAGTTGTTTACGATCGGGATTTCAGATTCTCCAGTTTTGTTAAACTTTTCGATCGTTTGCACATTAAAAAAATAATTAACTTCCCTTCTATCGTTGTTGAGATTCAGGTCTTGTTTCAGGTCTTGAAAACCGAACCAAATTTTCCCGATTGAAAACGACTGTTTCCGATCGGAAACAACTGAAAACGATCGTAAACAGTTGTTTTATGACACTTGAAAAAACAATTATGCAAAACTAAAAACTAATCAACTTTCTTATTGCCGTAGTTAGAAATCAGGTCTGTATTTATCGTCTTGAAAATAAAAACAATTGTTTCCGATCGAAAACAGTTGAAAACGATCGGAAACAATTGAAAACGATTGTTAAATTACGATCGTAAAAAAACGATCGTAAAATTACGATCGTAAAAAAAAGATCGTAAAATTACGATCGTAAACAACCGTTTCCAATCGTTAACAACTGTTTACGATCGAAAACAACTAAAAACGATCGTAAACAGTTATTTAATGACACCTGAAAAAAACGATCGTAAACAGTTGTAAAATTATGATTGAAAACAGTTGTTTCCGATCGTTTACGATTGGGATTTTAGTTTCAGCTTTTTGTTAAACTATTTTGATTATGCAAAACTAAACACTAATCAACTTTCTTATTGCCGTAGTTAGAAACCAGGTCTGTATTTATCGTCTTGAAAATAAAAACAATTGTTTCCGATCGAAAACAGTTGAAAACGATCGGAAACAATTGAAAACGATTGTTAAATTACGATCGTAAAAAAACGATCGTAAAATTACGATCGTAAAAAAACGATCGTAAAAAAACAATCGTAAAATTACGATCGTAAAAAAACAATCGTAAAATTACGATCGTAAACAACCGTTTCCAATCGTTAACAATTGTTTACGATCGAAAACAACTAAAAACGATCGTAAACAGTTATTTAATGACACCTGAAAAAAACGATTGTAAACAGTTGTAAAATTATGATTGAAAACAGTTGTTTCCGATCGTTTACGATTGGGATTTTAGTTTCAGCTTTCTGTTAAACTATTTTGATTATGCAAAACTAAACACTAATCAACTTTCTTATTGCCGTAGTTAGAAATCAGGTCTGTAGTTATCGTCTTGAAAATAAAAACAATTGTTTCCGATCGAAAACAGTTGAAAACGATCGGAAACAATTGAAAACGATCGTTAAATTACGATCGTAAAAAAACGATCGTAAAATTACGATCGTAAACAACCGTTTCCAATCGTTAACAATTGTTTACGGTCGTTAACAACTGTAAACAATTGTTAACAATTGTAAACGATCGTTAACAACTGTTTACGACTTAATTATTTCCATACGGGGGGATGTCAATGAAACTTAATAACTGGAAGGAACACATACCTCACATGTCCCGTTACACGTCTGGACCGATTCTGACGACCGTGGTGGAATTTGGAGGGGGTTGTCGGAAATATCGTGGCATGCTGAGAGTGGAGGGGCCAGGATGAACTAGTTCTGAAGAACAAGCACAGATCCTAGATTCATTAGCTACAGAACCGGACCGCATCCGGGCACTGTGGGGGAGCTGGGGTGGTTAACCGACTTCCCGATGTACTAGGACTCGACCAGATTGACTTAGAAACCGTCATTACCTCGATCCGCACATCCGAGGGGTGGAGGGAACGAAATCCAGGATCTTGTGTAATGGATAACTTTTTAACTGGTCAATTAGACTGAAACTCCCGGAATTCCCGTAATCGCGCTTTAAGGAACTTCGAGATGTGCTACGACAACGAAACTCGGCTGTGGCAAATTAGGGACCCAACAAGATTCTCATAGAAATTGTCATTTCCCGAATCCGACCTTCGTGAGAGAGGGACTAAAGAGAGGGAGAATCCGGAAACTTGAGGGATCCATCCATAACTTTTGAGCCGGTAACATAACTAAATGAAATCTTATAATTGGGAAGAGCACATCCCGTATGGAAATAATTAAGTCGTAAACAGTTGTTAACGATCGTTTACAATTGTTAACGATCGTAAACGGTTGTTTACGATCGTAATTTTACGATCGTTTTTTTACGATCGTAATTTAACGATCGTAAACAATTGTTTACGATCGTAAACGGTTGTTTACGATCGTAAACGGTTGTTTACGATCGTAATTTTACGATCGTTTTTTTACGATCGTAATTTAACGATCGTAAACGGTTGTTTACGATCGTAATTTTACGATCGTTTTTTTACGATCGTAATTTAACGATCGTAATTTAACGATCGTAAACAATTGTTTACGATCGTAATTTTACGATCGTTTTTTTACGATCGTAATTTAACGATCGTTTTCAATTGTTTACGATCGTTTTCAACTGTTTTCGATCGGAAACAATTGTTTTTATTTTCAAGACAATAAATACAGGCCTGATTTCTAACAACGGCAATAAGAAAGTTGATTAGTTTTTAGTTTTGCATAATCCAAATAGTTTAACTAAAAGCTGAAACTAAAATCCCAATCGTAAACGGTTGTTTACGATCGTAATTTTACGATCGTTTTCAATTGTTTCCGATCGTTTTCAACTGTTTTCGATTGGAAGCAATTGTTTTTATTTTCAAGACGATAAGAAAGTTGATTAGTTTTTAGTGGCTGGGAGGTTTGGTATAGCTATATATAGGGGTAGGGTTGGGATAGTGTTAGAATAGGATTAGGTTGAGGTAGTTAGGTTAACGGATCACTAGCGACCATTGCCAGGCGATCATACCTAACCAATTGATTACCTCTCCTTTTCACTTAACCCCTATTATTCTACCCACTCTGAAAAGTTACGTATACCATTATTCACCCCTATAACTTGGTGCTGACAAGTTATACCGAAAATGCCGTCTTCCTATACAATGAATTCCCAGAGGTATGCTGACCTCACGTGCGCAAAGCATGACCTGTGACTGCGCTCTGCAACAAGCCAATCAGCGCCGACCGCCTCAGACCACGACCGCCTCAGGGAGTGACATTTCTTCGGGGTGTTGCGGATAAATGTTCCCTTCGTTAGTTTTTATTCGTTTTGTCCAAACAATTGAACAAATGTAGAACTGGCTGAGAATGATATCTTTTCTACTCTAGTGGGTGGCTTAGTGGAATCTTCATGTCTTCTTATGGTCGCAGATCTTTCAGGACCTCACCAGCTGGAAGTGGAATGCCTTCATGACAGCATATTTTACAAAAATCTGGAAATATCAGTGCTTAATTCAGTTATAAAAATGGAAGTGACTACATACAGTGTGGAAATATCTCGGGAAATATGCCCAATGCTCGTATTGAAAAAAAAATCTTAGAAATAACTGTTTTCGATAATAACGATCGTTTACTATTGTTTTTTTTTCAGCTTGAATTATCTGCCATAATCATACTGGAAATACGATTGGGAACAACCGTTTCCGATCGGAAAAATACGATCGTTAACAACTCTTTCCAATCATAAAAATACAATCGTTTACGATCGGATTGTCCCATAATACAATTGGGAAAAAACGATCGTTTACGACTGGAAACAGTTGTTAACGATCGTTTTTTTTACGATCGTAAAAATACGATAAAAAAAACGTAAAAATACGTAAAAATACGATCGTAAAAATACGATCGTTAACAACTGTTTCCGATCGTAAAAAAACGATCGTTTACGATCGGAATGTCCCATAATACGATCGTAAAAAAACGATCGTTAACAACTGTTTCCGATCGTAAAAAAACGATCGTTTACGATCGGAATGTCCCATAATACGATCGTAAAAAAACGATCGTATACGATCGTTTACGATTGGAAACGATCGTTTACGATCGTAAAAATACGATCGTTTACGATTGGAAACGATCGTAAACGATCGTTTACGATCGTAAACGACTGTTTCCAATCGTAAACAACTGTTTCCAATCGTAAAAAAACGATCGTTTACGATCGGAATGTCCCATAATACGATCGTAAAAAAACGATCGTTTACGATCGTTTACGACTTGAATTATTTCCATACGGGATGCATTGAATGTTCCAATTAAACTCCGGTTAAGGCGCTTCGAAATGCGATGAAACTTGGCTGGCGTATTAAGGACCCGCCAAAGTGACTTAAAAAAAGTCACTTCACCGATCCGGGCATCCGGGATTGGAGAGGAGGGGAATCCGGAAACTCGTGTGATGCCTAACTTTCGTCTGGGTTGTCTGATTCGAATGAAACTTGATAGTTGGCAATAAGACGAGTCTCCGATGGAGGTCCCGGTATCACGGTAATCGTGAGTTGAGGCACTTCGAGATGTTCTAGGACGATGAAACATGGCTGGTGTGCATTCGGGATTCAACAAGATTGTCATAGAAACAGTCGCTTCGCGGATCTGACCGTCGAGAGGGATGAATGGAAGAAGGAAGAATCCGGAAACATGAGGTATCCAGAACTTAACTGAATGAGACCTGATGATTGGCAAGAATACATGCCTTAAATGTTCCACTTCAACTCCGTTCCTGATCTGGGAATTATGGGGGCAACCGGAAATCACATGGCACACTACTAATGGACTGATCGGGTCCGGTCACTATCGGGGGAGTTAGAGGGAGGGTGTTCCTTGAAGCCCGTGACATCCAAAATTATGGAACGATTGATCTGGTTCTGATAGAATTTTAACAATCCTTGTGCGCAAGTTAACCGGAAAGTGATAAATACCCTTTGGGGATCCCCAAAGGTCCATGATCATTTTTACCTCAAGGGTCTTCATTACAAACGAATTTCTAGCGCCCTTAAAGTGCGCATTTTAACCGTAAAAAGCAAACAATACTTTCGACTAAAAGACATGTTTTCATGATCTTAAAGAGCCCATTTTCATTGGAGCCCTAAGAGTTTTGATTACAAATGTTTTTTTCTAGCCCACTTACTGTTTGAATCTTAACAGCAAAGTAAAAAAAAAAGTACTTTTGACTAAACGATGTATTTGCATGATCCCCACGAGCTCATGACCTTTGGTGCCACAAAGATTTTCTCAGAAATAAATTTTCGAAAGTGCGCATCTTGAATACAAAGTGAAAAATTATAAATCTTACCAAACAATACATGTTAATCATCTTCAAGGGTCAACGATCATCAGTGTATAAAAAGTTTTCGTTACAAATGACGTCCTAACTCACTTAAAGCTTAACAGAAAATGACTGAGATAGGCTATAACAAGGTCCCCTGTCGGGAACGTTCATCGAACGGGCACTGGTGAGGTATCACACTTTATGTGAACATACCTTAACTTTACGGTTTGAAGATCCGGATCGGAACCTCTTCGATGCGCTCGTGGTGCTGATTATGCGCATAAGCCCACGAATTGACAAATTACCCCTTACATCATTTGACACAACCTTGCAAGTTTCATTTCAGCTTTTAGCACTAGTTTTTGTTTTAAAAACTCTATGTACAAAAGCAGCAGATATGATATGATATTTATTTCCCTGTAAAGCCCAATGGCCATAACAAACAATTGGAGATTGTTTGTGACAGATATGTGACAAAAATTACAGATATGGAGCAAGTAAACAAAACCGACAATTCAGACATAACCGAGTATTTCTGATACATGTTTATTAACAATCAATGTACAAATGTGTTACAAGACACCACCAACGAATTTCCTCCAACTAAAGTAACTAAAATATGTATAGAATTTACTATGATACAATAATTTTAGGGCATGTGCTTGTGCATGTTGCTCCAGGAAAATTTGCTCCAGCAGGTAAACATGCAACAACAAGTTGTTGTATGCCAGCTAAAGTTGAGACATAGGAAGTGACAGTGTAAGCAGACACAATCACATGCTGTCTGTTGAATGTTCTTCCTTCGCCATATGCCGCCTCTCTAGACATACTAGACTCGACAGTAGTCTCTTCGTTTAAACCTCCATCTTCCGGTGAGTCATCTGGAATCTTGTTAAATCCAGGTCTGGTGCTAGTCGGATTGGAGGACAGGAAATTATGACCATATATGCCCTCGTTTGCTTGTTGCCTATCTTGGACAGGGACTTCCTCACCTCGTTCATAGCCAACCAAAGTGAGCGGCCGTTGTGGTCTCAAGGGTCTGCGAGAATACATCTCAATAGCAGTTCGATGATTCGTCAAGTTGTATGAAGGCACCCTGAATAAGATAGAATTAGTAGTGAAAATTCATGCCGAATGGTTAGCACGCCGAACTCCCAAGTGAAGGTTTGTGCCTACAGTTTGGTTTGGGGCGGGGTTTGTAGCTTAGCCCTGTAAGACAAGCCAAGGTCCACCCAGATTCAAAAGGGTCCCTGGAGAGAACCGGGAAAGGTAACAGGAAGGGTGTGCGAAAGCACACGATGGCTGGCATCCAACCGCCCAAATGCAGTTCCTGGCTGAGGGGCTGAGAATAGGGGTTCAGCACCGCCAGTTAGGACCGTCAAGGCTAGTGCTGATATCTTTTTCTATAGATGGTTGACAGAACTACAAGTGAAATGAATTTACGGCTCATCATTTTAGACTACTTCATAGCTTTGCCAACTGGTCAATCAATGCCGTCTTTACTTAGCCTGTGAACTTAGGAGTGAATGGAAGGGGAAAGGATGAAGAATCGATGTGTGGTGTAATGGGGAATAACTGTTTTGGAAATATAAAACAGTTGGTGAGGTTCCTTAGGGTAGCCCTAGCCCATAGCGATAGGTGCTTATAGGAGTTAATATTTCGCGTGTGTGTTGATGTTTTTTTTTTTTTTCTATATGTATTTGCCATGGCCGTTGGCTCTTAGCGCAATTAAAATCTTATCATATCTTATCATAGGCCGGTGCTGAGGTGCCAGGGGAAACGAGAGGTCAAGAGGCCGGTGTAAATTTTACACCAATTATACATTACGATCCAGGTGTGACCAGCTACGATGCACCGTCGTCATCCAAGTTATCAAAATTATGCTCAGATGTAACCATAGCGTGGCTCGCCTCGATCAAGAATCGTGTGCGCTCATGAACTGGCGTTCTTACGTGTTTGACTCATGAAAAGGGGCCGAAAACCCATGGAGGGCCTGGGGTCCAAAAAAGTAAAAGCTAGCACTGTGATTGACTTTCTTCTCCCCCAAACAGTTGAACAGTTTCGACCGGCCGCGAACCAAATCTTGGTTGCAAAAGTCGAAACAGTGACACTGACAACAGGTGACAGTTCACACTATGCCGCTACTTTAGGCAATCCTGTCCAATAGTTTTTCCAAACACTTACAGTTGGCAAAAATCGGCAGTGTCTATCGTTCCCCTATCTGGGAATCGGTACTCCACACGTTATATTCACCGTTTGTCGCGGAATCGATGTGTCAGGAGCTAATGTTCCCCGACAGATCGGGGAACTACTTGCCCAGGGCTAATCTTCCCTGCGAAGTCGGGGAATCGATGCGCCTTGGGCTAACATTCCCCGAGTACTCGGGGAATGGAAGAGTCCAGAGCTAATAATCCCTCATAACTAATAATCGATTTAGAGATCGGGGAATCGAAGTGTGAGGGGCTAATGTTCCCAACCATGCAAATATTGATTTTGATGAGTTGAGGTCGGGGAATCCAAATGCCAGTGACTCATGTTCTCCGACATGCAAATAATCAATTTTGAGATCGGGGAACTGAATTGTGAGGGGCTAATGTTCCCCGACATGCAAATACTGATTCTGTTAAGTTGAGGCTGGGGAATCCAAACGACAGGGGCTAAAGCTCCCTCAAAGTCAAATAATCGATTTTGAGATCGGGGAATCGAAGTGTGAGGGGCTAACGTTCCCCGACATGCAAATAGATTTTGTTGAGTTGAGGTTGGGGAATCCGATTGCCAGGGGTTAATGTTCCCAGATAAGCAATGATAATTTTTGAGGTCGGGGAATCAAAGCATCCAGAGCTAATGTCCCCGCAGAATCAAATGGCCTGGTACCCACCTCAACTCAGCAAAACCAGTGTTTGTGCAAGTCCGGGAAAATAAGCCGCTGACACTTCCTTTTCCCGATTTCAAAATCAATTTTTTCATTATGAGGGAACATTACCTCTGGACACTTCGATTTCCCGACGTCAAAAACCAACATTGCTTATCGGGGAACATTAGCCCCTCACACTTTAGCTCCCCGATCTGAAAATCGATTATTTGCATGTCGGGGAACATTAGCCCCTGGCATTTAGATTCCCCGACCTCAACTCAACAAAATCAGTATTTGCATGTCGGGGAAAATTAGCCCCTCACAATTCGATTCCCCGATCTCTAAATTGATTATTTGATTATGAGGGGACATTAGCTCTCGACACTTAGAATCCCCGACTTCAAAAACCATCATTGCTCATGGGGGAACATTAGCCCATGGCACTTGGATTCCCCGACCGAAACTCAACAAAATCGATATTTGCAAGTCGGGGAACATTAGGCCCTGGCATTTGGATTCCCAGACCTCAACTCAACAAAATCGATATTTGCATGTCGGGGAACATTAGCCCCTCGCACTTCAGTTCCCCGATCTCAAAATTGATTATTTGCATGTCGGAGAACATTAGTCACTGGCATTTGGATTCCCCGACCTCAACTCATCAAAATCAATATTTGCATGGTGGAGAACATTAGCCCCTCACACTTCGATTCCCCGATCTCTAAATCGGTTATTTAATTATGAGGGATTATCAGCTCTGGACTCTTCGATTCCCCGAGTACTCGGGGAATGTTAGTCCAGGGCACATCGATTCCCCGACTTCGCAGGGAAGATTAGCCCTGGGCAAGTAGTTCCCCGATCTGTCGGGGAACATTAGCGGGGGGAATCCAAGTACCAGTCCATTTGATTCCGCGGGAATATTAGCTCTGGATGCTTCGATTCCCCGACCTAAAAAAAACATCATTGCTTATCGGGCAACATTAACCCCTGGCAATCGGATTCCCCAACCTCAACTCAACAAAATCTATTTGCATGTCGGGGAACATTAGCACCTCACACTTTGATTCCCCTACCTCAAAAACCACTATTGCTTATCGGGGAACATTAGCCCCTGGCCGACCTCAGAATCGATTATTTGATTCTGTGGGAACATCAGCTCTGGACAATTCGATTCTTCAGTTATTGCTTATCGGGGAACATTAGCCTCTGGCACTTGGATTCCCCGACCACAACTCAACAGAATCAATATTTGCATGTCGAGGAACATTAGTACCTGGCATTTGGATTCCCCGACCTGAATTCAACAAAATCAATATTTGCATGTCGGGGAACATTAGCCCCTCAAACTTCGATTCACGGATCTCAAAACCGATTATTTGCATATCGGGGAACATTAGCCCCTGGCATTTGGATTCAAGCCCCTCAAACTTCGCTTTTATAGCAACCGAAGGATATCCAAAAGATGGGATTAGACAACAAAGACCCGAAAATTAAAAAGGAATGAAATCAACTTACAGTGGATAAGGATTGAAATCTTCCGCCAAGAACGGTTGTTTTTCAGAAATTTGGAACGGAAGGGACTTTACAACGTATGGCTCAGTAAAAAACCATGGTATCTGTCTCTTCTTTCTATTTGTCGGACAGACTGTCAGAGATGTAACGGAGCAGTAGCAAGTAGAATACGTTCCAATTGTAGTGGTAATGATGACAGGCTTAATGCTTGAAATTGTGGTCTCTTTCCGAAGAAACAAGAAGCGACCCTCAGCCTTTTCCTTATCCTTTACTTTGAGATCATTTGCAAGTATCCGCTTTGGGAGCTGGAACGGCAAAAAAGCAGCGACTGAGCTAATTGCAATAACGGCCAATATGAAGAGATTCCTGGAATTAAAGTGCAGGTTAATTCAATTCTCTTTCCTTCACCTACCATACTAGTTCGTTCAGATTACCACCAGGACAATATCGGTCAACGGAATGCGAGCTACCTACAGTTACTTGCTTCGTCACAAATTGTCAATTAAAATGGCACCAGCACAAACAATAAACGGGAAAGCTCGAAAGCTACTTCTGCATATCTTGGAGACAAAGAAAAAGAAAATTTACATCTGATAGTTCAATTTATGGGGATTCATTTTCGGGGATTCGGAGATTTGGGAGGTTCCTCGAGCTGGCATTGATGTTAATTGACTTGTGTCGTTATTGAGGCTTCATCTTTGGCTTAAATTACTGCTTTGCAGTTTGGATCAAAGACTATGGGAAACTGTTTAGACTCGTAACTAAACCGGTTTTCAATGGGCCTTACGGAGATACGAATGCCAGCGCCACTGCAGCGTAGTGGCACTCAGCTCGTTAGCGAAGCGTTTCTATCTGAATAGAAAATTGTTTTGTTCTAAAATTTGAGAAAAATTTTGACTTTTTATAAAGGATTTTGCTTTGGATTTGGGTTTTAGTAAGTACAGTTTGCTTATTGGCTTTGTCTTGTGTGGTACAGGAGAGCTACCATGGTCAAAATGTGCTTCACTGAACTGAATTGACTGCAGCGCCACCTCCTTTCACGGATCGGCAACTGTAATTGCGCTGAGTGACGCTAGATGGCGTTCGCGATTATTATTTTCAAACCCGTTTCGGTTTCGAGTCTAAATAGTTTCCCATAGTCTTTGGTTTTGATCATACACTGATATAGCAGCAAGGACTGTCTCCAACCAGTAATCCGGTTGAAATTGAACTCGTGAAACAGCAAGATTATATACACAACATCAGCTCTTCTTGGGCAGTGCTTCCCCTCTTACCGACTCATCGTGAGATCTCACGATTTTTCTGAAAATCTCACGATCTGAAATAAAATTTCCCGAACTCATGAGACTCTACTAATCAACGACAATAATTCGATTGACGATTAGCTTAAAGACGATAAAATTCAGTACTCCAGTTCAACAACTTGATATACCTTCATCATATTTAACTGAAGGATTTCTTGAAAAAGCAGTGTGCTGTAGTAATTGAAAAATCATTGCTGTGGCTCCAAATGTCAAATATATTGTACCTCTTGATTTTTACTAATGATACAGTAGCATGTTTTAGGAGGTTAAAAGTGATGGATGTGGGCCAAGTTCGTGACTACCAGGCTGCGGTTTTTACTTACCAGTGTTTGCATGAAGTGTGTCCGTCTGTGTTTTTAGATTATTATAGACAAAATAATGATTTGCATGATTATTTTACAAGGAATGCTACTAATCTGGTGACGGAGTATAGGAGTGGTAGTCTGGTAGACGAACTGGCTTTTTAATTAAACATTTGGGCCAGGCGGTATGGAATTCACTCCCAGATAGTGTTAAGGCGGCTGAACACCAACAATTGTTTAAAAGTAGAGTAAAGAAATTTTTGTTGGATGGGTGAGGAGTCACGATTCAGAGAATGAAGGTATAAGTTACTATTTCTTTTCTCATTACCTTTATTTATTTATTTTTCCTTTCTTCTTCTTTTTTTCTTCTTTTTTCTTTGAGGAGTCACGATTCAGAGAATGAAGGTATAAGTTACTATTTCTTTTCTCATTACCTTTATTTATTTTTCCTTTCTTCTTCTTTTTTTCTTCTTTTTTCTTTTGTGTTTTAGGCTATATGGAAAAAAAAAATTTTTTTTTGATTAATTAGTGTTGAAGTGAAATTAAGTTAAAGTTAAGTTAAGTGAAATTTAAGGCTATATGGAAAAAAAATTTTTTTTTGATTAATTAGTGTTGAAGTGAAATTAAGTTATTGTTTGGGTTGGGTTGAAGTAGTTTGTGGTAACCGCCCAGTGCCAGTGCATTAATGTCATGATGGGTTATTGTGTAGTTTGGCAATAAAATAATCTAATCTAATCTAATATTGTACCTCTTCGTTCAGACTGTAGGGTCTTGTAGGCTACCTTGTGGCTTCATTAAAAACAAATCAGGAAGCTTGATTTAGTTTTGTTGTATTCTTATTAGTAAATCGGAAGTCGATAACACACAACACGATGCGTACCATATTTTCGATTTTCACCGGATCCTAACAGTAGTCTCAACCAAGATAAAAAGGTCGGTTCATTATTTCAACTTCCCTCTATCGATAATGTAGACCAATTGATCACTCTTGTGTAACTTTATCGAAGTTCCTGTTATGCCGAATTTCGATCGAATGTCAGTTCGGAAGGAAAAGCAAGTAAATTTTACTGCTCCAGCTGGTTTTCTCACCTCTATTCAGACACTTTAACTGATCTCGGACAAGACTTTTACCGAAGCAAAATTCAGTTTTTTTTCTAATTCCAGACTGATTACTTGTCCGGTTTGAAAGCTCTTTTCAGTCATAGAATTAGCAAGCTTTTCAATACCACTCCAGTCTACTTCAGATACAAAGTTTTAGTTTTACTAATATTCCACTTTGTCCGGATTTCCGAATAAGCCAGCGTAAAATTAAAGTTACAAAACTGGATTCAGAATGTCTGTTTCTTTTATTCTGAGCATCTAATCATGATTCAGAAGGAATTTTTACTTTTACAAAATCTCAGGTTTGGACTGTATTCAAAGTACAGAAGATTCAGATTTGGATTCAGCTTGCCTCTTTACAATCTGATTATCTATTGTTTGTCCCTCGATTGAAACCCGATCCTCCGAAACCAAAATACGACCCACACGTTTAAAAAAGAGATCATCACCCCAAGTCTGAACAAAATATCTCCGCCCCTTGGAGTGTTATTATCTAACAGAAAAAACGGATTAGTGCTAAACGGACGGACCGACACTAACGCTTGGAACCTCAATAAGCAACATAGCGTGTTATATGATCATGATTATCAGCTGCCGTTTTTACGGATGGTCTTTGAGGTCTTCTAATTTTTCTTTGAGATATAAACATTAATTGTATCAGCAAGATTTTCACCGATTTTCCTACGGATGTTTTCTTCATGTCTAACGATAATATCCTGACTTTAGCAACGTTTGCTTGATTTTTTTTTAAAGGAAAATGGAAGCAATGTTCAGGGGTCCAAATAAGAGGGCATCAAAACATTGTTCTTACTGAAAACAAAATCTTTATTTCTTTATATATTTGGTAATATGTCAAATAGGCTTTTTCCATCTTTCTGTCAATCGACCTCGTGTCTCTGGCTTTGACCCTTTATCTATGGTCATTTTGTACAAAAATTTATATTAAAAACCATGAAGATCAAATTTAAGTTTTCTAATTCATGATCCTAATTTAAAAAGTTAGACAGGAACTAATCGTGTGTGCAATACGTGTTAGCAATTTTACAACAACAAATTTGTACCCTCTAAATCTAGAATAAATCTAATAAAGTTTAATCTAACCTGCTATCTACCAAATCCCCCTCCCTCCTCTGAAAAACAATAACTCAAACCATTTGACATGAGTAAGCGAGAATGCGTATAACTGATACTAATTACACACATGAAACAATTATTCACCTAATCATCCACACTCTATAAAGCATTCTATTTTTAAGATAATAAATTCCAAATTAACTTCTTAATTAACAATTATGATCCTTTTAGTCGGGACCTGACAAGTGACGGGCTTACTTCCAACTATTCCGAGACGACATTTTTTTAACGTTATGTTCGAACAGATGGTATTGTATATCGTAAAGAAAATTTTGATATTTCAAATTATTTTTTTGGAGCCGAAGATTAGTGTTTGATCTAGTTAACAGATGAGATGACGACAACAGATATATCAAATCCATGTGTGAATAATATGATTTAAGCAGATAGGAAACTAAATTTATTTTAAAAATAAGCACTAGCAGAAATAGCAGTGGTTGAACTGGAGACGAATTTGGAGCGAAGACAAGTGAGATCTTTTTCTCGTTATTTGTCAAGGTAAAAGTCTGACGATCAAAATCCAAATAACTTCTTTGAAAACAGTCCGAGGTATTTCACGAATAATGACAAAACTACTGACTGACGTCTTTCATTCAAAGGCATTCAAATAATTTCTAATACTTGGTAGATTTTCATGTTATGAACAGCAAACCATGATGTGACATGGAATTTTTTACTCAAAACGGCCAAGAGCCATGTCAGTAGGAACATATAAAATATAAACTAATGAAAATTATCAAAAAATAAACTCAAATATGAGTCACTGTGTTTCATTCAACAGCTGGGAGAATCTACTCTCTTTCTTTGCTGAAATTTGGAACATTTAATATATTCATATAACAATAGTCCGACTTAATGTGGCAACAAGTCACTGTGCAAGACGGACAAAAAATTACCAAACTATTTGTCAACAAATCTTTGTGTAATTTTTTTCTTTTTTTGATGGAAAACTTACTTCAACTCCATACCAACTTTCTTCACTCAAACATCCTCAACTGATTTGCCTCCCCAATTCCAAAGCCACCCGTCCCCTTTTTAATCCTCATTCTTCCACTTTTAAACCACCAAATTAATTACCCAAAAAAGAAATTTTTAATCCATTCTTAACATGGAAATTATTCTTGGATTTACTCATTTTCTCCCAATATTCCTCGTCTCAATACATCTAATTCCCTACAATCACACATAAGAAAACGCAAACACACATTGCTAATCTGCACACATCGGGCAAAAGTAAGGACCAAAACTCCTAATCGTCATGCCAATGTGCCTCCTCCCATTCGCTAAAGAACAAGAGCTGGAAGCTCATATGGCACTTGCAAGGCTCGGTCAGAGGATGAAACTATGAATTCGTCAATTCGTGTGTTTGTATTGATCATTTGTAGGCGAAACCCTTGACATAAGAATGATTATGGGTCCTTGGAAAAGGAATTCCCCCCTCAGCCCCCACCCCACCTTCATAGGATCCGATCCGGACTTGAAACAGGACCTCTGAGACATGTGATCTTTTTACATATCAAGTTTCATTACGATCCGATCACTCGTTTGGAAGTTCAACATACCTCAAAATTCCAGATTCCCCCTCCCTTCACTCCCTCCACGATGGTCGGATAAGGAAGTTGACTATTTCCAGGTTAATCTAGTTGGGTCCCTAATTTGCCTGCCAAGTTTCATTGTCCTAGCTCACGTGGAAGTAACTTAACTTCGTATCACCGGAATTCCGAAACCCCCCCCCTCCAACCCCCCTCGTCTGTCTGTCCTTAAAATAGATAAGAATTTTAATTCCTCCCCATGTAATCCCGCTTAAAAATAAACCCATTCACGCATTGTTTGACGAAGGAGTTTCTTAAAGTTGCAAACGGTTGCCATGGCCCTCGGGCTGCTCATCAATCAATAAATCTACCTATCTTTCTATATGTTGTAGTAGTAAAACACATCTCCGCTAAGTCATCCGAGTGGTGCAACAAACATTACTTGCAGTCACCTCTGGCTGAGCGATTATTAGTTTTTTAGTTCCCGCGTAGCATCGGTTCTATTGGTATGCACTTATTACTTTTTAGGCTACGATTTTCCACCCGGTGACGTTAATTTTTTACTTATTTTTTTATGACGTCACCTGCTCCTTCCGAAACAATAAACATATTAACAAACAAAACTTCAACCTCGATACCATTTCGACTATTTAAATAACTATTTTTACTTCCACAACAATGAACTAATTAAAAATGTCTTTCATTTTTGTATTTACAATTTTTATTTTTTATAATTTTCATTCATTTTTTTTCTGACCTTCAAACCTCAAACTATTATATTCACACATAAGAATTATACTCTCGACCAAACTATTATAAATTTATAAAAAAGGGAAAAATATAGCATTTCGACTATGAGTAACCACAGACACATTTCCAACTCCAATCATTTCAGACTACTAACTACGCAAATTGAGTTTTTGGAACCAAACTTCACTAGTTTACTTTTCACAATGAAAAACTTATCTGCAATTTTTGTATGTCCCCCTCCCCGGTATCCCACTCAGAATTTATCACGATCTACATGCTTCTAAACAAAAACTATTTTTTGGATGGATTGAAAAAAAATCAGCAGTAGCCTCTCCGACTCACTTAGAAAAAAAGTTACAAATTGAATGTTTCGTCTCCCGTCCGTTACTCCTTGACATAAAAAACGGATCAGAAAACGACAGCAAATAACAAAACAGTAAGTATCACCCTGCTTCTCGTTTAAAGTAAATGTAATTCGAACATGAATTAAAACATACATTCCACATTTTGTTTTCCTGTTTCAATTATAATAATACAATGAAAGGAATCTATCCAATCCTACAACTCAATGCTGCTTTTCTTAATCTTAATACGATTACCTAATTTGCGAAGGAAAGCCATCAAGGCAAGCATAAAATGGGTCTGAACGATAAAAATAGTCACACAATCATTTAGTTTACACATGTTTAAAAAGTTTAGAAAGCTAAATATTTCGAATAAATCCTTTGTTGCCGCAATTTGATTTGAGTTTTCCGTCATTTCTGCCAAACTTTAGAAAGGTTGTAGCCGTTCAGCTACCGTGTGATGGTTTACTCACTAAATAAGTGGTGAGCTGACGAAATCAACGGACTCATTCTGATTAAAGGTTGGGCCTGGACCGTCTTTTGATTATAGAGAATAATGTTTGCTTCTGTCGGGATTTTGCAGACAGAAAATCAAAGTAGTATTCACAAAAATCAAGTTTGTTGAGAGGTATTTTTTCCTATTATCCATCACGACAATTTAAATACCGAGTTGTTCAAACATGGAAATTTAAACAATATAAGTACAAACTGAGATGTTGAAGAAACTCACATTCTGTGTCTTAACCTAGACAAGGACTGAATGAGCGTCACTGGTATACTTTATTTTATACGACTGATATTTAATCTGTATAGAGCAGCACTATGTACGGTGGTGTCTTCCTCAACAGAGCCTAAGCCGCTGGAGCAATAAATAGATCAGTTAATCATTTCATACCATGCCTGCTGTACAGTAGGGGCTAATTAACTTTTACCTATTAATGTCACCATTTTCGAAGTAAATGAATTTATTAGACAGTGCAGGCAGACAAAAAAAAAACTTGACAGATAACTATGAAGATCGTGCTTTAACATGCCTGTGGCCACGTCACGTACCTGCCTCAAGCTTTTTGTTCTGGAGGTAGCTGTCGGAATCTCAGAAGAGTCTGGATTTTAATAGTTCCTTTCTTTTTCAAGAAATGCTTCATACGGATTGCTCCAGCAAATAGAGGTGCATTGAATGTTTTAAGGCTGTTATGATAACGTTGAGAGTACAAAACTTTTGTTAGGTTTGTAATTAGGTTCTTACATATTATCACAAAATACAGCGGCATCGTCACAGATAGAAATCATGGGATCTTCAGAAATTAGCATGGGTTTCAGAGCCTAGAACCTCTGTTTTTGGTGCCTGACATCAAGACCAGGGCTATTTGCTGGTTGTCAAAATAGTCCAGTGTATCGCCATGGGAACCGTCGACGGGTAAAGAAAGCAAGGATTACTTGGTAAGTGTGCTTTTCCTTTTACGGGTAGTAAGTTTTTCTCTCAGCTCCAGTTGAGCTTGGGTTTTGTATCCTTGGCTAATGTCGGAAATAGATCGATGACATTTCTGGGTTCTAGTCGAAGAACTTATCGACATGGTTTGCGAAGGAATGGGAGTATAGCAGTACTAGAAGGGGGTTTCGACGAACGTCACCGACTGAATATGTTTCCGGTTTTGTGTCGGATTCTATAGATCTTTTTTGGGGGGCTGGGAGTGGAGGGTAGCCCAGCGCCGAGAAGAACTCGACGATTTCTTTTGCCTTTTGCAATAATGGTTGAGGTAAGCGACGATGTAGTTGGGAATTTAGTAAGTAGTATGTGGGGGGAGGGGAGAATTATCCGCGAATCCACGAAGTATCTTGAAACAAACGTTACGGCTAGCCTGAACCAATTCCTAAGCGACATTGTCCTATTCATCATCGCTAGTAAATGTCAGTACAATTACTTCAGCGCTCCTGCTGCTCCACGGAGACCCTCTCTGAATGTTGGAAGCAATGTTCTCGTAAAAGAGGAAAGAATTGCAACTGCTTGAAATAACGATTGCGCATACTCTGCGAAAGATATCAGAAAGGTATCACTCAAATCAGCCGCTAATGAAGTTAAAATTGGTTACTTCTCAATTGTGCCGAACCGTTTGAGGTGTAGTGGACTTTGACTTGGGAAGTTATAGACTGCCTTTTGCGCACAATATGTAAACTTCCTTGCTGGACTGCATTCTATACTCAGAAAGATGACCTTCGACGCCTACGCTTGACATACTTCAGATAGCTGAGATTTCTCCCTACGGCGCATGCGGAATCGCTTTTTGATCCGCCATTTGGTACTTTCCGACCCATGATTGACTCTCGAAAACCTCTTCTCTAGTATGTGTTCTGCAGCTGGAAAGTAACCTGTCCACGACTCCCATCAATGTGATTCTGAATTAGTGAATAACCTGCGCGAAAAATATTTTTGAGTGTTTTGTTCTTATTTTTATATTTCTTTGTCTTTTTTACTGCCCTTATGCCCTGGGCAGTGAGGCATGAATTCTTGATCCGCTTATATGCCTTTGAATAGCTGTTAGGGGTGCTAACTGGAGGGAAGGACTTGAACGAGGAGCACTTGGTTTCCTGTATGCTTTCGAATAGAATTTGTTTTCTTTCTCCTCGATCCAAACGTCCTAGAACGCAATATTTGTCGGGTGTGTTTCAACGGTGAATTTTAAATCACCATCTGAGAGGTATAAGAAACAAGACCAAAGGTTTCGATGGGATCCCAAAAATTTAATATTTGATCCAGACAATTGCGTCTTGTCGATATCTGGTCTTCACCAGACTCCTTGCACATTTTTACTACTAAAATTTAAAAAGAGATTAATTGCTAATCATTTGAGAAAAAAAAATGGATTTAGCATGTCTATATGTCATATCTACTTTGACGAAATAGATCTGTCCATAGAAACTTCCTGTCTTACTTCTGCCGAATTTCCGATTTCGGCCAGATTCAGGGTGCACTACGTGTCCGGCAAAATACTAAAGCACCAAATGAATTCAGAATATCTCCGTACTCCCATTTTGAACCTCTCAGTGTCAGATAAACTTTAACTTTTAAGAGATTTTTCGGTTGTGCCGGATTCCGGGAGAACCATTTATACGGCGGGAAAATACTTTTCATATGTTGATTTTCATATACCCAAGTTTCATATATGCCTCTTTACCACTACATCGAACCAATAATCAACTTCCTTCCTTCAATCAACTTTTACTTAGAACTAATCTTTTCTGCCGGATTCCGGGCGAACTATTCATCCGGATAGAAAATTATTTTCATATACGGATTCAGCATGTCTTCTTACCCCAAAATCGAAGATTTAATCAACTTCAAATGAAACTTTTACTTTGAACAAACTTTCCGGTTTTAGCCAGAATCTGGACGAACTTACTCGACGAGAAAATTAGTTTCATACATGGATTCAGCATGTCTCATTACCCCTAGATCGACTTATCTCATTGGCTTTTTAATACAATGATTTTCGTCCCATAATCTGAACCACTCCCCACCACTGAATACACAGCAATGGCGCTCGTCTACGAACTTGACTTGCAGTTTGACCCAACGGATCCTCACACCAAGTTTCAGCAAAATATCTCAATCCCTTCGAAAGTTATCGAGCTAACAAACAGACGGACCGGCAAATTGACAACTTTACGAAGTCATAGGCATCCCATCCCATCACTTACGTTGAGGGATCCCAAAAATGTGTAATACCGTATTTAGATCTGCCTGAAGCATAGCTAAAGCTATCATCCAAATAGAAAATCATGGTCTCGGTGAGATAAAACTGATGTAGTTGTCAAAGCATTTTTGTAAAGAACTGGTACTGGACAAAATCGGTCTCCCATAGAGAGCCGTCAGGGTTGGGGACTTGTTTGGATTTTAATTAGTCCGGAAAAGTCTTCACTTCTGAAGGGTGGTCGCTGAAGGCTCCGAAGGGTCCCACATGGTCTCACCAAAATTAAGTTTACTAGGCTCCGGAGATTTTTTTTTACTAGATTGTAATAAAATTTACTAACTCGAAGAATTTGTTTGCGGCTGTCGCCGCGACACGTGCATTCACTTAGGGAACCCATAATACATTTCAACAATAAAGAAATGCATCGAAAGACAGTTCAATTTTGAGGCTGTAATTTTGAGTCGCACTTCTGATCCGTAAAGAAAGCATCAAAAATACGTGCGACCAATAGCAGAAACGTCACATATGGCGCATGCGGCCTCTCATAATATTGTCGGCCAATCGGTAAAGAAAATATGAATCGGTGATTTTCCTAAAGACAGTCGATTTTGTTCTTATTGAACAGGTCAAATTCTCTTAAAAACAGTCGATTTTCCTGAAAACAGTTGGTTGTCTTCATCGGGGACACGATGGTCAAAGAGCTCAGATTCTTGGTTTGGCTGACAGACAAAATTGGAAACTGTCGCTTAGGCCTCTACATGTGACTGGGGCCAGCGGCAGAGAGTGAGGAGCAAGAGTAGATCCTAATATCTCTGTATATTTTCTCAGAAAGTGTGAAAAATGACACAACTTCTGGGTGGACCATTTTTTTTTTACTAGAAATGTGATTTTTTTTCTAGATTAAAATGAATTTTAATAGATCCTCTAGATTTCTTAGATTTAATTTTTTCTACTAGAACTAGTAATATTTTACTGCCGGTGGCAACACTGCTCACAGTCCTCTTTGAAGGGATTAAGGTGGAGGTTTCAGTGGGTGATAACTATGATAATTTATACTCGGAAATGGGCCGTAGTAAGATCAAGGAACCTTACTCAGCTTTGTATAGCAAGCAAGGCAGAGCAAAGAGCTTTTGTATAGATTGGGCACGTAGCAGCGTTTTATTGCCACCGAGATTTTTCACCACTTGGTATTTATCGCCACTCTTGGTTTCGAACCATATCCTAATGACGCGCAGAACTTTGTGTTACCTGAAGGAACCCAGTTACCTGAAGGCTTAGTAGGATTAGTGACCTAGGATTTTTGGCCACTCTCATAACTTATTAAAGAAGCCGATTTGCCTAGCCTTTCAGACAGCAAAATCGTATGATCGTATTACGGCCTTCCCTGAAAATTTCTTGAACAGAAACTACATTACAGTAAAAGCACGATATAAATTGTATTTTCTTTGCAGCTCGTATTTCTATTAGTCTCCATCTTTATCGGCTAGAAGAGACAGAATAAGATAGCATCAAATTAGCAGTTTTTTAATACTTTCCTAAGCTAATCCTTTATAATTAGTGGTGAGGAGTGACGCAAAATCCTTCTAAGACCTTCTCGTTAATCCCATCACCTCTCTATAATCTGTTTTTACCCTTCTTTACCTGTTGCGTTACCTGTCGTGGAAAAAAATAACCAGTGGCGAAAAATCATGGCGGCGCTAAACCACGTATCTCGTTTGGGCATCGGGGGACTGGTTTCTGAAGCTCTTGACCGACTCAACAGAATCTAAAACAAGAGCTGTAAGCTCATATGGCACTTGCATGGGTTGAGATGTATTATTTGATTAAAAGTAATTTTCGACTGCGCGGTTCAGATGCGCACTTTAAGGAAGCTAGAGGAAAAGTATTTTATCGTAGAACTTGGCTGTAATGATGCGCACTTTAAAGGCACTAGAAATTCATCTGTAAGGAAGACCCTTGAGGCAAAAACGATATCAGGCTCTTAGGGATCATTGATATATACGTATGATCAAAAGTATTTTTTTTCCGCTAATGCGGGTAAAATGCGCACTTTAAGGGTGCTAGAATTTTTTTTTTTTTGCAAAACCCTTGTGGCACAAATGATCATAGGTTGAGATGTATCGTTTGATAAAAAGTACTTTTCGACCTTGCGGTTAAGATGCACACTTTAAGGGAGCTAGAACTTCATTTGTAAGCAAAACCCTTGAGGCAAAAATGATCATGGACTCATGGTGATCATGGAAATGCATAGTTTGCTTAAAAGCATTTTTCTTAATTTGCGGTCATGATTGGTATTTTAGGGAATGGTCGGATTTGAAAAGTGGCGATTTCTAAGCCAATCTTGTCGAATTTCTAATATTCCAGCCAAATTTCATCGTCCTAGCACATCTGGAAGTACCTTAACTCGCGATCACCGGAATTCCGGACCCGCCCCTCAAACTCCCCCCACAATCGCCGGAGCCAATCCGGTTCGGTTTTGGACTTGTTTGTTATTCCCACAAAGTTCCATCCCGATCTCTCCAGTCCAATCCGGTTACATATCCCCCCCCCCAATTGTTGTCGGATCCGGTCCGGACATGAAAAAGATCACCACAGGCCCTCTGTTCAGTTATTAAGTTTCACTCGAATCCCATCACCCGTTCCAAAGTTACGCATGGCTAAATATTCCGGATTCCCCCTCCCTCCGATCCCCCCACGACTATCGGATCGAGTGAATTTTTGTTTACAAGTTAGTTTACGGGTCCCTGATACCTGATACGCCTCCCAAGTTTCGTCGTGAAAATCCCAAAAACTGTCATCACCAGAATTCCGGGAAACTCCCCTCCACCTCCCCCCCCCCCCCCCCCCAAGTGACCGGGTCCAGTCCAAACGTGTAAACGATTTATATGGAGCAGATTCTTGTTCTTCCCAGCAAGTTTTACTCCAATCCCTCCACTATAACCGTCTCTCGAGATTTCCGGTCTCCCCCCCCCCAACTCCCCATAGCTGTCGAATCCGGTTCGGACTTCAAATGGAAGATACAGAGATATATCATTCATTCAGGTATTAAGTTTCGTCCCAATCCGATCACCCGTTCGAAAGTTACACAACACTCAATTTTCCATATTCCCCCGCACTGAATCACATATACAAACCCCTTTGACCCTCGAATGCACTAGCTCTTTCCGATGTTAACAGAGTGATCCGATGCAAAGAGTGACGTCACGCCGTGCGCAGACCTACTAGTCAGAAGAAAGGGGTAGGGGTTTTACAAAAACTACTAAATTCTCAGGATTCCCCGGCCCACCACTCCCCCCCAGATGGTCAGATTGTGAAACTGATTATTTCCAGGTTAGTTATATCGGGTCCCTGATATGCCTGCCAAGTTTCATCGTCCTAGGACATCTGGAAGTACCCTAACTCGAAAACAGTGGACCGCCCGACCGACCGACCGACCGACCGACCGACCGACCGACAGACCGACCGACAGACCGACCGACCGACCGACCGAAAAGCGATCGGTATATGGCACTTGAGCGGAGCTGCAAGTGCCATAACTAGTTACTGGTGGCCCGTAAGTAATTTGCTCAGGTTGTTTGTCTACATTCTGTGTCACTCAACTGATTAGTGAATTGTTATATATATTCGAAGACGGGCATTGGGAACCTTTGTCAGCTTTGGATATTAATAAGGCAAATTAAAAGAACTTTTGAATAGTTTGGGCAGGAGGGGACTGGTTTTTGAAGCCCTTGACCGAGTCCAACAGACAATCTAGAGCTAGTGTTTGTTGACGCGGAAGTAATTTGCTCAGGTCGTTGGTCTACTTTCTGTATTTCTTGCATAATTTAGATAGGCTGCTCCTAGTATGTCCGCTGCTGGTTAAAAGGGTAGGAGAGGGAACCGTTACCTATTAATGTCACCACTTTTGAAGTAACTGGATTTATTAGACAGGGCAGGCAGACAAAAAAAAATAACCTGCCAGATAATTATGAAGATCGTGCCTTAGCATGCCTTTGGGCACGTCTCTTACCTACGGTAGCTGTCTTTTTATCTTCTTATGCAATTGTTAAAGGACCTCTCTTGCTTATTCTGCCTTTTATGATATACCTAGCTCCCTTGTGGAATTGTAAGCTTCTAAAATCCCCACCTTTCTCCATTGTTTCGTTTTGTGCTCACGAATTTTTAGCGCTTTTTCTGCCGTGCCGAGTTTTGCCCGTCACACAACGTAAAGTTTGACGGAATCTCAATGTCCACTGACAACTCTTTCATATATAAGTATATGAGAGTCTTCCGTTTTGACTTCTTTTATTTGCTTAGTTTTTCCAACTTTTTAACCACAGCGCGTTCAGTTTTCAAACGTTTTGCGCCCAGCCGCCGCGTCGGAGAGCAGGAGTGCTGGATGGAATCGACAAGCGCTATCAAGAAAATGGCTTATTTCAGGTGGAAAGTAATGACATTTTCGAAAAGCGTTTCTTCGGGACGGTTTCGTAGGGAGAAGATCATTTATAGTAAGAGTTGTCCTTTGAGGCTTTAGCAAAAAAGCGATAATTTTGTGGTGGTCCATTTTTCTTGAACTGAGGTATTAGTCTGATGCTGAATGATAAGCTGAAACTGAGACTGGAGTCAGATTCGGTGTAGCCTATGTTAAACCAGATTTACAGAAAATTCGCAAAGCCAAAGCGCTCAAACGTGGAGTATAAAAGCAAAAGGTTTATCATATACTATATACGAACAGCCCAAGAACCAGTCGGCTTTGGACTGAAAGGGTGCAAAGGGGTAAGACCCTAAAAAATATATATCTAGGACACGAAGCAGACAAGTAAACTAAATTTGAATTTCATACCAGTTGTCAGTCAGTTCACAAATTTACTAACTGGAATATCTGGGCCCAGTTGCAAACCATCCAAACCTTACACTGATGATTGTGAAACTTCTGGTACACTAAAAACCCATTTCAGTTCCATTTTCAGTCTTAGCTCGTGTATTTCGTAGCTCAGCGACTTCAGAATCAAACTTTAGACCGAGAAGAATGGGCCGATACGAGCATTGTACTTTTTAGCAAAACAGGCCGACAAAATCATAATTCTCGTTTTGCTGGTGGCTCGGAGCCTACGTTAAATCCAACTTAATTTGCTGTCTCAGCTTTCCATGTTGCATAAGAATCGTACTTTATCTTAAGACTAACGGAGATCAAAAGTAAAAAAAAGAGTGACGGAAGATCACTTACTTTTGCGTCAACATAGGATATGCAACTTAAGGTTTTTTTTCTCTACAAGAAGTTGTAGAAATCACTTTGTTCCGGGAATACATGAATTTGCAGAATAACATTTTCTCGTACATCCATAGGACTAACCATGGTATTGATGTCTTAAAGCTTCATCATTTAACAGCTTGTGAATATTCTCTCACTGATGATAGCCAACCAATGATTATAATTTAAAGTTTAAAAAAGGCCACCTGCCAACGGGTAACTTTCCAAATCCTAGAAAGAACTTGAATCTCAATCGTAACTGGACCCGTTTCTAGTACAACTTAGCTTTTCCTGGTTTGACGTAACCTTCGGTGAAACAGCTTCTGAGCAAAGAATGCTCTGCGACATGCGACCCTGACGTTTAAATCGTATTAAGAAAGAACTGAACTACAACTTCAACAGATTGACAGCATACGTAACAAGAGAGCATACCCGCTGCCAAAATTTCATTAGGCAGGTTGCTTTTTTGGCCAATCCTAGAAGAAAAGTCCGCACAAAACCGGTTTTTGCAAGTTAAGTTGACAAACAGGTTCTTACAGTACTACAAAAAAGATAAATAGGCAAACCATGATTTGAATCACTGTAAGAGAATTCAGGTAGAAAGAAACATTTTTCCGGTTTAGAGAAACCTTCTACTTTGTACGAATAGTTTGGTATGAGAATAGGCCAATGTGTAGGCTACCCTGTCTCTGCAACTTGTGCTTGAGACTAACGCGAAGGAGCGGGAAGTGAGAACTCCCATTCGGGTAGATTCCAAGACGAAACAAATGACTCGTATACGCCTCTGAATGAATGAACTTTATTACCCGTAAAGTTTAAAACACAAAGTACGGAGTATGATAAGAACAAATGATAAATAACGAAAAACAGCAAACAAACCAACAAAAACAGCATAAGCAAACTAACCAGTATTAGCAAGGAAAAAGGGCCGCAGAGGGTCGAAAACGTGCATCAAGTTAATGGTCTTTTTACAAGGGTCGTCACTCAAGGTCCGAATCAGGGAGGGCCAAATCGAGCAATGACTTTTCTGTTTCGGTGCCATCTAGGGAGCCGGAGGAGGAATTTACAATATATTCAAATAATGCATAAAACAGATGCGTCAGCTACGATGCTTATGGCAGCGATAGGGTCCTCGTCAGGCTGTCTTGTCAGCCGGAACTGCAGTTCCCTCTTATAGACGTGAAATAAGCCGAAATTTCAAGTCTCTTTTTAACTTCCTTCTTACAGCAGATAGAAACAAACCAATATTGCCGTTGGATAGACTTCGAAAACCAAAACAAGAATATGTAGTCTCATTTGTCATATTTGTATCACTTGTTCATAAAGTTAAATCAATGAAGCTCGGTTTCGACGATTCCCCGCTCCTTAACAGGCTACATTCTCATGAAGAGTCATTAATCTCGCCATTTTACTATTTATAGTAACGATAATTCACTTTTCTTTCTTATTTTCTTTTTGTTACTTCGCCTCTTAAAAACGGCGGGCGGTAAGTAAATTAATAACAGCTGCCACCAATAACATTCATTAATAAGGGAAAAGTTCTTTTTGCAGCAACGCAAAGCTTATATCCATTGAAGTGAGAAAACAATTTGGCCATTGATCAGATGCATCCACCCAGTGTGGGGTGGATGCATCTGATTCATTGCGGTTGTACGCGAGGGCCAAAGAGACAAGGGGGGAGGAAATTTATTTTTAAGGTGGGGATTCCAGCAGATCATTTGAGGTTGTTAATGAGTTTACGGGGTGATTGTCTACCCTTAGGAATGCTTAGAAGATATCTGGGTAAGGTAAGAGTGTGGTCTGGTCCTTACTTTTGCCCAATGTGCGGACAATTGGATGAAAATATTTTTCACTTAATGTGCGTATGCCCTGAGCTTTCAGATCTTCGTGGGGAAATTTTTGTTGTTAGTTATGGGGGGGAGGATTGGTTGGTAAAAGTAATGGGAAGTAAATTATTTGGTGATATTGAAAATTTGGGAAGATTCCTTTCTGTTTCGATGAACCACAGAGAAAGGTTCCTATAGTTATCATTTATTTGGTTTTTGTTTTTTATTTATTTTTTATTTTTTTTCCATGGCCTCTGTGCTTTTAGTGGAATAAATCTTATCTTATCTTATCTTATAGCTCATGGTATAATAACATTGTTGGTATCAAGTACTGTAGTACCTTCCAAATGATTCATGTTTCGTATTAGCTGCCTAGCGAAATTTCGTGTATTAATGACCAAGTATAGGAAGCGTTACTCAACATATATTAGGTGGAGACTCTCCAGCTTTACGCATTGCTAAAAAGCGAAGGGCTTCAACGCGTCGGTTGCGAGTAGGTGCAGATAGAGCACGTTCGTCAGAAAATGCGGAATCAAAATGTTGGCTCTATGTGGAGAGAGCAACTCCACTTTTAGGCAAAAAGAGTATTCGGAATACTTTTACAAAACAACAAGCTAGTGATATTAGTAAACTTTCGGAACGTGCTATCAGTAGTCCCAACTTGGTTTGGCGAACGCTCAAGAAGAGAGACAAAAACCAACTTTGACCAAATGATGTAACATCTATTGGTGATTGGTAAGATTATTGTAGTTGCGAGTTTAGCCCACCTGATCAGCCAGCTGAAGAGAAGTATCAGAATATTCTTGACCAGAACTTTGCAAAATCAGCAAACACATTTGATTCAATTTTTTTTTAGTCACGGTCAACGCTGTCTGCTTGTATTTTAAATGTGAAGAAGAAGAAATCGAGGCGCGTTGACTAGTTTGTCGAAATCACCTAATCTCGTTTCTTCTTCTTGAGCATCTGTTCTGACCTTGTTATTCAAATAACTGTTTCTTCGGGTTTGGTTCCAGATTTATTTTGTGTCGGTGGGTTATTATTTAGTTTGTATCGGCCAGTAATTGTGTCGCCTGTTCTGTGTAAGATCCTCAAGTTAAGACGCATTTCTAAATTCTAAAATTAATAAGCCAGGCCCACGAAAATGATGAAACTGGTCACGACGTAAATAAAGTATAAAACAATGTGTTTTATTGGCTTCTTCCTAAACCGTAGCCGACCAACGGAGTGGCCAGAAACAGGGGGGGGGGGTCTTTCTTTACGCTTACTCGGTTGCTCACGAAACACGTAGATTTGTGCGAATAAGTTTTGCTGTGTTCAGGTTCAGGACACGTTTTTCGCGCACTAATATGTTTTCACTTCAAATTGCCATAGTGGTCTGCTTAAAAAATTACCAGAAAAGCCTTTTGAGACTCTGTATAATGTACTGAACTATTTTGACTCTTCTAAAGGATTTTTGTTTTTATCTCAGGCTCTACTACTCTACTAGCGACATTCACGATATGCGCTAATTGCACGAAACCAAGAACAAGTAATCTGACAGAACCTCCGTGTCCCTATGTCTGTAATGTGACCATGCGGAGTCAAATTCTTTCACCATACCCTGTCCGCTAAGAACGAGCGGAGGTAAGTAGCTTCGCGCCACATCACGTTTCTTTACCTCTACAAGTAGCTAAATAGCTGTGAAGCGGGTAGAAGTCAAATGTGATTGGATCTATGGACACGCTCCAGAGCAGGTCAGCGCGCGGAGTACGCCTCCTGCCAGCCTCCTGCACTATTTCTTCTGCCGCAAAATGCAAACAAAAAATACTTTCGCTTCAATGATATACTTTCATGACCCAAGGGCCCTGATCTTTTGTGTACTAGTGCTTTTGCTTACAAAATGAATTCCTATCCCCCTTAAAGTGCGCATTGTAACCGCAAGTTGCATGGCATATTTTCGACTAAACCATACGTTTTCATGAATCCGAAAGGCCAATAATCGTCTGTTCCTCAAGACAGCGCAAATCTTAGCTGATACCCTTTAGCTACTGCGTATGCTGGCAAGTACCATATCAGCTTATCTTGTTCTGAAAGAACAGCCGGCTTAGACCAAAGGTTTTGATGGGATTGCAAAATTTTAATATTTGATCCAGACAGTTAGGTTTTGTATATATCCCAGTCCTCACCAGACTCCTTGAACATTTTAATATTAGGATTTAGAAACAGATTAAGGCCAATGGCTAATCATCTGAGAAAACCAAGTCAAGATATGATTTAAGCATGTGTATGTGTAACGATGCGTTTTTAAGGATATCGGCATATCTCTTTTTCCCTATATTGAACCTCCAATCACTTCAGATGAAACTTTAACCCTTAAAAAATCTTCAGGCTCCGGAAAAAGAAGAATATTTTCTACTTAAATCGGAACGAAAGTATCGGACCGAATCCGCATGCGATGCGTCAGAATTCCGGAGCGGAGAAGGAAATTCGCACCGGACTGCAAAATTCGGACTGTGTGTGTACGCTATTTAAGCGTTTCAGGAGATTTCTGGTGTCCCCCCTAGCTCCCCCCACGATTTATCGGATCCAGTCCAGACTTGAAACTGAAAATCTGCAACACTTCTTCTTGACCGGTCACCCTTTCCAAGTTACCTCTATGCTTAAAATTCAATGGGTGGATCAAACAGTATTGATGTCACATTGAGAGATCAGAGATCAGCAGATTCCTAGACAACTTATTTTCGCAAATGCATCGTTACGGCTTTTTTTGCTGACTCAGACTAAAATTTACTAGCTTCGAAAAATATAGGTGGAGTTTCTTTTTGGGATCCCAAAACGTTAGTGACGGATACCTATGACATCGAAAAAACGTCTGTCTGTCCGTCCGTCCGTCTGTGAGCACGATAACTCTCGAAGGGAATGAGATATTTCGATGAAACTTGGTGTGAGGATTCTTTGGGTCAAGAGTAAGGTCGAGTTCGTAGATGGGCCCTGTAGTCCTACATTTAGGGGTGGGGGAGGGGGTTTAAATTAAGGGACAAACAAAATATTTTGAAACAGCTAATATGATAGTCGATTATGGGGTAAGAAGACATGCTGAACACGATGGTGAAAACCATTTTCTCGCCGGACAAGTAGTTAGCCCGGAATCCGGCCGAAACCGGAAAATTTGTTGCAAACAAAAGTTTTATTTGAAGTTGATTAGATGATCGATTTAGGGGTAAGAAGACATGCTGAACCCGATGGTGAAAACCGTTTTCTCGCCGGGCAAGTAGTTAGCCCGGAATCCGGCCGAAACCGGAAAATTTGTTGCAAGTAGAAGTTTTATTTGAAGTTGATTAGATGTTCGATCTAGGAGTAAGAAGACATGCTGAACACGATTGTGAAAACCATTCTCTCGCCGGACAAGTAGTTAGCCCGGAATCCGGCCGAAACCGGAAGATTTGTTGCAAGCTAAAGTTTTATTTGAAGTTGATATGATGATCGATTTAGGGGTAAGAAGACATGCTGAACACGATGGTGAAAACCATTTTCTCACCGGACAAGTAGTTAGCCCGGAATTCGGCCAAAACCGGAAAATTTGTTGCAAGTAAAAGTTTTATTTGAAGTTGATTAGATGTTCGATCTAGGGGTAAGAAAACATTCTGAACACAACTGTGAAAACCATTTTCTCGCCGGACAAGTAGTTAGCCCGGAATCCGGCCGAAACTGGAAAATTTGGCAGAAGTAAAGCAGGAAGTTTCAATCAGTATCGTCAAAATAGATATGGCTTATATATCTGAACTTGATTTTCTCAGATGATTAGCCGCGCGAAGACTGAATCTGGCAAAGACAAGACCTAGTTGTCTGGGTCAAATATTACATTTTTCAATCAATCAATCAATCAATCATCGTATTTATTCCTGAATATCTGTTTTACAACATGATTTCTGGGATCCCATCGAAACCTTTGGTCTTGTTTCTCATCCATTCGTTGTTAGGAGATACTCCAGATTGTTTGTAATCAGCTGCAAGAAAGTCTGTTATATTTGTGCATGTTTGGCAGTTCAGTAATTTTATGTCAAAAAACAAACTTTTCTTCGATACCACACTGTCAAGTAAAAAGTAACGTTTTTAGCGTAACATTAACTTTTTTTTCCTATATTGTACATTAGAAAACGCCTATATTACAAAAAAATGATATCTAGAGCCTTCAATATGTATTAGAAACGCTTACTTACTCCGCTTTTACGCAACTGGTCGATTTTTTTTTGTGGGAAACATGTTCCCGTTATGTCGCAAACGTTACGTTTTTTGGAGCTTCCCAGGATTTAAATCTAGATGACATATAATGCAATCGGGGTCATAAAGAAACTATAGGTTTCAATTTTTCGTATTGCTTATCAGTGTTTTGGGGGTAATTATGATTTCAGTTTTACCCCCACACGCTTAAAGTAACGTCCAATGTTAAAACGTTACTGCGAAGATTCTTTTATTATTTTCATTCTCAGATTAACGTGCTAAAAAATCAATGGAACAGATGTGTTCAATTGCTGGCGTGTGTGAACTGATCGGTACATGATCAAAGTAAGAAAGTCATTTATCGTTTGAAACGTTGTCCTCGTAACGGCAAATTAGCTTTAACGGACGCGCTATAACGTTAGAATATTTATTGAACACCAAGTGAATAACAAAGCTAGAGTAAGGACCAGCGATATCTCGTGCTTTGGACAATAGTAGAACCTTTTACATTTGCCACTTTTGTTTACCTGGTTTAGTTTTCTGTTTTTAGCATCACGTAACCGTTACTTCGCATACGTTACTTTTTTTTAATCAAACACATTTGCTGTAACGTCCCAGGTACAACCGTTATATAGTCCTTATTTAAAAAATCAAATCTTCGTTCTGACTGACATGTGTTAGAAAAGCAAGTAATATGATCTGATCCGCTGCACGAGTCCGTCAGATAATTTGTTTGTTGGCAAATAACTAACGTCAAAAATCTCTTTTAACGTTTCTCTCGTAACGTTACATTGGTATAACATTTATAGTGGTGTCTTAGGCTCAAACGTTAATTTTCGAAACCTAGGGTACACTTACTTAAAGTTTAACCGACCAGGGCTAGGATATGACAATAGTTGAGTTTTTTGTCTCTGGTTCCTGTTCCGTGCTCATAGTTAAAAAGATATTTTTGCATACGCTGTTCCGTGTTTCGTGTTTTGTCGCTGTTCTGACGAAAACGCAATTTTAGCGCAATTTTCTATCTGCGATTCTCTCTGCAATTTTCTATCTGAACAGTAGTTGCGTTTTTGATCCGAATTCTCCGTTTTGAATTCTCGATTCTGAATTCTCGATTCTCGTACAAAATTACCGTTTTTGCTCCTCTAGCTTCTCCCTTCTCGCTGTTGACAAAAACACTAATTTGACAGCTCGTCTGCTACCCGGTATACATGTTTGTGCATATTAAGGGGGAACGGAAGTCTAAACTCGTTAAGAGCAGGTATACGCTTTTCCCATGTTAAAATAAAATGTTTGTTTCAAGTTTATGAGACCAACACGATGTTGGCGGCAAAATTCTAAGATACCCATTTTGTAGTACTTTTTAAGGGCTACAAAAAGAATGGAGCAGATTTTTAAAGCCGACACGCTTTTTGTCAGGTAGGGTAGAAATAAGAAAAAGTTTGGCTTTTCCGCCACGAGTTTATGAACGACTTGGGTGGACTGTATAGGGGGAAATTTGGAATCTACCGGTAGTTAACATGGTGATTTATAAAATAAATGGAAAGTATTTTTTAATTTTCCTTTATTGTAGTTACAGTCCCTTCTTTTGTCCAAACGTCACATTTTCCAGATACATTTTTCGAAGCATGGGTTGTTATCATAAGTATGATCGGACCGCTAAACCCGTGGGGAAAACAGAGGCTCTCAACAGGAGGTGAAGAGGGGAGATTAATGACACTGATCTGATTTTTCAATGCTTTTGACCAAATTGCATGATGAAATTCAAACGGAAGAGGAGATTCCAGAAAGATGTAAAGGATGGTTGGATTATCATTCAGAGTAATTACGGTGTTAGCTTAGCTGAGGCCAGAGCGGAATTTAATTACATCATTCATCCCCTTATCGACGTGCCCCAGAAGAAAGCGGTTGTAGGACAAGTGAGTCGAGATCTCGGTTGATATTTTTGCGACCCAAAACATCAGTGACACCTTATTGTTCGTCTTTCTGTAACAACGATACTGTGATCAAATTAGATGTGATGCCACTTTGGGTCAAATTTATAGTCGCGTTTATGATAAACTGTGCTCGGGTTCTTGGGTGTTGCCGGCGAAACTTCCCCTGGCGAAACGTCCTCACGACGGGTTGTCGACAAAACGTCCCCAATCGAAATGTCCCCTTGACAAAACTTCCCCATGAAAAAACATCCCCACGACAAAACGTCCCCGTGGCGAAACGTCCCCGATCAAAACGTCCCCCGCTATAAGATAACATCGCGAAGTGTTATCTGTTGAAACCGGGCATCCTTCTGTTGTCGTTATGTAACTTCTGACAGTGCAGTATTTTTACCAATTGAAGGTGTTGTTGGAGATCTAGGCACGAAATAGTGTAAACTTAATTGGTCATAACACTTTATTTCTAAGTGAACAGGTGTTATTCTTGAAAGTGTTATGCGCGATCTGTTATGAAACTTCTGACAGTGCACGTAAGAGGATTTGAAAGGAATTATTTTATTGTTTCTTGATCAGTTCAGAATTCTTTTCTTGAAAGTACAGAACTTCCAAAGTACTCCAGTTAACTTGCATCATGAGGGTAAGTGTTATTTCTCAATTAAAAATAACAGTTTAAGATCGCTGTTTGGTCCTCAATCAGTTCAGAAGTAAAGGCCTTAAAAATTTCAAGATCAGAATTCATACTGCATTTTGGGAGCCGAAAATGTTACTGAAAGCGTGCATACGAGTTCGTAAAGCCTGTCTGCCCCTGTGCCTATTAGAAAGATAACAATCAGATACGTTCAAATATTTTGATCAGGCTTTTGTGTAAGGCCTTTCGTCAGAGTACAGATGCAGTTTGCGTATCAGTCAGAGGCTTCCTCAAGAAAGCCGAACGCTTTTGCGGCATCTAAGCACGAGGCAATACAAATGTTTCTTGTAAATATTTTACCAGTATTATATTATAATTGAGATTACACTAGTTCAGCATACCATCATCGTCATTCTGATACTCGGTCTCCTCCCGTTGCTCACGCAACCCTAATTCATGTTTATTGCGGAGTGAACACCTCAAATAATCCAATCGTGGGCATTCTGAACCGTGAGCATTTTGAGTCGTGGGCATTTTGAGTTGTTGGCATTTTTAGTGGGCACTTTGAGCCGTGGGCATTTTGAATCGTAGGCATTATGAGAGTGGGCAAAAAGATCGTGGTGATTTTGGGAACCACCCCATTTTTATCCAGAATAACGGCACTACGTTTATTTTTGCATTTGCCTTGTTTGACCCCCTTTGAGCCATAGCGGGCTTCCCCTTTCTCTGAGGAGCATATTGGTGCTCCTCAGATTGTGCATGTTGCTTCAAACGACCTAGAGCTGATCAGTTACGAGTCAATTGCATGGCATATTACACTACATTATTTCAACTGAAAACGATACATTTATGAAGCAACCGGTCCTATGCTTCTATCTTTCCTGCTTATAAGGAATGTTCCCTCATCTGTAATGCTCACTCTGAAGTTGTTTTACCTCGATAAAGCACCTGAAGATCGAGGCGAATTAAAAATCTCTACTTCGGGACGTTTTGCCGTTGGGACGTTTTGTCATGGGGACGTTTCGCCATGGACGTTTTGTCATGGGGACGTTTCGTCGATGTGCCCGTGGCTAAACGTACTCATGGCGAGACGTCGGGTAGTCGGCGAAACGTCCCAGTGACAAAACGTCCCCGGCTAAAATGAACCAATAAACAGAACATGATATTTTGGGGGGAGGGGAGGAAGGGGGAATTTCATTTTATAGCAAATCAATTTAAGACCAGGGGATGGAAATAAGGAATTAGAACCGCCTAGGTGTACAATTTAAATATTATCCAAGAGTACAAGGCTCACAAAAAAAAAGATCTTGAACTTCCCCTCCCCTTGCCGTGGGGAGGTTATGCCATTGGGACGTTTTGTCACGGGGGGCGTTTCGCCACTGGGACGTTTTGTCATGGGGGCGTTTCGTCGGTAAGCCAACGATTATGGGAGGACCTCGTGAGGGGTAAAGAAGTTATGTCTACGGAATGTGACAAAGACCGCAATGTTCAAGACCGATTCTCTAACAAATTCATTGCTTGTTAGCGTTCGGGATCCCACAGCAACTTTTAGGCTTGTTACAAGAAAATGACACGCTTTCTCGCCCGTCTGTTTGTTATACAAGCGCTCTTACTCGAAGAATGAGTAATTAGCAAGCTTGCTGCTTCAGGCACTTCTAGGATACAAAAAGGCAGCAACCTACAGCTGATGCAAATGCGATGTGTGGTCAATGTCACAACCCAATTCCCTCTGATGACCTCTGAGACTTAGATAGACATCGCACAGAAGGAGTCCTTTGACTTTGACCTATTCACCGACCAAAACCCTCTCTGAATCGGCCATAACGAGTTTAGACTTCCGTTCCCCCTTAAACACCGCACCCTGTTGACCAATCAGGTAGGAGAACGGGGAGAGGAGAATCGAGAATTCACTAGCGGAGCAACTTCTCGATTCTGCAGAATTTGGAGGCTTTCCTCGTTCTCGATTCTGACAAAAACGCAAGAAAAGGAGAATTCGCTTCATCTGAATAGTCCAAAAACGCGAAATAGGAGAATTCGGAGGAGAATCGCAAGGAGAATTCGGATCAAAAACGCAGCTAGTGACAAAACATGCTAGAGGCGTCTTCTCGCCGTTCCCCGAGGACTGCACTTGGAGTCCCCGCGTTTTTGTTTGTCCCGGGCATCACTGCCCGTACGGAAAATCTCCACGTCGAATCTAGGTCAAAACGGCCTCGTACATTTGAAACACAAACTAGGCCGTTTTCTCCCTCGTTTTCGCTGCCTATTCGCTCTCGTTTTTCACCTCAAAACGACCTCGTACATTTGAAACAGAAACTACCTCGTTTTCGCTCTCGCTGTCCCTGGACAGCGAACGCGACCTCGCGGATAGACCCCGGTTTTCTCTGTCTGTACAACGAGAGCGCTGCGCAAACTCGCCTCCGCGGATGAACCTCATTTGGTAGCGAATCCATCTCGTACATTTGATAGCTAAACGACAACGACCCTGTTTTCGAGGTTGAAACTGTTAGAAATAATCGGCCTTGTGGAAACGAAAATTCGTGTCCACTGACTGACCATGAACTCCAGGTACGGCCGGCCGAATCCTTTAAGGTCGAATCCTATCCTCCATATGGCTCCATACCCATCCCATCTTCGATGATCTTCGTATATTAACGATGAAACCAAGATCGGGATTCGGTATAATTCCCAGTATTCGGTAGTTATCATGAATTCGGGGGAGAGAATTTACGGAAATTATTTGGTAATTGGTCGATGCCAGAACTATAATTCGGTATATTTATGGAGATTCGGTAGTTACACAGAACCCCGAATAAGGTATCGGTCCAAAATTATTCGGTATCATAATTAGGATTCGGTAATTTATTCGGTATTTTTCAGGATCCGGTAGTTACCACGAATCCCTACTTTTGTCCCAGTTTCGACGAAATTATACCGAATACGAAAATTATTCGGTACTCTTCCGATATCAAAACAATTCGGTATAATAACCGAGATACCCGTATGGAAATAATTAAGTCGTAAACAGTTGTTAACGATCGTTTACAATTGTTAACAATTGTTTGCAGTTGTTAACGATCGTAAACAGTTGTTAACGATCGTAAACAATTGTTTACGATCGTAATTTTACGATCGTTTTTTTACGATCATAATTTAACGATCGTAAACAATTGTTTACGATCGTAAACGGTTGTTTACGATCGTAATTTTACGATCGTAATTTAACGATCGTAAACGGTTGTTTACGATCGTAATTTTACGATCGTTCTTTTACGATCGTAATTTAACGATCGTTTTTTTTACGATCGTAATTTAACGATCGTAAACAATTGTTTACGATCGTAATTTTACGATCGTTTTTTTACGATCGTATTCTAACGATCGTTTTCAATTGTTTACGATCGTTTTCAACTGTTTTCGATCGGAAACAATTGTTTTTATTTTCAAGACGATAAATACAGATTTCTAACAACGGCAATAAGAAAGTTGATTAGTTTTTAGTTTTGCATAATCCAAATAGTTTAACTAAAAGCTGAAACTAAAATCACAATCGTAAACGGTTGTTTACGATCGTAATTTTACGATCGTTTTTTTACGATCGTAATTTAACGATCGTTTTCAATTGTTTCCGATCGTTTTCAACTGTTTTCGATCGGAAGCAGTTGTTTTTATTTTCAAGACGATAAGAAAGTTGATTAGTTTTTAGTGGCTGGGAGGTTTGGTATAGCTAGGGGTAGGGTTGGGATAGTGTTAGAATAGGATTAGGTTGAGGTAGTTAGGTTAACGGATCACTAGCGACCATTGCCAGGCGATCATACCTAACCAATTGATTACCTTTCCTTTTCACTTAACCCCTATTATTCTACCCACTCTGAAAAGTTACGTATACCATTATTCACCCCTATAACTTGGCGCTGACAAGTTATACCGAAAATGCCTTCTTCCTATACAATGAATTCCCAGAGGTATGCTGACCTCACGTACGCAAAGCATGACCTGTGACTGCGCTCTGCAACAAGCCAATCAGCGCCGACCGCCTCAGACCGCGACCGCCTCAGGGAGTGACATTTCTTCGAGGTGTTGCGGATAAATGTTCCCTTCGTTTCGTTAGTTTTTATTCGTTTTGTCCAAACAATTGAACAAATGTAGAACTGGCTGAGAATGATATCTTTTCTACTCTAGTGGGTGGCTTAGTGGAATCTTCATGTCTTCTTATGGTCGCAGATCTTTCAGGACCTCACCAGCTGGAAGTGGAATGCCTTCATGACAGCATATTTTACAAAAATCTGGAAATATCAGTTCTTAATTCAGTTATAAAAATGGAAGTGACAACATACAGTGTGGAAATATGCCCAATGCTCGTATTGAAAAAAAAATCTCAGAAATAACTGCTTTCGATAATAACGATCGTTTACTATTGTTTTTTTTTCAGCTTGAATTATCTGCCATAATCATACTGGAAATACGATTGGGAACAACCGTTTCCGATCGGAAAAATACGATCGTTAACAACTCTTTCCAATCATAAAAAAACAATCGTTTACGATCGGATTGTCCCATAATACAATTGGGAAAAAACGATCGTTTTCGATTGGAAACAATTGTTAACGATCGTTTTTTTTACGATCGTAAAAATACGATCGTTAACAACTGTTTCCGATCGTAAAAAAACGATCGTTTACGATCGGAATGTCCCATAATACGATCGTAAAAAAACGATCGTTTACGATCGTTTACGATTGGAAACGATCGTTTACGATTGGAAACGATCGTTTACGATCGTAAAAATACGATCGTTTACAATCGTTTACGATCGTTAACAACTGTTTTCAATCGTAAACGACTGTTTCCAATCGTAAACGACTGTTTCCAATCGTATACAACTGTTTCCAATCGTAAAAAAAACGATCGTTTACGATCGGAATGTCCCATAATACGATCGTAAAAAAACGATCGTTTACGATCGTTTACGACTTGAATTATTTCCATACGGGCGGTAGTTATACAGAATCTCGAACATGCTATCGGTCTAAACTTATTTGGTATAATAACTGGGATTCGGTATACTTGCCATTCGGTAGTTACCACGAACCTCGAAACTCGGAAGAGGTCGAGTGAAGTACTGGTTGCAGACAAAAGGACTGATTTATGATCCCATCGATAGTCCTTACTTTTATTTTGGATCCCAAAAAGAAGATTTAATCATGAATGTTTCGAAAATTCCGCCTGCGGCACTTTTCGTAATATTCGCTATTTTGCGGAAGGGCGCGTCATTTGATTGGGGTCTTAAGACAGTTTTAGGATTGGGATTTCGAAACATTAAAAGCTAAAATCTGGATGGAAGTAGTTAAATTTGGCAGGAAAAAGGCTAACTTAAAAAAAATCTCGCCTGCGGTGCCCACTTTATGTGATAATGGGTAGTATTGACTATGCTAGAGTAGCTTCTGCTGCAGGAACGTCGCTCCATCCGGTTTCTGGAGCTTCTTAGAGCATCGGTATTTAATCCACGGTTAATGATAGAATTTGTTAGATAAGCAGTTAAACTTTGGCCTACAGGAAAAAAAAATCTCGCCTGCGGCGCTCACTTTATGTGATCATGGGTAGAATTGACTATACTACAGTAGCTGCTGCTGCCGGAACGTCGCTTCATTCGGTTTCTGGAACTTCTTAGAACATCGGTATTTAACCCACGGTAAATGATAGATTTGTAATAAGCAGTTAAATTTTAGCCTACAGGAAAAAAAAAGATTTTTAAAATTCGCCTGCGGCGCTAGATTTATTTTTCTCTTCGGTATAATAGATAGAAGCTGTTACTGCAATCGTGCCCGGCAATATATTCTCCAAGTGGCCTTCGCCAAAACGCCGCTTAATTAAGTTGGCGTATCGTCTTTCATGCTGCCCTTTAATGTTACTTTTCCTACGTAATCCTTTCTGTTCCATAATTTAAAGCTCGAATTTTCAGTTTCTAGGATTCGGTAAAATTTTTGAGAGATTCGGTAAACTTTTGGCTCTGCACCCCCCCCACCGAAAATGCACTTGCGACGCCCCTGGGCATATTTTCGACTGTGACTCAAGACAGCGCAAACCTTAGCTGATACCCTTAGCTACTTCGTATGCTAGCAAGTACCATATCAACTTATCTTGTTCTGAAAGAACAGCCGGCTTTTTGTAACAAGACCGAAGGTTTCGATGGGATTGCAAAATTTTAAAATTTGATCTTGACAGTTAGGTTTTGTAGATATCCAGTCCTCACCAGACTCCTTGAATATTTTACAACAACTAGATAAACTCGGTTTTCCGGTCAAGGGAGGCGTTACAGTTTGTTGGATTCATCTCTCCATGATTGTGTCTGGCAAAAACAAGGGGATGAAGGCTGCGTTTTACGTTTAACACTCTGCCTAATAAGTTTAATAGATACTGATTATTGGACTTGATCCTAAGGTCACATTGTGAATTTTACAGAGATGTAGTTTTGAATCTTGGTCTTCAGACCAGTCCCAAGGCCGATGTCGACGATCTTGGTCTTGGTCTCAAGACCAGCGGTAAATTCTTGGTCTTGAACTGACGGTGCTCAAGACCTGACCTAGCCCAGTCTTTAAGACCACCATTGCACTCTCATTAATTCTAGAGCTGTTTATAATGCCACAAAAGCATGAAAGGGCTAATTATGGATTGTATCATCAGGAATAGGTTTTGATGTCACGAGATTAGAAGCCCAAAATTTGGGGTCTAGGCTAAAACCCCCCCGGCGAAAAACCCCCGGACAAAACCCCCCGGCTAAAAACCCCCCGACCAAAACCCCCCCGACCAAAACCCCCCCGACCAAAACCCCCCCAGTACCAAAACCCCCCCGACCAAAACCCCCCCGCATAAAAAAGACGGGTATAAGTAGAGTAAGTGGTAGTTAGAGAGTAAGAGTAAATAAACTTCTTTCACAAACTTGACTCTACAATAATGTCTGAAGTACAGTGGGTATCAGAACAATGATAAACAAAGAGAATGTAAGGCGAAGGTGAAGGTTGATGGTTTTGCTGAAGTCACCAACCACCCGCATTCATTAACTGAAGCTGTTGTCAGTGAGGTGTTAAATGTGAATGATCAAATCAGAGCCAGTTCCACTCTGTGTATCGATCCCCCCAACAAATCCTTTCCCAATGCCTCCTCCTTCTTGGCAAGGAAGCTGCAGTTAGGATGCCACCCATTGGTGCAATGTGAAGCTCCCTTTGCCTGATTGCTCTTTAGTTATCCCTGATTCATACCAGAAACTCAAAGATGGGCAGTAAGCGGAGGAAAACCTATGACACCGCAAAAGTTGTCCTACTTTCCGTCTGTGAGCAGGATAACTTTCGAAGGGAATGAGATATTTTGATGAGACTTAATGGGAGGATCCTTTGGGTCAAGGGAAATGTTGAGCTCGTTTTGTGATAGCACTTTCCAGATAGTCCCAGAAATATTCTATCAGCGCTTCACCTTCGTGCTTGTCAATGGTAAAACTGTCACATGGTTGTTCGTTTTGTTGCCCAGTAAATGCCAGTCTAAATATGTGTGAGTGTCTAAGGATTCGGGGGGGGGGGGTACCGGGGGGGGGGGTCTATTCTTCTCTTACTCTCTACCTAACACTTTACTCATACATACCCGTCTTTTTTTATGCGGGGGGGTCTTGGTACCGGGGGGTTTTGGTACCGGGAGGGTTTTGGTCGGGGGGGTTTTGGTACCGGGGGGGTTTGGGTCGGGGGGGTTTTGGTCACGGGGGGTTTTTAGCCGGGGGGGGGGTGGCGGGGGGGGGGGTGTCCGGGGGGGGTTTCGCCGGGGGGGTTTTAGCCGGAACCCCAAAATTTGATACTCTCGGGATATTCATCGGGATCATTGACAGATGAAAGTCTTGACCCGTAACAAGGTTAGTTTAGTTTTAAAAAAAAGGTGTATATCAAGGAACTTTCTACATCGAAGTACGCGTTTACAAACTTTCAAATTTGTAAAAAGACTCGGAAGTGGTCACTGGTCCGCTGTATGAAAGCTGTCCAATGAACAGAGCATGTAGCCTACAGGAAAAATTGTTTCTTCAGCCGAGGACTTTTTATTCAACTGAACAGAGCAAGGGTATCTCATAATTTATTGGCAGCATTGCTATATCTATGATGCAAGAGACATGTCTGGTACAAATTTTACGTTGTATTTATCTTGACGGAAATTTAATAGCTTAGTTCAGATTAACATCCCATGGTCAGGATGTTCACGCAACTCCACACCCAATCTAGTCAAAGAGACTGTCTTGGTCTTGGTCTCAATACCTGAACTAAGTCCTTGATCTTGGTTTCAATACCAGAGCTAAGTTCTTGGTCTTAGTCTCAGTACCAGGGATAAACAAGACCAAAGGTTCCGATGGGATCCCAAAAATTCAATATTTGATCCAGTTTGTCTTCACCAGATCCAGTCTTCGCCAGACTCCTTGAACAGTTTTACTCTTAAAATTTAGAAATTAAGGCCAACCAGCTAATCATCTAAGAAAACCAAGTTCAGAAATGGATTCAGCATGTGTGTTTAACCCTATAAGCCGATCGAAACGATCCTGCCTTACTTCTGCGAAATTTTTGGCTTCGGCGAAATTCCAGAACTACTTGTCCGGTGAAAAAATAAAGCTCAAAAACGAAATCAGCGTATCTCCTTACCCTATATCCAACATCTAATCAACTTCAAATAAAAACTTAACTTATAACAAATTTTCCGGTTTCAGCCGGATTCCGGATGACCTATAAGTCCGGCTAAGAAATGATTGTAATATGCGGATTTAGCGTCTCTTCTTACCCCTAAATCGGACATCTAATCAGCTTCAAATAAAACTTTTACTTATAACAAACTTTCCGGTTTTGGCCGGATTCTGGGCAAACTATTTGTCCGGCGAGAAATCGTTTTCATATTCGTGTTCAGCATGCCATCTTACCCCTATATCGAACATCTAATCAATTTAAAATAAAACTTTTACTTTTAACAAACTTTCCGGTTTCGGCCGGATTCCGGGCGAAGGACTAGTCCGGCGAGAAAATGGTTTTCATATTCGTGTTCAGCATGCCTTATTACCCCTAAACCGAGCATCTAATCAACTTCAAATAAAACCTTTATTTTTAACAAACTTTCTGGTATTGGCCGGATTCCAGGCGAACTACTTGTCCGGCGACAAAATGGTTTTCATATTCGTGTTCAGCATGTCTTCTTACTCCATAACCGACTATCTCATTAGCTGTTTAAAAATATTTTGTTTGTCCCTTAATTTGAACCCCCTCCCCCACCCCTAAACGTAAGGCTACAAAGCCCATCTACGAACTCGACCTTACTCTTGACCCAAAGAATCCTCACACCAAGTTTCATCAAAATATCTCACTCCCTTCGAGAGTTATCGTGCTTACAGACGGACGGACGGACGGACAAACAGACGGACGGACAGACGGAAAACTTTTGCGATGTCATAGGTATCCCTCACTTACGTTTTGGGATCCCAAAAAACGGAATACCTTAGTTCAGATCAACATTCCATAGTCAGGCTATTCACGCAACTCCCAACCCAATATAGTCAAAGAGACAGTCTTGTTCTTGGTCTCAATACCAGAGCTATGTTCTTGGTCTTAGTCTCAATACCAGACATAAAATCAGGGTCTTGGTCTTAAGGCCGGTGCGACAATCTTGGTGGTGGTCTTGGTCTTGTCGAATTCACTGGAATTTTAAGAAGTGTACTTAGAGCAAGGAAATTATTAAAGAGTGCTGATTGAGTTGCCAAAGGTATATTATACTTAATTCTGGGAACTTTGTCTTTTAAACGCATAATCCTGTTGTTCTATCGGGTTAAGCACCTGCTATACGTATACAAGCGCCATCTGTACATTTGTCGTCTGCACCTTTGCCGCAGTCGCCATTTGCATTGCAAACTGCAAGAGAAGGAATAGCCTTCTGAACAAGTGTTTATAATTCGCGCTATCTCGGTGAGAAATCGGGGCACATCTGCAGACCAGATGTCAACGTCATCTATGTACCATCTACAAAGTCTTGAAACCAACTTAATTTCAAAACTGCAACACACACCAGGAAAAAACATTTATTTTCAGTTAACATATTGATCACATTGTAATTAATAAATTTACAACATAAAAATGTAACTATTACCTACCCTGCCCCTCTTAAACTTAAACTTACTTAAGCTTGAAACATGCGACAAACTCCATTTATAAACCGAATCTCTGTCCCTAATTAAACTCTTACAGGATAGCGTGAGACCGTGAGTGTGTTTTTTTAGGCAAATTAATTTCTGATGCCCTGCCAGTTGCACTCGAGGCATACTACGCAGAACGTGGGCGGAGTACGTGGTAAACTACGCGGAACATCACAATTCGTTACCTCTACAAACAGGTCATCGCTTTCAGCCCCGTTCAAGCTTACGTTTAAGGCGCAGAATCTCTGAATTATACGTGCTATCCGCGAATGTCTGTGGTAAATCTTTCATCCTGCCAGGCTTGCTGTGGTAAAAATTAATAGGAACGGGTTCTATTTTGTGTGTTAAAAGTTATACGTGACCAATCACAGCATGCGTTTCCATCACGTGACTGTCAAGGAAGAAAGAGAGAAACGTTTAAGGAAAGATATTTGTAATGTAAATGTAATTGAAACTGAATGAACTTTTTGAACGGAAAGTTAGTCATACTAAACTATACTACTAGTTTTGTTTTGACAACTATAAGCTTTTACCTTATCTGAAATAATTCCAGCAATCCTGGTAGGCTCAAAACTAAATCGAGAAATTTACATTGGTCCAACAGACACAGCAACAGATATTATACTGAATTGTCAGAAAACCGGTCGAGGCTGATCTAAAATACCATATTTCAGGATGTTCATTGTCCCTAAAGTCATCAAAGGTTGTGTTCTCTTGGGATTCATTGTCAGGCTTCAGGCTTCGTTTTAATAATCTGCGCATACGTGGGCGTACAACTTGATTTTCAAGTTGAACGGGAGAGGAGGATAAGGCGTACAAGGCGAAGTATTTTTTATTCATGTTACAACACAAGCGTGAACGGTCCTTTAGAGCCGTGAAGTAGAAATTTCGAGAGTAAAATACTATTAGTTTGTTGACGTCACTATGGAGGTACGTCATTTCCTCTCGATGGACAGCAGCAGCAGAAGTGGACGGGCGTAAACTCAGCACTCAGGAAGTAACTCTGCTCAGTTTTGTCCGGCATGGGATCAAAGACGAAGGTTCTTGGCTGATTTGCTCGCGGTTCTACGAGACACGATTTTTTTTCCGACTTACGACAAAGTCACACGAACGTTAGCGTGTAGTTATGTTCTAGTTCAAAACAGGTTTTGATTTTTTTTTTTTCCGACTTACGACAAAGTCACACGAACGTTAGCGTGTAGTTATGTTCTAGTTCAAAACAGGTAAGGCTCAGAAGATATTTTGCATTGAGCTATCTCAGAATTACTACGTTGTGTTTCAGAAAAAGTTAGACCAACTTGTAGTCGAGAAAATAAACTATTTTTTTGTTTTTCATTTCTGTCCCGCAAAGAACCGCGTGTTTCGTCAGACCAGTCACATGACTTTTGGGCGAAGTGGCAGCAGTGTGAACAGTGGGTAACGACCCCACCTGCAAGAGACAGAATCAGTGGTTCTGGTATGAATAGCAAAGTGTGGGTGCATCGGTTAAAGGTCCTTTCAGACTAAAAAAAGGCCTTACGTCACCTTTCATACCGAGGCCCTTGCGGCAGTGACGTAGAATGATGGAAAACGATTACGTCATTCCCTGCTACTTCAACATTTTACGTAAATCCAGCGATTTAAGAAGGTCACAAAGAAGAGAAAAAAACATTCGAAAAAGCCTGTCGAGAGTGCTTCCACAAATTGAGCAGAAACATCCGACGGTGACGGGATGAAAACATTTTAAAGTGACGGTAGTTTCCACGGAGACATTGCTCTTGATGACTAACTCATCGTGCCGATTAAAAATCGCAGTGTGCAAAGAGAATTTGTCAGTTTCCAGATCCGACCATCCCATAAATTACTAATCCTGACCGCAAAGTAAAAAAAATACTTTTAAGCAAAATATACATCTTTGTGGTCCCTATCTGCCCATGATCATTTTTGCCTCAAGGGTTTCGTTTACAGCTGAATTCCTTAAAGTACAAACAATACTTTTGAGTGAAATATACATTTTTGTGCTCACGATTAGCTGATCATCATTTTTGGTTCAAGACTTTTGATTAAAGCTGAATTTCTAGCGCCCTTAAAGTGCGCACAGCCAAATGCATTACCAAACGATACATTTTCGTGATTTCCAAGGACCCATGATCATTGATCCACAGGACCATCCTTCCGGACTTCGTTACACCCTCTCTTGTCCCTAATACGCGACGCAAGAATAACCTGAAACCCAAGCTTCTTCCCCCACCAACGAAATCTTCAGGAAGATATCTAAAATCGTTCGTCCCGTATTTCACTGAATTTTAACTAGACTTGATTATGTGTACGTGAGTGTTTTTTTTTTAACTTCACTCATGTTAGCCTAGTCCTATTAGGGTAAAACTAAATTTATTGATTGATTGACACAGACCGAAAAGTAACCAGGAACAGCCCGGATCTGATCGATCATACCTACTGTTCTCGATGGATTTGAGCAAGTGGTGATCATACTGATATTCTTTTGTATTACAAATACAACTGAACCGCCAATTCCTTCAAAGAAACATATTTTTACTGTGGAAATGATTTTAACAAATCCACAGATTCAAGAAGGAAGATTTTATTGTACAAGCTAATAAATATACAGATAAATAAATAAAGCAACTCTCAGCCGCAGAAGCAGGATACCCATTGGTTTTCTCCATTGAAGTGAGACCTAAAAAAAAAATCAAAGTTTGTTTAACAAAACAATTTACCATTGACGTCCAAACGGTCGCCAGCACAAAAATATCGTAGGTTCGTCCTGTCTCGTCTGTCAAGCGAATAATGAGAAGGACAGCTTTTATACTTAACTCTCGTTGCAGATTTTCCGGAACAATTGAATTAACCGGTTTTCATAGTCTGACTTGGTTTATATAACCTCTTTCCACCCGCTTCAGCTTAAACGACAAACACTGCAAATATGCAGAACCAGTGTTTGGACTAAGGTTATCAGTAAGGGCAATCGGAATCCTAGCACGTCTAGACACTGCCCAGACATGGCAAGCAAGAAAATTAGTTTAGTTCCGTTAAACGATATAAAACTGATCGATTACTGTAGGGATCGTACGGCTAAGAGTGAACGAAACCATCTCGAAAAGCACAAGAAAATCGTCTTAAAAGTAAAACCGGTACTTGCTAATCCGGTACGGCTAACCCGATAACGGATTAGCCGTATTTAAGTATTTATGTGTATGTATTCTTTATTTATGTATCATTTCTAAAGGTCGTTTTTAGTACGTACAGATCGACCAGACCAAGTCGCGTAGTCTGCAGCTAAAAAGTGGAGTACCCCAGGGTTCAATTCTGGGTCCGTTGCTAATGCTTCTGTTTAGAAATTACCATGTCGACACTCTTTCAGGAATTCTACTTGTTTTTTGAACTTGGAATTTGGCAACGTTCCAGGACCGCAAACTCGGGTGATGTAATTCTTTGGTGTGCTGTTGCTGTTTTATCGCGTGTCAATAACTCTACGGCGTATCGGCGGAGATGATTTCAGAGCACGGTGCTGCAAGGTGCGGAAATAGAAAACAGATATTTAAAAACTCTCGGCCGTGTACGAAAATCAATCATTCTTTATAGCTGAATAATGAGAGTGCCATGACTGCTAAAATAAATTGTCTCTGTAGCAGGCAGAATGTTCTGATTGTTCTTGGTTATCTGATGAAACTTTCTGCTGATTGTAGTACCGAAGAAAAGTTTTTTTTTTCTGGACTACAAAACTGCCAAAAAATGTACAAATATAACCGACCTACTTGCAGCTGATTCAAGAGCCTTCAAGAAATTCTCCGTTAAACCCGTTAATATGAATGTTTGTCAACAACACAAAGAATCCAGAGTATATAATAACAGCGAAAGAAACAAGACCAAAGGTTTCGATGGGATCCCAAAAATTTAATATTTGACCCAGATCACTAGGTCTTGTCTACGCCATATCCCGTCTTCGCCAGGCTAATCATCTGAGAAAATCAACTTCAGATATACCTGTATAAGACATATCTATTTGGACGATATTGATCAAAACTATCTGCTTTACTTCTGCCAAATTTCCGGTTTCGGCCGAATTCCGAGTGAACTACTTGTCCAGCCAAAAAAAGATGTCCAGTCTAAAGAACATCTAATCAACTTCAAATAAAACTTTAACTTCAAAAAAATCCAGTTTCAACCGGATTCCGGACGAACTATATGTCCGTGTAAAAAATGAGTGTCATATACAGATTCAGCGTCTCTTCTTACCCTTAAATCTGTCATCTAATCATCTTGAAATACAAATTTTACTTTTAACAAATTTTCCGGTTTCGGCCGGATTCCAGGCGAACTACTTGTCTGGTGACAAAATGGTTTTCACCGTCGTGTTCAGCATGTTTTCTTACCCCTAATTCGAACATCTAATCAACTTCAAATAAAACTTTTGCTTTTAACAAATTTTCCAGTTTCGGCCGGATTCCGGGCTAACTACTAGTCCGGCGAGAAAATGGTTTTCACCATCATGTTCAGCATGTTTTCTTACCCCTGAATCGAACATCTAATTAACTTCAAATAAAACTTTTGCTTTTAACAAATTTTCCGGTTTCGGCCGGATTCCGGGCAAACTACTTGTCCGGCGAGAAAATAGTTTTCACCATCGTGTTCAACATGTCTTCTTACCCCATAATCGACTATCACATTAGCTGTTTCAAAATATTTTGTTTGCCCCTTAATTTAAACCCCCTCCCCCACCCCTAAATGTAGGGCTACAGAGCCCATCTACTAACTCGACCTTACTCTTGATCCAAAGAATCCTCACACCAAGCTTCATCAAAATATCTCATTCCCTTCGACAGTTATCGTCTCACAGAAGGACTGATGGACGGACGGACGGACAGACGGACGGACAGACGGACAACTTTTGCGATGTCATACGTATCCGTCACTAACGTTTTGGGATCCCAAAAAGAAACTCCGCAAGCTAGTAAATCGGAATATGGCAGTCAGCAAAAATCGCCGGAACGATATATTAGCGTAAATAAGTTGTCTAGGAATCTGCTGAGTTCTAGTGGTGGTAATGTGGCATCATAATTGTTTGATCCGCCCATTTAACTTTAATTCAAGTAAGCAAACACAGTGAATTGAACTTAGTGCAACCTAAAAACTCAGGCCAAACACATGGTAGATGCATAATCTTTCAGGCAATTCATGGATTTTCTTGCTCCTTTCCAGCGGAAACAACGCAACAAAGTGGAGCTATTGCTACAGTGACTACTGCAGTAGTAACTGAAACACCACATCTTGGTGTTGGACTTCAACCAAAGATCAAGCCATATATTTTGTATCAAAAATGATTTGCTTACCTCACCTTACCTTATGTACGACGGATTTACGTATCACATTTACCATCTGCATCCGTAGTAGTGCAAGTGCATGTATCAGTAGCTACATCACAAGTCCCAGTGGCACCAGTGGCTCCAGTACAATCACCGTCAGCAGCGCAAACTGCAAAAAATCGCGTCTTAAGCTTTATCAATATTGGCGACTATCATTTGGTAATAAATTTCACATTACGACTGGTCGCCCAGCTTTTAATAGCCTACACAGGATAGCAAAATGTTATGCATCGGTAACTTGGCAAACAAGACCAAAGGTTTCGATGGGATCCCAAAATTAATATTTTTAACTTTCCTGATACAGACAATCGGGTCTGACAGATTTCCAGAATACTTAAGTATTCTATGTATACTTGCAGACCCTTATCGAGATTCATTAGGTAACACCTGGTAACGCTTCTTACAGAAAATAATATCTGATAATTAGGTTCATCCGTAAATTTCTGCCGATTCTAACCAAACTTTCCACCTAAAGCGCGAATAAGACGTTTTCCGATTCACCGAATCTATTTCGCGTTTAACAACCTTCCACCAAGTTTAACCGATTGTTTTGTATGTTTATGTTTTAAGACCTTCTTCACCCTAACTATGGAAAAAATAATGAACACTGTGGATTCAGCATGCATTCTTACCCCCGAACCATAACTCTGATAAATATGAGGATTAACCTCCAGTTCAACTAAATTCCCATTTTTTTCCGGATTCAGGGTGAATTGCTTGACCAGCAGCAAAATAAACTTCAAATGTTGCTCAGCACTTTTTTTTATTCCTACATCGAACCTTTGATCTAGCCCGAAGAAAAAAACTTTCTGTCGAATTTCCAGTTTGGTCCTGATTCCAGGCCAACTACTTGTCAGGCAAAAATAAAAGTTCGGTGAAAAAAATGGACTCAGCATTTCTTCTCACCCCTGTCTCGGACCTCTAATCAACTTCAGAAAAAACTTTCGCTTTTACAACTTTTCCGGGTTTGCCGTATTCCGGAAAAACTATTTGTCGGGCGACAAAATAAGCTTCACATATGAATTCAACATGATTCTTTACCAAAGATCGAACCTTTAACCAACTTAAGATGAAACTTCGACTTTTGGCAATTTTCTGGCTTGGACCAGATTCCAGGCGAGCTATTTGTAGGCGAGAAAATAAATTTCAGATGTAAATTCAAGATCTCTCCTTACCCCTAAACAGGCTTTTTTATTTTCTTTAAACAAAAACTGTTTCGCCTCTTAATCCGAACCTCCTCCGAACCCCTAAATTTAGGGCTACAAAGCCCATCTAAACGAACTTGACCTATGCTTTGGTCTAAGGAATCCCTATACCATGTTTGAACAAAATATCTCAACTCCTTCTACAGTTATCGTGCTGACAGACGGACGGACGGACGTGTATTGTTTGCGAAGTCATAAGTTTCCTGTCACTAACGTTTTAAGATCCCAAAAACCTGTACACACATAACCTTTACAAATTTCAAATCCTGAAGAAAATTTGTAAGTAACGGTTTCAACAAATTTACTCCAACCATACAAGCTTCCGCCAAGGTTAACTTATTCTTTTGTATGTCACTTTATTTTTAAGCCGTTCTCCTCCCTGATTATGGCAAAAATAGTGAACAATATGGATTCAGCATGCATTCTTATCCCCGAACTATAACTCTGATAAACATGAGGATTCAACTCCAGTTAAACCAAATTCCCACATGTCCAGCAGCAAAATAAACATCACATGTTGCTTTGAACTTATGTTTATTTCGATAATGAACCTTTCATCTAGGACGAAGTAAAAGATGTTATACCAAATTTCCAATATGGGCTCGATTCCAAGCCAACTACTTGTCAGGCAAATAAAAATCCGGTGAAAAAATGAACTCACCATGTCTCCTTACCCTTGTATCGAACCTCTAATCAACTTCAGATAAAACTTTCACTTTTACAACTTTTTGGGTTCATTCCGGGCAAACTATCTGTCAGGCGACAAAATAAGGTTCAGACGTGGGTTTAGTATGTTACTTTAAACCAGTAACGAACGTTTAATCAACGACTTTTGGCTTCGGCTTTTTTATTTGCCTTAAACAAATATTTGTTTAACCCCTAAATATAGGGCTATGAACCCAATCTTTACGAACTTGACCTGTTCCTAGGTGAACGAATCCCTATAGTATGTTTGAACAAGATATCCCAACTATTCTGGCGACAAAACAAGCTTCAGATATGGATTCAGGATGTTTCTCTGAACCAGTACCGAGCCTTTTAATCAAATTAAGATGAAACGTGTTTTGGCTTCGGCTTTCTTATTCGCTTTCAAATATTTGTTTCGACCTTCAATTTCCCCATCCCTAAATATAGGGCTTCAAAGCCCATCTATAAGAACTTAACCTGTTCTTTGAACCAAGGTATCCCTATACCATGTTCGAAGAAAATATCTCAACTCCTTGGACAATTATTGTGCTAACACACGGACAAACAGACGCATATACTTTACGAAGTCACAGGCTTCCTGTCACTAACGCTTTGGGATCCTAAATACCTTTATAACTTTTTCAAATAACTTTATAGACAGACGAACTTTCGGGCGCCACAATAAGCGCAGCAGATATTGGATTCAACATGTTTTCTTATCCCATTACCGAACCTTTAATCTACTTAAGATGAAACTTCGACTTTCGACAAATTTCAAGTTCGGATCCAGATTCTAGGTGAGCTATTTTTCGACCAGAAAAGAAACATCAGATATGGATTCAGTGTCACTGTTGACCCCTAAATAGACTTTTTATTTTCTTTAAACAACTATTCATTTCAGCCCTTAATACGATCCCCCTCTCCCACCCCTATATATAGGGCTTCAAAGACTATCTATAAGAACTTGACCTGTTCTTTGGTCCAAGGAATCCCTATGCCATGTTCGAAAAAACTATCTCAACTCCTTCTACAATTATCGTTCCAACAGACGGAATAACAGACGCCTATACTTTACGAAGTCATAGGCATCCTTTCACTAACGTTTTGGGATCCCAAAAACCTGTAGAAACCAATCTGACCCAATCACGTTGGTCAAGGAAATCGATTGATTTTGAAATCCTGAAGGATTAATCTAGACCTTACTTCCTTCAGAGCCATCTGTGCGCACGGGGTGTCCAAGGAAACGGTTCCGGTAAATTGTAAGATAGGTCAGATAACTTATGACTTTGATAAAATACAATAAACGAAATAAATCCGCCGTTGAAACACTCTCCGTGTTGAAACACTCTCGAAGGGTCACCCATTTGACAATGATATCGGTCAAGTTTAAACTGGTAAAAGGTTACTGGTTTAACAAGTGGATTTAGTCGCTTACCGGCACACTTTCCTGCAACAAGAACCCCGACTGTACAAGTACAACTGCCAGTACCACAAGTCCCGGCTGCTGGAGCCGCTCCTTGACAATCTAGATCCGTGGCACAGATGTCGCACTTTCCAGTGGCTGTATTGGTTACGGCACATGTGCAAGTTCCTGCAGCTACATCACAAGTGCCGGTGGTGTCAGTTCCAGAACAATCAGCGTCTGCAGCACAAACTGCAAGAAATCGTGTCTTCAGTTTTTATGAATAAGGTCGATATTTTTTTTCAAGCATTTGAAAATCAGTTTTATGTTACGATTGATCGGCCAGATTGTGATATACAGAAGTTACGAATAGTGCATGAATGTCAAAATGTAAAAAAAAACTTTGGATGCTACGGGGCTACGAAGGGCTAGTTGTCTCCCAACTCTTTCGACTGCTATCGTGCCGACAGACGGACGGACAGACGCGTATTCTTTACAAAGTAATAGGTTTCCTGTCACTAAAGTGTTGGGATCCCGAAAACCTCTATACACTTAACCTTTGTAAAGATGTGAAATCCTGAAGAAAATTTGCAAGTAACGTTCCTGAAATTTTGTAAGTAAATCCTGAAGAAAATTTGTAAGTGACGGTTTCGACAAATTTACTACAACCACCCATACAAGCTTCCGCCAAGGTAAACTTATTTTTTTGTATGTCACTTTATTTTTAAGCCGTTCTCCTCCCTAACTATGGCAAAAATAGTGAACACTATGGATTCAGCATGCATTCTTACCAACGAACTGTAACTCTGATAAACATGAGGATTCAACTCCAGTTCAACCAAATTCCTTTTTTTCCGTATTCCGGGTGGATTGCATGACCAGCAGCAAAATAAACTTCAAATGTTGCTCAGCAATTATTTTAATTTCGAAAGCGAACCTTTCATCTAGCACCAAGAAAATTATGTTATACTAAATTTCCAGTATGGACTCGATTCCAAGCCAACTAGCCAGGAAAATAAAAATCCGGTGAAAAAATGGACTCAGCATGTGTCCTTACCCTTGTATCGAACCTCTAATAAACTTCAGATAAAACTTTAACTTCTACAACTTTTCCGGGTTCATTCCGGGCAAACCATTTGTCGGGCGACAAAATAAGCTTCAGACATGGATTCAGTATGTTATTTTAAACCAGTACCGAACCTTTAATCAACTTAAGATGAAACGACTTTTGGCTTCGCCTTTTTCATTTGCCTTAAACATTGTGAACCGACACAATAAGCTTCAGATCTTGGATTCAGCATGTTTCTTTATCACATTACCGAACCTTTAATCCACTTAAAATGAAACTTCGACTTTCGACAATTTTCAAGTTAGGACCAGATTCTAGGCGAGCTATTTGTTAGCGAGAAAATAAATTTCAGATTTGGATTCAGCAACTCTCCTGAACCCTAAATAGACTTTTTTATTTGCTTTAAACAAATATTTTTGTCGTTCCTCGATCCGTAACCCCACCCCTAAATATAGGGCTACGAAGCCAATCTAGACGAAATTGATCTGTTTTTTGGTCCAAGGAATCCATACACCATATACCATGTTTGAACAAAATATCCCAACTCCTTCGACTGTTATCGTCCTAACAGACGGACGGACAAACGTGGATACTTTACAAATTCATAGGCCTCCTGTCACTAACGATTTGGGGTAAAAGAACCTGTAAAAACTAACCTGAAACAATCAGCTGGTCAAGCGGACTCGATTGCTTTTGAAATACTGAAGGATTAACTCCCAAAAACTTTAGAAACCTACTTGACCCAATCACGTTGGTCAAGCGAACTCGATTGATTTTGAAATAAAGAAGGACTAATCTAGACCTTAGTTTCTTCAGAGCCATATGTTGAGCATGGGGCGTCGAAGAATACGGTTCCGTTAAATTGTAAAATAGGTCAGATAACTTATAGCTTCGATAAATTTAATAAACGAAGAAAGTATGCCGAGAATACTTTCAGAAACTATGTTGAAACACTCTCGACGGGTCAACCCTATGCAGATGACTGATTTTCAATTGGAAAAAGGTTACTAGTTCAAACAAGTGGATTTTAGTCTCTTACCGACACACTTTCCTGCAACAAGAACCCCGACTGTACAAGTACAACTGCCAGTACCACAAGTCCCGGCTGCTGGAGCCGCTCCTTGACAATCTAGATCCGTGGCACAGATGTCGCACTTTCCAGTGGCTGTGTTGGTTACGGTACATGTGCAAGTTCCTGCAGCTACATCACAAGTGCCGGTGGTGTCAGTTCCAGCACAATCGGCGTCTGCAGCACAAACTGCAAGAAATCGTGACCATAGTTTCATGAATAAGGTCGATAATTTATTTGTTTCAAGCATTTGAAAATCAATTTCACGTTACAACTGATCGCCCAGCTTGTGATATACGTTAGTTACAAATAGTACATGAATGGCAAAATATCAGACATCGGTAAAAAAAAGGACGATTGCTGAACCAGTCACGAGGGAGGAGTCGGTTCATTTGGAATCCTGAAGAAAATTTATAAGAAATGGTTTCGACAAATTTACTACAACCACCCAAACAAGCTTCCACCAAGGTTAACTAATTATTTTGTATGTCCTTTTCTTTTTAAACCCTTCTTCTCTCTAACTATGGTTAAAATAGTGAGCACTATAGATTCAGTATGCATGCTTACTCCCGAATCAAAACTTTAATAAACTTGAGGATTAAACTCCAGTTCAACCAAATTTCCTATTTTTGCCAGATTCGGGGTGGATTGCTTGACCAGCAGAAAAATAAACTTCAAATGTTGCTCAGCACTTATCTTTAGTGCGACATCGAACCCAATAATCTAGCATGAAGAAAAAAATATTTTATGCTGAATTTGCAGTTCGCGCCGGATTCCAGGCCAACTACTTGTCAGGCAAAAAAAAAATTGTTGAAAAAATGGACTCAGCATGTCTCCGAGAATACTTTAAGAAACTAAACTGAAGAGAACTTTCGGGCGACGCAATAAGCTTCAGATATGGATTCAGCATGTTCCTTTATCCCATGACTGAACATTTAATCAAGTTAAAATGAAACTTCAACTTTCGACAATTTTCTAGTTCGGACCAGATCCTAGTCGAGCTATTATCATAGCCCCTAAATAGACTTTTTTATTTGCTTTAAACAACTATTTATTTCGTTCTTTAATACGATCCCCCTCCCCCACCCCTAAATATGGGGATTCAAAGCCCATCTACAAGAAACTGACCTGCTCTTTGGTCCAAGGAATCCCTCTACCAGGTTCGAAAAAAATATCTTAACTCCTTTGACAAGTATCGTGCCAACAGACGGAACAACAGACGCGTATACTTTACGAAGTCACAGGCTTCCTTTCACTGACGTTCTGGAATCCCAAAAACCTGTAGAAACCTACCTGACCCAATCACGTTTTTCAAGGGAACTCGATTGATTTGAGATACTGAAGGATTAATCTAAACCTTACTTCCTTCAGAGCTATTTGTGCGCATGGGGCGTCCAAGGATATGGCTCCATTAAATTGTAAGATAGGTCAGATAAGCTATGGATTCGATAAAATACAATAAACGAAATAATTCTGCCGAGAATACTTTCAGAAACTATGTTGAAACACTATCGACTGTTCAACCCTATCCAGTTGACTATGACATCGGTCAGTTTCAATTGGAAAAAGGTTACTGGTTCAAACAAGTGGATTTTAGTCTCTTACCGACACACTTTCCTGCAACAAGAACCCCGACTGTACATGTACAACTGCCAGTACCACAAGTCCCGGCTGCTGGAACCGCTCCTTGACAATCTAGATCCGTGGCGCAGATGTCGCACTTTCCAGTGGCTGTATTGGCTACGGCACATGTGCAAGTTCCTGCAGCTACATCACAAGTGCCGGTGGCGTCAGTTCCAGCACAATCAGCGTCTGCAGCACAAACTGCAAGAAATCGTGTCTTCAATTTCATTACTGAAGTCGAACAGTTTTTGGGATCCCAAAACGTAAGTGGAGGGATACCTATGACATCGCAAAAGTTGTCCGTCCGTCCGTCCGTCCGTCCGTCCGTCCGTCCGTCTGTACGCACGATAACTCTCGAAGGGATTGAGATATTTTGATGAAACTTGGTGTGAGTATCCTTTGGGTCAAAGTACAAGTCAAGTTCGAAGATGGGCTATGTAGCCCTATATTTGAGGGTGGGGGAGGGGTTTCAAATTATAGGGCAAAAAAAAATATTTTTGAAATTATTTTATTAATCTTTGGTGGTGAGGGGTTGCCAACTTTTGTTAGTTGATATATCTTTTATTTTTTGCCAGTGTAGCTCATGATAAGAACGATACGGTACCATGTCTATCACGGGTAGATGGACTTGTTTTATAAGTTAAGGTTTTATTTGAAGTTGATTAGATGTTCTTTATAGGGATAAGGAGATGCGCTGAATTCGTTTCTGAACTATCTTTTCTTGGCTGGACAAGTAGTTCGCTCGGAATTCGGCGGAAGTAAAGCAGGAAGTAAAGCGGAAGTAAAGCAGGAAGTTTCGATCAGTATCGTCAAAATAGATATGGCTTATAAAGGTATATCTGAACTTGGTTTTCTCAGATGATTAGCCTGGCGAAGACTGGATCTGGTTTTAAAAGCTAATGTGATAGTCGATTTAGGGGTAGGCAGACCTGCTGAGTCCGTATATGACAATCATTTTCTACCTGGACATATCCTTCGACCGGAATCCGGCTGAAACCAGAAATTTGACAGTAGTATAGCCTAAGGCAGGAAGTTTTGACCAATTTCGTCAACGCCATTGATCTTAATCTGTTTATATGTTTTAATATTAAAAATGTTCATGTAGTCTGGCGAAGAGTGGATATCTACAAGACCCAATTGTCTGGATCAAATATTAAGTTTTTGGGATCCCATCGAAATCTTTGATCTTGTTCTTCCAGCATTTGAACATCAATTTCATTTTACGATTGATCGGCCAGCTAGTGATCTACAGAAGTTACGAACAGTGCATGAATGGCAAAATGTCAGGCATGGGTATGGTTAAAAAAAAAAATTGTGGATGCTTGCCGAACCAGTCACGATGGCGGACTCGGTCCATTTGAAATTTTGAAGAAATTTATATGTAACCGATTCGAAAAATTTTCTATAAACACCCAAACAACCTTCCACCAACGTTAACTGATTCTTTTGTATTTCCATTTATTTTGAAGACTTTTTTCTCCCTAGCTATGGCAAAAATAGAGAGCACTATGCATGCATTCTTACCGCCGAACCATAGCTCTTATAAACATGACAATTAAACTTCAGTTCAACCTAATTCCCATTTTTGCCGGTTTCCGGGTGGATTGCTTGACCGGCAGCAAAATAAAGTTCAAATGTTGCTCAGCACTTCTTTTTATTCCGAAATCAAACCTTTCATCTAGCACGAAGAAAAATACTTTATACCGAATTTCCAGTTCGGACTGGATTCCAAGCCAACTACTTGTCATGCAAAAAAAAATGGATGCCGCATGTTTCCTTAAACCAGTACCGAAACTTTAATCAACTTAAGATGAAACTTCGACCTTTGACAATTTTCAAGTTTGAACCATATTCTAGGTGAGCTATTTGTCGGAAAGAAAATGAATTTTCTTGAGGATTCAGCATCTCTCCTGACCCCTAAATAGACTTTTTATTTGCTTTAAACACATATTTGTTTCGTTCCTTAGTCCGAAACCCCAACCCTAAATATAGGGCTACGAAGCCAATCTATATGAACTTGACCTTTTCTTTGGTCCAAGGAATCCCTATACCAAAAACATCCCAATTCCTTTGACAGTTATCGTGCTAACAGAATGAAGGACAGAAGTGAATACTTCACGAAGTCATAGGCCTCCTGTCACTAACGTTTTGGGATCCTAGAAGTTTAAACTTACCTACCCAATCACGCTGGTCAACTAGACTCAATTGATTTAGAAAAACTAAAGAATTAACTCCCAAACCTGTAAAAACCTATCTGACACAATCACGTTGGTCAAGCAAAGTCGAATGATTTTGAAATACTGAAAGATTAATCTAGACCTTAGTTCATTCAGAGCCATCTGTTGCGCATGGGCCGTCAAAGTATACGGTTCCTTTAAATTGTAAGACAGGTCAGATAACTTATGGCTTTGATAAGTTTAATAAACGAAGAAAGTCTGCCGATAATTCTTTCAGAAACTATGTTGAAACACTCTCGACGGGTCAACCCTATCCAGTTGACTATGACATCGGTCAGTTTCAATTGGAAAAAGGTTACTGGTTCAAACAAGTGGACTTTAGTCTCTTACCGACACACTTTCCTGCAACAAGAACCCCGACTGTACAAGTACAACTGCCAGCAGCACAAGTCCCGGCTGCTGGAGCCGCTCCTTGACAATCTAGATCCGTGGCACAGATGTCGCACTTTCCAGTGTCTGTGTTGGTTACGGCACATGTGCAAGTTCCTGCAGCTACATCACAAGTGCCGGTTGCGTCAGTTCCAGCACAATCGGTGTCTGAAGCACACACTGCAAGAAATCGTTTCTTCAGTTTAATAATAATAATAAAAAAAAATTCCAGCATTTGAAAACCAATACAAGTTACGACTGGTCGCCCAGCTTGTGATTTACAGGAGTTACGAACAGTGCATGGCTGGCAAAATGTCAGATATCGGTATCGTCTGCAGCACAAACTGCAAGAATCGTGTCTTCAGGTTCATGAATAAGGTCGATAATTTTTTTTCCAGCATTTGAAAATTTCACGTTACAACTGATCGCCCAGCTTGTGATATACATAGGTTACGAACTTGCATGAATGGCAAATGTCAGGCATCGGTATCCTTAACATCTTTAAAGGACACCTAAACAATGAAACCATACTTGAACAGACCATGGAGAATGCATTTACAGACATGGCCACGGAGAGCATTCTTCTCATGAGCTTGACGTTTTCAAAATGGGAATGTTCGTTTCTGGACGTTTGCACATGCACACTCCAAGACAAAAATAACAATTCATTCAAATCTTGTACAGCGCTGGCCGGATCGTATTGGAATTTCTTGTAGATATACGTTTGGGCTTGACTGGTTAAAAAATATTCCAGAAGAAGGTTGATTGGAGACGTTTGTTCTTTTCTAAAATTGTTCGGTACTGAAATTAGGACAGATGAAAAATGGAGCAAAAATCATAGCTTGGAAACACTATTTCGTATTTGGATTGTGTTTTCTGCAGGCAATGTTAACGGAAGTCATAAGCCTTGTCTTAATTGGTGTGTTAAGGCTCATAAAGGTTATTACACTCTAGGAAGCTTAATACACAAATTTGGGACCGCGGATGTCTCTTGTCTTAATTCATGTTGTATAGAGGATTGCAATACCGCGGCAAGAAATTCAAAAAGTGAAACACTATATCGATGAAAAATTCCCAGTACTCAAAGGGCTGGGAGTTCCAGCCAGTCATGATCCTTTTTATAGAAATTTCCGCCTTTTTTCTTTCTATATGGATTGAGACCTTTCTCTCTATATGGATTGAGACCGAGAGCTCGACTGTGATTGGTTCGCTACTAAGAAGAATAAGAAAAAATAGACCGGGGTCCTATTAATTCGTTAGTAGCGCTAGTACACTCTAATCACCTTAAACGCAAAATGAAGGAGCCTTATAACGCGTTATGCACCTATTAAGACGAGCAACTACACCAATTAAGACAAGGCTATACAGATAGGGATGATACTTGGTACTCTTCATTCAGGTGTCCTTTAAAAAAAAAAAAAAACTTTGGATGCTTGCTGAACCAGTCACAAGGGTGGACTCGGTTCATTTGAATTCCTGAAGAAAATTTATACGGAACGGTTTCGACAAATCTACTACAACCAGCCAAACTAGCTTCCAAAAAGGTTAACTAATTCTTTTGTATGTCCTTTTCTTTTTAAGCCCTTCTTTTCCGAGCTATGGCAAAAATAGTGAGCTCTATAAATTTAGCATTCATTCTTACCCCCGAACCGAAATATGAGGATTAAAATCCCGTTCAACCAAATTCTCATTTTTGCAGGATTCCGGGTGGATTGCTTGACCAGAAGCAAATAAACTTCAAATGTTGCTCAGCACTTATTTTTATTGCGACATCTAACTCTTCATCTAACACAAAGAAAAATACTTTATGCCGAGTTTCCAGTTAGGGCCGGATTCCAGGCCAACTACTTCTCAGGCAAAAAAAAAATTAGGTGAAAAAATGGACTCAGCACGTATCCGAAAATGATTTGAGAAACTAAGTTGAAAAACTCTCGACGGGTCAACCCTACCCAGTTTTTTTGTCATATCAGTCAGTTTTAATTGAAAAGGTTACTGGTTCAAGCAAGTGGATTTTAGTCTCTTACCGACACACTTTCCTGCAACAAGAACCCCGACTGTGCAAGTACAACTGCCAGCAGCACAAGTCCCGGCTGCTGTAGCCGCTCCTTGACAATCTAGATCTGTGGCACAGATGTCACACTTTCCAGTGGCCGTGTTGGTTACGGCACATGTGCAAGTTCCAGCAGCTACATCACAAGTACCGGTGGCGTCAGTTCCAGCACAATCAGCGTCTGCAGCACAAACTGCAAGAAATCATTTCTTCAGTTTAATAATAATACACAAATTTCCAGCATTTGAAAACCAATACAAGTTACGACTGGTCGCCCAGCTTGTGATATATAGGAGTTACGAACAGTGCATGAATGGCAAAATGTCAGGCATCGGTATCGTTAAGAAAAAAAATTGTGGATGCTTGCCGAACCAATCACGACGGAGGACTCGGTCCATTTGAAATTCTGAAGAAATTTATAAGTAAGGGTTTCGACAAATTTTCTACAAACACCCAAACAAGCTTCCACCAACGTTAACTGATTATTTTGTACGTGCCTTTATTTTGAAGCCCTTTTTCTCCCTAGCCATGGCAAAAATAGTGAGCACTATGCATGCATTCTAACCCCCGAACCAAAATTCTGCTAAACAACAGGATTAAACTTCAGTTCAACCAAATTCCCATTTTTGCTGGATTCCTGGTGGATTGTTTGACCAGCAGCAAAATATAGTTCAAATGTTGCTCAGCACTTATTTTTATTCCGAAATCGAACCTTTCATCTAGCACAAAGAAAAATACTTTATACTGAATTTCTAGTTCGGACTGGATTCCAAGCCAACTACTAGTCATGAAAAAAAATGGATACAGCATGTTTCCTTAAACCAGTACCGAAACTTTGACGAAACTGACGACCTTTGACAATTTTCAAGTTTGGACCAGATTCTAGGCGAGCTATTTGTCGGATAGAAAATTAATTTCAGATATGAATTCAGCATCTCTCCTGACCCCTAAATAGACTTTTTTATTTGCTTTAAACAAATATTTGTGTCGTTCCTTAATCCGAAACCCCAACCCTAAATATAGGGCTACGAAATCTATATGAACTTGACCTGTTCTTTGTTCCAAGGAATCCCTTTACCAAAAACATCTCAACTCCTTCGACAGTTATCGTGCGAACAGATGGAAGGACAGAAGTGAATACTTTACGAAGTCATAGGCCTCCTGTCACTAACGTTTTGGGATCCCAAAAGTTTAAACCTAATTGACACCCAATCACGCTGGTCAAGGGGACTCAAATGATTTTGAAAAACTAAAGGATTAATCTAGAGCTTAGTTCATTCAGAGACATCTGTTGTGCATGGTTCGAAGGACACGGTTCCGTTAACTTGTAAGATATGTCAGATAACTTATGGCTTTCATAAATATAAGAAACGAAGAAAGTCTGATGAGATACTTCATGAGAATCACTCTCGACGGGTCACCCCTACCCGGTTGACTATGATATCGGTCAATTTCAAACGGAAAAAGGTTACTGGTTCAAACAAGTGGATTTTACTCTCTTACCGACACACTTTCCTGCAACAAGAACCCCAACTGTGCAAGTACAACTGCCAGCAGCACAAGTCCCGGCTGCTGGAGCCGCTCCTTGACAATCTAGATCCGTGGCACAAATGTCGCACTTTCCAGTGGCCGTGTTGGTTACGGCACATGTGCAAGTTCCAGCAGCTGTATCACAAGTGCCGGTGGCGTCAGTTCCAGCACAATCAGCGTCTGCAGCACAAACTGCAAGAAATTGTTTCTTCAGTTTAATAATAATAAAAAAAATCCAACATTTGAAAACCAATACAAGTTACGAGTGGTCGCCCAGCTTGTGATATACGTAAGTTACGAACAGTGCATGAATGGTGTCAGGCATCGGTATCTTAAAAAAAAATAAAAAATTGGATACTTGCCGAACCAATCATGGCGTTTACTCGATTCATTTGAAATCCTGAAGACAATTTATAAGTCACGGTTTCGACAAAATTACTCCAACCATCCAAACTACATTTTCCTGATGTTACTCCTTTCTTCAACCCTTTCGGCTGTCGGACCTAATCCCAGACAATTTGGTACCTAATATGCTACCGAACAAACCAAGTTCCAGCTGCAGGAAATTCTTCCAAATGTTCGGTATCCGCTGTAATCCAGAGGCAAATTCAGGCTTCTTCCTTATTCCTAATTCGACGGTATAACTAGCTTGAACAAAATATTTATATTGTGCAATGATTTATACCCCCATCCCCAAGTCTATAAGAAAATACTAGCGGGCCTATGTTCAGGATTGATCTCCGATTTCGACTCAAAACCTTGACATCAAGTTGGGATGGAATTAGACAACTCGTTTAACAGTGGTCATGTGGACGGAATAACGTAGAGCGTGTCCGAATTAAGCTTTTGTACTGAAAATGCTACATTAATTATGCAATTTTCACAACGTTTCAATTTCGGACTAGAATTTTCGTGAAATTTTACGCGCAATTAATGCCACGAAATATTGCACGAGAAATGCTGCAACGATGCAGCATTTTATGCGGAATTTTCAAGTAGAAGCGGAAGGCGCGCTGAAGTTACGATATGTGAATAACGAATAGTAGGAGTTTTACAGGGGATAATAGCTTACGGATGGTTAAAAAAACAAATTAAATTCATTTGAATTGATGTCAAATAAAAAGAGAAATAACTACAATCATCACAACAATACGGCGCTTTTCTACACTGTGGGCTGACAGGCTCAGTAACTAATTACTAGTTTTCCAACGAAAAAAATACAAGGCAAAAATAGATCTGAAATATAAATTAAAATGGTTCTAGCCTACCTTTTCTCAAAATCCTATACAAATCCTAGAAAGCTTAATGTAAAAATCATGCTGTGTTCACGCTTGTCTGAACAAGTTTGCACTGAACTCATCAACTTTGACCTAATTCCTCAAACAAAAGTCTGCTTACTGTCCCCAGAGTCATCAAAGGTCACATTCCAAAGGGTTTATAAAGCCTTGTCCGTAGTCGCCATGAAACGCGCAGCTTTTCAACCGCTATTTATGCACGAACATCATCGAGCGTCGGCCGATTTTTCCCTCTCGTGAGGCTTGTTCTTTCGTCTCTTGCCGCAAAATCTCTACTTTTCACAGAAGAAATGAAACTATATAATTTGGACACATTCGCGGCATTAATTGCAGAATTGTGTGCGCAATTTTCCTGGGCGATTGGATTCGGACACGCTCGTAGTAACTGGATGATGTCATGGGCGTCTTTTAAACTTTCCCAGTGAGGGGCGAACAGTTTTTTAGACCGGTGAGAAAAAAAAAGTGTAGTTCTGGATTCAGCGTGTCAGAGTGTTCATGAATGAACACTCCACTAAACATTAAAATTCAAAGAGAAGCCAGAAGCAAATTAGGTCTTCTAAGCAGTTTTATTTTATGGTTGCGTTTACGATTGTTACCCAACTTTACGGGTGTTTTTTTTTTCTTTAGAAACGTTACCAAACAAAGCAGATAATCACAAGTTTAGTGTTTTTGTCTTCGGTAATGTGAATAATCTTTCTCTAGAGGCTACTCACTACCAATTTAAAATGCAGGCTGTGGGACACTGATACAAAAGTAAAATGACGTATGACATTATTAAAAGTGAAGTGACTTTATTACGTTAACTTGAATTTAACAAAATGATGCAAAAGTAATTTTGTATAAAGTCGATGGTCTATCTGAGTGAGCAAAACTGAGTATTCTCCTTTCAATATCTTCTACCCCAAGCGCATTAGTTGAAAGTACCGGGTTTCAATATCATGGTCACTGGGAAAGAAGAAAATGTAAATAAGAAACTTGTTTCCTCTGAAAATACCACCTACCTCTGCATACTCTAATTGCAAATTTGTGGAGCTACACATAAGGGTTTACAAACGACGACGGGATTTTCAAATTGTTCATGATTTCATTTGGAATTGTTTGCTCCAGGTTTGCTCAGTAATATTATATATACTTAGATAGAAAGATTTATTGAGCAGCCCGAGGGCCATAGCTACAAATAATCACAATAAAGATCACACGCCAGAGAAAACGCACAAGACAAAAAAGGAAAGGAAAAGGGAAGAAGTATTTAATCAAAACAAATTTTTAGATGGAGATACATACAAATTCTGACCTTTGGTCACCTTTGTTTTGGTTGTTCTTATGATGGCTCGACGATATAAAATAAAATCCGAACTTGGTTCTTGATACGTTACACAGGTTGAATGAAACAAAATGATACAATACTAATTTTGTCCGATGTATATTGTGGTTTATCTGTGTGAGTTTAGACTGAGTAATATCTTTTCAATACCGTCTGCCCAATTGCTTTAGTTTAAAGAGAAAGTGAATTGTCGGATCTCAATATTAAGGTGATAGTGAAAGTAGGTAAAGTAAATACAAAAACTGTTTCTTCTGCAAACAGTACCTACCTACGCATACTCCAGCAGCATTGCAAATTTGTGGTGCTACACATGCGGGGTTACAGACGGCGGCTGCAGCGGCTTGAAAATAAATGGTAGAATAAGGACAAAGACAGAATAAACAATTGAAACATTTTGGGTTGTTAAATGGTCTATCCGTTTGAATTAGATTTGAGTAGGTTTACCTCAGTACCTTACTATTATTTGGTATGTCCCATTTTAGGTGGTAAGTCCAAGGGAGTTAAATTTTCATGTTGCGTTTGAATTCCTGAAACATAAACTTCTTCAATATAACCCTCATTAGAACCTTCTTCAGCTTAGAGATTAAATTTAATTTTAAGTCAAAGTCTCAAGGTCGCTGCGGAGTAAAAGTAAAAAAAAAATCATTTGTTTTGTAAATGAACCCACGAAATGGACAAGGTGACATCGGAGTAAAAGGAAAAAAGGAAAAACGATACGAATACAAATCAGCATTTATGACTACAATTTGGACTTAATTTCTAATTAGGCATATAAAATTCATGAAAAACATCATGTAGATGATGAGCTGGATAACTAGATGTTTTTAGCAGAGACCCAGACGTCCTCTCCAGTGACAGAATAACACCTTGCACGCAGAACTTCTGAATTAACTTACCCCGTATGGAAATAATTAAGTCGTAAACAGTTGTTAACGATCGTTTACAATTGTTAACAATTGTTTACAGTTGTTAACGATCGTAAACAATTGTTAACGATTGGAAACGGTTGTTTACGATCGTAATTTTACGATCGTTTTTTTACGATCGTAATTTAACGATCGTTTTCAATTGTTTCCGATCGTTTTCAACTGTTTTCGATCGGAAACAATTATTTTTATTTTCAAGACGATAAATACAGACCTGATTTCTAACTACGGCAATAAGAAAGTTGATTAGTGTTTAGTTTTGCATAATCAAAATAGTTTAACAAAAAGCTGAAACTAAAATCCCAATCGTAAACGATCGGAAACAACTGTTTTCAATCATAATTTTACAACTGTTTACGATCGTTTTTTTCAGGTGTCATTAAATAACTGTTTACGATTGTTTTTAGTTGTTTTCGATCGTAAACAATTGTTAACGATTGGAAACGGTTGTTTACGATCGTAATTTTACGATTGTTTTTTTACGATCGTAATTTTACGATTGTTTTTTTACGATCGTTTTTTTACGATCGCAATTTTACGATCGTTTTTTTACGATCGTAATTTAACGATCGTTTTCAATTGTTTCCGATCGTTTTCAACTGTTTTCGATCGGAAACAATTGTTTTTATTTTCAAGACGATAAATACAGACCTGATTTCTATCTACGGCAATAAGAAAGTTGATTAGTGTTTAGTTTTGCATAATCAAAATAGTTTAACAAAAAGCTGAAACTAAAATCCCAATCGTAAACGATCGGAAACAACTGTTTTCAATCATAATTTTACAACTGTTTACGATCGTTTTTTTCAGGTGTCATTAAATAACTGTTTACGATCGTTTTTAGTTGTTTTCGATCGTAAACAATTGTTAACGATTGGAAACGGTTGTTTACGATCGTAATTTTACGATTGTTTTTTTACGATCGTAATTTTACGATTGTTTTTTTAAGATTGTTTTTTTACGATCTTAATTTTACGATCGTTTTTTTATGATCGTAATTTAACAATCGTTTTCAATTGTTTCTGATCGTTTTCAACTGTTTTCGATCGGAAACAATTGTTTTTATTTTCAAGAAGATAAATACAGACCTGATTTCTAACTACGGCAATAAGAAAGTTGATTAGTTTTTAGTTTTGCATAATTGTTTTTTCAAGTGTCATAAAACAACTGTTTACGATCGTTTTCAGTTGTTTCCGATCGGAAACAGTCGTTTTCAATCGGGAAAATTTGGTTCGGTTTTCAAGACCTGAAACAAGACCTGAATCTCAACAACGATAGAAGGGAAGTTATTCTTTTTTTAATGTGCAAACGATCGAAAAGTTTAACAAAAATGGAGAATCTGAAATCCCGATCGTAAACAACTGTTTACGATCGTTTTCAGTTGTTTATTTATAATAAATAAATAAAAGCCGTGGAAATGCTTGAAGTTGAGAACTGTCATCCGTGTTTTTGCTACTTTCACTTTTTTTTGAAGCGCAAAATATTTCAAAAGCATCTTTCGTAGTCGAAGCCCCCTCTATGGTGCTAAACCTTCCTCTGGTGATTTTTTAAGAGTGTTGCCGTTTAATCGATAATTTGGGAAACAAAAATATTTGCCTGTATATGCAACAACGCAAATATCCATCGATACTATCACAGAAAATGAAAGGTTCGTTGGGGTTGGAATACTTGGATAGAATAGAAGTCGTTGCAGTTCAGGGCCAGGGACTAGGCTAAGGGTGGGGGTGCAGGGTAAGTTGAAACACCCAGTCGGGAAACACCCCTTCCCGATCGTGAAAATTCGATGGAAACAACAGTTCCCGGCCCTTAAAGTACGATAATACGATTGGAAACAACCGTTTCCGATCGTAAAAATACAATCGTTAACAACTGTTTCCAATCGTAAAAAAACGATCGTTTACGATCGGAATGTCCCATAATACAATTGGGAAAAAACGATCGTTTACGATCGTTTCCGATCGTAAAAATACGATCGTAAACAACTGTTTTCAATCGTAAACGACTGTTTCCAATCGTAAACAACTGTTTCCAATCGTAAACAACTGTTTCCAATCGTAAAAAAAACGATCGTTTACGATCGGAATGTCCCATAATACAATTGTAAAAAAACGATCGTAAACGATCGTTTACGACTTGAATTATTTCCATACGGGACGGAGCTTACAGATTATGAATTTCAAATACCGGTGCCTCATTTTCTAGTTTAAGAACTCCTCTTTTTGCCTGTTTTTTCCTTATTGAAGGTCTAGACGAACAGTTAGTATTCCTTACAACAGTCTGTAAATTCTTAAAAAGTCTGTAAACTGGTGACTACCGACTACCTGATCAAATGGCAGATCATATCTTTAAACTCTGGTTTCTTCAAAGATTCATTACTTTCTTACCTACACATTTCCCGTCTGTACCAAGCGTAAATGGATCATTGCACGTGCACAATCCAGTACGGGAGTCACAAGTCCCTGTTCCACTGCTTGTACAAAAACCATCACCGAGTCCTTGGCATAAATCTGAAAGAAGAAGTAGTACAAAAACAAAGTAGTTTTCCGGACACAAACAGCGGCGGTTTGCAGCACTTTGGTCGAATCCTAGACAAGGCCCAAGAGTTACGTCTGTTAGAAATGACAGACCAGAGAGACCAGAGACACAGCACCACAGGTGAAAAACCTTACGAATTTTCTGAAACATAACACCTGATTTTTGTAAGGCAGAAGTCATTTATTTTATCTTTAGTTTTCAAAGCAAAGCCCCGTAGCAGCTTCTTACGATTGAACACAGAACAAAATTAAAAATAGCGTCGCATGCGACATCTATTTGTCTTAGCCTTTAAATTGTAACAATATTGATCATCACACCGTCTTTTTTTTATCCCAAATGAAACTGTGGGCAACCCATAACATCAAAGATCTTTCCGCCTGACTTGGCTCACAATAACTCTTGAGTTGGTGTTTGAGACAAATTTGCTGGAAGTTGATACAGGACCTCACCCTTTCCACAAAAAAGTAATCGTCATCCAAATTAAAGTAGTTTTATAGAGTAAATTCGCAAAGTAGATTTGACTCAGTTCTTATGTGCTTAATACTGGACGGCTACATGCAACTTAATCATTTAACTTCCTCTCAGTTCTCACGAAACCGAATTATTTTCGAACCCCACCATGCAGAAAAAGCAAAAGAAATCAAGTATTTCATTCTAACTGTCTAAAACTGTTGAATTTGTGAGTGGCAAGCAACACATTTCGGGAATTAAATAGAGAGACTTTGATATAAAACCAGATTATGTTCTGTCGTGGGGGGGGGAGTGGAGGGAGGGGGAGTCCGGATTATTGAGGTGTATATAAATTTCGAACGGTTTGTCAGATCTTAATAAACCTTGATATTTGGAAAGACGTGATGTCTCGGATGTTGTACCTTAAATCCGAACCGGATTCAATGACTGTAAGGGGAGCTGGTGGGAGACCGGTAATCTTGTGACACGCATTGAGTGGAGGGATTGGATTTAAAATTTGTGGGAGAAACAAGGAACAATCCCTAGATATATCATTGACAGGACTGGACCGGACTCGGACACTCTGGGAGGACTTGAGGGAGACCGGAAGTCCGTTGACACCAATTTAAGGTACTCTAGATGTTCTAGGACGATGGAACTTGGCAGGCGTATGAGGTACCCGACCAGACCTTGACCTCGACCCCGACCTTGGATATCGTCACTATGTTCAGAGCCGAGGGAGGGAGAACCCAGAATGTTTTGACACGCGTAGCTTCTGAACGGGTGATCGGATCTGGATGAAATTTGAAAGTGGGTAAGGACAAGTGTCTCAGATCCTCCATTTTAGGTGTGGAACGTATTCCATAAGTGCGGGGAAGTCAGAGAGGGGACCAGAAATCTTCTGACACGCTTAGAGTAGAAAGGTTGAGACGAAGCTTTGTGGGAAGAAAAAGCAAAAGTCCTAGAGACTTCGTCTGAGGGAGTTTAGGGGGACGGAAATTTCAAGACACATTTTGACTGATGGGATCGGGATGGAACTTGGTGGGAAGACCAAGCAAGTCCTCTAAATAAATCATTTGCAGAAATGGATAGATTCGGGCAATACTTACAATTATTTTCTAATACAAATGAATCCTTCAAGAGTTCATCTTAACCTTCAATGCAAAGTTAAAAAAACATCTTTCACCAAAAGATAATTTTCATGATCCAATTACCATTCATGCCTCAAGTGCTTCTCTTGCAAAAAAATTCTTAGCCCGCTTAAAGTTCGCATCATAACTGTAAAGTGCAAAAAATCGAAATACGATAGACTATCATGATCCCAATGGTCTCCTGGTCATTTGTAAATCAAGTGATTTGCTTACAAATGATTGCAATTAACCCACGAATGTACAATGCCGACTTTCATCGTCTGACCCAACCTTGAAAGTGCCATATTAGCTTCTAGCTCTTGTTTAACTGTCATTAGTTATTCTGCAAAGCTCAAAACCTACGATTGTCATTCTGACAAACTGAAAACACACAAGTGGAAAATCTCTCGTGTCTGTACAACCAGAAACAGTTCGTTCCTTGAAGTCATGCTGGACAGGGCTAAACAGACAACCGAGAATACGATTATCTCAGACTCATAAGGTCAAACTATACTATCAACATTCTTGTAAGCTAAAAATAACACGACTGTCTAAAAAAGACAAAGTGCAAGATTCTCATTCAGGCAAACTCTAAAGATACGACTGAGAGCATGATTTTTTTATGCTTACAGGCTCAAATCGTATGACTTTCATTCTGGAAAGCTTAGATTATGGGTCTTCAAGTCCCATAAGCTGTCACAGTAACACCGAAATACTGCAAAGCTAAAAAAATAAGACTCAGAGCACGTTTCTCCCGAGAATCACAAGGTTAAAAAATACTATTGGTATTCGGACAAGCTGAAAAGAGCACGGCTGTCATACTGACAAGCTCGAAGCGTGATGCTGAAAACTTGAGTCTTTAAAGGAAAAAAGGGAGGTGCGTCAACCACCTCACACACCGTCTCGAACCGTCCCTGGCTACTAACCAGTGAAATTGACACAGGAATATATAATCCCTGAGCCCAATCTGACTTGGGAACATCTACTCATACAAGGAGAAGAACGGAAACGTCAGCTACATATGCTATGGCAGTGATATTTCTGCCCTTCTTGGCAAGGGTCCTTGTCAGGCTGTCATAAGGCAGATAAAACGTTAAGGAATGTAAGAAATGAACCAGCAGTTAGTAACGGAAGCTTCTACCAACAATAAGTACCTGATTAGGACTATTTTTGAAGATCGGTGTGCTGAAAAAAATCGTGCTAAAAATATACAACTGTATTGAAGAAAAAAGAAAGAAGAAGACAGTTCACTTTACCTACGATAAGCGTTGGACAGGTATTAGTGCATATGGGTCCAGGAAAGTTTGCTCCAGAGGCTAAACATGCCACAGCAAGCTGTTGTGTTCCAGCGAATGTTGAAACATAGGAGGTGATGGTAAACGTAGATACAGTGGTCGCCTTTTTTTTTAATATAAATTTTCTTCCTTCTGTTTCTGCAGCGTTCTGAGACATGCTAGGTTCTACATCAGTTCCGCTATACACAACGCTGTCCTCTGGTCGCATCATTGTTTCAAGTGTATAGCCTTTTGAGTTTGAGTCCAGGAAACCTTCGCTGTATCTGTTCTCGTTTTCACGCTCAGCTGCTAATACTTGTGCGCGTCTGAAGTTCACCAAATGAATTGGCCACTGTGGACCCACAATCGGGTATTGAGGAAATGTATCAATGTCATCTCGATCACTAGTCAAGTTGTATGAAGGAACCCTGGAAAAACGGACCATAATTTTTCCACGAAAAAGAAACAAAACACCAGCCTACCAGAAATTCAGCTTTTCAAATTTTTTCACATTACTGCAAAAAGCTCTTTCTGTTTGATTGCACTGGTGACAGCAACTATAACAGTGCCCGCCTAATTTTTTATTCGCACTACCAGATGATCCCATGGTTATGTTTAGCTAACGCCTTGAAAATTTGAGAAAATTTGAGAAAATTTGAGAAAATTTGAGAAAATTTGAGATTCCTTTCGAAATAGCTCCTTTACGAATGAACCATTCCGACAGGTAGCCCATCATTCAAAACAACACAAAATTTAGACACCGTGGACCTATTAAGTGGCAATCGTGAACGCTATGGGCCCAATCGATTAAGATCCAGGTTCTAAGGTTATGCTACTGACAGAAGCGTTAGTAGCCAAGATGTTTGGGGGGGGGCAAAGTATTTACAGACTGGCTGGACTGTTATTGAGAAAAAAATGACTGTGTTGACAAAAAATCGGCTGATTTAGAAAAATGACAATTTTCAAGAAAAATCGATTTTTCTTAGAAAAAAAAATTATTTCTAAGAAAAAAATCGATTGTTTTAACTAAAACTCGCGGCACTTCCCGCATTCTCGGCTCTTTTTTACCCACTGGCCGACAACATTGGGGGGCGTCCCCCCTCCCCCCTAGTAGTGACACCTCTGGCTACTGAACATTCTATGGCTGAAAGGTGGGAGCCTCAAGAGGCATGTCAAAAAAGCACTTTCAGTATACAAATTAGAAATTGTCTTACCATGGATAAGGATTAAAATCGTTAGCCAATAATGGTTGGCTTCCAGAAATCGGGAACGCAAGAGGTTGTACAACGTAAGGTTCAGTGAGTAGCCAAGACATTTGTTTCTTCTTTCTATTCGTCGGACAGGGAGTCAGAGGCGTGACAGAACAGTAACACGTAGAATAACTTCCCACGGTGGAAGTTAAAGTGACTAGTGTAACGCTTGTAACTTCTTTCTTCTTCAGAATGACGCTTGGAACCACTTTCTTCTTAAGAAAGAAAAAACGACCCGCAGCCGAAGCATCGTCCTTGTCTGCAGGATAATTTCCAAATATTTCGTTTGGCTGCTGGAACGCGGAGAACGCAGACACACCGCTGACGGCAATCACGACACATATAAAAATATTCCTAGAATAAAAACTAAATTCTTATGTTCATACAGGTCATCAGTCATCACTTAGTATAAAATAATTCACAACGTTTTTGGAAATAATCTAAGTCGTTAACAACTTCAATATCGTTATGGACCATTTTCCAACCGAGAACATCTGTAAGCAATGCAAGACAGTTGTAAACTATAGTATTTTTATAATGAAAAACAGGTGTTCCCGATTGAAAACAATCGTAAGTAATTCAAAGCAGTTGCCAACAATTGTATTTTCAAATGAAAATAGCAATTTTCAGTGTTTTTGTTAAAAACAGCTGTTCCCGATTGAAAACAATTGTAACAATTGTAAGCAATTGCAAAATTGAATATCCAATTGTTTTCTACAACTTTTTACTTTCACAGTACGATTATGGGACATTTCCAACTGAAAACCACTGTGAAATATGGAAAATAGTTGTAAACTATTGTATTTTTACATTATTTGAATATAAGTTAAAACAATTCAATTTAAAAGAACTGGAAAAATCTAAATTTTTCCTGTTGTTTCCAGCTGGTTTCACATATTTTATTTTTCCAAGAGGACAATCGGCTATATATCCAGCTGTAAATTTGCAACTGGATACAGTCGTTCCGTATTGTTTTACTACAACGGATTTTTCCCATAGGAGTATTGACACATTTCCAGCTGGAGACTTATTAGTGGATTGTTCATTCATTTATGAGCAATCCACTACACTTAGTGTTCATTTATTAACAATCCACAGTTTTAACTGTTTATTGTGGAGCTCATGACTGATAAACCAGTGAAGGTATCAATCTTAAACTTGGGACACTTGCGGGTATTTGGGTCTAGTTGCGTTTCGGGAGTCCCACCCCCCACACCCACCCGGTTCAGTGGCAAATGGGAACATATTGCCCAGTAGGTAATGTGCATAACCTGACTAGAGCTGGACAGAGGACGATGAACTTCCTTATACTTGTAGATCCTACGGTTAGGAATTACTTTTAAAGTTGCACCTCCACCACTCACTCTGTTCATGGGCAACTGAGCCCAGATTATCCAAGATTACTTAGTGACCCGTGACTGGAGTAATCAGGTAGCAAGTTGAAACATAGAAGGTTTGTGAGGATTGGGGTCTCTTTTGCTTTTTGGGGGCCGCAAACCCCACTCCCACTTGTTCTATACCGTTTGTTAATGTTTTTAACTTGACATTAACTGGAGATAGATCGATGAAATTCCTTGTGCTTTCAGATGTTATTGTTGGGAATATATATGTGGAGTTGAACCACCCTCCACGTTCATGGGCATATGGGCCAAAATTACAGATCAGTTAAGTTTTTGACCCGTGATTGGAATCAGACTCTTAGATGGTATATATGAGTATACCTGAGGATAAGTAGGTCTAGATACGCATTTTGGTTGGTCCCGACCCACCCCCACCCTCCCGTTCATGGGCAGCTGGGCCCAGACTTCCCATGAGTCAAGTTCGTCTATGACAGGTCTCAAGTTCAACTCTTGCATACTTGTGGAGAAATATGTATAGATGTCGATTTTGGTGCAACAGCAACAAATAAAACCACGCGACATGCTTCAATCCTTAATGAAAAGCAGGAGACTGGACGTTTCTGTCATATGATCGATGATATGCCGTTCTTAATGAAGTTGTAACTAAGAGGGTATGGCGGCACTACGATTTGGTTTATTGCACTTATTATTACCTTTCCAATGGAAAAGAGGTTTAAATGGTCGGACTGGTGAGTCAGGAATATATACATACAGTATTGGAAATGAAACTGTTCTTGCAAGATCTTCAATTTTTTTTTAATTTGTACATGCGGTTTTTTTACATTAAAAGCTTTTAAAGCGGTATGATTTCAAATTAGGTTATTTCGATACTTTTTTGGTTAGAGGATGTGAAATTTCTTGGTTCTAACGCTGTCTGTGTATAAGATGTGATAAACGTTTTACTTTCACGCTCCACGTTTGAGTGCTTGCGCACTTGTATTCTAATATTTTCTTAAAAAATTATCCATGCGTTTTACTACATAATACTATTAGATAGTAACACGTTTTTCCAAAGTTATCTAGTAATGTGCAGCCCAATAAGCATTTACAAGGAGACAATTCAGCACTATGGGATCTGACAAGCTTATTTTCCAATTTGTAAATTTGAACCTATTTCAGAGCTGACAAGTTTATTGCCGAATTTGTGAATTTGAACCTATTTCAGTTTGAAAAAAAAAACATTTGTTCATAGCCACAAAAAGTGAAAACAATTGTTTTAATTTACATTTTTATTAAATTGGATTCAGTTTTATTTTTCAGACTCACCGCTTTAAAAGTACTGTTTTCAAGTGTTTATTACAAAACTTCTAATTCATTACTACGGTCGTGTACTTCATTACTACACAACCCATTGTTTCCAATCGAAAACCAAAAAACGCGATTGGAAAAAGTTATTCAAATGTACGCGAACCAAAATGCTATTGTAAAATTCCAATTGGAAACTAATATTTTTTCCAATCTTTTTCAGGCGATTTTCAGGATTAAGATAATCCTGAGGAATGTTTCAGATTTCTTATAACGCAAAACATCTAAAACCAAAACCAATTGTTTCTGATTGAAAGCCATTGAAAACGATTGAATATAATTGTTTAAATAAAGTTGAAAAAACACACTTTTGAACATTTATTTTACAAGTCGGAGAGTTACAATTTCATCCAGTTGAAACCGTACAACTGTTTTCAGTTGTTCTCTTTACGAAACCAGACCAATTGTTTCCGATAGCAAAAACAACTGAAATCGACTGGAAACCTTTGTGACATACTTGAAACAAAATAATATCGTAAACAGTTGTAAAATTGCAAATGGAAACAACCGGAAATCGTATCCAATTGTAATTTTAGATCTTTCTACAGTTCTTTTGTTTACATAATAAGAACAATTGTTTTCGACCGAAAAAACAACTGAAATCGACTGGAAACCGTTGTAGAATTACGATTGTTTAAATAAACTGGAAAAGACAAACTTGTAAGCAGTTATTTTGCAAGTCATGGAATTACAATTTCATCCAATCGAAATTGTACGACTGTTTCCATTTGTTATGTTTACGAAACCAGACCAATTGTTTCCGATCGTAAAAACAACTGAAATCGACTGGAAAACCGTTGTTACATACTTGTAACAAAATAATATCGTAAACAGTTATAAAATTGCAAATGGAAACACCTGGCAATCGTATCCAATTGTAATTGTACAACTTTTCACAGTTGTTTTGTTTACATAATAAGAACAATTGTTTCCAGCCAAAAAAATTAAAATTGTTGGAAATAGCTGCTTAGACAGACTTAAAAAACACACACTCTCAAACAGTTGTAGAATAACAGTTAAACAAATCGAAATTTTACAACTGTTTACATTGTTCTGTTTATGAAACCAGAATAAATGCTTTCTATACAGAACAACTGAAAACGGTTGTAAACACCTGTTTGGATAGACTTGAAAAAATAAATTGTAAAAAGTTGCATAATTACAATTGGAAAAAATTTCAAGTAATTGAAATTTTACAATTACCAATTCTTTCCGATCGTAATCAACCGAAACCGATTGGAAACCATTGCTTGTATAGATTTGAAAAACACTTGTAAAAGTTGTAAAATTGCAAATGAAAACGATTGCAAAAAATCGTATCCAATTGTAATTTAACAACTGTTTACAACTTTAACAACTTGGAAAAACGATTATAAAATTAAGATCAAATTCAACTTCTTTTGATTTACAGTAGTGAAATGGTTCAACAAGGTGATGTCTGTAAGGTTAGCAATGTGCTTCCCCAGCAGACGGAGTGACGTAGAAATTGAAAGCTATTATTTCCTGCTATCACCTTGTAAATCGATATTTTACTAGGTGTTTATGAAAAGTGTTAATAATGAGACGATGAAGGACCAATGATCTAAATGGGGAGTATCTATACTCTAGGCTACACCTTTTAATCGTTGTATTTTGTAGTGTTTATACAAAACTAAGAAATATAATTTCATACTTTTTGTGGGTATTGTTTCCTCTGTCAGTGAATTTAAATGTGTTGCGTTGCAAGAGCAACATTGGTTTTGTCCCGTTTTTATGGCACTTGCCCTCCGGCCAAGTGTCATATATCGATCACATTTCCGTCGGTCGGTCCGGTGATCGTGAGTTAGGGCATTTCCACTTCCTCGATCCGATCATCGTAGGGGGAGTGGGGGGAGGAGGAATCCGGAATATTGAGGCATGTGTAACTTTCGAATGGGTGATCGGATCTGAATGAAACTTGATAACTGGAAAGAACTCATGCCTCAAATATCCCGTTTTACGTCTGGACCGGATCCAACCACTGTGCGGGAAGAGGGAGGGATACGCTTAGAATGAAAGGATCGGGATGAATCTTACCACAGAGTGGAAAAAACATTTTTAAGAAACGATACATTGATACGCAGGATCATTCTTTGCTATGCATACACTTCATATGAGGAGAGCCTTAAAACCCTAAAATTACAGTCTCTCTCCGAAAGGCGCCACCTTCTCGCAATACAGCTCGGACAGGATTGTCTCCTGTCTCCTGATCATCGGGACATTCTACCGGAACTAGCGCCGATGCGTGAGCAGTCAACAGCAACACGTCTTGGAAACAAATGCGAAGAGAAGCTCTTCCTAGCTAGCCCCCCGCTTCAGTCATCCCAGCGCTACCTCAAGTCGTTTGTCCCCTACTTGATCAGAAATTACAACGAAAAAGTCTTAAACACCTGAAATTTTTTAGACCATTTTTGGTTTTGTTTTTTTATAAGTTTGCTATTCTCCCGAATATTTGGGACTTCGTAATAAATCTTTTCTATTCTATTCTATTTTGAAGATCCCCACTTTAAGAGGGCCCATGATCATCTGTGTCCCAAGTATTTTGCTTAGAAATTCAGTTCTAGCCCCCTTAATGTTCGCATGTTAGCCAACAAATGCAAAAAAAATGTACTATAGAGCAAATAATACACTTTCATGACGCAAGGGCCCATAACAATTTGTGTAGCAGTGGTTTTGGAATTTGGCACGGTTGGAATTTTGGCACGGTTGGAATTTTTTTCTTTTAACATCAGGGCAATACCAGAAAATTTTGGCACTGGGTAGGATAGGACTGATATCATGGGACTGCACAGTGTACTGGTGTTATTAATAAATAATAATAATACCTTAAGTTGTCCATACCTATTCTAGAAGCGATGCTTTACAGTCCTGAGAAGACTAAAATAAAATTACTAATGTTCACACCAATCCAGCACCAATCCTATTGATCTGGATCTTTGGTAAAAAGACGCGTGTTAGGTCTTTGCCTCAAGTGCCTCAACGTTTGCTCCTAATTGCTTCCTGATTCATCAAATGCCGCATTCCCTTGGGCTTCATCGTCTTTGTGAAAGGTCGCGATAAAATAAGTATCTGACCCGAGATTGAAAGTCGTTTTATTTGTATAATCCTCAGAAATCAGCACTGTTTGAACTTCCCGCCTTTTCTGGCTACTTCATCACTTTTGCTCAGGAGGTAACGCTTAATACTGCAAGAGGCAACACGCGAAGCGTCACCCAGTCTCCACCCCCGGTAAATAATGCCGGCTAGAAGGAGACGTAGGATGCTGGCATCAAGGTTCTGCGAGTTTTCAATTCTCTCCCTTATTTATTCTTGGTAGAACTGTTGAAAACCTGGATGATTCATTGTTGGAGAGTTATTCGAAAAGAAAATGTCACTAAATCGATAAATCAACCTGAACATGAAAAAAAAATCTGAACCTGAATGATACTGTTTAGGCGTACAGACTATTCAAGAAGCAGGATTTTTGTAACTTAGAAACCATGTTGAACTGACATCACTCACCAGATTAACCGATAGACAGACCGATAGAGGGAAACAACCAATAAAGAAAGAAAGACAATACTACAGATTTAAGAATTAGGCTTTATTCACAAATGAACTAGAGAAATTACGGCAGACTGACCGACGACGAAGGGCATTTTAGCCGAAGGCTGCAAGCACAATTTTTCTTTTCCTTATTGGTTGTCATTTAGGTCTTTAGGTGTAAGGTCGAAGCTATTTAGGTATAAGAAATAGGTCTTATGTACAAATGAATAATAAAAGGAATGACTAACAGATCGGTTAAAGGACACCTGAATGAAGAGTACCAAGTATCATCCCTATCTGTGTGACTTCCGTTAACATTGCCAACAGAAAACCCAATCCAAATACGAAATAGTGTTTCCAAGCTATGATTTTTGCTCCATTTTGCATCTGTCCTTATTTCAGTACCGAACAATTTTAGAAATGAACAAAAGTCTCCAATCAACCATTCTTCTGGAAAAAATTTTAACCAGTTAAGCCAAAAGTATATCGAGAAGAAATTCCAATACGATCCGGCCAGCGTTCTGCAAGATTTGAATGAATTGCGCTTTTTGTCTTGGAGTCTGCATGTGCAAACCTCCAGAAACGAACATCCCTATTTTGAAAACGTCACGCTCAGGAGAAGAATGCTCTCGGTGGCCATGTCTGTAAATGCATTCTCCATGATGTGTTCAAGTATGGTTTCATTGTTCAGGTGTCCTTTAACGGCAAAAAAAGTGATCGGTATATGGCATTTGAGCCAAAGATTGAAATTGTCATAGAAAACTGCATGAAATAAAGAAACATACATAAATATTTATAATGTAAAAAAAAGGTCTTAATCAGAAACAAATTATAAAAATAATGACTGACAGACCGACCGACGGCAGAGGGATTGGTATATGGTACTCTAGGCAAAAGCTAGGGGTGATAATAATAACACATATAACCCGGATACCATGCGATAAATCGGAACATATATATTTATGACTGTACAATCATTAAAAAGAAGTAAAGTATGAATACTATGGATAGACTTAACGACTGTTTTTTCAGCTAAATCTCTGGAATTACGCACGATAAAAAATATGTACCAATCACGTATTCCATAAAGAATGATTGACAGATCGAACGACGGCAGAGGGATTGGTATTTGGCACTTGACGCGAAGGCTGCAAGTGCCATAAAAATAACAACCCAGGAAGAAGAATAAGAAATAAATATTATGTAACAAATTGGTCTTATTAAATAAATTTATTGTACTACATTCAGGACTGCACAGTAACTTAAGAATATTATGGATGGACTTAACGACCGTTTCTGTATTTTTCAACTAAATCTCTGAAAGTATAAAGTGTGCACCGATACAAGTGTTATTTAATTTCTTCGAAACAGAATAATCGAAAAGATATTACATCATTAATATTGACACATAGTTAAAGAATTGAAATCTATTACCATTTTACATTTGGGATGTCTGGGGATACCCTACGAAGTCGGTACTTCAAATCACTGCTACCGCGAAATCATCTAGTTGCGCTGCCCAGAAACATCAACCGAGTTGAAATCGGACAAAAAGAAAAAAGCATTTGGCCTGTGGATGCGTAAAAACTACAAAAGTAAAATGTGTTGTATATTTCATATAAGGCTTTATATAACATTCAAACTGGTGATCGGATCTTTATGAAACTTGATATTTGGAAAGACCTTGTGTCTCAAAAGTCTCAATTTAAGTCTGGACTGGAGCGGTAGAGTTGGAGGGGGGAACCGGAAATCTTGTGACATGCTCAAAGTAAAGAGATTGGCATGAAACTTGGTGAGAAGAACATATAAGGCTTTTTATAACATTCAAACTGGTGACCGGATCTTTATGAAACTTGATATTTGGACAGACCTTGTGTCTCAAAAGTCTCAATTTAAGTCCGGACTAGATCGGTATAGAGTTGGAGGGGGGAACCGGAAATCTTGTGACATGCTAAAAGTAAAGAGATTGGGATGAAACTTGGTGAGAAGAACAAGAACGAGCCTAAGATACATCGCTGAGAGAACCGGAAAGATTTGAACACTGTGGGGTTTGGAATCCTGGAGATGGCGAGTTTAAGATACTTCGTTTTCGTTTTTAAGGGGTCCTGTTTTCGGTTAGCCAGATGCGTTCTCTTTTCGTATTCAAGGGGTCTTGTTTTTGTTAGCCATAATGGTTCGGTGGGCGGTGGCAAGGGGTCCGTGGTCCCGTTTTCGGTAGGACCCTTAATCGAGATCAGGTGACTCTTTCTGGTTAGTGCTGCAAGGAACGGGATCTGCCTTCCCGACACGGTATATAGATGAAGACCAATTTTAAGAGATCAGCGGACCAACTGACCGACGAAAAACCCAATCGGCGTAGGGTAATTTATTTAAAAGCCGTGTGTTTCTGACAAATATATTAGAAGATAATTCAAGGGGGATGGGGGTAAAATTTTTGACTGCCAAAGGGCCATGAACAGGAAAACCAAGGATATTCATTTAAATACCTCCCAAAAAATTCCGGTCTCGTTGACAAAAGAAGAGAATAATCTGCCTTACATGCTCTGACACAATAAGATGCTCACTTCTGTTTCTTTGACCAATAATGCTAGGCCGACTGAATTCGTTCAGTTTGTAGTCCGGAATATATACAGGACCTTAATTTGCAAGTCATACCATGTTCTTAACAGTAGTATTTTCACACGTCGATCCGTGTTGACTTAGCTGACTTGGTAACATTTCACGCATCCGAAATAGGAAAGCATAGGGTGGGTTTGCTATTTTTTTAGTCTCAGTTTTGATTCTCGTGTGAATGATTGTGGTTTTCTTGTATGCGGCTATGAATAAATTTCGTATCGTCTTCATATTAATTTTTAAGCAAAATTTCCTTCAGAATTTTACAATATTGTAAAGCGGACAATCTTTATCGTGACAAATAGTCTATTTAGACAATTCGTCACGATAAAGATTGTCCGCTTTACAAGTCATCCGTCATAAATCTTGTCCTCTGCCTATTGCCATACAACAAACTGAGATTTTATACGATAAAAATAATGCGAGGCACCTTTCGACAACGGTTAGAAGGGCTGGGGGTCAGATTTGTGGGAGGTAAAGATTGTATTAAAGTTTAACCGAAAAGGGCTAGGATAGGACAAGTTACCCATCACTTATTCACTTTAATTGGCTTGAAGACCCGCTGAAAATCAGTTACTTCGTTGTTCCACTATTCACGAATAATCGATTTTCAAATAGTGGAATTTCCGTGTGATTTGTGGTGCCTCTATGCGCTTGTATTTTGTTGTATGCCTTACGAGAAAGATTTATAAATTTTTTTTGTTCAGGCACTAAGCGATCTTCACCAATCTCACCACTGCCCACTGAAAAGCCGCATTTGTGTTGAGATTAAAATTTCCCGCGTCATAGTAGAATTTACGCTGTGGGGACGGCTGGAGATACTCTGAGCATCATAACTAGAGCAGATAGTAGAAAATCAAAAAATCCCTTTGCAGAATCCAAATAATTCAGTGTATCCAATTAAATGACACACAAATGAGTTGGCTTTTCAGTTAAACTTTAAGTAATAACATTTTCTCGAACAACTATGTGATGGTACATCTGCCTTTTTCCCACGGGAAGTTATATTATGACAATTACTTTTGTGGAGGCTCATACGATATCGGAACAATCTCCAGAGAGGCTGATATTACTTGTATCCGAAGAAATTTATCGAACACTTTTCCTCAAATACTGAAAAGTAGAAGCTGATTTAAAAAAAGAAAATAAAAATGTTACTCGCAGTAAAAAGAACTTAAAAAACTAATATAGAATTTTGTTTTTGTTTTGTTTTTTTAAATGAAAGAATATCTTACTTTCTTAGCCAACTAGCCTAGGCCCTTGGTCATACCTTGTCAATTGTCACATAAAATTTCCACTGAAAATATAACTTGTCGACTGAAACAACATCATACTATACTTTGTTTTCCAAAACCTAGTTATTCAGCAATGATTACCGTCTTTTTCCTAAATTTTCTCTCGATTTTCTAAAAATCCGTGAGCCACCGACACGTGCTTTTTTAAGGTTGCCACTTTTCTCTTAAGGAACCGTGACATCTGTCAGCACAAAAACAATGATATTGAATATGAAACTGGGTACTTTAAACCACTTTTTTATTTTTTCGATTAAGAATTTATTCGTAAAAACAGTCATTTTTTTCTTGGAGACGGTCGATTTTTTGTCGAAACAGTCGGCTTTACATAAAAATTACTATGAACAAAAAATCTTGGTTTACCAAGATTCGAGGTTCTTAACCTAAATTTTTGTTTCTAAAGATACGAACTCGTTTTAGTATGCATGGAAAGCTTGTTTATTCAACTTTTAGAATTTTTCCAATGACTTCCGTCTACTCGTTTCTTGGTGAGATCTTAAAAGTTATGACCTCTTCAAGTGTCGAAGTTGCCCCTACCATTGGGCGACTTCGGACGCTTGTGGGCCATTTCCGAATATCTAATAATTCATGTTTGAAACAGCGTATTCACTCCCTGCTAAGTTGCAATCTAAGCTTGATCGGACGAAAATGGGGAGCAATATTGAGGTTTGAGTTTCTTTCTTAATCAATCATCGCGTACTAAATCAACATAATCCTTGTCCAACGTTTTGATAATTCTGTGAATTTACTTGACAAAACGTTTCTTCTGGAATACATGGCATTTCTTTTAGATAAAATGAGAGAAAAACCCTCATTAAACTAGCGGAAAAAAGATACTGAATCATTTAATTATTTTTTACTTTTTATTTACACACAAGTAAATCCTTTGCAATTTCCTTCTGCTGGTACCTATTTTAATGCCGCCGATATATCTACTTAGGTGCGTTTTTTTTTCTGTAGTTTCGGTGTCGTTTTGCTGTAGTTTGAGTGTTACTAAAATGTAGTATGTGGAATGGACATTTAAAACATACTGTACTTTCATAACTGAAACAAAAGTACGTCAAACTACAGTGAAACTACACCGAAACTACATCCAATAAAACGCACTTCACGGCTGTATGATCTCTGGTCTAGAGAATGATTCAAAACCAACTCAATTAAGAACTATAGTGAAACCCGTTTCAGATACCTCTGGGTAGCTTTGCGGGGTAGTATAAAAGTAAAAGGCGTAAAGTACCCAACACGTAAACTATATGGGATAGTAAAACAATAAGTACAAAAGGTAGAATTTGTATGGGGAGGTAGAATAATTGTTGATAATTATGGTATCTTGGATTCCGCATACAGAGGTATGTGTCTTGGTTACGGTAAAGCTGTAGCACTATAGAACAAAGTAAATAGATTACTCCTAGGACTCATCTACAATACTTTGGTCACACCGTACTTTCTGTACATTTGCGGACCAGTGCGGACAGTGTGAAACCATAGAGCATCGCGCGAGATCTTGGGCTTTTAAACACACATACGAATCTTCGTTGACTCGCTTAACTTATTTACAAATGTTATAAAGTTTATTTAGTGTCTCGTTTTCCTTGTATTTAGTTCATTTTTTTTCTTCTGTTACTCCGCTCTTTCTTTTGTTGTATAGTGGGCCTCAATGAACTATTATTATTAATAAATACCAACTTTTACCGTTTATAATACTACTCAACAGAAAACCCTCCTTTCGAGTATAGGCGCTAAATATCAGTAGCCTAACAGAAAAATGTATAATGTCAAAGTCTGAAAAAAATTTCCAGGCATAGAACGGAGAGAAGCCTTTGAAAATGGTCAATAACGAAACTGATTTTCTACCTCCAAGTCCAACCAATTCCAGTTTTCAGGTTTGGAGAAACTCTTCCATCAGCAGATGGCGAAACCCGACACCATGAAACTTGTCTGAAGTTTCCCCCAAAAATCTTCCGGAGTCCCCCTTTATTGACGCCATTTTGAGAATCTAACATCATGAGTAAACTGTCAGACATTTCTTGATGAAAATTACCAGGCATATAGCAGAAACTTTCCACTTCTAATCCTGCTGACTTACTCATATTTCTGTGATAATTTGGAAAATATTCAATAAGTATTCGAGGTGTCATAATTTTCAGAGAGCATGTAAGAACTTCCCGACCTCTTTTCTCCGTTGTCCTTGACATAAAAATGCACAGCTTTCACTCAATGTGCACTAAATGAATGGCATCTGAAAACGATTTTCTGAATCGATTAGTTCAAAGATCTGTGTAAAAAGTTGTATGTACGGGTTGGCCTCCGTCCGATTGCGCCCCCAATTTTTTGGAAGAGCAAGGACTTAAATAAAGATTCAGTTACACACAGTGAATCAACTGTGGCTCCAATAGTTCAAATGCTGGTTTTACTCCTGCGCACCTTCGGTTGATAGTCTCATTGGTGATAGACCAAACCTTGTTAAGGTTTCCATAACCATCCTTGTCGGTGGCTTCTCGGTATTTCTCTTACTTGTACTGCTTCCGGAATGTTTGTTGGTGGTGGCCTTTCATCTTTTCCAGAACTGCAAGACACGGATAGTTGCTTTGGATAATCCGGCGTTTCTGGTGCTTTCGAGGCCACTTTTTCGCCAGTCTTTTGGTAGACTTGGTCTGGTGATATTTCCACACAACAAACTTCATGATCAAGCACAATCTTTGTTGCTTGTGTTTTTCTTCTTTATTTTGTTGTTGATTTATATGTTTGCGAGTTGCCTTATTTGGTCCTTAGTTCAATGAATAAAACAAAAAGACAGGGCATACTGAAAGACGGCATGCCTGAACCAGGAGGTATGTACCGTTTATACCTTTTTCTAGGACCCGTTTTTTGGCTTGCCTTCTTTTAGTTCTACAGCTTCTTAAGGAGAAAAAAGGTGCAGGACTCAAGTTCTAACGTGCTCTGTCCATGCTTTTTTTGAAGGCATGCCTTCATTTCGTTCTTGAGCATGTTCGTGGGCCTTCTTTACTTCTTAAGCTTGGTCGGATAAAAAAAAGGCAGGACCCGTGTTAGTCAGGTTAGGCGCCACAAGCCTTAAGACAGCAGGCCTATTTTGGCACGCGTGGTCTAGCATTCCCTTTTTTGGTCTCTCATGAGAATAGTCTCAGAGCTAATGCTTTAACTTTAGGCTTTAGAATTATGAACCCACTTTCTTGTGAGTCTTTTTTTAGGCTGTGGAATCGCGAATTACCACCCTATTTCATTCTTCTGAACTCTGCAGCAGTACCTTCTAAAAAGGCATGTCACATCGCGTGTTTCAGTACAAGGCTCTTGACATGGCTTGCGGCAACAAGAAGGCAAGTTATAACATCGGTCCTGCCATTTTTTCACGCGAAAAAGCTCGAGAACTAAAAAAATACAAGCGATCATGCCCAACAACAAAAAGAAGGCATGTGTCAACTAAAAGATATAGACAATGTACTTTAGAACATTGGTAGTACCCCTATTTTTTCTTTCAAGAAAAACGCGAAAACTAAAAGAAGGCGCGCCAGAAAACGTGTCCTAAGAAAGGCATAGTCGGTACATGCCTTCTCGTGCAGGCATACAGTCTATTAGTATGTCCTGCCCCTTTTCAGTAGGCGTTCCTCCTGCACCACGCCGTGCCGCACCGTGCCTCTTTTTAGTCAATTCCGTTAACAACTGGAAGCAATTGAAAACGACTGAAACGAATTAATTGTTCCCAAACGGGATAAGAAACCAACTATAGTCTTCTTGTCCCAAAGTAGGCTTATATGACCAGTAAGATTTTCTGCCGATGTCATTTTCCTCCTCTTCTCCCAAATTAAACAATCAGTTGGCTTTTTTTGCCGACGTCATCTCTCTTTCGTCCTCTTATCCCTAAGTGCATGACCAGTAGGCTCTGTACAACAACATGTAATTTCACGGTTTAATTTTTAGTGTCGTTGCCCCTACCCAGACAAGACCAAAGGTTTCGATGGGATCAACAAATTTCACTAATTTGTGGACTACCCGATCCAGACAATTGAATTTTTTTAATTTTGCTATTTCTCTATATTCAACCGCTTAAAAATGTTGCCGTTTTGGTGTTTTTTGAAAACTTACGGCCAAACATCTAGTCAAATGAGAAAAGCAAGTTCAGTTATGGACTAAGCAAACATATTTACTCCCATCTCTCATATCTAATTAACTTCAGAAAGGTCTTTTAGAAAGTTTTTTTTTGAAGACTGCGCTGTGTGTCATCAAATGTAAATGGCACAAAGGAGAAAGATCTTCTACTTGAAGATTTGCTACGCAGTTTGGACATTCTTTGTCTCCAAGAGCATCTGCTATCCGCCCCTAGTAGCGAAAGTTTACGCAAATTTCCGAAGCAATTTGCATTTATCCAGCCGGCAAGGAAAATAAGACGTCGTCTTTCTGGTGGGCTAGCCGTCTTTAATAAATCTACCAAGTTTTCAACACAACCAAAACTGTATCAGCCTGGACGTGATGCTCTTGCCGTTCGTTTAGATAATATTGTTTTTGTTAACACATTTTTATCATGTGACAGGCGTAACATTGCCTCAGATAGTTCATTTGCTAAGGCTGTTCAGAAAATTGGAACACTTATCTTAGATATTTCAAGGCAAGGACTAAAATGGGCTGTTGTTGGGGACGTCAATACTGTTCTTCTAACGCCTTCTGTACGTACTGAATTGTTTTTCAACTCTTTGCCTTTTATTCCCATAGTCCTATTGACAAGTTTTTACCCTTCTCATACATCCATAATCGACGCGCTACCGTCTCCAACCTCGATCATTTGATTTTTTTTCAACCCTCTGTCATTGACTGTATTGTGGAAGTTAATGAAGAGAAAATAGAGGATAACCACCTTCCTTTGTCTGTCCAGGAAGGCCTGGATCCAGAAACGTAACTGGAATCGTATCGATGCAACACTTTACTTTTGTGCATTAACTTCCCTTCTCTCGCTTTTGAAAATTTCTTTCCACGTTCTGCAAACAGGTCTTGATTTTATGGGTTCTTCAATTGATATAAATTATTAGTATATCGAAATTATCCACTGCTTGAAAGTGGCAGCTGGCATTGCCGTGCCGACGGAAAAAAACTATAGTTGGAACAAGAACACCCGATTTTGGCCGGATTCCGGGCGAGCTACTTGTCCTGATAGAAAATGGTTTGCACCATCGTGTTCAGCATGTGTTCTTACCACATAATCGACTATCACATTAGATGTTTAAAATATTTTGTTTGTCCCGTAATTTAAACCCCCTCCCCCACCCCTAAATGTAGGGCTACAGAGCCCATCTACGAACTCGACCTTTCTCTTGACCCAAAGATCCTCACACCATGTTTCATCAAAATATCTCATTCCCTTCGAGAGCTATCGTGCTTGCAGACGGACAGACGGACAACTTTTGCGCTGTCATAGGTAAACTATGGTCGGAACAAGAACACCCATTTGGTCCGGAGGGTAAGAAGGCGAAAACTATGGCAAAATATTGGCTAGAGATTTGAATTGCTTGTGGACAATGCCACAGCCTTTAGTCTGAAAGCTAAAACGAAGCGTGATTACAAAACTTCGCTTAAAACTGCACGTTTGAATAGTTCAGATGCACCAGTCGATTAAAATCAATCAAATCTCTAAAATTTCTGGAATAGTGATCCTCAGATCATACCGATCGTCTGCCACACAGAGTAAAACAGGACCAAGGGTAAAGGGTAAAGTAAAACAAGATGGGATCCCAAAAATTTAATATTTGATCCAGACAACTAGGTCTTGTCTTCGCCAGATCCAGTCTTCGCCAGGCAAATCATCTGAGAAAACAAAGTTCAGATATACCTCTATAAGCCATATCTATTTTGACGATACTGATCGAAACTTCCTGCTTTACTTCTGCCAAAATTCCGGTTTCGGCTGAATTCCAAGCGAACTACTTGTCCAGCAAAAAAAAAGAAAGTTCAGAAACGAATTCAGCGTATCTCTTCATCCCTATAAAGAACATCTTTAAATAAAACTTTAACTTAAAAAATCCGGTTTTAATCGGATTCCGGACGAACTATATGTCCAGGTACAAAATATTGTCTTACACAAATTCAGCGTCTCTTCTTATCCTCAATTCTGTCATCTAATCAACTTCAAATACAACTTTAGCTTTTAACAAACTTTCCGGTTTTAGCTGGATTCCGGGCGAACTACTTGTCCGGCGAGAAAATAGTTTTCACTATCGTGTTCAGCATGTCTTCTTAATCCTAAACTGAACATATAATCAACTTCAAATAAAACTTTTGCTTTTAACAAATTTTCCGGTTTTGGCCGGATTCCGGGCGAATTACTTGTCCGGCGAGAAAATGGTTTTCACCATCGTGTTTAGCATGTCTTCTTACCCCTAAATCGAACATCTACTCAACTTCAAATAAAACTTTTGGTTTTACAAAATTTTTCCGGTTTTGGCCGGATTGCGAACTACTTGTCCGGCAAGAAAATGGTTTCCACCATCGTGTTCAGCATGTCTTCTTATCATAATCGAACATCATATTAGCTGTTTCAAAATATTTTGCTTGCCCCTTAATTTGAACCCCCTCCACCACCTCTAAATGTAGGACTACAAGGCCTCTCTACGAAATCGATCTTACTCTTGACCCAAAACATCCTCACACCAAGTTTCATCAAAATATCTCATTGCCTTCGAGAGTTACCGTGCTTACGAACAGACGGACGGACGGACGGACAGACGGACAACTTTTGCGATGTCATAGGTATCTGTCACTAACGTTTGGGATCCCAAAAAGCAGTTTGTTCAGTTTGCGGGTTACATGCAGACCTTCTAAGTCAGGGTGTCAGATTCTGTATCGAGTGCACCCATCCTTGACGGTAGGTACAAAAATGCTGAGAACGAATCCTGGGTAGCCTAATCAGCGTCGCTGAAATGAATATCGTAGGGCGCATTTCCCCCGTTGGGGCGTTTTCGAGTTATAGGCTAAAAACACCGAATTTAGCCTAATACTCTCCTACAATGATTTCAGATCTTTTTCAAGAGCTAGGGTCGACCAATTTTAATGCAATCTTATATCAATCGAAAGAGGAGATTGATTTCTACAAGAAAATTATGTTTAATTTGAAATTACGGAATGTGTTTGTTCACTGTTAAGCATATATTCAAAATAACTGCTATTACAAGGTAACAAACTTTCTTTGTATATTAGAAATAGACGCCCGTAAATTACCAAACTGTTTGAACTAAAATTTAGTTTTCTCTTTTTTAGTTTTGAGGGGTCTGTGATTTTTTTTTTATTGTAAATTAAGAGTTGAAGTAAAGTTAAACAACCATGGTGGAGACAAGAATGCGGTAGGGATGCTCAATAAGAAGCAGATTCTTCCTTTACCTCAGTCTATTTTCAAAATCTAGTAATCCAAGACTCGCAGCTGGGCCATCGGCTTTGGTGTCCGTTGACAACATAGCAGTCGAAAAATTCAACATGAGGTCGAACTGGCCTGCCAAGTCTGTGTCGTTGCTTTTCAGATCGGTAACAAAAAAAAGGCTAAGTGCGAATTTAGACAAAAACTGTCTAGGTGATGAGTGCTCGTTCAGTAAGCTGGTACAAAATTCAATACATTCTCGAAAGATTAGGAACTGTTTTATCGCACACCGATGGGGCTGGGATTCCTTTGCCGTTCACCTAACCTGGTGTGGAAACGGCATATCCATTTACAGCTTGAACAGACCTCGAGGGTCGGTTGCTTCGTGGAATTCCTGTTAGAATGTTTTTATGCTGATCTTTTCGTTAAAACTTTTCAACTTTATGATCAAAATGCAACAAATTCAGCCAGGAAAGCGTGATAGTCTCTTCTCAGCATCCAAATAGAAACCCTTTTATTTCAAAGGTGGGGTAGAATTTGCCATCCTTCCGCCAGGCACCCAAATTTAGCCAAGCACTAAACAGTAAATTAACGGTTGAAGTAAAGTTAAACAACCAAAGTGGAGACAAGAATGCGGTAGGGATGATCCATGAGAAGCAGATTCTTCCTTTACCTCAGTCTATTTTCAAAATCTTTAGTAATTGAAGACTCGCAGCAGGGCCTTCGACTTTGGTGTCCGTTGACAACATAGCAGACTAAAAATCCAACATCAGGTCGAACTAGCCTGCCAGGTCTGGGTCAGTCACCGAAAGACTATTTTTCTCGTTGATGGACGGTCATCAAAGTAATGTTGAAGAAGTTCCTCTCTTATTTGGCTGAAAAAATGTGTTGTTCCTGACGCCCAGTGAAGTGATATGAGAAAGTCCATTTTCTTTAAAATTTACATGCACGTCTCGAAGAGGAAAAGGGAAAGCCTCCACGCTTCTGCGCTCAAAGAACTTGAGGCCCTACTTTCGGTATCAGGTTCTCAGAGCCAGTTGCCGAAACTATCTACGACACCTGGGGAGATACAAAAGGCGAAGCTTCCGCAAGTAACCAGCTTCCTTGTACTTGTAATTATTTCGAGACTCTGATCGCATCCTCGTGTGGAGTCTAGAAATTGTCTGATGCGGCGTCCCACACGTTCATATGTCGCGGCCAAGACAATTTTGACGACGAATTTGAATCAGTTAGAGCTCTTTGTATGAGTAGCAGACTGAAGAGATGGAGACCATCGGAAGGTCCCACGGTTTGGTCCTACGGTTTGACAGCTCTCCCCTGGGTGGTAAGAATCCCTTCGTGCCTATTTGTGTCAGTGTGTCAACATGCGAATGAGAATGCAATTCGTTTATTTTCAAACGCTCGAGGCTTCGAGCCGCCCTTGTCCAACTTAGTTTCTTGGCGACCCTGAACTATCCTTACTGACTTTCGGCCACAGCGCCCAGTTTAGCTCAATTTTGGGGTCTCACGTCAGTACAACAGCCGTCAGTATCGTAACTGCGAAAACACTGGATGTACCCTGCAATCTTCTGTGAATCCAGTCCAGGTCGCAGGTCGCCGGTGTAGGAAACGCTATCGACTTTTTTATGACTTCAGCATATAGACTTATTTCATAGCAAGATAGCTCATTCACCTTTTGCTGGCAGGTGGATTAGAGGAAAGATACGAAGTGGCATTAACCAAACCTGATTGTAGTCCACTTTGGGCCACAACAGTGGCTATTTGAATACAAGCCATAAAGATGTTGATCCAGACTTTCTATGCATGTCAAGTATACCATCTTGAGGCATGCCAATGACGAACTAGGTAGTAGCCCCTACTTACGTTTCTCGAGGTGTTCACGTTGGACTGGACGAACTCTTCTTTCTTCTAAGTAGTTTCATACCTGTACGGGCGAGCGGGAGGATTCTGCTAGTTCATCCAGACTTATCTCGCCTTGTCACAATAGCTGGCCATCGGGAGCAGGACAAACACAAATTTACTGGCAATTATAGGAAGATATGAGGAAACTCGAAACTATTCAGAACATCACGTGCTGCACGGACGAAGATTTTCAATAGGCCTACTCGGGTGACACTGTCGTCAGTGCATATCCTGTACAAGCATTCCAGATCCGCTGAAACATGGGTGGAGGACGTACGATGTTGGGGTTGACGCAGCAGTATCAAGCAATACTGGAACTGAAAGCCAAAGTCTGGATGCAGACACTAAGTTGAGATAATGCAAAAAAAAGACTACGACTTTTCGAAGATAAAGAGATGCTGCAGCTTGTGCCGGGTGTAGCGGCTAATAGAAGGATTTTACAACAAAGGTTTAGCAACTTCGACGGAACAATAAAACTGTACCCAGCCTGTGAAAAAAGTGTTCCGCGTTTGAGTGGATAAGTCGTTTTCTCCGCCAGGCTATGTGAACCATAGCCTCTGAATATGCTGAACAATTCGAACTAGTTTTTCTATGGTTTAAACCCAAAATAGTTCGGCACCCTGTCGGCACCCATACTGCAATTTAATTAAGGCTGACTTTTGTTCTATTTATTTATCCTGAACAATCAAACCTTGAACCTAACGGATCCACAGATCCTTCAATACGAGAAACAAGCGAGAAAAATATGAAAATTTTAAATATTTAATAAAAAGTATAAATACTTTTTAGGTAGACCATTCCGAGAAAGTATTACATTGATAAGTCCGAATTTTGTTTTTCTGTTCTGTTTCTACTCTATTTGAAAACCAATTATTTTAACTTGACTTTTGGATGATGTACAGTTAAGATTAAATCCTAAATTACCCTTCCTTTGAGTAAAAGGAGATGCACAAGGATTCCTCTTAATAGAAACTAATTTTGTAGGTTTAGAAAACTGTATTTCAACTTAGATTGTTTGGAAATGGACGATCTTCATTTTCTAAAAGAAAAAAAAGTTCGCTACCCTGAACAAATTCTGAGTTTTTAATCTTTCTTTGCATTTTTTGTCATCTTTGATAGTCCTCATTTGGAAAATATAGTAAATAGAGAATAAATAATTATTTTAATTTTAAGTAAAAAATCTGAATCTTATACAGCTCAATTCGCTCTTTCGAATGATATAAGATAACGTTGGATTTAGACTACTCTGACTCTAAAAAAAATACTGAATGTGGCAGGTCGACATAGTCTAAATTTGCCGTTTTTAGCCTATATCTTGGAAATGCCCCAACGGTGGAATTTCGTCCTACGATATTCGTGTTCACCGAGGTTGAATAAGCGATATATAAAATCTAGCGCCCTGCAAATACTTGCAATCGTCGATCACAAGCTCATCACCGTAACTGCAAGCTAGTCGACGGGTATCAGATGCAGAAGCTGTCAAAGGTATTTGCTGTTTTACTAGACTTGTAATTTATGACAAGACTGCAGGATGAATAGAGGAATTTTGGCACGCCAACGGTTCCAGTGAAGTTGGCATTTTTCCTAGCCTTGACTTTCTACTACGGTGTTACAGTGACATCTTTGAAAATTAACTGTAAATTAACTTTAAGATAAGATACAATGTTGGTGCTTAACCGCGGTAAACCGTGAATAGGGAGAATTTGGCCAATTAATTTGGTTTCTTGTCCCGAATGGGAATAACTAATTCGTTTTCCGTCGTGTTCAACTGAGTCCAGTTGTTAACGGGATCGAACAAAAAACAGGAACGTCACGGCATGGCATGGTGCAGGAGGTAAGCCTACTATAAAGAGGCAGGACATACTATTAGAAAGCATACGTGGACCAGGAGGCATTCACCGTCTATGCCTTTCTTAGGACACTTTTTATTTTTCGAGCTTTTCTTGTAAACAAAATAAAATAGGGGCATGACCCATGTTTTAACCTTCAGTAAAAAAAAGCAGTAAGGTCAACGTTTATAATATAATAAATCAATAAAGGTAGATATAGGCTTTCATCATTGGAACAATATTTCCGCAACATTTAAGACATGTGGAAAATCAATAAGGTCGCTATCCATAGTTGAGTAGTATTTTGCCAATATTGGGGTAACAACCAATTGGTATACTCTTGAGGTCTAACTCTCCATGCATATGCAAAATCTCCGGGCACCCAACGGAAGAGCCAGAAGCGGTATCACAGCTGCTCCCAAAGATCGTCGTGACACAGGATTTGGGTTTTTGAGTTTGAGTCGTTTGGGAGACGTTTCCTCGTTTTCGATCACTGGCGTATTTTGGACGCCAACGCCAACATTGCTTCCAGCCCATGTAAGCAGTTTGGTCTGATTGCGTATTTGGGGATTACGAATAGGTTATGTAAGTGATCTAACAGCCTGGTACAGGACAGTTCTGAGAAACCAGACTGCTGTATATTCTTCACGATAATCAAAGAGTTCGATTAATCACGCTACATTAAGTCCACGAGCAGAAGCCCAAAACCTTCCGAAGAGCTAGTCAAGCCAATAATTATCCGTGGTTCCGTGGTTAAGCTAGATATCTGCTCAGTAAAGATGTTGAAGCTCGGCATTCAACTAGACCTCCGTTGCCTGTGCAACGGGAAGTGTTGCAGCAACTGTGCCCTGTTCCTTAGGGCACAGTTGCGGAGCAACACGTGCAACTGTGCCCTACGGGACACAGTTGCGGAGCAACAGTCTCCATTATGTCCTTCACAGGACATTTTTCTAATGCGGCTTCGATTGTTATCTTGAAGCATCTTTGATATGGTTTTATTTCGAGCTCCTACTAAACTGAGTTTGGTAAAATGTTTAGCTGGTCCAGATATAAACGAGAATAACACAATAACACAGTTGACAATTCTGAATATAAACTATTGCAAGTTCCAGTCTTATGGGATCGAGATCTGTCGAACCGCGTTGGAAAAAGAATTCTAGCTGGCCCAGAACCGAAGTTACCTCTAGAACGTCGAAACTTCGGAAATTATTTCTAAGAGAACGAAGCAACTTGGTATAAAGAACACTTCACTTCTTCTTGCATAACTTTCATAGCACTACTCGATAAAAATAAAATAGACATCAAAATCGAAAATTTAAGAAAATTCCAAAAAATCGGAACGAGATGGACTTTTCCGGAATTATTTCCGGGAAATCTGTAAGAGCTACGGAATTTCATGCTTCAGTTCTCGAAAAGATCAATAAAAGTTCTATATGAGTTCATAATTATTTTATCTCTAAAACGTTTACTTCCGAAACTAGGGCCGTCTTAACTTGACGCCAATTCGAAGTATTATGTTTCGAGACGCACATTTCGTGAATTATTTCCGGGAAATCTGAAAGAGATACGGAAATAACGTCTTATAGTTTTCTGCTTAACTTTTGATGGTCTAAGCTAGGAAAATATAAAACAAACGAAATTCACCAAAAAATTAAATTGCCCCGAGGGCATGACAAAACTTCCAAATAGAAAAACCCAAAGAAGGAATTTTATTTCGGAGAAACTATTGTAAGCTCCAGTTGTTAGGAGATCGAGACCTGTCGAACCGCGTTGGAAAAAAAATTCTAGCTGGTCCAGAACAGAAGTTACCTCTAGAACGTCGAAACTTCGGTAATTATTTCTTAGAGAACGAAGCAACTTGGTATATAGAACACTTCACTTCTTCTTGCATACTTTTCATAGCACTACACGATAAAAATATAAGAAACATCAAAATCGAAAATTTGAGAAAATTCCAAAAAAAATCGGAACGAGATGGACTTTTCCGGAATTATTTCCGGGAAATCTGTAAGAGCTACGGAATTTTGTGCTCCGGTTCTCGAAGAGACAAATGAAAGTTCTACATGAGTTCAGCATAACTGTATTTCTAACAAGTTTATTTCCGAAGCTAGGGTCGTCTTAACTTGACGCCAAACATCGAACGCAGAGTTTCTAAGAAAAAAACGGTTTTATTTTTTTTTCTGGAAAACTGTACTTCTCTGGAACTTTTTTACTCTGTTTCACGTTTCCCTTCCCTCTGAAAAATTTCAAATTTTTAACTCTTACCACTTCGGAGCTACAGGTGAAAAAAAAATCACGGTGAAAAAAAAAAAAAAAAAAACTACGAAAGCAGTAGTGTTGCTCCGCAACAGAATTATTCCGAAAATGCTTCCGGACGGTGCCAATGATGGTTTATCGTCGTTATTTAAGGTAATAACGTGGAACGTGTTAATGTACAACAACAATTTCAGTTTGTCGTAAAGATCATAATCATGCTACTCTTCTTCCAGCATATTTTGGAACTAATAATTTACTACCTAATCTCTACCATACAAAATACTACAAAATTATGCAAATACTAGTTAGTTTTCCATTAGTCTAATTACTTATATATTGCAATTAAAATTAGCCCGTAGCGTCTACAGATTGTTGTATAACTTAGCCGTGCAGGGCAGAAGCCATGATTAACAAAAGGAAATCGGATTCTTTAAACAAAATTGGAATTTTGATGTGAGGCCCAAAACGGGCAGATGCTCATAAGTGCTGACTGATTACGAAACATTATTTGGAACAGATTGTATTTAAGGAATAAGTAAAGTAAGTGTCAAAAAAAGGAACCGACCTCCCAAAACGAAAGACTACGATCCCGATTGAATATTCCCCGCTGTTCGAATGCTACCTTGTAATGTTCTCAAGTCGGACATAAACTGCCGGTCAGAGTATCAACGAGATACGTGCTTTAGCGCCACCGTGGTTTTTCGCCACTTCACGTAGCTGTAACGGCAGCAGGTAAAAAAGGGCAAAAACAGATAAAAGATAAGTGGTGGGATTAGAGAAAGAATCTCAGAAGGATTGTGCGCCACTTCTGGCTACTACTTAGGCCATAACGGATTAACTCAAGAAAAGTATTAAAAGAACAACTGCCGAATTTATACTATCGGTATGTCGGTGACAGATTTTTTTTGTATCTAAAAGTCCAAGAATAGAGACAATAAGTAGGCCACTATGCCTGCCCCAAGGGTCTCTGTAGGGCAAGAGCGGTTTTGCGAGCTACGAGGGAATTTGTGTTCACCAAACCGCACGAGGGACACGGGGCTGAATATGCAAAATAGAAACTATTCATTCGAAAAGCGGCGATTCGGAAATTCAGAAAAGTTTTAACGATTTTTTTCGAGTTTTTGTGTTTTTACTGTATTGTTGTTTTTTTTAAATCGTAAATCAAATGCTTATCAAGAAATTTTCTGACAAGGCCCTAACACAGTCATACGATTTTACTTGTTGAATGGTCAGGCCAATTGAATTATTTAATGAGTTAAGAGAGTAGAGAAAAACCCTAGGCCACTAATCCCACTAAGTCTTCAGGTAACTAAAAAAGGTTCAGCGCGTCATTAGGATATGGGTGGAAACCCAGAGTGGCGAAAAATATCCAGTAGCGAAGAATCACGGTGGCGCTAAAGCACTGCTACGGTATCAACATCGGGACAAATTGAGTAATAATATTTCTGAGCTAATAACCTTATCGGTTCAAGAATTAGCTCTCAGTTGACATTTTGATCAATCTTTGATTAACTACTGGTCAAATATTTAATTGACCAATTAAAATACTTCTTTAAGATATATACATTTTATTGGTAACCTGCCAAATACACAAGGTGATAGCAGAATAAAGAGAAAACGAGAAACAACACAAAATGATAACTAGTTTTTTCTAATGGAAAACGTGAAAATTTACAAAGATCATAATAGCACGTCTTCACAGTATTAATGGCTTTTTCTCGCAGAATGTGATAAACACCGGAACAATACAAGATGCAAGGAGTGCAGAAATCGCAATAAATTCGGCCAAGTGCCTCACGGTTGTGGCGACCTTTGCTTGGACATAAAGGACCATATGCAAGACGAATCCAACTGGACGTATCCTGAATTTCAAAATTAACTCTTCGAAATGTGTCTACCTGCGCTTTAATGCTCTATGTTCCGGTGAACCAGTGCCGCTGTCCGTGGTACCTATTTCGATTCCAGTAACCGATTCGCTAAAGTGGCTTGTCCTCAGTTTCAAGAATTCGCTTTCTAAGACTTGTTCGGCTATTATTCAGGACACGTCCTTGTATTGTTCCTGTGCTTATCACACAAAAAAAAAGACATTTAAAGCTTTAAAGACGTGTTATTATAATCATTGTAAATTTTTTATCTACCTTCCTTGTTCCTGTCGCAACCACAAAAATACTAGACACATTTACAGAGAGAACGTCAGCATCACTACTATTCTGGTTCATCGAGTACATGATGTTTTTCATCAATTTTTCAGGCCCAGTTAGAAATTATGTCTAAATTGTGTGTGCTTATATTGTTATTCATCTTGTGTTGTTTCTCGTTCTTGTCGTTACTCCGTTATCACCTTGTGTATTTGGCGTAACACAAATAATATATATATATTTAAGAAATAACTAATTGGCCAAATTAAATATTTGACCAACATTCAATTAAAGATCGATCAAAATGTCAACTCAGAGCAATTCTGACGACAGATTCAACCAATAAGTATCGCGACTGACGGTGCTAATGGGAGTTTACTGTCTTTTCACTATTACGGTCTTTTGCTATGGCGACGTGAAAATTGGCTTTTACGTAAAATTAATTGTTTATAGGCTACAGAGCTTGCTGAACCATTATCCGAACTTGGTTTTCTCATTTGATTAGTTATTTGAAACCAAAACGCCAAAACGGTAACATTTTTGTGTACATATTCAAGCGGTTTGAAAAAAAAAATAGCAAAATAAAGATTAAATTTTTTGGATCAAGAAGTGCACAAAATGTTAAATTTTTGGGATCCCATCGAAACCTTTGGTCTTGTTCGGGTAGCGGCAATGACACTACAAACGAAATCGTGAGATTACATGTTGTTGTACAGATCTACTGGTTATGCACTTTGGGACAAGAGGACGAAAGAAAGATGACATCGGCAAAAAAAACTACTGTTTGTTTAATTTGGGACAGGAGGAGGAAAGAGAGATGACATCAGCAGAAAAGCCTACTGGTCATATAGGCCTACTTTGAGACAAGAAGACGAAAGAGCGATAACATTGGCAACAAGAAATCTCACAATATGTTCTCTCACACATTTACGCGCATATAGGAAGCGTAACTGAAGCGCTTCGACACAGAAGTCTGATTATAGTCATGTTCAGTCTAGTTTAAGGATCCCTCAGCAAGGAACCGTGTGTGACCTCGTTACTTGTTTTGATACTCAGCTAAAGTTTGAAAAACAGGTTTCGGAAATCGTAAAAATGCAAATTATCGTCTGTTAACTCTAAAAAGAAATTTTAGTAAGTTCAATCTCCGGAATTTTCTATTGTTATACAAATCCCTGGTTCGCCCTATTGTTGAATACAACACATCAGTCTGGTTTCCTTTAAAAGTGACTGCAGAATATAGAATGAAAAAGTCCAGAGATTGGCGACCAGATTAATCCCCTGCCTTCAGCACCTTCAATTTGCACAGCGTCTTACTAGACTTCATTTACAATCTTTGAAATTCTGAAGACGTCGCAGTGACATCATTAATGTATTTCGGATTGTTAGGAATAGATGATCTTGACCAAAATTTAGTTTTTAAGTTCAGTCATTATCACTCAAACCAATAACACCATAAAAATACCCTCCTAAACCACATGCAAAAATTGTCCAGTGCTCATTCTTAACGTATTTGATTCTTGTGGGTCGAGAAGGTGGTTTTTCGATGGGTCTGATTCTTACCAATACACTGTTACCTTTGTTTTCTTCAAAATCCTCACGGCATCCAAGCTTATCTACAAATTACTTGAACACAATTCACTCTTGAAAGCAAGGTGCTATTAGCTAATTAACTATTCACTGACTCCCGACACAGGTAAAAAGAATACTAAAATCTTCGAGAAGATCGAGTAGCGTGGAAGAGGATTAAAACAACGAAGTATATCACCCTGTGGACGTTTAGATACGTCAGAAATAGAAATCATCGGCCGGTTTGACAAATTTTTGGTCTCGGAAACTGAATATTATTTAGCTCAATATCAGAATCATCAAGAAATCATTATAATGAATTTAGTATTACTTACGACGTTTGTTTATTGTGATCTAGTTTACATCCTTAATTCTTTGGAATTAACAAGAAAAAACAGAAAACAGAATAGTTAAGGAAATCGATGATGCAAATAATTAGTTTGATTTTTCTACACATTTTTCATATGCCTGCTACAATAAAATTATTTTTGTTAGATCCATAGTCAAACTATGATCCCAGCCTCCCCATGTCGGGGAACGATTCCGAAACGCGCCACTAGATGACAAGCGGTCGGATAGAGTCGTGGCTTCATCTTGGGTGGGGCAAGTGCTAGAATGCTTATAATGCAACTCTTTTACTAGAGTAACTGAACCGTGCAATAGTTTGCCAGTAGATGTAGTAAATTTAGGTAGTGTTCAAATGTTTAAGCGTGGCACAGCCAACTCCCAATTTTATTCAGTTGCTTTTGTAGTTTAAAATTTGTTTTACTTTTGTAGTGTGTCAGTTTCTGTGTGTAAAGTGTATGTAATCCGTTTGTGCTTGTGTGGTACTGGCGACAAGCTAAGGCTTAACACCAAATGTAATAAGAAATAAAGTCAATAAACAAATTCCGCAAATCCTATCCTAACTTAAGAAATATGACGTAAAGAGTGACGCAAACTTCCGTGACGTTTCCGCACTGAACCCTTGACGCACGAATGTTCACATTCAAAGTCGTGTGAGAGGAAAGTTGCGGAATTTCTTTTTCTTTCTCGTTTTTTTTCAACCTATTATCGAGGAAGCCGTAAAATTTAGCAGAAGGAACTCGCTTGGCCGTGCTGAAGAATCGTCTCGTCAAGAAGATGCCATCTCGCTTGATTTATTCTACTTCTTTATATGTTTTACTAAGTCACGTTTTTAACCTGAAAGGTTCCAACTCTGTATAAAAAAAAAATTTACGTTTAAGCCAAAGTTTACCTCGCTGTAACAAAAGACCGTAACACTGAAAAGACAGGAAACTCCTGTGAGCACCGTCAGTCGCGATACTTAGCGGTTGGATTGTCGTCAGAATGGCTGTCAGTTGACATGTTTATCGATCTTTGATTAAATTTTGATCAGATATTTAATGTGAATTATGCAACTGGCCTGACAAACTCATAAGTTCGTCAGGAAACTTATGAGTTTGCCCACACTCACAAAAATAAGCGTTCCCAGACGGGAGTATTCCCGTACGCGACAAGTTATTTTACTCTTCTCTGCCTTTCTGTTCATGTACTACAATTTTCCGTTTGCCAAGATGAATATTTCTGTTCAGGCCAAAAATTTTCATGTAGACCCATTTCAGAAGTTTTCTGTATGCGAGCGGTAAAGTTCAGTGAGATTTTCACGCTGGTGTACGGAAAGTTTCTGTCTAGAGAGAAACAGAAAGTTTTCTGTTTCGTTACAGACATTTTTACACTGGTACACAGAAATTTTAATTTTAACAAGAAACGGTAATTTTTCTGTAGAGGTTCAGAAAATTTACGCTACTGTACAGTGTTATTCCGTTCTTTAAGAAAAAGAAGATGTGGGTTCTCCCCGCGCTGTCCAGCAACAGGAAACTTCAGTACCTGAACTATTTCAGATTTATTTTTAATGCTGGGATACGGAACTTTTCTTTTTAGCGAGAAGCAGGAATTTTTCTGTTGAGGTTCAGAAAATTTACGTTCAGCAACAGGAAAGTTCAGTACCTGGACAGTTTAGATTTATTTTGATGCTGGGATACGGAATTTTTCTTATTAGCAAGAAACAAAAACTTGTCATTTGAGCTTCAGAAAATTTACGTTCGGCAACACGAAGCCTACTTGAACAGTTTCGAATTATTTTTATTCTGGGATACGGAACTTTTCTTTTTAGCGAGAAGCAGGAATTTTTCTGTTGAGGTTCAGAAAATTTACGTTCAGCAACAGGAAAGTTCAGTACCTGGACAGTTTAGATTTATTTTGATGCTGGGATACGGAATTTTTCTTATTAGCAAGAAACAAAAACTTGTCCGTTGAGCTTCAGAAAATTTACGTTCGGCAACACGAAGCCTACTTGAACAGTTTCGAATTATTTTCATTCTGGGATACGGAACTTTTCTTTTTAGCGAGAAGCAGGAATTTTTCTGTTGAGGTTCAGAAAATTTACGTTCAGCAACAGGAAAGTTCAGTACCTGGACAGTTTAGATTTATTTTGATGCTGGGATACGGAATTTTTCTTATTAGCAAGAAACAAAAACTTGTCCGTTGAGCTTCAGAAAATTTACGTTCGGCAACACGAAGCCTACTTGAACAGTTTCGAATTATTTTTATTCTGGAATACGGAACTTTTCTTTTTAGCGAGAAGCAGGAATTTTTCTGTTGAGGTTCAGAAAATTTACGTTCAGCAACAGGAAAGTTCAGTACCTGGACAGTTTAGATTTATTTTGATGCTGGGATACGGTATTTTTCTTATTAGCAAGAAACAAAAACTTGTCCGTTGAGCTTCAGAAAATTTACGTTCTAGCAACACGAAGCCTACTTGAACAGTTTCGAATTATTTTTATTCTGGGATACGGAACTTTTCTTTTTAGCGAGAAGCAGGAATTTTTCTGTTGAGGTTCAGAAAATTTACGTTCAGCAACAGGAAAGTTCAGTACCTGGACAGTTTAGATTTATTTTGATGCTGGGATAAGGAATTTTTCTTATTAGCAAGAAACAAAAACTTGTCCGTTGAGCTTCAGAAAATTTACGTTCGGCAACACGAAGCCTACTTGAACAGTTTCGAATTATTTTTATTCTGGGATACGGAACTTTTCTTTTTAGCGAGAAGCAGGAATTTTTCTGTTGAGGTTCAGAAAATTTACGTTCAGCAACAGTAAAGTTCAGTACCTGGACATTTTAGATTTATTTTGATGCTGGGATACGGAATTTTTCTTATTAGCAAGAAACAAAAACTTGTCCGTTGAGCTTCAGAAAATTTACGTTCGGCAACACGAAGCCTACTTGAACAGTTTCGAATTATTTTTATTCTGGGATACGGAACTTTTCTTTTTAGTGAAAAGCAGGAAGTTTTATGTTGAGCTTCAAAAAATTTACGTTCAGCAGCACGAAAGTTCAGTACCTGGACAGTTTAGATTTATTTTGGTGCTGGGATACGGAATTTTTCTTTTTAGCAAGAAATGGAAACTTGTCCGTTGAGCTTCAGAAAATTTAAGTTCAGCAACACGAAGCCTACTTGAACAGTTAAGATTTATTTTTATTCTGGGATACGGAACTTTTCTTTTTAGCGAGAAGCAGGAAGTTTTATGTTGAGCTTCAATAAATTTACCTTCAGCAGCCCGAAAGTTCAGTACCTGGACAGTTTAGATTTATTTTGGTGCTGGGATACGGAATTTTTCTTTTTAGCAAGAAATGGAAACTTGTCCATTGAGCTTCAGAAAGTTTACGTTCAACAACACGAAGCCTATTTGAACAGTTTAGATTTATTTTTATTCTGGGATACGGAACTTTTCTTTTTAGCGAGAAGCAGGAAGTTTTATGTTGAGCTTCAAAAAATTTACGTTCAGCAGCACGAAAGTTCAGTACCTGGACAGTTTAGATTTATTTTGGTGGTGGGATACGGAATTTTTCCGTATTTTACCGTACCGTATTTTACCGTACATTACGCTGTTTCGATGAAAGTTACTGGGCATCGCGCTAGAATTAGTGAGCAGGAAGTTGCTCTCGAGAAACTTATGTAACTAACACCAACAGCTGATTTTGTTTGCGTTTTCGCAAACAGTACGCGACATTCTTGAAGAAGTGCGTGGTTGAGAACAGAGTAAAACTCGAAGACAGTTAGATTCTTTCTTTCTGTGCTGTTTGAAAAATAAATCTTACCGAAATTTGCGGTTTCGCTATTCCTTTCTTCCCCTGCACTTGAGACGGGCATAGACGCCTCTAGGTTGTTTCTCGGTTCATCCTCGATGGATCTTTCGATACTGGTACTGGAGCTGGTACCGAATAGCATCGATCTCGTTGCCCTTCACTTCGTAGACTCTACAAAATGTTTAGTTATCATTGACGGGAAACCTTTTACTTCTTACAGTCTGATCATCCGTCTTACCATTTCTTCGTCAAGGAACTAAGAGCTGTTTATATTTACCCGAGAATTTTACTGCTGATTTCTCCTCGTCAAGTTTTCTAAATTACGAGAATTATCCCCTTGAATTTCTCCAATGAATTTTACCTATAATTTTTCCTAGTAGATTTTGCCTTTGATTGCTTTCCGTGTTCAATTAATATATATTTTATTTGTATTTCCTTGTTATAGAATAGAATAGAATAGAATTTTAATGCATAAAAGCCAACAAGGGCCATCGCACCAATACAACAAAAGAAAAATATATATAAAAGAAAAATGAACACTATGCTAATATTTACTACTACGGGGATATACAATTTTCCCTGTGTGCTGTCTACCCCTGATTTTTACCTATGAATTTTCCGTTTCGGAATATTTTGTCCTATTTGATACTCTATAAGCTGATAAACTCTTATTTATACTGAAAGCCGTTTTTTCCTGATCTTCCTATGGCAAATCGGCAAAAACTGTGAGGCAAACATTTACGACGTGTCGGAGTATAGCTCTACCTGTAATAAGGCACATGCTTTTAAAGGGAACCTGTTGGTGATTCTGCGTTTTCGTTTACCCATAGTCCGCCTATGGAATTATTAGCTTCAGAAATCCCTGCGCTTCACGCGGTCGTTTCGTTTTGCAATTACTACTTTTTAGAGATCTTTCAGTATAGCTGAGTTTGTCAGTCAAGGAGAAAAACTTTGCCGAGAGTTTCGGCCATCCCTAAATATTCGTTTACTTGGCCCATCTATGAATCTTACCTGTAGCCTTCTTTCAACCTAACGATCTTCACACCAAGTGTGGGCAAAAAATAGCAAATCCATCGAGACCTATCGCGGTAACGGACGGGCAGACAGACAGACTGAGGGACAATCTTCACGAAGCCAGAGATAACCCCAAAACAAAGGGAGGTTTAATAGTGGCTGTGAGGGATCCTAGAAATAGCACCAGATGATGTGGTTCAGATGAAGTAGGTACTATAGGATATTGTTAAACATAGATTTATCCCAGACCTTGGTTCCATGCATGGATAGTCCTGTGTAGCGTTTTTTTTTTCAAATTCAGTAGTTGTGTTTCTTATCCGAATTCTCAGTTCTCCTTTCTCGCTTCTGAATTCTCCATTCTCGTACAAAATACAGCTTTTGCTCTTCTCGCTTCTTCATTCTCGCTTTTGACAAAAACACTAATTTGGCAGCTCGTATTTCGGAAAACTTAGTCCTGAATCGGCCCCCAGTCAATAACAAGAAATGGTTTGAAAAGCGGAACTGGAATCGTGTAAACTTGCCATTGTACATTGCAACACTAGCTACACTTCTATCTTCTATACATGTGCCTTTCAATCTCCTTTGTCGAAGTGTTATTTCTCCAAACGCAAGAGTGGAATTAAACTCGTATTATTATAAGATTGTGCTTTGTCTGAAAACAGCTGAAGAAGCTGCTGTGCCCCTTGAACGTGTTCGTTGTAATACTCGTAAGCCAATATGGAAAATGGATCCTGGCTTGAAGACCGCTAAAAATAAAGCAAAAATGTGGCTTCGAATATGGATAAGTTGTGGTCGCCCGTCTGCTGGGAATATTTTTCAGATAAAGCAGAAAACTAAACTTGCTTTTAAAAAACATCTACGGTCTGTACGCATGTCCGGTGAAGAGCTTCCAAAAGATGTGAATGGGTGGAAGAAAGTGATAAATTCTTCAAAATACAGTGATACTATGGAAAGCGATTCAATACCTCAATCGTCTTGGATTAATCATTACTCCGGGATGTTTTCCGAAGTCAATTACCGTGTGCACAAGCGTTTTTCCGAATTGCTCTCGAAAGTGTTGCCATCTCGTATTCTGCAAAGGCATATTATACCTGTGTCTAAAGAAGATGTTTTAAAGTGCATTAAACGGCTGAAATCCAAGTCTGTTGACATGGATGGTTTATCTTCAAACCATCTGACAACTGATTCGTCAGATTTACTATTTCATTTACAGCTATTCTATCAAATGTGTGTCACTACATCTTTAGTACCTGATAGTTTTCTTTGCGGTATGGTTACATCAATTCTGAAGCGAGGGAAAGACCCTAAAGTCTGTGCTTCTTACCGACCAATTACGGTAGCATGTAATTTAAGCAAAGTTTTGGAGTACCTTCTACTTCCATGTATCACTGAATACGTAGACTATGATTCAAACCAGTTTGGTTTCAAAACGGGCATTGGTTGCCAACACGCACATAGAGCTCTAGCTTGCCTGTTAAAAGATGCTCATAAAAAGGGATATGTACTTCATTTATGCACTTTGGATTTGGCGAAAGCTTTCGATAGTGTGGTTCATAGTCAAGTCTGGTATGCTCTTTTTTCACTTGGTGTTAATGTATCCGTGATACATATTCTTCGCTTTTGGTACTCAAACTCTTATCTTCGTCTGAAGTCAAATGGGAATATTTTTGGAAATGTATCTGTGCGATGTGGTGTAAGGCAGGGAGGTGTGCTCTCACCTTATTTGTTTAATGCGTGTATAGCGGGTGTCCTATCAAAAATATGTAATACTTTTTTTGTTGGTATGACTGATGTTTCTTACCTTGCATACGCAGATGACCTGCTTCTCATCAGCAGATGCAAAGGTAGTCTTTCTTCAACCGTGCAGAGAGTTTCTTCGAGTTTCAGTGATATTGGCCTCCGTTTAAACATTGATAAATGCGAATACCTATCTTTTAATCATGTCTCAACCCTAACGTCACTTGATTGTCATGATTTTTGCATTCCTAGAGTGAATTGCTTTAAATGGTTGGGTATTTCTGTGTGCGGAGCTTTCTCACAATTGCGTGAAAAAACACTAAGTGATATCAAAAGTAAACTCAGGTTTGGTTATTCAAAAATTGTTGCGAACCGAGGCAAATATCGACGAAGTGCTTTAGCAAAGCTTTACGCTTGTTTTTGTAATCCAGCTGTTCTGTTCAACGCTGGTTTATACAGTATCTTGACAGAACGTGATCTTAAACGGATTAGAATCGATTATTTTCGATACTGTAAATTTCTACTGTATTTACCACGTTCGCACAGTAACCGCAAAATTATCCGTGTTTACGGTGCTACTGATATACTTGTACTTTTTAAATCCTTACACGAGGATTTACTGGCCGATGCTTGTATGAGGTTGAATCCTCACCACCGCCTTATTAGGTTATTTTAGTCTTTTTTGTTAACGTATTTTGTCTTTTTTCTTTCTTATTTTTTTTTCTCCTTATTTACTCCACTGTTTGTTTTTGTCAAAACTTTAGTGGGTTATAAATATACTTACTTACTTACAATCTGGTATACGTGTTTGTGCATATTGAAAAGCTTATCCATCCCCCATCTTCTCGATTCTGCAGAATTGCGACGCTTTCCCCGTTCTCGTTTCTGACAAAAACGCAAGAAAAGGAGAATTCCCTTCATTTGAATGGTCCAAAAACACGAGGAGAACCGCGAAGAGAATTCGGATCAAAAGCTTATCCAAGAGTGTGACCTCGGGTTCAGCCCCGGAACTGCTGACTGTGCTGGAATCATCTGGAGATATCTGTTGTTTGGCTTGGAGAATTCGCTGCTACGTGATTCTTGGAAGTTGGCAGATAAAGTTCGAGTCAGCATTTCAGCTTTACCAAGAGCCTGGAATATAAGTCTCAAATGCGTCGTTCCACTTCCGTAGGAAGAAGTACTTTTGTAATTACCCTCGAGATACCCTCTACTCATTGAAGGAGGAAGTATGGGACTAGAAACAGTACTCGGCGATAACCACCTAACAGTTGCTCCCTCTTAGAAAGCGTGCGCGTGCGATAATGCCAGAAGCTTCAAAATCTAGTCAGAAAATGCTGACATTTCACTGTAACGAAAGTTCTGATGACGCGGTTGGTGCCCATAGGGCTTAAGCACGGGTGGAGAAATCTTCTCTTGAATCTTAGAGAAAAACGGTGGAGTTGACGACGCATGGACAAAACGTCCCCCCCCCCCCCCCCCTCTAAGAATAGATGTAGCAAAATGCCGGAACTGACTTTAGCAATACTGCACCTGGCAGCAAATTAGCTCTGTATATAAGAAAGGTGTTATTCAGCTAAGACTAGAATTTGCTAGTAGAGCTTTGATAGCCTCCGGTCTGCTAATTCGTTTGACGTGTCCAGCTTTAACCGAAAATACATAGGAATTGTAAGAAAACGGGTAGATAGCCCGGAACAATTGAGGAAACGAAAAATGGTGTCTCAGAGAAGACGCCCACAAGCTAGGGAGGAAAATTGTCCGTAGCAAGGGCTCGCCGGCTCAGGCAATGTCGGAAATTCCGGCATCGGCAACCCTTTAGCCTAGAAAAAGCGACAATGAATGATGAGATTCAAGCTGAGTATGGAGACTGTTGATTTTACAAAACTTGTGTGAGCCGAAGATGGCTCATTACCTGACGCAAAGTTCCGGGAGTAATTGTGCACGAGACGTTTGCGCATTGTGGGGACTTTGTAGACCTTCGAGTGGCAGCGAGGAGTTGGGCACTCCCGCTTAAGCCTCTGAGGTTCCGATGTTTGGTGTCGTCACGGAACACATGCTGTGCCTATAGCTGAAGCGCCTCGACGTCATGGAATCGACCAATGTAAGACCTGGATTTAGGCTGTGGTGCCACCTATGCTGGATAAGGAGTAAGAACCGTCACAAATTACCAAAGGACTTCTGCCGATAGAATGACTCTATCCAGGATCAGGCAAGCAATTTGGCCACAATGCAAGTAATTATCTCCAAATGCGCGGAATTTGATACCTAGCTGATATTTGCTAGAGAACTGAATGTATGTCGGTCGCCCGCTTACGACGAAAATCTGTTTTCGTCGCACAAAACGAGCAAACTAAGTGATCAAGGGGAAAAGTAATTATGCGATTTACACCGGATTACGGCAGGGAAGCGCGACCCTAGAAAAACAGAACAACTTTCGCAGAATTCCGTAGTAACAAAACAAAAAAAATATTACCAGGGTTACAGTAAGATATTTCAGTTGAGAATGTGTAATATTTTATGCGTAATATAACAGCCAGACACCAAAACCTTAGAAAAAAATGACAATATTAGTTTGAATGAAATGAGACGCATTTGCTGGACTGTCTGACCAATGCAGTGTGGTTGATGTGTTTTTTAAGAAAGTAGTGACAAATCTTATTATACCATAGTGCCATAGGATCGACCTGTAACATCAGTTTTGTGGCTGATGACTGTGTGTAAATCCAATAGGTGAAAAGGAGATTCACAGGTGGTAGTTACCCCATCAAGAAAGAAAAGGAAGACAAGGTTTTGGTCCGTTTATGTTTGGTTGGTTTGTTGTTAAGATAAATGTAAAAAAAAAAATTGTAAGGATACGAGTCATATCAAGAGGATATTCGGTTGGGTATCGTTTAAATTAATAGAAACTTGTCGGGTTGGGGAGGGAAGTTCTGACAAGGGAAGTTCTGATTAAAATTTAAAGAAACAACAATATAGACTTCAAAATAATTTGTTTTTAATGTAATCTGGGCAGTTTTTAGTCTGGGAAGTGTAAAGCATTTTGATAGAAAGTTGAGCAGGTAGATCTGAAGTGGACGATCATAATCGTTTTTGGAGGACATACATTTTTGTGTTATGTGTGAGATGAGGATTGGAGTTTTAGGGTGGAGTATCGGTTTAAATATTGTAACAGAACGGCTAGAGTGGCCGTTGGCTACACATCCGTTACTAATCCAATTGTCCGTGACCGGAGAGAAGCGGCATATAATACTATGGCGCGTCTCGGAGGTCTCGGACAAACCAGTTCAGTTGATGATCAAGCGCCGGAGCATGGTAAGGCCGAAGGCTTAGGTGCATTGCATGGTGTAATTTAGTTATTAAAAAAAAAAAGGGGGGGGAAGAAAGGAGAGAAGGCAAAAAACTTTGGTCGCGGACAGTTGAATCTTCAAGTCCAGCGATACCGTTGGGCTACACATCCGTTACTAATCCTACTGTCCGTGACCGGAGAGAAGCGGCATATAATACTATTTTTGGACGATGAGTGGAAAAAAGCCGCTCAAAGTTTTCCCTCGCAGGTTGAATATTTTTGGACGATAAGCGGAGAAAAGCCGCCCATAGTTTTCCTGGACGATGAGTTGGAAAAGGCCGCTCAAATTTTTTTCTCACAGGGACATTGACTATTGTTCTAAGGTCTGATTGGTCTAATTATTCACTGAATCTGCTCACGCATTTTGAAAGGATAAATGATTGTGGATGAACGGTGAGTTTACAGTCATTTGTCAAGTGGAAGTGAAAGGATCTAAAAATGAGCTACTTGTGCCAAATGTGCTATCGTTTTATAGAAGACAGTTCAGACAAATGTGACTTGTGTGTACGGCCGCCATCTCTTGGTCCTAATTGTCAACTATGCTACAAAGCGACTTTCGATTTTCACGAATACGAACAGATGGACGAATTTTGTTTCTTTTGTATCAGAGCTGTCTGTCACGCACACGCAAGCTTCAACGCAATATATCAACACTGTCATTCTTTACAGTTTTTTACAGTTGTATTTTCGTTCCCATAATACAACTGGAAAAAACAATTGTTTTTATTTTTAGAGTTGCTTTTCTGCAATTGTATTTTCAGACCCATAATACAATTAGAAAAATACAATCGTTTTTCACAGTTGTTTTTTTTACAATTGTACTTTCGGTCCCACAATACAATTGGAAAAATAGTTGTTTTTTACAATTCTATTTTCGGTCATTTAATACAATATGAGAATATTCAGTTGTTTTTTATAGGTGTACGATTTACAACTATCACGCCGTAAACGGTTGAAATTTCTAAAAATGTACTTTTATTGGTTCCATTATTGTATCGAAAAACAAAACAACGGAACCAGAAACAAGAAGGTAGAAGGAACCAGAAACTACAAGTTCGAAACTACCGAGTGGATTGTCATACTGCATATATCTTGGCATTCTAAAAATTAAAATAATAAGATGATTAGTCATTTGGTGTAACTTTCAGTTAAAGCACCTGTTAATAATAAAAAATTTGAAGGTTGACTTAGGAAAATAACATCGAGAACCTATCCGACCCGAAGGCGAGGTATTTTCAGTTAAAATATAATCGTATGTAACAAGGTAGTCTTCTCAAATTGTCACACAGCAGAGAGCAGTATAGGCGGCGTATACATTCGCTCGCGAGGAGAGAGGCCCCGAGACGGCCACCAAGGGCGGATGGGACTTAAGTCAAGTAAGTCAACGAGGTATGACCATCGCTGGCATCGATTAAGTGAGGGAAACTAGCACTTCTAGTATGTTAAAGTTGCCAAACCAATTTCTACGCCTTCTTCTAGGGGGGTCTTGCCAGTAATTCCATGAAAACCTACCCAAAAAGTTCTAGAAAAGTCGCATCTCTTCTGTTGAAAAAAAAATATATATATAAAAGTTAAATAACTCAATCAAACTTATCCCATGATCGGTGGTTTGGAAGCTCCCGCTGTCCCTGAATCTTCCAATGGCGTTTTTGCAGCTGGAAGAAAATATCGAATTAAAGAAATGGATAATGTATTACTCTTGCTGATTTCTGTAGACTCCGTTAGGAATGACCACATAAACCAAGTAGGGAAGGGAGAAACAAGTACGCGAACGCTCAGATGTGGAGTGAGAAAGTATGAATTGACTTTAGTTTGATTGCTCCCTTAGCGTAGGCCTAGTCTAATACTCAGCTGGTATCGCTTATTCAAATTTCCACTAACAACTGAGCTATTAGAGTTTCAGAAACAAAATTTTGTTCCACTTATATGCTTTCGGTTTTAATCACTACAAGCAGGCTACTGTAGGTTTAAACACTCCTTCACCCCAAGGTGACTCGGAAACAAATATTAAACAATGGCTCATAACTCAAAACGAAAAACCGAGCTGGCATCAACCGATATACAAGCGAGTGTAATGAAAGAAAATTCCAACCTCAGGCCCCTATCCACAAGAGGACCAAAGATAATCATAATGCCCTCCCATGTCATCGTCCTAATCGAGCAGGAAAAACAGCAGCCGACTCAAAAATAAAATTTCAGCTGTAGTATTTCCGTACAGCAATTTCTAAAGGTAACTCCCCAAAATCTGAGACTTATAGTTGCTATTTATTTATTTATTGCCCTCATTTATTTATTGCAGGTAAGAACTCGAGTTATCAAAGTTATATTAATCAACGGATCTAAACTTATTATTTTTTTAGCTCAATATTTTGTAGAAAAGTATTCGGTGCGAAATTATCTAGTTTTATATTATTATCAGTAATTGAAGTCTTTTCTTATGCGACAAGCCGTATGGCTTACTCCTTTATTGAATAAAATAAATAAAGTGTAAGAGAGAACTTGCTACATTAGTTTGAAGTTAATGTAGGTCTTCTTTTCGAGTTCTGTGACAATTAGTATAAACTCCAGAAGTGTGTACAGTTGAAGATAAGCCCTATTTTTATGGCACTTGAGCTTACTCAAGTGCCACATAGCGATCGTGATGTCTGTCGGTCTGTCATTCTGTCGTTCTTCCGGTCTGTCCGCGTTTTGCTAGTTTGGGCACTTCCAAATAAGCTAGGACGATAAAACTTGGCAGGCATATCAGGGACCCAACCAGATTAACTTATAAATAATCACTTCCCCGATCTGACATTCCCCGGATCCGGGATTCCGGAAAACTAGTTACAAGGGTAGCAAAAGGGGAGCAAAAGGAAAATGTCGCCATGTGGTTTCGATCCGACGTCATCTTTGGACGTGAGGTGGGAGGCCACTCTGTGGATTTCTTGCGCGCTAGCTCGTAACGCCGTTAGAGCTTGTATTTAGAGCCGAATGCAGGAACACCTACAGTTTAAGGATAAAAAGAAGACCGACTCCACTCGAGATTATTGTGTTGCGAGAGCAACACTTTGGTTTTGTCGGGGTTTTTTCTAGCACCCCGATTTCAGCTTATTCCTACAAAGTGGTAAGGTCTAATCCCTGGGGTTTATACGGAAAGTGTGGACCTTAGGCCGGATTGATGATTATGATAATACACTTTGGCAAGCCCCGTAGAGCTCTTGCCTGGCGCCAAAAAGTATAGTTTTTGCTTGTAGACGAGCTAGAGCCAACGGTGTGTGGAGTAAAGTTGAGTTGTATAGCCTATGTCAGAGAGGGTTATCTGAAGTTGTTCACCAAAGCTTTCGTTTCTTCAAATCATGTTTTTGCTTTCGAGTGGAAAGCTCGGTTCAAGCAGGTAGACATCGGTTTCAAATTAAAGATGGACTGAAATATTTAAGTGCTAAATATTTGCGGCAGTTCACCGGCCCCACAGCCAATACATCTTCTTGAGCGATAAATAGAAAAATTTACAGAACCGAAAAAGTGGCATTTTCCCACGGGTCCGAAAGTGCTGCCATCTTTTGTTTCCACCCTTTTCTGTTCGTGATTTCTGCTGAGTTTATCATTCCATTTTCTGCACTTGGGATCGAGAAAAAGAAATGGTTTCACACGTGCCTCTTAAACTTTAAAACTTCTTTCATTGGTAAAGAAATAAGAGCTTACCCCTTGCTCCATTCTAGGTGGTGGTATTAGAAAGTTGGCCTACGGCAAACGAGTCAGCTTTTGAACTAACGCAGATATAATTTTCTTTTTCAACGGCAATCGATAGATCTTGATTAGCTGATCGAAGTATATGTCATCCATTTTTTTTGTCCGAGAATTCCTTCATGAGATACAACAGTTTGAAAATTTCTAGGGGTTGACACTTCAGTAGTAGGGTACACATTGAAACCAAAAAATAAGCCAATCCCAATTGCGAAATACGCAGGGGACTTGTGAGCAGCAACAATCGGCTGTTAAACTATAATCATCTTCGGCGAAGAGGGGTTTACAACTTTTGCGAGTCGGTGTACCTACTAATCCTATTATTTGTTTCCGGTGTTTTTGATGGTATGAACAATTTGGTGCCATGTCTATCACGGGGAGAGGGACTTGTAAGTAAGAATCTTTTGCTAGAAGGGGTTCGTGAGGAGCTAGAAACTTCTGCAAAATTGGTGCATATTTTATTTGATTTCTACAATTCTAAGGATAAGGAAATTAGTCTCTTTGGTCATCACTGCAACTTCGAATTAAAAGTCAATTTAGTCCCGTCTTCATTCTATTGTGTTTTTTTTTCAACGTTGAAGGATAGCCTTTGATCACGTCATAGTATCGAGGGGTTGACGCATTTAGTGGTAGGGTACACAATCGTACAAAAAATAGGTGGAACCCAATTGTGAGACATGTCAGGGACTCTTAGACTATAAGCACCTTTTGCGGTGAAGGGTATCCAACTTTTCCTAGTTTGTGTACCTATTTTGTTTCTGGTGAATCTGATGATAAGAAAAGTTTGGTTCCATGTCTATCACGGGGAGAGGGACTTTCAAGCAAGAATCGGTTGCTACAACATTGTCATTTCATGAGATGATACAATGGTCTATGGTGATGGTCTGTCGCTAGAGCCTAGTATTAAGTGTTCACGCAACGGCACAAATGATAACGTAACAACAAGAAGTTATTTCGCAATTAATCGCCATTAATGTTGATAAATATGCGATAACTCGGATTTAGTAACCAGTAAGTAAATAATGAGATGGTAGGGGAGACAGCGGCATTCATAGAGAAAGAGGGGTGGTCGATTAAAGCAAACGTGGATTGAGACGATCCTAACAATCGTCTTATCCGCCTCTTTTGCTAAATTGTTATTTCTTTTTCTTGTATTTTGTGTTATTTGTAGTTCTTTGTTTTTTCTCCTTGTACTCCACTTTTTCCCTTTGTAAGTGGGTAAGAAATAAATTATTATTATTATTAGAAGAATTAAAAAAAAATAGGGGGAGGGGGATTTTTAATGGTAAGAAATTAAGAGTCGAATCAGTCGATAGAGCGAATCAGATGATAGTGACATATGTTTGATGTTATAGCAGAGAGTAAATTACCGAGAGCTCGGATAATAAAGATATTCAATCGATGCTTTTGGTTCTATCTATCGCTACGATTTAAGGGAGGGGGAATTAAAGACATTTGTTTGACAAGTACGCATCGATCAGTCTAACGCTACCTTCTCCGCCAGCAGCAACACACGATACATACCTAATGCTAGTGGAGCACAAGGGTACGTGACCGTAGATAAGAACCAAGTAAGCAAATTCAACGTAATCCACTCCCTTAACAGGTCAGACCCTACCCCCACCCTATCGTTTCTTTCCCATGATTACTTCAATCTCCAGTGGATCGATTTTAAGGAGCTTTTATCTTTTTTTAGATACTACAACTTTTAAAGTGATAAAAACTATAATCCTTGGTTTTCTTTCACTTTTTATCCTTAGTTCACTGTTATCCTTAGTTCACTTTAATCCTTGATTCGTAAAATTATCAATAGCAAGATTTTAACGACTTAAGCTAAGTTCTCATTGCCCAGATTGCTGTTCTCACCAACCAGAAATCTGGCCAGATTTTCGTCTTCAGAAATCCGGTCAGATTTTCCCCCCAGATTTCGGTGTTTCTGGCCAGATTTTTCGATCTGTTGGATTAGATATTTCCTGGCCAGAAAAAAAATCTGGCCAGATTTCGGACTTCATATGAACTAACGAGTGATAAATATTAATTTTGTAAATAAGGTTTCTGGTATAATATTAAAGTTTAATGAGAGTGTAGTAAATTCAAGTTTGAAAGAGTCAGTATAAATATTAGTTAGGGAGTTTGATAAATATTTTTATTATTAATGAATATTCGGGTTGTAAGGTTGTCCTTTTGGATGTTAGTTGATACTCAGACTTCGTAGATAGAAGTACTAATTAATTAAGCCCATCAGTCTCTCGCACCTCCACCCTCTCGCACCTCCATATACCCCTTTTCATCAGCGTTATCGCTCCCCACGTCCCCCTTTTCTCGACCGATACCAAATCCCATTGGAGACGCTTGTTTAAATGGAATATCGTGTATTAGGACTAGTAACCTTAAACTCGACGAGCTCAGTGAAGAGCAATCAAGTTTTACGTTTTTTATAGATAAAATTAGTCACGTATCCCCAAGTTCCTCAAACCCACAAGAGATGGCATGTGATTTGGAACCGGCAGTATTCCTCCTCGATCCGAAAAATAACCACCGGAAACATCCATCAGTCACACCCACCGAAAATAAAATTAACAAAACAGCCCCTCCCCTAGTTAGTAATTTCAAATGTCCTTCTACTTTTAAAAGTAAAACTTATTCCAAAGAATTTTGCGATCAAAGATACGTATTTCCATCTTTCCTTTATTGCAACGCCGAGAGTCTCAACCTTGAAAAGCTTACAGAACTTGAGTCTACTGCGTCAATGCTTGGTTCGAATGTAGTATGCGTGTCGGAGGTCCATAAACAAATGTTAATATGCTTAGTATTGATGGTTTTAAATCTTTCGTTAAACTACGACATGACCAACATCCCCTTGGTAAAAAAGGAGGGGGTGTAATGGCTTTCGCTCTTGAAGAGCTGAAACCAGAATTACTCCAGATACCTATCATCGAAGATGAAGATGAAATTTTATGGATTAAAATTCGACCTAAAAGACTCCCGAGACCGTTATCCGGAATAGCTATTTGTGTTTTCTATTATTCCCCTGGCCAACCCGTTGCTGAAAGAAAAGCTTTTTGGGAAAAATTACAAGAATCTGTCGATTATGTTCAGAAAAACCACCCGTTTTTCGCAGTAAATTTACTTGGGGATGGGAATGAATTAAATACTGATTCACTAGCATCATCGGTAAAGCTAAAAAATGTAGTTAAGTTCCCTACTACAAAAGGCGGAACAAAACTTGACGTTATTCTGACTAGTAAAGATGAGTATTACCAGACACCTAGTGAACTAGCACCGCTTGGAGGGAGCTATCACTTTATGATACAGTGGAATCCTTTAAGAAAAATTAAGATTAATTATTCCGTGACTGAAGTTACGAGCAGACCCATTACTGATTCTGGTCTTGTTTCTTTTGGTAATTGGATTACTTCAGAAAAATGGGGGGATGTTCTTTCGGTTCAGGATTTAGATTCACAAGTTGAAACGTTCCACGATAAATTGAGGGCACGTTTTGAACTGTGTTTCCCTGAAAGAAAACGAAAGTTTTGTTCTTCCGATAAGCCATATATTAATTCAGAAATTAAACTTCTTATTAAGAAAAGAATGAGGTTGTTCAAGGAAGGGAAGCGCGAGGAGGCAATTCAGCTGCGTAATGAAGTGAGAAAAAGGATTAAAGATGCCCAGAGTAAATATTACGAAAATGAAATTGATCATCTGTTAGAATCAAAACCAGCTCATTTTTTTCAAAGAATTAAAAAAATTAGTGGAAAACTTACCCCCACAGTTGAATTTATGAGAGATGAAACACCCACAGTCACAGCAAATGAATTAAATGTCCATTTTTCTTCTATAGTTCAAACTTATCCTCCCCTATCCCATCCGGTGAATGAATCTCACGTGTCAAATACCCAGGATAAGAAAACACCTAGTCCCGGTGATGGTAATTACGAAATCCCTCTAATAACTATGTCAGATGTAAGAACTCGATTGTCTAAACTTAAAAGAACGTCAGTAACCCCTTTTGACATCCCTGTTCAGTTGATTAAAGCTTTCTCTCCAGAGCTGTCTGTTCCTCTTACGAATATCTACAATAAAATGACTCACCTTGGACAATACCCCAAAAAATGGAAGATGGGATTTATAACCCCAATACCTAAAAAGGGTGGGTCTAATGATTTTTCGGGGGTAAGACCAATAACCGTAACGTCAATTTTTAGCAAGGTTTATGAGGGATACGTCGCTTGTTGGCTAAAGAACATATAAAACATATAATTGATAATAAGCAGTTTGGGAACATCCCGAAAGCATCAACAACCCATTATTTGGTCAGTTTACTGGATTTTATACTAAAAAATCTTGATGAACCGGGTAAGTGGGTTAACTTACTCGCAATTGATTTTAAAAAAGCTTTTCATTTAATTGACCACGAAATTCTGCTGAAGAAAATGAAAGAAAAAAATATTCCTGAATTTATTGTAAATATTATTGCGAGTTTTTTGACTAGTAGAGAACAAATTGTAAGATATAAAAATTGTTTTTCTGATCCACAACAAGTGTTTTGTGGTGTTCCGCAAGGTACGGTTCTTGGTCCACTGTGTTTCTTGATTATGATTAATGGTATCGCCGAAGATCATGAGGAAAGGTGGAAATACCTAGACGACCTGTCTTTAGTTGAAGTTCTTTTGAGGAATTTCAAAAGCCAGGCTATCTCCACAATCCAAGAGATTGCCTCTGAGGCAAGGTCTCATAATATGGTTGTTAATAACGATAAGTCAGCAATTATCCCCTTCTCCTTTCTCAAGTCACAGCCTCAGTACAACCCTCCCATTCCACCCCATATTCTTACTGATTCAATTACACTCCTTGGACTAATTATTTCTTCAGACCTAACTTGGCATAAAAACACTTCGAATATTATAAAAAAGGCTAATTCGGCGATTTATATGCTCAAAGTACTGAAAAAGTTTAAAGTGCCAAAAAAAAAGATGATACTACTCTACTGTATGTTTACTCGTCCTCTACTGGAATACGCTTGTCCAGCTTGGCATTATGGGCTAACTAAGTGATAATCAGATAAGATCGAGAGGGTTCAAAAGCGATCCCTTCAAATTATTTACGGTGGGTGTAAAATGCCGTACTCATTCCTTCTGAATGAATTTAATCTTCCTACCCTATCGGCGGGCAGGGAACACCTTTGTACAAATTTTGGACTGAAACTCCTTGGTAATCCCACTTATCGCAATTTCCTGCCTCCTCCTCGTATTCCCGAAAGAAGCCGACCCGAACGAGATGTGGCTACGAAAGTTCCAAAACTCGCGCCTATCTCTTGTAGAACCGAGCGGTACCGCAATAGTTTCGTACCCCGATTTTTGGAAAAGTACAATCAGCTGATGTAATACGTTATCGGTTGTTTACAAGTTTATGTATTGGTTGTCCTTGTTTTGTATGTACAGTGACAAAGATCTACCAAATTGCTCGCGCATGAAATGTTGTATCCGCTTATTTATCATTAAACATTAAACAGTACAGCTCAATAGAAACGGAAACTGTACAAATAAAGAATTTAACATTGAGTGGGATGAAATTTTAGACTTTCCAGACCGAATTATCGGCGTTTTCTAGCTATTACCGGTAAGTTATTTAAAAAGATATTCCATTTTTTTTTTTTTAAGTGATTCTGGAGCAAAGTTTCTTTTGAAATAAGATCTTGAGCATTTTGAGCTTTTATCAGAAAATGGCAACTTGCACCCTATTGGTCAATTCCTGCATCTTTAATTATAACCAACCAGTAGCGTTAAGGGCCTGGACTTCCCAACTAATCAGAAGGATTGGGCATCGGTTCTGCGTTCTGACAAAAATCACTTCTCCACTTCCATCACCACTACAGATGAAGGACTGGTTGCACCACTATTCTTCTGTATTCAGCTCTAATGATGGCCTACTTCAACGTTTTTTTGGCGAACGCCTCTCAGAACTTCTTCCTAACAGTACGAAACAGTCAAAAGTCTACACTGTCACCAAAGACGGAGTCAGGAGAGCTATACGCAGACTGAAAAGCACATCCGTAGACAGCGACGGTCTCTGCTCCAGCCATTTCAAGTTCAGCTCTCCCGAACTCATTTTCCACATTTAGCTGCTATTTCAGATGATTCTGGCAACGTCTATAGTTCCAGACAGTTTTCTTTCTGGAACTATTACGTCAATTCTAAAAAAAGGAAAGGATCCAAACCTGTGCAGCTCTTTCCGGCCAATTACAGTGTCTTGCATCTTCAGCAAAATTTTTGAATATCTTTAGTGCCAGAAATTACGTCTAATTGCCTGTTCGGCGACTTCCAGTTTGGTTTTCAGCAAAGACTCAGTTGCAGCCATGCCCATAGAGTCCTTTCTACAATTCTTAAGGAGGCGAATCTTGGAAAATTTCCTGTTCACCTTTGTGCAATCGATATTTCTGGAGCTTTCGATAATGTAGTACATTCACAGGCTCTACTTTCTTTTTTACGTGAGGGTGTTAATGCTTCCGTTGTTTCTGTTTTAAGGTTCTGGTACGGTAATGAATTGTTCGGGCAAAATGGTCAGGGGCGGTTTCGGAACCCATTCCTGTGAGCAAGGGTGTGCCACAGGGCAGAGTCCTATCTCCTTTTGTTTTTAAAAGTGCCATCTATGAATAACTCTCAGGTTTGTTGCCAACTTTTTTCCTTGGAGATCTAAGTATTAATTACATAGCTTATGCAGACGACATTTTATTAATAAGTCGAACTAAAAGTGGGTTAGAATCTAACATAAAAACCTTGTGTCAGAGTCTATCTCAGATTGGCCTTTCTGTTAATATTTCTAAATGTCAGTACCTTAAATGCAACAGCCAAAAATATTCCTATCTTTCTTTTCAAAACGAGAAACTCCCCAATTCCACTACCGTAAAATGGCTTGGCAGGACCATAGCTCGGTCTCTGAAAAAAATCTGCGATAACACTGTTTCGGCTGTTCAAGATTCCATTCGTATCGGATATGGAAAAATCGTTCCCAACAGAGGAAGGTATAACAGAAAAGCCCTTGGTAACTTATAAAATAGCTTTTGTTCTCCCTCTGTTTGCAACCTTTCAGGAATTTTTGGCATTCTGAGGCAAAAAGATTTAAAACGTATCCGGACTTATTATTTTAAATACTGTAAATTTCTGTTGTACCTTCCTCGACGTTATAGGAATTCCCGGATAACTGCGAATTTTTTGCCCTCTGACCCTTGTACAAAGTTGTCCTTCACGTTTCTGACCTTGGTCATTTTTCCGCATTCCATTTAGGAAGAAGATTTTTTAGACCCGATTAGTCTCTTTTCTTGTTTCATGTTTATTTTTTGAACCTGTGAATTTACTCCGTTATTGAAAGCTCAGTGTAGTTTTTCCTTTTCTTAATCTGTACTGCACTATTTATTTCTTCTCGTCTAGTGCGTAAATAAAATTTCATCATCATCATCATAACATGCGACACTCCTGTACACAGAACACCCAGGGTTCCCAGATTTATTTTCTGGCCAGAAAAAAATCTGGCTCGAAATATTTTCTGGGCAATGAGAACTTACCTTCACCCACTGCACCCCCAGGATTACTTATCCAATTTTTCCTCTTCGAAGCCTAAGGTTCTGACCAATCAGACTCTCAGAAAAACAGTCAGTGTCTCTTTGAAAAAAACTATGGGTGGCTTTTTCCCGCTCATCGTCCAGGAAAACTATGGGCGACTTTTTCCCGCTCATTTTTCAGAAAAAACTATGGACGGCTTTCCCCCACTCATCGTCCAGGAAAACCATGCGCGGCTTTTTCCCGCTCATCGTCCAGAAAAAAACTTTGGGCGGCTTTTTCCGACTCATCGTCCAAAAATATTCAACCTTCTCTTTAAATAACGATCAGTGCCTGACAGTGGAGCTCAACAAACCAATACTTCCAACGATACGACAAAATTCAAATGGCTCCCCTCTTACATTTAAAGACCCAATGCTGTTTTCCCGTATGTCGTCGGAAATAGCCAGGTGTTGTAGTGTATTCCACCCAAATGTGAAGTCAAAATGGCCATTGAAAGGAAGTGGGGGCCCGCCTTCAAATCTACCAATCAAAATAGATGAGCCATTTAGATAGACTTCAGTTAAAAGGTCATTCCACAGATTTTCCAGAAATTTTCCAGGAACATTATTTGAATATTATTTAGCTTACTTTCTCTAAGAAATCGTTATAACGAATTTAGTATAATTTACGGCCTTTGTTTATTGTGATCTGTTACATCCTTAATTCTTTCGACTTACGATTATCAAGAAAAAAAAAAAAGAAAAAAAAAAAAAACTCAAAGAAATCGATAATGCAAATAGTTAGTTTGATTTTTCTACACATTTTCCATGTTCCTGATACAATAAAAACAATTTGTTAGATCCATAGTCAAACTATGATCCCAGCCTCCCCATGTCGTGCACTTCCGACCCGCGCCACTAGATGACCCGGCGGTCGGATCGAGTCGTGTCTTCATCTTGGGTCTTGGGTAGGGGGGTTCTAGACGTTGCAAGTGCTAGAATGCTTATGATGCATCTCCTTTAAATTAATCCACTTTGGAAGAACGTTAGGTCTGATATAAATCTTAAAATACCCCCCCCCCCCCAAAAAAAAGAAGAAAAAACTATTATCATATTTTCGTTGTTGGAACATTTTAGCTATTGATGTTTCGTAACGGGGACGTTTTGTACGGGGACATCTCAGATGGGGACGTTTAGCCATGGAGACATTTCGTCATGGAGACCTTTTTCCCTGCGGACGTTTTGTCATGGGAACGTTTCACTGGGGACGTTTCACCAGGGGACGTCTCGATTGGGAACTTTCGTCGACAGCCTTCAGGAACGAGGACTAAGGTGATGGTCATTGACAAGAAAGCTTCAAATCGGAGACAACAAAATTCGAGGAGAGGTTTTAAAGCGTGAAAGGGAAACTGTAACGGGGCTAAAGCCACAATCAGCTCAGCTCTCGAGATAGCGTAACGAGCGGCCTAAGCTCACCTGCCCACGTGGCAGGCAAGACCCGCTAAACCGAAACAAACACCACCTTTTGGATGAAATTCGTAGAAGTTTATTGAACACGAAACTTGAAGCAAAAAGTGAAATGCTTTCTATTAAAATTCCTTCCTTCGTCCCTGATGCTCTTCTTCCATTTGTTGAAAGCTTGAAATGAAGCGGTGAATGTAAATGTAAAAGAAGATAAGTCGTTACCTTAATATTCCTACACGGCAGGCCTTGAGACCTTTACATTCCCGGTACCCCGGCGTAAGAATAAGGTAAGGTAAAGAAGTAAGTAGAAGGTAAATTAGTCAAAAAGATTCCTACACGGCAGGCCTTGAGACATTTTCAGTCCCGGTACCCCGGCGTAAGAATAAGGTAAGTTAAACAGAGAAGTAGAAAGTTAAATAGTCAAGAAGATTCCTACACGGCAGGCCTTAACACCTTTGCAGTCCCGGTACCCCGGCGTAAGAATCAGGTAAGTTAAACAAATAAGTAGAATGTCAAATAAAAGAAGATTCTTACACGGCAGGCCTTGAGACCTTTGCAGTCCCGGTACCCCGGCGTAAGAATCTGGTAAGTTAAACAAAGATGTAGAAAGTCAATTAAGCCGCGTTCGATTTACCCTTGTATCGGTTCTGTCTCAGTCCTGTCAGCCGAATGGCGTTTTATTTAACTGCCTTGTCCGCTTAATCCCGTTTTATTTGTCCTGTCAGCTGACAACTGTCAGCGTCCTGTCAGACAGGAATGATGAATGATGACATGATCTCCCAGCAAGTTTCGGTCCTGTCTCAGGTAGATTTCTCAACTGCGTTTTATTTGTGATGCTTGTCCGTTGAGTCATTCACCTGACAAGGCTCAATAAAACGGGTTTAAACCGTGACAGGACAGTAACAAGAAGACAAGACCGAGACAAGGAGGGCTCAAATCGAACGCAGCTTTAGTCAAGAAGATTTCCTACACGGCAGGCCTTGAGACCTTTACAGTCCCGGTACCCCGGCGTAGGAAAGTGGTAATTGTTTGTAAAACTTGTCAGTTAATTGTGGATGTAAAGATGGTAAGTCCGGTAATCAAAAGGTACACGCAAGGTACAAAAAGAAATACCCTGTGAGATTTTGTGTAGAGACTGAATTTCCAAAATATGATAAGTTATGTTAGTTTAGAGTAGGAAACCAAAGGTTAAAAGAATCGCAATATTTACTCAGTTTCAGCAAGGTTTCTTTCCACTACTCACTTATCACTTATGTCTCACTAGTTACAGCTTTCACAGACTGATCACAACTCCCCTATTTTACCTTGATTCAAACCTTAAAGATGCTACATAAACTTTCTGTTTACCTTTCCAAAGCAATCGCGACGCCGAAACTCAAGTATGTTTGCCTTTTTCTGCAGTGTTGCTGTTTGGGTTCAAGAAATAAACCGCAGAGAAGCCGAAAGTCCATCCCTACGAGGATTACGCCCGCAAATAGAGGAGATAGAATAATGTTATATAGCTGGTAATTTTTTTCACGACCATAGTTACTGCTTTTACTCTTTATTTTCTTGTTTCAAAGAAAATTGGATTAGTTAGCTTGTTTTTATACGGAATTTCGTTTTCCCTCTCCCCGGTTCCAAGAGGACTAGTTTCTGTTAGCCTCACCGTCAGCACTTGGATCAGACATTAAAATATAGATCCACAGATTAGCAGTGGAAAACCTGTCATTGCGTCCCGGGTAATTGAGATTTTACACATGTCTCAGCAGCAAAGAGTGAAAGTCACCCATTACCCTATGGAACCGACTTTTTACTATGTCTACACAAGCGTTGAGCCTGAGGAAATAGGAGACTGTTACTCCACTTGGAGCGCTGAATTGTAATAAGGCCAAACTGAAACCTGGCGTGTCTCTTTGGATTTTCTTGTTGTCTTCTTGTCTTTTTCGTGTGTTTGAAGAATAAGAAAGGCTGTAGGGATGGTGAGCACTGTATCTCTAGCAGAAATAGCTTTTTTATATTTCTGCTTTAAATATTCTCCTTGAAATGCCATTCTTCCCCCGAGCTACCCGAAATCACCCCTTACGCGGAAAACTCCTTGGGTCACAGACACACCTTATTTGCAAAATACTTTCATCGGAACTTCCCCGTCTTGACCTTTTGCTCTCAAAATGAACGCACCTGTCTTACAATTACAAATGGAAATTAGTTTTACTTTTACTGCATCAAATGAAAGGGTTGATTACTCCTGAATATTATTGAAAAAGATTACAAAACAAAATGACAAACGGTAGACAAATGTGATCCCAGGATGGAAACCTTCCATGGTAATTAGACTGCTGATTGTCTGCAAAAAAGGCGCTCTTCATGGCGGTAGTCATCTGTTCTCTAATATAGAATTTCCAGGGAAAAATTTTATTGTGCACGCTGATAAGTACATATAAATTAATGAATACTTTGAAGGTGGGGAAGGCATCCACTGGTCTTCTTCATTGATTAGAAAACCTGTAAAAGACATTCTTCGTTAAGCTTCTATTATGAACAAGCTCAAGTTCGTTTCATTTCATTTCCATGCTGTTTTAAAGCTCCAAGCAAGCCGATAAAAAGCGGATACCCCTCTTCTTGATAAATGGCAAGGGATCATAGAAATGTACCGTTTGGTCAAAATTATGGCTAAGATACGTAGCTTCAAGGGGACTAAGCATTCATCCATGGTCAAAGCACATAAGCAATAAATCATCATGGACCCTTGGGAAATAATAATAATAATAATATAACAATAATATAATGCAAAAATAAGGCACATGGCCTCTACTAAGCAATAAATACTATACTAAGCAATAAATCATCATGGACCCTTGGGAAATAATAATAATAATAATATAGTAATAATATAATGCAAAAATAAGGCACATGGCCTCTACAAATGAAAGTCTATCGTTTCGCAAAAAGAATTCTTGCACCATACGGTCAACATCCACACTTGAAGGGTACCAGAAATTCATTTGTAAGCACCCAAGAGGCACGCAAGACTATGGGCCCTTGGAGATCATTAAAGTTAATATCGTTTGGTAAACAGTATTTGTACGTTTTGTGGTGAAGATAAGCCCTTTCAGGGGTCTTCAAGTAGAGTGGCCCATAGTGATCCTCCATTATCAGTGTGTCACGAGATTTCTGGTGCCTCCAAACTTCCCCACAGTTATCAATCAGGACGGGCTTGAAAAAAAAACAAAAACATCTGAGACACTGTCTCTTGTCGATTTCAAGTTTCGTTCAGATCCGATTACCAACTTGAAAGTTTTGCAAGTCACAATATTCTAGATTCCCCTCTCTCCACTCCCCCAGCGATGGCGGGATCAGGGAACTGATTATTTCCAAGTCAACTTATTGGTATGGTCCATGGTATACCGACCAAGCTTTGATTGTCTTAGCACAGCTGGAAGTACATTGACTCGGGATCACTAGAGATTCTGACCCCCCCCCCCTTCAACGATTTCCTGAAAATTTTAATCTCAATCCCTTCACTTGAAGCTTGTCGTGACATCCACTCCCCCCCCCAACTCCCTCTCACAGTAATCGGATTCGGTCTTAACTTGAACTGTCAAGTAACCCTTGGTTCACACTGCTCCGTCGTATGTGAAAGATTTTTTCTTTGATGTTCCGACGTGCGAAAGAATCGCACGGACGTTCTCACCATCACGCAGACGCAAAAGAAAAACGAAATTTTTCGTCGTGAATAATCTGCAAAAGGACAAAGGAGCCCTTGGGGAAACGACCTCTGAAGATGCGGCGAGATTACACTTATCAATACCACCCACCATTAGGAAATTTGCAGTCAAAACCTATAGGTCATCTTGTTCAAAACAGGTTAATACAAGTTTATTCAGAAGATATTTTGCATTCAGCCACCCTAGCATTACAGTCAGAAGGGGAGGAAGGGTTAATAGATTTGATTGGAGACAAGTGTTTTGCAGTAATGAGAAATTTGGCGGTGTTCGTCCGGTTGGCAGCGAAGCATCGGGAGGATCTAATGTAAGTGTTATTAAGTTATTTCTATTTATCTTTTCATTTTTGTTGTTTTGTTTTTTTGTAAGTGATTTTGTTTTGTGGTAGTTGCTATGGCCACTTGGCTTTTTGCAACAAATATCATATCGTATCATATCATGGTAGAGCAATTTTTAATCTTGAAAATTAACTTATCTTTGTTCTTTCTTTTCCTTCCCTCGAAAAATCGCATGCATTATGTCGGATCAGTTGAAATTTGTCAACGCATTCGACACTGCGACAAAACACAAAGTTCTGCATTGCTTATCGCACGATTTGTGTCGTATGTCGCATGACGCAGAATTTTGCGCGAAATCGCAGTAAACCTAGGGTAAGTGGGCCTTTCACACTGGCCAACTTAAGAGTTTAAAGTGTACTTAAGGTTCTTACGCGATACGTAACGTACGAAATTTTTACTTAGCGTAGCCACTTAAGAAGGTTGAAAAAGTTCAACTTTAGACCTTACGTTAAGTAGAATGGATTTGGTGAATGGTGTGTGAGAAAATCATCAAGTTTTTTTTAGGGAGAGAGAGAGAGTTACTTTATAGTACAAAATGAAAGAATATGTGAAAATAAATGCCTGAGAAAGCTTTGCAATAAACTCAATGATGACATGGGGAAAACATATACAGATGTTACGTTGGAATGGATTGGTGGGTGAGAAAATCATCAAGTTTGTTTAAAGATAATATATAAACTTTCAGTTTACCTTTCCAAAGTGATCGCGACCCCACAACTCAAGTACGACTGCCTTTTTCTTTATTGTTGCTGTTTCGGTTTGAGAGAAAAACCGCGCAGAAACCTGGACGTTAGTCCATCCCTCAGAGGATGCGTCGGCAATTAGAAAAGATAAAAATATGCTATGCAACTGCTAATTTTTTTCACAATTACAGTTGTTGGTTCTACTCTTTCTTTTTTTATTTTAAAGAAAATTGGATTAGTTAGCTTGTTTTTTACGGAATTTTCTTTTTCCCTCTCCCCGCTTCCAAGAGGACTAGTTTCTGTTAGCCTCACCGTCAGCACTTGGATCAGACATGCTAAAATAGATCCACAGGGTAGTAGTGGGAAACCTGTCATTTGCGTCCCGGGTAATTGAGATTTTACATATGTCTCAGCAGCGAAAGTGAAAGTCACCCATACCCTATGGAACCGACTTTTTACTATGTCTACACAAGTGTTGAGCCTGAGGAAATAGGGGACTGTTACTCCACTTGGAGCGCTGAACTGTAATAAGGCCAAACTGAAACCTGGCGTGTCTCTTCGGATTTTCTTGTTGTTTTCTTGTCTTTTTCGTGTGTTGGAAGAATCAGAAAGGCTGTAGGGATGGTAAGCACTGTATCTCTTGCAGAAATAGCATTTTTATATTTCTGCTTTAAGAGAGACAGCAGTAAATGAAATAATATGTGAAAGTAAATGCCTGAGAAAGCTTTGCAAAAAAAATTCAATGATGACTCGGGGAAAACATATACAGATAGGCTTGATTTTGCTTTTTGGGATCCCAAAACGTAAGTGGCGGGATACCTATGACATCGCAAAAGTTGTCCGTCTGTCTTTACGTCTGTCCGTCTGTTAGCACGATAACTCTCGAAGGGATTGAGATATTTTGATGAAACTTGGTGGGAGGATCCTTCGGGTCAAAGTACAAGTCAAGTTTGAAGATGGGCTCTGTAGCCCTATATTTGAGGGTTGTGGAGGGTTTTCAAATTAGGGTCAAGAAAAATATTTTTTGAAAGCTGTTTAGATAGTTGATTTAGGAGTAAGGAGACACGCTGAATCCGAGTATGAAAGTTATTTTCTCTCCGGACAAGTAATTCGCCCGGAATCAGGCCAAAACCGGAAAGTTTGTTAGAAGTAAAAGTTTTATTTGAAGTTGATTAGGTGTTTGATTTAGGGGTAAGGAGACATGCTGAACACGCTGGTGAAAACCATTTTCTTGCCGGACAAGTAGTTCGCCCGGAATCCGGCCAAAACCGGAAAGTTTGTTAAAAGTAAAAGTTTAATTTGAAGTTGATTAGATGTTCGATTTAGAGATATGAAGGTATGCTGAACAAGAATATGAAAACCACTTTCTCGCCGGATTAGTAGTTCGCCCGGAATCCAGCCAAAACCGGAAAGTTTGTTAAAAGTAAAAGTTATATACAAAGTTGATAAGATGTCCGATTTAGGGGTACGAAGATATGCTGAATCAGTATATGACAATAATTTCTTAGCCGGACATATAGTTCGTACGGAATCCGGCTGAAACCGGAAAATTTGTTATAAGTTAAATTTTTATTGGAAGTTGATTAGATGTTGGATATAGGGAGGGATTATATTCGAAGTTGATAAGATGTCCGATTTAGGGATACGAAGAGATGCTGAATCAGTATATGACAATAATTTTTTAGCCGGACATATAGTTCGTACGGAATCCGGCTGTAGTTCGCCCGGAATCCGGCCAAAACCGGAAAGTTTGTTAAAAGTAAAAGTTTTGTTTGAAGTTGATTAGATGTTCGATATAGGGGTAAGACGGTATGCTCAACATGAATATGAAAATCATTTTCTCGCCGGACAAGTAGTTCGCCCGGAATCCGGCCAAAACCGGAAAGTTTGTTAAAAGTAAAAGTTATATACAAAGTTGATAAGATGTCCGATTTAGGGGTACGAAGAGATGCTGAATCAGTATATGACAATAATTTCTTAGCCGGACATATAGTTCGTACGGAATCCGGCTGAAACCGGAAAATTTGTTATAAGTTAAATTTTTATTGGAAGTTGATTAGATGTTGGATATAGGGAGGGATATGGAGATACGCTGAATTCGTTTTGAAACCGGAAAATTCGCAGAAGTAAGGCACACACATGCTGAATCCATATCTGAACATCGTTTTCTTAATGATTAGCTGTTTGGCCTTAACCTGTTTCTAAATTTTAAGAATAAAAATGTTCAAGGAGTCTGGCGAAGACTGCAATGGATCTGGCGAAGACAAACCTATTTGTCTGGATCAAATATTGGATTATTGGGATCCCATCGGAACCTTTGGTCTTGTTTCTTAAGTCAGTAGTTGCTTTTCAGATGCCAATAATATAGCAGCCATGCTTCACTGTTGAAAGTAAATGAAATGTTTTTAGGATATAGGTACAGCCGTTGGGTATGTCTTATTTCGTACAAATGACAATTTCCTGCTCAAACAGAGCCGGTTTCTTGGGGGGGGAAAGTTCATTCTCAAGGCTTAAAAATTGTTCTACCTTTTTCCAAAAGAAATCGTCGTAATCCTATAGGATGACTGACCGCAATATATCTTCGGAGTAAACTTGTATTAACCCGTTTTGAACTATAGATGACCATTGGGTTTGACTGAAATTTCCTAATAGTAGTTGGTCCTCTGAGAGGTAATATCCCAGCGTCTTCAAAGGTCATTTCCCCAAGGGTATCGTCGCTTTGCAGAGTAATCTTGACCAAAATCTTAATTTTCTTGGTATACTACAGAAAGTGCATCTGACTTCGCCCAGTCGGAAGGGTACTCTCTCAGTGTGAATAGGCTACTTAAAGTAGCTGATTCATGTGGGCCGAGAAGGTAGGACACACTATCATTTTACGATGAGTCGAATATTTACGAACACACTGTTACCTTTGGTTTCTCCGAAATCTCTATGCTATCCAAGGTAATCCACAAATTACTTTCACTCTTGAAAACAAGTTCGTCAACTCGCCATTACTCATTAAATATTCACTGATCTCCTGTTGTGGGTCAGAGCTATACTAGAATCTCCGAGAAGATCAAGGGGCGTGTAAGAGGATTAAAACAACGATGTATATCACACTGGGGACGTTTAGATATGTCAGAAGTAAAAACCCTCGGCTAGTTTGACAATTTTTGGTATCGGAAGCTGAATATTATTTTGCTTACTTCGAAAATCTCTAAGAAATCGTTATAAAGAATTTAGTATAATTTACGGCGTTTGTTTAATGTGATCTGGTTTACATCCTTAATTCTTTGGACTTCGGGAATTATCAAGAAAAAAAACAGAAAACAAAATACTCAAAGAAATCGATAATGCAAATAGTTAGTTTGATTTTTCTACACATTTTCCATGTGCCTGATACAATAGAAACAATTTGTTAGATACAAAGTCAAACTATGATCCCAGCCTCTCCATGTCGTGCACTTCCGACCCGCGCCACTAGATGACCCAGCGGTCGGATCGAGTCGTGTCTTCATCTTGGGTCTTGGGTGGGGGGGTTCTAGACGTTGCAAGTGCTAGAATGCTTATGATGCATCTCCTTTAACGTAAGAAACTTAAGCCGTAATTTAAGTACTTAACTTAAGGTCTTACGTATTCAGTGTGAAGAGGGCTTAAAGGGTGGTGTTTTCTGTAGCGTAGATGGAAGGATGGTAAGGTAGCGTGTTTATTTGTAGCGGGCGAGCATACTAAAATACACATATCCTCACATATGCGTTCCACAAGGTTTTGGATTCCCTCCTCCCTCCACTCCCACACAAAGATCGAATCAACTAGTGACTAATCCCTAATGAATCTGGTCGGGTCCCTGATATGCCTGCCAAGTTTCATCGTCCTAGCAAATCTGGAAGTGCTCTAACTCTTTATCACCAGAATTTTGAAATCGTCCCTTAAACTCCTAAAATGCCCGGATCCGGTCCGGTTCTGTTAGCGATGTATCTAGTGCTTTTGCTTGTTCTACCACCAAGTTTTATCAAGATCCTTCCACTCCATAAGTGTCACAGGATTTCTGGTAACGCCGCCAGCTCAGTCAGAGGCTGGTCTTGAAGAGGTCTTCGAAATATCAAGTTTCAATAAGACCCAATCCCACCATCGAAAGTACAGGATTCCAGATTCCCCTTCCCTCACTCCCCCTTGCTGGTCTGATTGGTGACGAGACTATTTTCAAGTCAGTTTGTTCGGATCCCTAATGCGCCTGCTAAAGGGCGATTCTGGCGATCTCTTGGATTCGCTTTCCGAAAAGCAAAACGAGAATCCGCCGAGCGCAAGAAGAAGCGAAAAGTCGTTGCGCCTCAATTGCATCTTTACAACTTCTCGCTGACTTGCCGAAATCACTTTCCACTCGCGAAATGGATTCGCTTTCCAAGTGCTCGCGGAAACTAGCGGAGTGCGATAACAGCTCTGGAAAGCGAAGCAACTTTTAGCCGAAGTCGCAAGAACAGCCGGCGCATAACCTCGCGGAGCTTTCCCGACCATCAGAATCGCCCTTGAGTTTCGTAGTCCTGGCACCGCTGGAACTACTCTAACTCGCAATAGTCACAATCGCCGGACTGACCGACAGACAGACGAACCGACCGGAGGATCTTGATCGGTAGGCCTATATAGTACAGAGTTTATTCATGACAAATCCTTATTTTAATTTTCCTTCTGATTTTTTCCGAAATAACACTATGTTAGTCTACAATTATTGATTCAAAATAAAAATACAAGGTTAGAGCCGTTGGTTGTTCCTATTTTTAATAGCGACAAGCTGTTAGGTAACTGTGTTCCGGAAAGAATAAATCACTAAAGAAATAAATACGAAATATAAAGACGGAACTGTAAAAATAAAGTGGACAGGAGCCTTCACATACACATTCCAAACAGCGGCATTTCCCTTGTTTTCGTTGGTTCCCCTTTGGGATGTCCCCAGGATGTGACTCCCCTATCCTATATGTAAGTGTCTGAAGCCAGAAAAATCAAAGCATGGCTCAAAGGAGTAATAAAAAGGTTGATTTACTCACTCCTTGCAACTTGATTTACGTGGCACACAACCCAGTGGTTGCGCTGGGAATGCCTGCTGCACATTCACAGACCCCATTCGTACACTTGTTACCCGCAGCTGCTCCACAGTCAGTGTTTATAAGACAAACTGCAAAACAAAATATTTTATTCGCCGTCGGCTTAGCTGTTTGCTCAAGTTCCGTTTGAATTGTCGTCAAAGTTCACCTTTTGTTTAAATAGTATATTGCGATTCCGGCAATCCTTGCTCGGTCGTCATTTCATCAATGTCGCAGGCAAAATTCAAACTTGGTATTAATAAAAAAAAAAGGTAAATTCACCTCTACGACGTTTATAGCCGTATGTCTTGTTGAGCAATCCATTTGTAACGGAGTTTGAGCTAAAAATAGAGACAACCTCGCAGAGGTGTTAGTTCGCAGGAACTTTTAGTCAACTTGAGATAGAACTTTAAATTTTACGAAATTATATTCAAATAAGGCAGAGGACCCTTGCCAAGAAGGGCAGAAATATCGCTGCAAAAGCATCGTAACTGACATATCCGTTTTATGAATTATTTGATTGAAGCATACGGCTTTTCGAAGAAAACTCTGGGTTTGAATAGTACTATTTCACCTTCGGTCTGAGCAAGACCTCTGTTATATTGTGTTAGAGTTTATTGTAAGGAACAGTTCATTATTTATTCCACCATCCTCTCGACAATGGTGTCGAAGAGATATATCATCTCGCCTACCACTCGCCAATCCTGTTAACAACACAGCCCTGATCATGGGCCGTGGGGAAAATGTATCCTTTGGCCAGAGGTATTTTTGCACAGTTCCGTTAAAATGCCTGCTTTTCAAAGGCTGGGAAGTCATGTGTAAGCTCAACACTCGGGGCACAAATGAGCCCTATTCCCCACAAATTTCCCTTTGGAAAAACGACAAGGTATCGTTTTACCAAAAGTGTTAGAGATGCACACTTAAAGGGTGCTAGGAACTCAGTTGTAGAACCCTGTAGGAGAAAGGATCATGGGCTCTTGGGAAACATCAAACGAATAGTTTGGTCCAAATTGTTGTATTGTACGGCTAAGCTGCACACTTTTAAGGTAGCTAGGAATTCGTTTGGATGCAGAAGGCTTATGCTTCTCTTTCCCGTCATTTCCCGTCTCAAGTCATCGAGTCGTCACCTTTTTTGGACCCAGTCTAGACCGGAAACTGAACATTACCTGTTCGAAAGTTATGCATGTCACAAGATCCTGATTCCCCCTCTCTCGACTATCATGTATGATCGGATCCGGGACGTGGCAGTTTACAGGTCAACCTCGCCAGGTCCACAAAACCCCTGACAAGTTTCATCGTCATAGCCCATTTGCAAGTATCCTACCATAAACTCGCGTGCCACAAAATTTCCGGTCCCCCCAGACCGGACCTGCAAAGCTAACATCTAGGATGTGACTCTTGCCACCTGTAAAATTCTGTTTGAATCAGATCCCTCCTTCAACAGTTATGTATGTCACAAGACAATGTCATCTGGAACCCCCAGAACCCCCAGACCGGACCTGCAAACCTAACATCTAGGATGTGACTCTTGCCATCTGTGAAATTCTATTTGAATCAGATCCCTCCTTCCACAGTTATGTATGTCACAAGACGATGTCATCTGGAACCCCTCTAAACCTACCCCGAACAAAGCCCGAATCCGGCCTGATGATATAAATGATTCAGATGGATATATACTTATTCAGATGGCATATACTAATTATTTTTACACCCAAGTCCCTTCCTGATCCCTCCACTCACAGCGTGTCACAAGATTTTCCGTGTTCCCTCCCAGTTCCCCTAACAGTTGTCGGACCTGCACTGTAAAAAATTTCTCCGAGTAAGGATGTAGTATTTGCTACTGGGACTAATGTGATCTCTATTGATAAGACTGATCCGAATTAGGGATAATCTTATCTCAATAAAGACAAGATTAATCCCAGTGGCAAATACTGCAAGATTTTTTTTTCAGTGTGGTTCTCACGTGAAATTAAACGTATGAGTTTTCTTGTCATTTATCAAGTTTCATTCATGTCTAACAACGCGGATGGAAACGGGTGATCCCGTCCATGCGAAAATGACAAAATCGAACAGGCGTTGAACGTCTGAGGAAGATGGGTGACGTCCCACGACATATGAGTGGAAGGTCCACATTTTTTTTCTGTCATCAATCTGTGCAGACATTTTTTCTATCGACGTTCAGCTCAACTCTGCCCTCGGGAGTGGTGTTGAATCTGTCGAGCTGGATGGCCCGTTAACCTGTTAATCCGTGAACACGAAAATGACAAAAAAATTTACGGCATCCACGCTAAAATGTACGTCGAGATCGACGGAAAGTCGACAGGACCAGAGCCATCGACGCGTAAACGTCCCCTAAACCTCACCTCCCTCCAATACCTGCTGGATCGTCAGTTCTGCGAAATAAATTTTGTTGTCAATCTGGTGAAGTCCCTGCTGTGACAGAGTAACCGGTTAACCGACTGTTCGACCGGAAAAGTGATCGGTAAATTGCACTCTATCGCAAGTGCCGTAAAAAGAAAAAAGGAGTCGGCGGGCATGCTTAAAAGAGGCAAGAGAGAAGTTTAACTGAAAAGCCAAATTATTTTTGTATCATTCAACTGACTACAACTGCATTATTTTGATTGTGTTTAGTGATTTTTTGATTTTTTACTATTTGCTCTAGTACGACCTTCAGAATATGTACGGCCGTCTTCTCAACGCAAAATTCTACTGTGACGTGGAAAATCTGAATCTCAGTACAAACGCGGCTTTTCAGTGGTCAGTGATAAGATCGAGGAAGGTGGCTCACTGCGTGAACAATTATTTTTCTTACATTGTTTTCGTCAAGCATACAACGCAGACACAAGCAGATAGAGGTACCGCAAATCACAGGGAAATTCCACTATTTGAAAATCGATTATTCGTGAATAGCTGAAGAACGAAGTAACGCAGTTTCATCCGGTCTTCAAGCCTCATTAGGTTTTGAAGTCATGGGTACCTAGATTTTGTTCTCACATTCCTTTTCAGTTAAACTTTAACGGGAGAAAAACAACAAAGGGTTGAACCTCTTTTCTTGTTGCGTGATGTCACACAAAAAGAATTAATAATTTGAAAGATGAGATAGGAATATTTTTTCTTTGATCTCGGTTTGAGGATCTTTTCAATCAAGTGACACATCAAGTTCGCTGATGTTCTCGCACGCAGAAAACGGGGATATGGAATTTTAAGAGTGGGGGATATTAATCAAGCTGAAAGGTTTTTCGAGGTAGGGATTCATGCTGAATCGATACCTGCAACTACTTCTTCGTCAAAAAAGTATTTAAATCTTGCCAAAATTTGGTGAAGTTTTATATACCTTGCGGAATCGATTAAGAAGGCGAAGATTCTGCTGAACTAAACAGTCTCTGAGTGAGGCCAATGGAAATGTTAAAAAGATTAGTGTTTGAGAGGTAGATCGGGAAGAAAATTAATCTTCAGGATTCTGGTTAGTACTTTAACTAGAACTAGAATAAGTGATGGGTAACTAGATTGTCCTATCCTAGCCTTTTTCGGTTAAACTTTAACAACTTCCTTACCTCCGCATTTCCCGTTTGCAATCAGCTTAAGGGTTCCGCATGTGCAGGTTCCGGTGCGAGAATCGCAAACTCCTTTGGCAACACCCGTAGTACAAAACTCATTCCCGAGTCCTTTGCAGAGATCTGAAAAAGGAATAGTACATGACACAGTTATTTTCGTATAGACAAGAAACTTGGATTATAGACAAGAGACTTTGGATTTTTCAAATAGACTTTAACTGTGCGTGTCGAACCATGAGTCACGTCACAGATAATATCATTGGTGTCCAGAGCCGGCATGCCGCGGATACCTAGGTGGGAGGGGGTAGCAACGGAGTCGTGCTGGGACCGCATTCTTGAATGTAAATTTCACAGAAGCAAGAGCGAAAATACTTCATTGATGAAGAACATCTTGACGAAAAGTGAAAATTATCTTCACGAAGAATTATTTACAAAATTTATTTTAAATAACGAAAAAATTTTCGTGTACAATTTATAGCTCTTTCGAGATGCTTCCAGCTACCACTTATTGTTTTCAGCCAACAGAAAGCTTAGGCATCAGTCGGGGATGATTAGTTTTGTAAATTGTTCCATGATTCGACTAGAATCCAGTAGCGTGGAGGAAGACTTTCAATAGCAGACGTCGAACAGAAAGAATTCTCTTTACTCAGAATACCTCCTACTTTTACTTGCTGGGCATAATCGAAAGATAATCGGTCATATTTTCGATCATAACGGTGAATTATATCTGATGGCTCAAAATGGATTAGTCAGCTGATATTTATTCTAGTGGTATAGAGGCCTTTCTTGTAAAGCGGCTTTTTCTGATGTTGTAGCTAGAACAAGACCAGGTTTCTATGAGACCCGAAAGGAAGATATTTGCTGATCTAACTAATGCAAACATTTTGGTCTGCGCTGGACCCAAAATTTTCAAGCAGCCTCTTCTGTTACATAAATGACAAGGTAAAAATCAAATATAGAACTTGGCATGATTCGAGAGCCGACCATGACTTTCAATGCTACCACATTTCCGAGTATTTTATAATAAAGTTTCTATCAGTATGTATTATTTACCAGCTTCCTGGTAAATCGATGCTATAATCCACTCGACAATTTTCCGGTTTTCAACTGATTCAGGGCAAACTAATTATCCAGTTAGCTACCAAAAATCATATCTAAATTCACCATACTCTCTTTTACGCATAATCTGCCTGTCCAATTAGTTAAAAAAAAAATATGTTGGTTCAACCTTGCATGTATGGCTACGAGGTCCATCAGCTAATTTGACCTGCAAATTGACCCCAAAGATTTTCACACCAAATGGTAAACAGTCTGACAGATAGACGGGTGGTTGGGCAGACGAATGGACTGGGCCCAAGATTGAACGGTGACATAAGCAACGAAAATACTTGCAACTATGATTATCCTATTTTGGGAAGTCAGTAGAGAGGACACTTGCCACAAAGGGCCGAAAAATCGTGATAATTAATCTCAGCTGAAAAGAAAAGCGGTACTGTTAGTGGGTGGGGTTCTAAGATTCGGGGATTGACTAAAAAGAGGCACGGCACTGCACGATATAGTGTAGGAGGCACGAGTGCTAAAAAGATGTACGAAAACTAAAAGGACCCTCTTAGGATTCAGGTGAGGGATAGGAACAATGTTGTAACGTGCCTTCTTTTAGGCTCTTGTATTCCGAACTCTCACCTACTTGTCTTCTACTACTTGCTAATCTATTTTTATTACTCGTGCCTCCTGCGCCGTGCCGTGCCTCTTTTTAGTCGACCCCTACAATGTCTCCTTATGTCGTCAAAAGGAGCCCAAATTCACTGGATAAAACATGCTCTTTGAAACCGAGAGGAACAATGCAGTTTTATCTCGATATCTTTGCACTCAGGACTCTTACTTTAGCCTACCAAATAAGTATGAAGAAGGTACTTTACTTTACCTAGGATAAGTCTTGGGCAGGTGTTTGTGCATAATGGCCCAGGAAAGTTTGCACCGGAGGCTAAGCATTCCACATTAAGCTGTTGTGTTCCAGCTAGCGTGGAAACATACGAGGTGACGGTAAACGTAGAGAAAACGACTGCGTTGATGTTGAATGTGAATGATCTTCCCTCGGTGTCTGCAGCATTCTGAGACAGACTAGATTCTACTTCAGTTCCGCTGTACAAACCGCCATCCTCTGGTTGTTTCTTCGTTTCAAGTGTATAGCGCTTTGGGTTCGAAGCAAAGAACCCTTCGCTGTATCTGTTCTCGTTTGACTGTAATCTGTAGTCGACTGGTAAGACTTGTGCGCGTTCATAGCTCACCAAATGAAGTGGCCACTGTGGGTTCACAGCTAGGTTTTGAGGAAACGTCCCAATGTCAGCTCGATCTTGGGTCAAGTTGTATACAGGAACCCTGGAAAAACGGACCATGATCAGAAACAAAACTTTTCATATTTTCTGAAGGAACGGATGCGATATTCACGATTACTTCGTGATCGATCTCTACCGTTCTCAACTACTACAATGAGAAGCTGCTTTGTCTTTGTTGACGTTAAGGGTACGTTGTGAGTACCAGTCGTTGACGGATGATTGTTGATTTTCGTTGTTTGCTCTGATGGCAATATAAATATATATGAAGATATGGAGCAATATTTACGAGAAAAGTACCGTATCAATGAGCATTCAACTTCAATAAGGTCTACCCTTTGGTCCAAGTAAAAAATTTGTGGTTGAACTTGTTCCCCAAAATAGAAACAAACAATACCAAAAATGTACCTTTTTAACTTTTTTGATGATTTTTTTATGATGGCACTTGCCTACCGGCCAAGTGCCATATACCGATCACTTCTCCGTCGGTCGGTCGGTCCGCTGATCGCGAGTTCGGGTACATCCAGATGTGCTAGGGTGATGAAACTTGGCAGGCATATACCGACCAAACTGACTTGGAAATAGTCAGTTTCCCGATTCGACCATTGTGGTGGGAGTGGAGTGAGGGGGATCCGGAATATTGAGGCATGAGTAACTTTCGAACGGGGGATCGGATCTAAATGATACTTGATACGTCGAAAGAACACATGTCTCACATGTCCCGTTTTATGTCCGGACTGGATCCAACAATTATGGGGGGAGTTGGAGGGGGGTACCGGAAATATCGTGCCACTTTTAAAGTCAAGGGATCGGGATGAAACTTGGTTTGAAGAACAAGCACATATCCTTGATACATCTTTGACATAATCGGATTGGACCCGGACACTGTGGGGAGGAGGGGGTGGAGGCATCCCGGATTTCCGATTATCATGGGTTAAGGTATATACTTCCAGATGTGCTAGGACGATAAAACTTGACAGGCGTACCAGGGACCTGACCAAACCGACTTGGAAACAGTCACTTCCCGGATTCGACCATCGTGAGGGGAGTGGAGGAATCCAGAATATTGAGGCATGTGTAACGCTCGAACGGGCGATCGGATCTGAATGAAACTTGATTTGTGGAAAGAACACATGCCTCAAATTTACCATTTTACGTCCAGACCGGATCCGCCAAATGTGGGGGGGGGGGGTATACCCTCACACGCTTAGAGTCGAGGGATCGGGATGAAACTTGCTGGGGAGAACAGGCACAAATTCTTGATACATCGCTGACATAGCCGGATCGGATCCGGGCACCGTGAGGGGATGGAGGCTGGGTCCGGGATTTCGGGTTCTCACGGGTTAAGGTACTTCCAGGTGTGCGAGGATGAAGAAACTTGGCAGGTGTACCAGGGACCCGACCAAACTGACTTGGAAAGAGTCACTTCCCGGATTGGACCATCGAAGGAGGAGTGGAGGGAGGGGGAATCCGGAATATTGAGGCATGCGCAACTTTCGAACGGGTGACCGGACCTGAATGAAACTTGATATATGGAAAGAACACATGCCTCACCCCGTATGGAAATAATTCAAGTCGTAAACGATCGTAAACGATCGTTTTTTTACAATTGTATTATGGGACATTCCGATCGTAAACGATCGTTTTTTTACGATCGGAAACAGTTGTTTACGATTGGAAACAGTTGTTTACGATTGGAAACAGTCGTTTACGATTGAAAACAGTTGTTTACGATCGTATTTTTACGATCGGAAACGATCGTAAACGATCGTTTTTTTCCAATTGTATTATGGGACATTCCGATCGTAAACGATCGTTTTTTTACGATTGGAAACAGTTGTTAACGATTGTATTTTTACGATCGGAAACGGTTGTTTCCAATCGTAATTTAAGGGCCGGGAACTGTTGTTTCCATCGAATTTTCACGATCGGGAACGGGTGTTTCCCGACTGGGTGTTTCAACTTACCCTGCACCCCCACCCCTAGCCTAGTCCCAGGCCCTGAACTGCAACGACTTCTATTCTATCCAAGTATTCAAACCCCAACGAACCTTTCATTTTCTGTGATAGTATCGATGGATATTTGCGTTGTTGCATATAGAGGCAAATATTTTTGTTTCCCAAATTATCGATTAAACGGCAACACTCTTACAAAATCACCAGAGGAAGGTTTAGCACCATAGAGGGGGCTTCGACTACGAAAGATGCTTTTGAAATATTTTGCGCTTCAAAAAAAGTGAAAGTAGCAAAAACACGGATGACAGTTCTCAACTTCAAGCATTTCCACGGCTTTTATTTATTTATTATAAATAAACAACTGAAAACGATCGTAAACAGTTGTTTACGATCGGGATTTCAGATTCTCCATTTTTGTTAAACTTTTCGATCGTTTGCACATTAAAAAAAGAATTAACTTCCCTTCTATCGTTGTTGAGATTCAGGTCTTGAAAACCGAACCAAATTTTCCCGATTGAAAACGACTGTTTCCGATCGGAAACAACTGAAAACGATCGTAAACAGTTGTTTTATGACACTTGAAAAAACAATTATGCAAAACTAAAAACTAATCAACTTTCTTATTGCCGTAGTTAGAAATCAGGTCTGTATTTATCGTCTTGAAAATAAAAACAATTGTTTCCGATCGAAAACAGTTGAAAACGATCGGAAACAATTGAAAACGATTGTTAAATTACGTTCGTAAAAAAACGATCGTAAAATTACGATCGTAAAAAAACGATCGTAAAAAACAATCGTAAAATTATTACGATCGTAAAAAAACAATCGTAAAATTACGATCGTAAACAACCGTTTCCAATCGTTAACAATTGTTTACGATCGAAAACAACTAAAAACGATCGTAAACAGTTATTTAATTACACCTGAAAAAAACGATCGTAAACAATTGTAAAATTATGATTGAAAACAGTTGTTTCCGATCGTTTACGATTGGGATTTTAGTTTCCGCTTTTTGTTAAACTATTTTGATTATGCAAAACTAAACACTAATCAACTTTCTTATTTCCGTAGTTAGAAATCAGGTCTGTATTTATCGTCTTGAAAATAAAAACAATTGTTTCCGATCGAAAACAGTTGAAAACGATCGGAAACAATTGAAAACGATTGTTAAATTACGATCGTAAAAAAACGATCGTAAAATTACGATCGTAAAAAAACGATCGTAAAAAAACAATCGTAAAATTACGATCGTAAAAAAACAGTCGTAAAATTACGATCGTAAACAACCGTTTCCAATCGTTAACAATTGTTAACGATCGAAAACAACTAAAAACGATCGTAAACAGTTATTTAATGACACCTGAAAAAAACGATCGTAAACAATTGTAAAATTATGATTGAAAACAGTTGTTTCCGATCGTTTACGATTGGGATTTTAGTTTCAGCTTTTTGTTAAACTATTTTGATTATGCAAAACTAAACACTAATCAACTTTCTTATTGCCGTAGTTAGAAATCAGGTCTGTATTTATCGTCTTGAAATTAAAAACAATTGTTTCCGATCGAAAACAGTTGAAAACGATCGGAAACAATTGAAAACGATCGTTAAATTACGATCGTAAAAAAACGATCGTAAAATTACGATCGTAAACAACCGTTTCCAATCGTTAACAATTGTTTACGATCGTTAACAACTGTAAACAATTGTTAACAATTGTAAACGATCGTTAACAACTGTTTACGACTTAATTATTTCCATACGGGACATAACCCATTTTACGTCCGGACCAGATCCGCTGACCATGGGAGAGTTTAGGGGAAACACCGGAAATATCCTGACACGCTTAGTGGAGGGACCGGGATGAAGCTTGGTGAGAAGAAAAATACGAGTTGTAATACATTTTTGACAGAAATGGACCGGATCGGCGCAATTTGGGGGCCTTGAACGGGGTTTTTCGGAAATCCGTTGATTGCGAGTTAAAGTATTTACAGATGCACTTGGACGATCAAGTTCGGCAGGTTTATTGGGAACCCGATCAGATTGACTTAGAAGCAGTCATTTCCCCGATCCGACTACAATCGGGGGAGTGGAGGGAACTGGAATTCGGACTAGAATTTCATGCATGACTTTTGAACGGTTGGCTGGGTCCCAAGGAAACTTGACAGTTGACGAAAGGACGTTTTTCTGATCTCACGAACACTTTCATAATCTCCCACCGGACCATGATCATTTGTACCTCAAATATATGAAATGAGTTTTTAGTCCCCTTAATGTGCATATCTTATCTGCAAAACTTTTGACCAACATATGCATTTTCATGATTCCCAAGGTTCATAATCCTCTGTGCCTCAACACAGGACAAATCTTAGCTGTTACCCATGCCTACTAGGTGTGCTTGCAAGTGCAATATGAGCTTACAGCTCTTGTTTCCATATCCGCGAAAAAGTCCTTTCTGTTTAATTGCACTGATGAGAGCAACTTTGACACTGCCCGAAAGCCTACTTTCCGAATTACATCACTAAATTATTCCATATATCGAGACCTGGCTTTAGCAACCGCCTTGAAAATTTGTGATCTGGAGTACAACAACAAAATAAAAAATAGACAGCAAGGACGCTGCAATCGTTGAAATAGTTCCAATAGTACGCCATGGGCCCAGTAGCCCAAAATCCAGCTCATTAGACTGTAAATATTCCTTGAGCCCAAGCTGACTTTGAAACATATGTTCATAAAACGGAGACGTCAGCAACGATGCTTTGTCAGTGATATTTCGGTCCTTCTTGGCAAGGGTCCTCGTCAGGCTGTCAATCTTCAGGGTCAACGATAGGGAAGGACCAAACCTGTAAACAGGTTCCTTCTCCAACGTTGACTATGGAGATTGGCAACCTGACCAGAGCCCTTCCCAAGAAGAGCCGTAATATCGCTGCCAAGTCATCGTAGCTGACGGATCTGTTTTATGCATTATTTGAATACATTAGATTATGCTACCGAACACATAGGTGCTATTAGCCAAAAAAAAAATTAGGGGGGGGGGCAAAATATTTACTGACTGGCTTATCATTTTTACCGACTGTTTTTTGCAGAAAAAACAACCGTTCTGAAGAAATGGCCGAGTAAAAAATTACTGTTTCTACGAAGAATCGCCACTCCTCGTGCCAACTCACTTATATTTTACCGATTGAACGACAACATTGGGGGTAGTGCGTCCCTTCCCCCATCCGTAAAGCCCCTGACTGAACATGTTATGCCCACCAGCGGAATAAAATGTGGGGCTCACCTCATGAGGCGTACCTAGTTTCGTAATAAAAAAAAAATAAAGCACTTTCAAGGGTGCAGCAATCCTATAAGCTCGAAAAGGACACGGATTTTCTTACCATGGATAAGGGTTGAAGTCCTGAGTCAGTACTGGTTGGCTTCCAGAAATCTGGAACGCAAGGGGTTGTACAACGTATGGTTCAGTGAGGATCCAAGGCATTTGTTTCTTCTTCCTATTCGTCGGACAAGCGGTCAGAGGGGTGACAGAACAGTAACACGTGGAATAGCTTTTAACTGTAGAAGTCACAGTGACAGCCGTGACGCTTGTAATTGTTTTCTGCTTCTTGAAGAAGATGCGACCCGCAGCCGAAGCGTCGTCTTGTTTAACTGGGTAATTTCCAAATATCCCGTTTGGCAGCTGGAACGGAGAGAACGCAGCAACTCCGCTGACGGCAAGCATGGCAAATATGGATATATTCCTAAAACAAGACAACAGTTTTATTATACAAACTCCGTTGCTTGCATCGAAAAGTTCATCAATATTCCCCACTTCCTAAAAAATAACTTTTCGAAACGGCTCTGTCAGTGTTCGGTTAATTTGCTACATTCCAGTTCAGTACTCACAAGCGAACAATTCATGGAAGTTCACCTGTTTTCATTGTCAGTACTTGCCCACTGATACAGTAAAATGAATCTGCAAGTTGATGAGTAGAAAATATGCAATCTGCTTCACGAGAATTGGAAATTTTGCACAGTCTTTGGAGTAGAAAATTAACGCTTTAATTTTCTGCCAAATCCCTTTTGTTTATTTTAGAAGCTACTGTAACAAGTGCCGATAACGAGCATTAATCATCTTTTATTTTCAAACCGATGAGCCAACAGACAAATGAGCCGGTCGACGACGCCACAGTCGGAAAAGCATCTTCACTCTATCTTTGACTAAAATTTACAACAATACAGTAGGGCTAAATGCCAAAATCTCTTGAGTATCTGAACTGAAATTTAATTATTTATCAGTTGTCATAAATAGGCAAATAATTAGACGGTTAGAAAAGAAACATTTGGAAACTTGCTTCAGACACTAATAACTGATGTTGATCTCTTGCTTATGTAGTTGAGTCGACAACAAACAATGACAGATAAAAGAACTAGATTTTCGAGACATGGCAAAATATGTATGTTATTTACTCGGTGTATTATTCCCTCATCAATTATTCTTGCTTCAGATTTAGCACTAGGTGTCTACAACCATTTTCTATAGCCCTGTGTGTTGCAAGAGCAAACCCAAGAAGTATGTCAGACCCCATCCTTACTGCGGTCCTCTTCGACTTGGCAACACTTCGGCTTAGTTTCTTCGCTACCATATTAACACTTTGCTGTAAACACCTCGAAAATTTAAAAAGGGAGATCTTAGAAAGATTTTTGTTTTATAACAGACTCATAAAATATACCTTGAACAATTGATCAAGGGCTTTGCTCAGTACTGAAAAAAGGGAATATCGGAAGAACGGATTTATATAAATATGTTTATTTGCATCCAGTTGAACTTTATCCTCTTCAATCGTTGGCATCGTGAAGGACGAATGCTTGCAATATAAGCTTATATGGCTCATAGACCTTCTAGTTATCACTGTTGAGCTATACGTAGCTTTTCATGATCATACAACTCTAGATGGACCATAGCAGACTAATAGTTGCGAAACTACTCTACTGCATTACACTGGCGTCTCGAGACGTTGCACAAACACTAAATTGTCAGTGACAGTGATAGACATAGAAACGATTTTCTCACCCCCTATGGATCCGAAACAAATAAAAGTTCGAGCAATTAATCCAATTTGTATTCCTGTATTTGTTCAACATTATTTCTTTCAAGCTAAATAGGGGTAAGAAGATATTGTGAGTCCAGGTCTGAACTGAGTTTTCTTACACTGAACAAGTAGTTCGCCCAGAATCCAACCAAAACAGGGAATTTGGTAGCAGTAAAAGTTTTATCTGAATAGGATTCGATAAATTATTAAAGGACACCTGAACAATGAAACCATACTTGAACACACCACGGAGAATGCATTTACACATATGGCCACGGAGAGCATTCTTCTCCTGAGCGTGACCTTTTCAAAATAGGGATGTTCGTTTCTGGAGGTTTGCACATGCAGACTCCAAGACAAAAAGTGCAATTCATTCAAATCTTGTACAGCGCTGGCCGGATCGTATTGGAATTTCTTCCAGATATACGTTTGGGCTTAACTGGTTAAAAAATATTCCAGAAGAAGGGTTAATTGGAGACATTTGTTCATTTCTAAAATTGTTCGGTACTGAAATAAGGACAGATGCAAAATGGAGCAAAAATCATAGCTTGGAAACACTATTTCGTATTTGGATTGTGTTTTCTGCAGGCAATGTTAACGGAAGTCATACAGATAGGGATGATACTTGGTACTCTTCATTCAGGTGTCCTTTAAGCAGATATACTGAATTCATTTTGGGGCTTTACTTTTGTAGCCGGATAATTATTTCACTTGGGACCGTACAAAAAATGGTAAAACTAGCATGAGGAGTGAGTTTATCTGAAAATGGCTAGAAACTCGACAATAATAGTAATAATAATAACTTTATTTCAAAAGCGCGAGAGCCATTTACAACTAACTACAAATTACGTAAATCTTCGAAAAGCTTTCTGAATTCTAGAGCTCTATAAGCAAACCTACACATCTTACTTTTGACTGGGAGGAAGCATATTAAAGTTGAACTGAAAAGCCAACTTATTTGTGTGTCATTTATAGGATACACTGAACTGTTTGGATTCTGCAAAGGGATTTTTTTATTTTCCACTATCTGCTCTAGTTGAGGCTCAGAATATCTCCGGCCGTCCCCACAGCCTAAATTCTACTATGACGTGGGAAATTTTAATCTCAACACAAATGCGGCTTTTCAGTGGGCAGTGATGAGATTGGTGACGATTGCTTAGTGACTGAACACAAAAAAAATGATAAATCTTTCTCTCAAGGCATACAACAAAAATACAAGCGCATAGAGGCACCACAAATCACACGGAAATTCCACTATTTGAAAATCGATCATTCGTGAATAGCGGAATAACGAAGTAACTCATTTTCAGCGGGTCTCCAAGCCAGTTTAAGTGAATAAGTGATGGGTAACTAGATTGTCCTATCGTAGCCCTGTTCGGTTAAACTTTAAACATTATCGTGTATAGTATATTAACATTATAGTGTCAGTATAAAGGTGAGAACACATTCTTACCAGAACTTTCCATATCAGAACTTTTTTTGCCTGCCGAACAAGTAGACTGATCGGAATTCAGTGATAGCTAGAAGTTTGGCAGAAGTAAAAATTTATTCTGAAATCGATCGAATCATTCATGGAAGGGCAAAAATACACGCTGAATCTACATATAATGTATACAGCGTATTTTCTCGCTGGATAAGTAGCTCGCCCGTAATCCGGCAGAAATCAGAAACTGGAGAGAAGTGTAAGATTTCTCATCGAAAAAGTAGTTTTACCAGAATCCGACACAAACCACATTTTTTGCAACAGAAAATTGAAAATTCGAAATTCGATGGTGTACCCAAAAAGACACGATGAATCTGGATATACTGCCTATTGTTGACTCGTTTAGATAGTCCCGTCAAAAAATGCTCAGAACCGGATGTTTCCGAATGACCCTAATGTCTGATATATTTGTAGCTGGAATGTGTTGATCTGATTAAGTTGTCCATTAGGATCACGATATATCTGCAAGACCTGGTTATACGTGTTAAAATGAAAAGTAAAAAAATTCCTTTATGGGACCCGGTTGAAAATTTTGACTTATTCCTTGGACAATATCATCCAGGTACATAGGAGTGAAAAGAAAGCACGAGGATTCCAAACTTGAATTTTCGGCAAAAAAATTAAAACAAAAAACGTAGCTTACATTCTGTTACACTCGAAGAGGCTCACTTCTTGTCCTTTGGCCTATTCTGTGCTAGACAAAGACTGAAGTAGTTTCACGTTAAACTCGAATATATATATTCGTAATTGTATTGCAATCGCGGCCCGAGTATTCGGCAACAAACCTATTAAATGAAGGATAAACAAACCCATTAGAATATAACAAAAACAAGCGTCAGAAGGTTTCCCTCTTTTATTTATTGCTTCTCGCTCAGTAGGGAACAAACCACGACCCGTTTTGCTTCCAAAGGACAAACATGCTCGTTGTATTCTACAGTTTAATTTTATTCTTAAGAGAGCATTCGGTTGAAATTAGCATGTGGAAGAGCAAAACAGAGGAGTAAGAGAACACATAATTTTTCAAGGTTACTACACTGTCAGGAGTTTCATAACAGATAGCGCATAACACTTTCAAGAATAACACCTTTTCACTTAGAAATAAAGCGTTATGACCAATTAAGTTTACACTATTTCGTGCTTAGATCTCCAACAACACCTTCAATTGGTAAAAATACTAACGGGAACGAAAGAAACACAACAGATAGCATCCCAAAGTGTTATCTGTTGAAACCGGGCATCCTTGTGTTCTCGTTATGTAACTTCTGACAGTGTAGTATTTTTACCAATTGAAGGTGATGTTGGAGATCTAGGCACTAAATAGTGTAAACTTAATTGGTCATAACACTTTATTTCTAAGTGAAAAGATGTTATTCTTGAAAGTGTTATGCGCGATCTGTTATGAAACTTCTGACAGTGTAGAGATACATTTTTGATCGAAGTTTGAAGTTACCTTCAAACTCAAAGTTCTTTATTGAAATACCGTTTTTAGTCGCCGGTAACAGTTTCTTAGTCCTTCAAACTCTGACCGTTGAACTTCGTGAGCTAGCAAGTTCGAAGTTTGCTTGAATCGTCGAAGAGATGTCGACCGGGCAAGGATCGCCGGAGTTGTAAAAACACTAATTCAGCAAACGGTGAACTTCGACGACCATCAAAAATGGAAACTAAGCAACCGGCTAAGAACGGCGAACGAAGCTTCGATCAAAAACGCAACTTAGGTCTTGGTTCTAAATTGATCCATCTAGTTTTGAGAGTGGCAGTGTCTATCGTTCCCCTATCTGGAAATCCGTACACCACACGCTATTGTTCCCCGTTTGTCGGGGAATCGATGTGTCAGGAGCGAATGTTCCCCGACAAATCGGGGAATCTACTTGTCCAGGGCTAATATTCCCCGCGAAGTCGGGAATCGATGTGCCCTGGGCTAACATTCCCAGAGTAATCGGAGAATCGAAGTGTCCAGAACTATTGTTCCCTCATTGTCAAATAATCAATTTTGAGATCGGGGAATCGAAGTGTGATAATGTCCCCCAACATACAATTATCACACGCAAGGCGCTCGGAAAGTTGGACAGTGCTTTTGGCGGCCCAGATATTCACAATCGTTCCGGAATTTACCATATCTTAAGGATAAAAGATGTACAAAATTTGAGAAGTTGTTCAGTACTGCGAATTTCTGATGTATCTTCCAAAATCCTTTCGTAATCGTAAATTGGTTTCGAATTTTAATGTTCAGGATGGTATCAATACACTCCTTCGTTCGCATTCAAATTTATTTACCCTCCACAAACATCCTGCCCTGTCAGCCATCGAAATTATTAGCCAGTTTTTCATTCCTGAACCCGTGTAATGTGCTTGTCACTGTGTAAAAATTTTGAAGTCTATTTAGTGTATTTTTAAACTATACGAAAAGAGTGTAGGCTAGTCACGTATATAAGTGTTCTAATATGTTCATTTTACTTTGTGAATTTCACTCATACTCCGCTGTTATCCAAAAAGCGGGTCACAAATAAATAAATAAATAAACAAATATTGAGTTTGTTGAGTTGAGTTCGGTTGTTCTAACTTCGAGTAGAGCGTCAGTGTAGAGATGATAGTACACACTTTTTCCATATCTTAACTTCTTTTTCTCACGGGACAAGCTGTTCGACCAGAGTTAGAGAAAATAGGAAATCATAGCTGTAAATTGTGTGCGGTCGATGGGAGCAACGATGTAAGAGTTAGAACACATGCTAAAGCCATCTAAGATTTCTCTTTTCTGGATCGGAGAAAAGCTCCGTGATTTGACGTGGAGGTCAGAAAAAATATGGCGAATCTTTGTCGGTTCTTTGATTTTTCAGGGAATCAATCGTTTGGTTGTAGAAGATATTTTCACCTTTAGATTTCGAAGGGCCTAATAAGGAATGGAAGCTTTGTCGATTCTCCGATAATTTTAATTGGTAAGACTGAACACTGTGATTCTTGAAATAAATTTTTCCTCACCTCGGATAGATAGTTCGTTCGGAGTCCACGTCCGGTCTGGACACAGGAAATAAGGGAAACCATTTATTATTTCTCTTCTCGGGTAGATAGTCTGGTGGAATCATTTCAAAACCGGATGCTTACGAATGAACCTGGTATCCCGCTGTGCATTTTGCTCGAAAGTAATTCCTGACGGATCCGATAATCTCTTAGAACGATATCAAATGTTTAAAGGGTCTACAAAACACAAGATTGTCTGTATCAGAAAGATCAACAAACTTTACAATTTAGGATCCAACCGAAACTATTGGTGTTTTTTGGAGAGTCATGAAGTCAGTATTCATGTTTGAGGCAGCCTAAGACGTCTACAAAGGTGCGCTGGAACAATTCATCCAGGATTTCGTCGATGACAAACCATATCCCGGAAAGTTCGTCTCAAAAGCAATCTCCAGAGAAAATTTTGTCACACTGGCAAATATTCCGGGGAATGCAGTCTCCGACAGACAAGTTGTCCCAGGAACAGTTCATGGCAGATAAGTTTTTGGAGAAGTGAAAAAAGGTGTCAAACTTTTATGTTGCTGAGAACATTGAAAAGGACTAAAACTTCCAAAGCCATGGGTATCCTGAGAAAAGCAATGCCTATGTTTTAAAGTTAGTCAACTATTAAAAAAAATACTAAAAAAAAATTGTTAAATAGTAAGATGGGTCTTCAAAGAAAAGGCTATACTTTGCTGATTGACATAGCTAATTTCTCCGATCCCACACTTCTTCTACCATAGCCTGCTTAACAGCTCTGACTAATAGCCCTATTTATTCACCTCGGTTCCTAAATCGAAAAGCCGCAATGTAAAATTATACTGGGTTTGCGGTGAGAGTTAGCACGAGAATAAGACATTGACTGCCTAGTTTGGGTGTGTGTTTCAAGCGATAGAAATCCATATGCTGAAATCGTCATGCTCAGCTTTTTACACGCCGGTTAGTACGCAAAGATTCATTGAGCCATGCAAGCTGGATGTGTCTTGCAGGCAGATAAACCCCTTGAGAAATTTGAATGTAAGGTTAGAAACCAAGCTGACCTTTCATGGCAAACAAAAATAGAAAATCGAGATTGAGGACGGTTTACCGGAAGTGCAAACGAAATATCCGAAATTTATTAATCTCTAATAGCACATCATCTTAGAGGGACAACTAGCTGATTAAGAATAAACCCCAAAATCTCTTTTTTCTTATTTTTTTTAGAAGTTTGGATCATGTCTAGTGGACGAAATTCTAAAATTTCCCGTTCAGTCTGGCAACTTCTCATTCCACAACTGTACAGAAAGTATCTCAGAAAAAACTGCACAAGAAAAGCAATGAAAGCCTGGGGACACGTTTCGCAGTGAAGGCAGTTGCTCAGTTTATCGGCGCAGAAGTTTGCTAAACGAACTCGTCCCGCGGTAATTGTCAGTCCATCGGTCCTCTGCTTCACCGGAATGCACGAAATTATATGAATTATAATTTAGATATTAAATATATGCATGCTATTTTCCAGCTACTTCAAATGATTAGACAGGCCGAATTTCCCCAGTTTGACACGTTTGTAGCTGCTGTCATCCTAACCGGTGTGGGGGGATGAATCAGTGAATTTATTACATGATTTATCCTTACGGCATTTGACAAGAACAAAGGAACAAAACTAAATATCTAAGAAAAATTACAAATTACAAACAATAGACTAAAAACAAACAATAGACTAAGAAAATAAAAAATAAAAACATGCCGTGAATTCCCTTCATAACTCCAAACCCAAACATTTAGTTTGGTTTTACAACATTTCTGATGTTCCTAAATCTAAAGACCAAACTAAGATGAATTGGGAAAAGGAACATTGATCTTATTAAGGTGAATATAAATCTAAACATTCACGAGCAAAAATAGAGCACTCAGAAAAAAAGATGGGAACATGTTTGGCTTTCACCACAAAGGCACAACTCGTACCATTTTTGTTTATTCCATGAAGAAAAAAAATTAGCCTACAATGACCCGTGATCATCTGCGTTAAATGGTAAGGAGGCTGAACTTTTGAAGCCGCTAATAAATCTTCTTACAAATAAAAAAGCGAATTGACCAAGAACTACCTTTATTGTTAAATTCTTCATACCATAGGCCAGAAAGCGTACGTTTTTCTATTAAGATGAAAAATTAACGTATGGATGAACTTTTGAAGCCGCTAATAAATCTCCTTTACAAATAAAAAAGCGAATTGACCAAGAACTACTTTTATTGTTAAATTCTTCATACCATAGGCCAGAAAGCGTATGTTTTTCTATTAAGATGAAAAATTGACGTATGGATTTCTCACAAAGTCGAAAGGCCTAAAGTGTCTACCAATTATTCATTATTGAAAGTAGTCTGATTCTGTGAACGTTTAGTAAGGTGGAACTCAAGAGAAGTAAAAATTTGTCCAGCGACTTGTCCGGCCTTTTTTCGCATACCGTTATATCGCTAGCTCAGTGTCGCTCGGAAAGAAATCGGTAATACCCCAGCAATGGCCGTAATTAGGTTTAATGGGCAGAACGAAAAGATAATATTATCATCATCGAAGTTCTTTGAGCATACAGTAGCATTTAGAATGTATTTGTATTTCTAAAAGATGAAAACAGATATCCAATTCAGAACTGTACAACTGATTAATATAACTTTCTTAAAGCTTGCGGTTAGAGACCACATGTCGTCTTCGCTGCACAAAGGAGTCTCGTTGAATACTGTTTTACAGCAGGTTCATGATAAAAAAAAAGGAGGGCTCCCTTGAGGAAGGGAGATTTTGCCCTTTATTTGCTCTTCGGCTACAATTTCCCTAGCCTTCTCTCTTGTCAAATCGTTCTGGGTGATCATAATATTTCATATGAAGAGGCACTCATTCAACTTGACGTTCCTTAATAAACTGACCGTAGAAATACTCTTTAAAAAAAATTTGGAGCAACGATTATGTGTTGTCCTCAGATGGTTTATTCCCCCTTCTCCTTCCGTCGTCCGTGCGTCGGTCCGAGAGGAATACTGGCAATCAATTTTCTCCATATCCGGCTAATTTCTCTTCCCAATATTTATATAGTTTCATTCCATCATTTATTTCTGGTCAAATGTATTAGTTGAGTGTATTAGTTAAATTGTTCCGTTTCTGTGTGTTTTGTAAATATTTTATTTTTATTGCTATTCTAGCTTTATTTGCTGCTATTTGGATACAAAAAAAAATATGTAAACGTGATTGATTGATTGATTGTCTTGTGTAGGTTGTTTCGGTAGTTGCCATACATGTCTTTCCAAACTAAGATTTGCCAACTTGAGTCGATGAGCCTTATCAGATTGGTTTCGCTTCCTTGAAAGACTCTATATGACGAAGTCCAAAACACACCAGTAAACCTCCGGAAGAAGGAGAAAGTCACCCAAACGAAGTTTCGAATCCTTGTCAACCAATCAACACCGTTTTGGGGGAACAACTGAGGTGACATTTCCCACTCTTCACTAGGCACACGACGATTCTTCATCGGCACAAAGAGTTAGTCATTAGAGTTTACCCGTGTCACTTATAAAAGCGATGGCACCTCGCCTCCTAACCATAAGGTGTGAAATGTCGAGAGGGGAATTTTAGCAAACGGGTTTTGCTTTTCTTTCAATGCACATTCAAAACAGATCGTTAATGACATTTTTACCTTCTAATCTTAGCGCAAACAGAGCAATATTTCACATTGTGGTTTTTTGGTTTCGTGGAGCGGAGGTGAAACAAATAGGGCTATTAATCAGAGATAATGAGAAGGTTGTGGCAGAAAAAGACTTTTTGATCGGAGAATTTCGTTCCGGCAGTCAGCAAAGTTCTTTATATTTATTTTACGGAAATAGTTGACTATGTTAAATTATTCTGTCAAAAAACTCTCCGCTTTCGTATAACTTAATATACAGTATTTCGCACTCTAGCGTTTTATTCCTCCATCGGATTTTAACTCTCCGAATTCGGCTTTTTATTCTCCGAATTTTGGTTTTTATTCTCCGAATTCTGAATATAAATCTCCGATACTCGGTTGTTCACAGATACTAAAGTCCAATGTAGGAGAGAAGGCTTCTAGGCCTTTTACAACTGATTAGCTATTCTAATTTCTAACCCTTTCCTTTGATTTCAGCGCGGAACATAATTTGCATCGACATTAGCAGAATATAGAAAGAATGTGTCGCATGAAATTTGCGTTGCATATAATATAAACCATTGCTAAATAGTCTCACTGAGTGAATTCGAGTGAATTCGTGAATTCGAAAAACTTCAAACCGGCTTACCGACGAAACGTCCCCATGACAAAACGTCTCCGGCGAAACATGATCAACTAAAACCAGGAAAGAAAAGGAAAGGCATGGTGCAAGAGACAAGCAGGCAAGGCTGCCAAAAACAGGAAAGGCAAACTAAAACGGTGAAAGATTCATCAGAAACCGAAGGAGTCGATCAACTTGCAAGCTGCACCGTGCCTTTCCTCTGTTTAGTATCTAGTGAGGGACCAGCAACTGGCATAGCTCAAGTCCACCATTTTTTCCTCGTTTTAGTAGCTTGTCACGGGTAGTACCTTAGAGTATTAAAATGAGGAAAGAAATGGTGGACTTGAAATTTGTCAGTTGCCGACCCCTCACTGGTCTCTGAGGATTTTAGCCACCTACCAACGAAATACTAAACAAGGAAAGAAAGAAAATGTTAGTTAAATATTCCTTCAGCCCAAGCTGACTGCGAATCATATTTGACAGTGCAAAACGGATACTTCAGCTAAGTTTTATTAGAGCTAAATTTTGTCCCTTTTTGGCAAGAGTCCTCTTCAGGCTCAAAACTGCTCAAGTTGGAAAAACCAGAGCAAAATAACATTAGGGAGTAGCGCCAAGACGTATGCTTTCCGTGCTTCGCAAACAGGCCATACTCATAGCACTGTCAACTATGCTTGCGACATTTAAAGCAAAACAAACTTGCGAGTTTAGAAATTTCTAGTTAATCTAAGACGCGGTCTCCACACATCAAGAAAGCAGTGGAGGTTTTACCTTTTTTTTGCTGTGCTTATAATATGCAGTATTTGGATCCAGCGCTGGTGCACGACTTATTGAGTTTCAGTAGGGACGTTCACTAGCTTAATGGTGCTAGTATCGCTGCTGTTCTCGTGTGTGTCTTCTTTCCTAAGTCTTAGCGCTACTCCCTAGTGTTATTTTGCTCTGGGAAAAAACGAATTTGTGGAAAAAAACTGAAGATTCGTTAAATATCTGACTTCGTGAATTCTTTTGTGAGAGTGGCTTGGAGTTCAAAAGATTATTGTGATTTCCTTTTGGACCCGGCTGCTGTTTTTGCTGCTCAATTGGTTGTTCATTGGGTAGGGATTTTTCTGCATTTGGATTGACTTCGGTTTTGTTGTAGAGAAGAGATTGGGGTCTTCTCCATACACCGACAACTCACCACACCGACAACTCATCGCACGGACAATTCGCTACAGTGCCAGCTCGTCACAAAGAAGACTCACCACCGTGTCATTTCGCCACACGACCGACTGGCCACATCGTACAACGTGCCACAAAAATAATATTTTAGAGATACAAAAATCTACCAATAAATATGATAGATATTTGGTTCAGTTGACCCAAGGGAATTTGGATCCTCTTCTTACTTTTTCAGTTTTTAATCTTTCATAATAATCCTTCGTCGCTGTTTGACACAACTCACAGCGGTTAGTAGTTCACTAAAGGCTAGTGTTAAGATGGAAACTTTTTAAACTCAAAAGGGCAATCAATAATTCAGCTACGAGTGCAGGGGCGTCCCGAGGGAGGGGTTTTGGGAAGGGGTTGCTGCCCCCCCCCCCAGAAGGCCTGTGGTTCTTGATTTACCTGAACTTGATGATTTTTAGGGAATCTACCGGATTATTGCTCGGAGAACCTACCGGAGTTTTAATCAGGTAATCCACCTAAATCTTCCGTAAGGAATATACCGGAACTTGACCGGAATATACCGGAATCTATCGGCACTTTTCTCAGGGAATCTACTTGAGGTTGGATCAGGGGCAAGTGCGTCGCAAGTGCATTTTCGTTGGAGGGGTGCAGAGACGAAGTTTTTACAGACTCTCTCAAAATTACACCGATTCCTTAGCACTGAGAATTCAAGCAAATTGTGGAACAGAAAGGATCACATAGGAAGAGTTACATTAAAGTTTCAGGGCAGCATGGAAGACGATAGGCCAGCTATTTGGCGGTGTTTTGGCAAATCCCACTTAGAGGATATATTGCCGGGAGTGACTGCAGTAACAGCAATTTTCGAAATCCATTTGTTTTTCCTGTAGGCAAAAATTTAAAGTTTAACTGAAAAGCCAACTTATTTGTGTGTCATTTAATTGGATACACTGAATTATTTGGATTCTGCAAAGGGATTTTTTGATTTTCCATTATCTGTGCTAGTTATGAGGCTCAGAATATCTCCGGCCGCCCCCACAGCGTAAATTCTACTATGACGCGGGAAATTTTAATCTCAACACAAATGCTGCTTTTCAGTGGGCAGTGGTGAGATTGGTGACGATTGCTTAGTGCCAGAACCCAAAAAAATGATAAATCTTCTCGTAAGGCATACAACAAAAATACAAGCGCATAGAGGCACCACAAATCACACGGAAATTCCACTATTTGAAAACCGATTATTCGTGAATAGCGGAACAACGAAGTAACTCATTTTCAGCGGGTCTTCAAGCCAATTTAAGTGAATAAGGATCGGTAACTAGATTGTCCTATCCTAGCCCTTTTCGGTTAAACTTTAACTGTTTCTCTTACAAATTCTATCATTTAAAGTGGATTAAACTCCGACGTTCCTGCAGCAGCATCTATGTAGTCTAGTCAATACTGCCCATGGTCTACACAAATTGCCCACCGCAGGCGAGATCTTTTTGAAGTTAGCTTTTTGCTGCCAAATTTAACTATCTCTATCCAGCTTTAAATGTTTCGAAATCCCAATCCTAAAAACTGGCTTAAAGCCCCGGTTAAATGATGCACCCTTCCACAAACAGAAAATATTACGAAAAGCGCCGCAGGTGGAATTTTCGAAATATTTATGATTAGATCTTCTTTTTGGGATCCAAAATAAAAGTAAGTAGGCTACTATCGATGAAATCATAGATCAGTCCTTTTGTCTGCGACCAATGCTTCACTCGACCTATTTCGAGTTTTGAGGCTCGAGGTCCTGGCAATTTTACCGAATAAATTACCAAATCACAGTTATTATACCAAATAAGTTCAGACCGATAGCATGTTCGGGATTCTGTATAACTACGTATCCCGGCTATTATACCGAATTATACCGATTCGTATTCGGTATAATTATGTCAAAACTGGAACAAAAGTCGGGATTCGTGGTTACTATCAAATCCTGAAAATTATACCGAATAAATTACCGAGCCCCAATCATGATACCGAATAATTTTGGACCGATAGCTTTCGTGATTCTGTGTAACTACCGAATCTCCATAAATATATAGAATAGTTCTGGCCTCGAAAAATTACCAAATAATTTCAGTAAATCCTCTTACCGAATTCGTGATAACTTCCGAATACTGGCAATTATACCGAATCCCAATCATTATTCCTAATAGATCTGTACCGATAGCCTATTTGGGATTATGCATAGCTACCGAATCCCCGAAAATATACCGAATTGTTCTGCTATCGAAAAAATACCGAAAAATTTCGGGAAATTTTGGGCCTCCGGCCAAAAATTTTGCCAAGTCTCAAAAAGCTTGGGGGGCTGTACCCCCCTCCCTGCGATAAAATTTTGCCGAATTTCAAAAAGTTTGCGGGGCTGCACCCGCCTCCCTGCGACGCCACTGATCAGGGGATCTACCGGGATTTGCATCACGGAATTTGCCAGAATTCGGCTCAGGGCCGAATTTGGCTCATTCAGTTTTGACTCATGACTTTGACTCATAGACTAACAGCTTACCGGAATGACCCCAACACATAGTTTACCAGGTTGGTTCGTGTAGACAGACTACACAGCTTATCGGAGCGTCTACCGGGTTTTTCCGGTAATCCCCTAAAATCTTGTAGCTTTTAAAAATTAGGTAATCTACTGATATTAACATCATTTCCAACGGCAATGCACTTCCAGGAATAACACCAAGGTACCGTCTACTCCGCAGCTTTGTAAGCCTTCTCAACCCCTTTCCGGTAATAAGCCGAGATGAGTTCGAAAACGAGTTAAGCTAAGTTCCCACAGCTCAGTTTGCTGTTCCCACTGCCCAGTTAATGGCCAGTTTTTTTTGCTGGCCAGCTTTTTCTCCCAGTTTTTCGTTTTGCTGGCCAGTTTTTCTGATCAAACTGAGTTTGATATTTACTGGCCAGCGAAAGACGCTGGCCAGTTTTCTTCAGATCGCAGGCGTTTTGAGTAAATTTCAGTTCACTGAATTGGATAGCCCTGAGAATAAATTTGAATTCATTGGTTTGTAGTGACCTGAGAGTAAAATTAACCCAGTTTTAAATTTATTCTCAGGTCACGGAATACATGCGTAACTGCGTAAGTATAGAAGGCTCCAAGCAAATAAGGTCTCAATCGACTCATGACTTTGGTTCAAGAGGTTGATTGTGACTTATTTTTTACCTATAAATTTAATAGTGTTGTAAAACTACATGTTTCGAAGGCAAGCAGTATTTTTATGAGTATTTAGTACCTGGGGAGCTCAATGAAAAATGGATCGAACATTTTCTAATCAGGAAATGATATCTATATAGGTTCATAGAGTGAAACCAGAGTAGGAATGTAGGAACCGTATGTACCATGAATAATTTGGTATTTCGGGCAATATAAATAGAACGCATATATAAATAAGAGTGTCGCTATTGCATATTTTGTAAACCAAAGATCAACGGAAGAAATTGCACATTTGAATCTATTTGCCTAGTTTTCCTTTTTTCCATGCTCAATAAGCTATCGGCTCTTATCAAGAATCAACATATACAATATTCATTATTTAAAAAAACAGAGACTTTTCCGTTCAGCATGTTTTGCACCAATGGCAAGCGGGTCTATCTTAAAAACATAAGAACTTACTCAAAAATAGTTAGAGAAATCAATTTAGAAATTTACTATTGCCTTCCGGGAAAAACCACATATTTTGCAAACCAAAAGTCAGAAGTAGACCAACAAAATATCAATCGGTCCATCATAGCAAGCTTATCCGACCCTCAAAACTTCACAAGAATTGGCCCCCAACTATAGTCGCTATTGCTAGAACATTAGAACCGTGACTAGTGTTGTAAATGGTAAAATTGGTCACGGTAAAATTCGGTATTTCACGTATTTTACCGTAATTTTACGGACCCCCGTAAAATTGGTATTTTACCAATTTTACTATTTTACATAATTTACGTATTTTACCGGTATTTTACGTATTTACCGGTATTTTACGTAATTTACCCGTATTTTACTGCCATTTTTACACATGTTGACGGGAAAAACCACCCAGGGCCTGCAGGGAGGACTAGGAAACCGGTTTTCAAACATCATTTTACGAATTTACCCGTATTTCACTGACATCTTTACATTTGGTGTCAAAGCAAAACTACCCAGGGACCAGGGCGGCATCAGAAAGCAAAACTTGAGTATGACATCTGATTTTTAAAGGGAAAACACCATGAATAGAAGGGCGAAATTTGGAAGAAAGTGACAGTAGTAGCCTACCAATTGTGCAGGTCTGCTATGACATGTTTTATGGGCAAGTGCTATGTTGTATTTTAACTTAGTGTCGCCTAATTATTAGTGTTGTAATGTGTTATTGTGTTGCTACCTGCAGTATGCAGGCATTGACACGAAGCCCATGTCCAAAGAAAAGGAAATAATGCACAGAGATTAGGCCAATATGCCTTAGACTACTACTGAAAGTCCTGGACACACAGTATTAGAAGATCAACTGGTTGATTTGGTTACCGACTCCATGACAGCAAGTTTTTTTTTTAGCTCGATAGGGGGTAATAAGAAGAGAACAGAACAATTAGGGATTTCTTCGAGTTACTACTCAAGTCACCTTGAGCTATTTTATTACTTTATTACTGTGATCAAAGTGTTAATGTCACTTTTTCTATTTGTATTTGTAACTTAACGGAAAAGTAAATTCTCTGAAGTTCCTCAAAATCAATTTTGCCAGCTGCAAATAATGCAATTGCACAACCATCCGAATTGCACTAGATGCAAATAAATATTTAATTGATAGATATTTTTATTGATCTAACTCGTAGCGCCGACATGAGACTAAATACGTCGACCTTGTCTCAATCCAGGTCTGAATCCTTTGAGCTACTCTAAAACATCAATTTTACCCTATATATTCCATGGAATACCTTATTTTACCCTATTTTACCAATTTTACTTATTTTACCTTATTTTACCAATTTTACCTATTTTACTTACCCAGTTTTTATTTTACGGTAATTTTACAACACTAACCGTGACTCCGAAAATTGCTAGAACTTTTGAATAAATTTACTATAGCCTGCCCGGAAAAAAACATTTATTTGCAAACCAAAAGCCATAACATTTACTACGTAACTACTCTACTTTTTGTAAGTAAACACAACAATAGTAATGCTTCATTGTCATCCTTGACCGACTTCAAGATTAAACTCTTTGGTAGATCTTCAGTTCTTAAACTCTATCCTGGCAGAATCTACAGTTTTTGTTGTTCTCACCAGATTATGCAGTGAGAACAAAAAAAACCGGCAGCTTTTAAAACTGGCCAGATTTTAAATCTGGCCAGCAAAAATAACTGGGCAGTGGGAACTTAGCTTTAGCCTTGCTCCGACATAATCTCGAAAGTCAAACGGTGAGCCTTGAAAAAAAAGTTTGCGGAAACATATTCGAAGACATCTGCTACATATACGATACATATATTCTAAGTCTTTCGTGAAAAAGCTGACTAAGTCAATCCCCGTTGCCCCGTTGACGAATGTGAAATTGGATGTGTGGTGGATAAACAGAAAACGCTTAAAACGCGACGAATAAATGTTAGGGTTGAAGACTTTTTAGGTTTAAGCGACAATCTTAAAATCTAACCGGATAAGTCTGAGATCCAACAGTCCAGTGACATAGCACTTAGTTAAATATTCCTGAAAATCCGATAAAAATGCGTTTCGTTTGTCAGATATCCAGGAATAATCGACTTCATTAAAAATGCGTTTCGTTTGTCAGATATCCAGGAATAATCGACTTCATAGAATGAACCTATTCTTTCGTTTTTGTGGTACCTCTGAGGGATGTCCCTCCACGCTTGAAACATCTACCAATTAGAGATGTAAATGTAAAAATAAAATATCAGATTCATTGCAAGAAATATCCTAAAATCATCTTCCTACTTTTCTACAGGCGTAACTTCTCCGATGTCGCAGAGGACTGATCGAGGAGGGGTACCACAGACGTCAAACCACACATTTTGGCTACATAGATCGACCTTCAGTTTATGTCTTTTGGACTATGATTGTCCTTCCTCGGGCTCACTGTTCCGTACGGCTCTTCTTCTTCAAGGCTCGCTTTGAACTTGGGAATTCCAAGTTTTCTCGTTAGCTGAATTCAGCGAAAGTTTAGCAACAAACCGGAAAGCTTTTTTATATCAATTCTGCGTCTAGGGCACTTTGTTTGAAGAAGAAATACTAGTCAGGCAGTTCATTTTTCTTCATTTCATATGCTTTCTTAAGTCGCAGATCGTCGGCTCAGCCCTCGGCTATCATAACAAAAATATTAGAGTTTTTTCGCCCTTTCGATCCTTGGTATGTTGAAGTGTTCACTAAATTTGTTCATTTACACTTCAATCTTATCTTGTTAAAGAGCTGCGACTGTAAAGCTACTGAAAAGGTCCCTTTATCTCCAAGCCAGACCAGCAGAAAAGCCCATTGGATTTTTTCTGTCTTTCCACTGGTCCTTGGAACATTAGGCTTGTCGGGTTCTTGAACCTTGTCCATGCCTATTTGAGGTTGTCACCTGTCAAGTCCATCGTGGGGCATGGGACGCTGGTTTCCATGTTGTTTTTCAAGGGCTTCTGACACCATGTAGAAAGTCTCAACGTTTAATATAGATAGGTAGAAACCCAGGTCATCTAGAATAAAAATAAGTCATAATATTACACAAAGATCCATCAGGTCCTTTTTAGTTATCATGGGTCCTTTGTAATTCCGTACCGGATCCGTTCTCAGTGTGTGTATGGGGGGGGGGGGGCTGCGTATTTCACATTCGAGTGAAACTTAGTGGTTAAGAGAAGCAAATGCCCTAGATGCACACCAAAAAAAAATTTTCCGAGAATAATTTGGCATGCATAACCTTCGAATGAATAATCTTTGTTAAACTTTAAATTCGGCAAGAATAAATTTATACCGCAAATCTTCTACTGGAAAGTCTGGACTGTATTCGACGACTATTTGGTGATTCGAGGGGATACCGGAAGTCTTGTAGCTCAGTTTGGGTGGAGGGATCGAGACGGGACTTGGCCGACAGGACACCAACAAGGCCTGTAGGCCTATGTAGATTGAAAGATCAGGACCTGACCGGGACACTGTGAGGGGGGGGGGGGTGAAGGGGATCCTGGGTATCTTAAGTAACATGCATAACTCGCAAACGCGTGGTCTGACCAGCATGGAACTTGACACATGGCTAGAGCACATGTCCGGGATGTATTCCAGTCACTGGATGAATGCTTCCTACCCTTGCAAGTGGCATATGAGCTTTCGGCTTTTTTTTTTCTCGCAGTAAAGATTTAAATTACTCAGTCGTTGACACCTTCGCGTATTAATGTCACCGCAAAAGTAGTATCATTTTATATTGCGTGTTTTTGTTTTGGTCGATCGGAGGTAAATGACCAGTGCTAGTAATGAGAGGCTAAGCAGGGTTTCAGAAGCAACGTTTTTTTATAAGAAAATTCAGTTCTTAAAACCGGCAAAAAATGTGACACCAACTTTCAGGCTAATCTCGTAGGCCAAAGAGAAACGAGAGCACACACACTAGTCAAAGATCCTTGTTCCATGCTCCATTGCAAACAGGTAAAGCTCCCATTTTTCACTCAAAGAGTATTGATCTTTAACTGTTGCTACAACTGTATTTGTGTAGTGTACACTTGTGCATACTCAACCGAATATTATGACGAGGGTTATCAACTATGGTAAGCGTCCAAATTTGAGCTGTAGGGTCGTATTTGTCAGGATACTGTTATGCCGTAGTCCAACTTTCTAATAATCACGACCTAGAAAAGAAGCAACGGAGAAGCTCTGATTATTTTAGCCATGAGAGAAATTGGCAGGCACATGAGATGAAATGTCATCTTCCATCCCAAGTCTCCATCCCCAGTACAGAAATTAAACATAATTCTTGTATTGCAAACAACCGAATAGAAGTTCCAATAAAATTTACTAGTAACTTTCGAACCTGTGAGAAAACGCTAGTTTTTACTTTCCACAATTTTTGTCTGTTTGGAGGGTGTATTTTGTCGACGGGGCCAGGGGTCTATCGAATATCCTTAGCACGTTCAGATTTTAGTCTACCTCAGCTTAAAAACGGTGCCAGAACCAGTGTGGAACTTCCCGCTCAAAAGTAGAAACACAGCTCGAAGAAAATGAAAAATTACTGCATAACTTGAGACAGCTATGCAGAAGCCTACACAGTACATTTTTTACATACACTGTAGAACTCAGCTCCACTTCAAATATCGGGGTCACAAAGACCAAAAGGCCGAATCTACACTTTTCTGTGAAATTGAGTTCTTCTGGGACAATAAACATTTATATTTTAGCGATAAGACGAGCTGTGGATTAGTTAAAGCGCATATGCGAGGCTTACCTGCACAGGCTGACAAGCAATTAAGCCTTTTGGTATTTGCAAGGAAGAAGATATCAGTTCTCATGCGCCCAATAAGCACGTGTTGTTCGACCACTTAGCGAATACGCCTGTCGAATTTGGCACCCTGGCCAAACCCACAAATCAATACTCTATATGAATGACTAAGGCCCAAACACGCCAGTGATCCTCAGGAAGTAGGAGTAAACGTCTCCGTGACAACTCAAACCCAAGAACTCAGATCCTGTCTCAACCAATCATGGTGATCTTTGGGAGCAGCTGTGATACCACTTCTGCCTTTCTTCCGCTAGGTACCAGGATAGGCTGGATATTTTGCATCGGCAAGGAGAGATAGTCATCAAGTGATGGGGATAGAAAAAAATGGGGATCTTTACTTTCTCATTTTTCGATACACCCAAAGGTACTAAAAACTTTATTTCCCAGAATCGATCATTCGCTTGGAATGGATGGAGATAGGGGGTGATTCTTGATGGTTAGTAAAAAGCAGTTGCCCGAAACCACCTCTCGAGGAGCTGATAGATAGATAGAAAGTTTATTTTAAAAATCGACTTCCGTGGTTACACAACCAAATTTGTGAGTATTGTAAAAAAAGCAATAGATGTGTCAATACACTTGAAAATCTGCCAAGCTTCGTTCAAAGGTTTCATGAACTCTGGAATAAAACTTGTTTTGTGTCTAGCGTGTTTTTCAGGTACAGGGCAGAGTTTGGGTACCCTAGAACTTGCCATTTGTTCTGGTCGATTTCTAACGTTTTGGCAGAAGGGAGGGAGTTTTTGGGAGTGAAGATTCTCGATTTTCAGTTTTATTACTTAAGTGTACTCTGCAAGCTTTAAATTGCCAGTTATGTTCGTTTAACAAACAGACCAGACTTAATTTGTTTTCGCTTCCAAATTAAGTATAGTTTTCCTTGGGTTTTCGACATGAGGCCCTTCAATTTGGGCCCTGGGCTATCTACGAGGATCCGTCACTGGAGCCCTAGGCTTAGCCCTAGCCTTAGATGTGGCATTTATGTGTCCATAGGATTCAAACTCGTTGGGCGAGGTTACCGGAATTTTTCCCGGAGAGTTATTTATTTCTTTAACTTACCAAGAGATCCCTAATATACAACTTCAAAAAATAACGGCCAAGAACCGCAACTTAGAAAAAAAAATATAATAAAAACACAGTATTCTACACAATTATACACAGCTCAGATCCAAGGAAAAGTTGCAAAAGAGAAACTTCCCCCACGAAAACCAAATAGGAAGCATCGGCTTCGTGTGCGGCCCAAACCAGGACAGCAAGCAAGTCGGAGGCTCAAGAACGCGCTTCTGTAGAGAAAGAGCAGAAAAGTGTCTAAATTTTGTGAAAGTGGGAAGACAAGCTGAGTACAGTACGTCCTGAAAGAAAAGTCTTTATTCGCGAGGCGCAATCCCCAAACTTCCTAATCACCCGATTAGCTCAAGCAAAGTGACCCTGATAGGCCACCTGCATATATTATATATATATATATATATATGTATTTTAAAAGCTATTAAGCCATATACAGAATACCTCATCACTCAGCAGAGGGATAAACTTAAGCCCTAGGTATTTAAACTCACCCAAAAATTGAAGAATTTGCCCTAAAAAGAAAAGGAAGAACCTTTGGAAGGTGATGCAGGAGAATGCCTGCATTCACCTGCATCCCCTTTAAAATCAGGAATTTTGTGGCATGCGTAATTTTCGAATGAAGAAATACTGAGTGAAACTTGGCAGTTGGTGAAAATGCAAGCCCAGCTAATCCTCTGTTCCGCTAGCTCAAGCTGACAGACAACATCTCAGGGACCAGCTTATTGCGATCCATCTTCAAGTGCTGTGTTTCTTGCGTTTCTAGCGTAGGTTTTTTTCTTGCAGAAATATGATTCACAGTTGTTTGGATTAAATGAATACCTATTGCAAGGTGTTATTTACGCATTGCAAGGTGTTATGCGGGCTTTTATACATGAGAATTCCGTCAGCTCCAGCTGACAGCGAATCACAACACTGAAATTTGAGCTTTCGTTTGAAAAAATGCGATTCTGATTTTCGGGCGTCTTTAGAATCGCCTTCAAAAAACCTAGATCAGTAGGGATAAACTCCTTATTTTTAGAAAAATCGCATTACTCTATAAAGGGGTAACGGCACAAAAACAGGACATAGGGCTCCTGAAAAGTTGGTTTTTGAGTTACTACCTTGTGGATGTTTGACTATGTTAAGCGATAAGAGACTGCGACATAAACTCAGTTTGAGCCGGAAAAATCGCATTACTCGTCATCTGGATCCGAAGTCACTAAGTGCAATCAAAATGGTATTTGTACCGTATTGATCCCACATATTCCGAACCTGAGACGATGAGTTGTGGTATATCCACTGTAGGTGCTTCTACCAAGAACAAATAATCAGATAGAACTTATTTTTTTAGTCGCATGAAGCGACTATGAAAACCCCGACAAAATCGAGCGGACTGGAGGTATTTACTCTAGCTTTGAGCTGATGTTGATACCCGTTTACTCCTCTTCCATCTTCACCGTTGATTCTCGCACAAGAAATGTTGAGGGAGGCTAGCAGGAGGCGTACTCCGCATGTTGACCTGCTCTGGAGCGCGTCCATAGAACCAATCAGCTTTGACTGTTAGATTTCCTTTTCAGCGACTTAACAGCTTAACATGGAGTTCGCCAAGGTGGACTTTTGTCGCCATATAATAAAGTCTGCAATTTCTGATTGCTTGGACTTTCTTGTTCCTTCATATTTGTTCAAGGAGTTTTCCATCAGCTACATTGCGTATGCCGATGATATCCTTTTAGTCAGCCGTACAAAATCTACCCTGTCTAAAAATATGAAAATTTTAGCTAACAAACTTTCGGACATTGAACTAGAGATAAATCTGTCAAAATGTGATTATCTTCGTTTCAGTCGTACAACAACCTTTGAGATTCCTTCTGTTGCAATTGTTTTTTTTTTCTATTAATTCGTCCGAATCGCTAAAACGGCTAGGTATTACCTTCAAATCCACGTCATCTTTGACTTGCTCTTCCATCGTAAAAAGTGTTTCACATACTATTCGGTTTGGTTATGGGCGGCTGGTCCAAGTAGAGGAAAATATTCACTTAAGGCGCTCGGAAGGTTGTATAGTGCTTTTTGCGCCCCATACGTACGTTCAAAATTGTTCAGGAATTTACCATATCCTCAGGAAAAAAAGATGTAAATAGTCTGAGAAGTTATTAAGTATTGCAAATTTTTGATGTATCTCCCAAAATCATTCCGTAATCGTAAATTAGTTTCAAATTTACATGTTCAGGATGGCATCAATACACTTCTTCGTTGTCATTTAAATAAGCTCACCCTCGACCATCATCCTGATCTGTCTGCTCACAACATCATGAGTCAGTTTTGTATTCCTTAAACCGTTTAGTATAAGTGTCAAAATTTTAAGTGTATTACGGTAAGTTTCTTTTAAAGTGTATTTGAAGAATGCAGCCATGTTTATTTTTTTTTTTTCCAAAGATAGTTGAAAACTTCAAATGCTCGGAAAGCCAATTGCAGATTTGCTACATATCAATCTGTGCATTTATTTTACTATATCTTTGGACAGGTGCTGACGATGAGGCACAGGGGGGTTTACAGAAGCAGGCACCCTTGGAAGCGCTGAGCTTGAACGTAGTTAATTTTTTATTTATTCAAATCCATGCTAATTAGGTCAAGAATAAAGTTAAGCATTTATTAGTTATATTGTTGTTATTGTGTTGAATGTAAAATTACTAACAATTATTACACGTCCTAATTTGTATTTACCACAGCGTAAATATCTGGTTTGTTAGCAGAACAACGCAATTAGTGCTGGATGATTTCTCTTTAGTGGTTGGGAAATTATTGTGATGACGCACGTCACCCAACCAATGGCGCACTTGCTTATAAGTACCCATTTTATTTTTGTATTAATATTAATTTGTATGTAAACAAATTAAAATTAATAAAAAAAATAAAATGGGTTTGTTGACCAGCTGTTGCCGACAAATGAATTAGCTTTTTTGTATGTTGCGGTTTCTATGTAAAATACCTTCCAGTCTTTACAATGCAAACCTAGAAGCATACACTGTAAAAAAATCTTGCAGTATTTGAAACTGGGATTAACCTTGTCTCTACTGCGATAATACTATCTCTAATTCGGACAATCTTATCTTAGAAGAGATAAGGTTAATCCCAGTAGCAAATACTGCAGTTAGCAAATACTGCAACTTTAATCCTTACTCGGAGAAACTTTTTACAGTGTAGTCGTGTACAAAGAAAAATTTGGAACAGTTAGGAAAATTGGGAGCCCTTCTTAGAATTGTATGGCGATTGCAGCCTTCTGCTCAAGTGACATATAGCGATAGTAATGTCTGTCCGTCTGTCGGTCTTTCCTGGTTTGCTAGTTTGGGCACTTCAATGTTAGAACAATGGGACGATGAAACTTGGCATGCGTATAAAGGATCTGACTTTATACCTAACGAAACCCTTCTTTTCCCGGATCCGATCATCCATGTTGGGGTGGAGGGATGCGATATTTTGTGACCCATGTAAGTTGCGAACGGGTGACCCAATTCGATTGAAACTTGATGAGCGGTAGCAACACTTTCCCAAGTTCTTCCGTAAATGTATCCGAACCGCATCTGACCATGGTGGGGAGAGATGGAGGGGGACTGAAATTTTGACTATGTGGTGGGACCTATCCAAATCCATGCTAATTAAGCCAACAATACAGTTAAGCATTAATAAGTTATATTGTTGTTGTTGTCGTGTTGAAGCTAAAATTACTCGAAATTACTCACAAGCTTTGCACGTGCGAATTTTTATTCGCCACATGTATGTGTAGTTTAGCGTGAATATCTGGTTTTTTTTAGCAGAACCTCAGGTGAACGCGACTAGTATTGGGTTATTTCTCTTTTGCGGTTAAGAAATTAGAGTGATGACGCACATGACCCAACCATTGACGCACTTGCTTCTAAGTTATGACTTGTTTTCGAAAAACAATAATAAAATAAAATGGGTTTATTGACCAGTCGTTGCCGAAAAAAAATGGCTTTTTGTATGTCGCGGTTTCTATGTAGAATACCTTCCAATTTTTACAATGCAAATCTAGAGGAACAGTCGTGTGCAAAGAAGAAAAGCTAGACGTTGTAAAGGTTTCTTCGTTTAAACAATCTGAAGCCCGGTAAACCTCGAAGTACAAACAGGCTATTCTTAGAACTGTACGGCAATGAAAGCCTTTTGCTCAAGTGCCATGTGGCGACCGTAATGTCTTCCGTCTTTCGGTTTCTCGGTTTGCTAGTTTAGGCACTTCAGTGTTAGAACGATAGGACGATGAAACTTGACATGCGCATAAGGGATGCAGCACGAAACCTTTCTTTTCCCGGATCTGATCGTCCATGTTGGGGTGGATCTTGTGACCCACGAAAGTTCCAAACGGGTGACGTTTACGATTGGAAACAGTTGTTAACGATCGTATTTTTACGACGGTTGCTTCCCGACTGCCGATTCAACACACCTCCAGCCCCATCCCTAGCCTAGCCTAGTCCCTGGCCCTGAACTGCAACTTGGCGCCAAGTAGAAAGGCAACGATCGACACTTTTTGGCTTTTGACGTAGTGTCGGATTTTGTCCTCATAGTGACGTGTCCACGTAGTTGTCGTTCGATTTACCGTCGTGTCTATGTAGTGTCGTTCGACGTACCGTCGTATCTAAGTAGTGTCGTTCGACATACTGTTGTGCCAAAGTAGTGACGCCTTTTCGTTTTTGTCGATATGACGTGTCTTTTCGACGCTGTGACGTGTCAAGAGATAGACGACAAGATTCCTGGCCTTACCAAGTAAAGAAGATCCTGGACCAATGTGGCCTTTCCAGATGTTGGGGAGAGGGACTTGGACCACAGTCTCCAGATGACGGGGTTTTGAAAGAAATGTTTTGAACGGTTACCGCGTGAGGCGCCACGAGCATCGCCATGTGCACGAACATATTCATCACCATTATCATCACTACAATTCACAACAGAAGCAAGTGGTACTTTAAGTGAGTGTTTGTAACCAGGAATGAATCATTTAGTGAACGCAGGAATGTAATGCTGCAGTGAAGGAGAATACTGTATTTAGGCGAGAAATCGACTTGCCTAAAAACAGAAAGCAAAAATTAGTTCTGTTATTTGCGCACCCTGGGAAGTGGTAGGCTACATTTCTCGCTTACTTTACATTAGATGTATCCATGAGTTGGTTCGACAAGTAGTTCAAGATCAGGAAATCCAGTCATGGCACGCGGAAAAGGACCAGATAGAATCATTGTGTTTCTATACGCCAAGGCAAAAGAATGCTGGGGTGAAGAAATTTACCTTAAGTGGGGTATGTCCCATGAGGAACTTGTGTTATTTATGGGTATGAGAGGGGATGGTTTACCTTCTGGGAAAAGAAGATAGCATTTGTGTAAAGTTATGGTTAAAACTGGTCCTTACTCTTGCCCTGTGTGGATTCGAGAATGAAAGTATGAGTCATTTTGTGGGAGAAAATTAGGAAAATTATTGAGACAAGAGTTGTTTGGAGTGAGAGTGTGTGGGAGTGAGTGGATAATTGAGAGAACGAAAGAGAAAAGTTTCCAGGCTATTCAGCTGTTTGGAAGGTTCCTCCGGACAGGGTTGGCACACTTGGAAAATTGCATATCCCTGTAGTTTAAAATACTGTACAGTGTTCAGGTTTATTATGTATTTTTTCCTTTTGTTGCTTTTTAGATTAGATTATTTTATTGCCAAACTACACAATAACTCATCATGATAGGTAACCGCCCATGAGAAGACATAAATGCACTGGCACTGGGCGGTTACCACAAACTACTTCAACCCAACCCAAACAATAACTTAATTTCAATCCAAAAAAAGTTTTTTTTTCATAGGGGAGAGGGGGGCAGGTCCGTCATAGGGGCAGGTCCGGACATCAGCTCTACAAACCTCACTATTGAAATTTAAATTACGCAAAATTGTTTTTCAGGGCTGTTACACATAGACGTTTCTACTGTCAAAAATTCCCGCAGTTGCACTGATGCAATCATAGCAAACCGATGTTAGTGTCACTTTTTTGGTACGAAATGAAGTTCTATGACATGGGGCTGAGACCTCCTTTTGGTAGTTTCAAAGCCACTTACATCGTCGGTGATTTTTAGTTCAGTAGTTCAAGACCGGCTCTACCATGTGAAAAATGAAAATCCGTAATTGCTACAAAAGGTTGAGAGTTACAAATTTATATCTGTGAAAACAGCACCAGGGGCAGGTCCGGACAAAAACACTTGGGTCAGGTTCGGACGAGAAAGAAAGGGAAGTTGAAGGGGAAAAAAAGAAAAATAATGAAAGAAGAGGAAATCGAACCAGGGATGGAAAAAAGTCACCAGAACGGCTCAGAAAGTATTTACGACCCATTCTGGAAGAAAATAAGTCATATTCAGACCTAGCGGTAACAGTAAATCCAGATGATAGTAACAAATGTTGATCAAGTGAGGGTATACAGGTTACAGTTTTTCCAAACGGAAGCAAACAAACGAAAATGAACTGAGGCAACGAAAGCAAATAAAAAAACGTGTATACAGTACTTCCAATATACATCCCTACCCCTACCCCTGCCAAGAGATATTCTAAAAAGATAAAATGATTCTTCTCCGAACGGGAACTCACAGCTTTACACCAGCATGTTCTACTAACACTTACTTTTCACTCACTATCCTATTTGAATTTCTTACAAACAAAAATACCAGTCTCTTGATCTTTACTCAGTTTCACATTTAAACATTACGTGGACTATAGTAGCCAATTTTTATGGCACTTGCAGCCTCTGGCTCAAGTGCCATATACCGATCGCAATTCCGTTTGTCGGTTCTCCGTTTGTCAATTCTTTTGTCACACTTTTTCGTTTTAGGGTACTTCTAGATGTGCTAGGACGTTGAAACTTGGCAGGCATATCAGGGACCCGATATAACCAACCTGAAATAATCAGTTTCCCGATCCAATCATCTGGGGGGGGGGGGGAATGGGCCGGGGAATTCTGAAAATTTAGTAGTTTTTGTCACACTTTTTCGAGCTGGGGTACTTCCAGATGTGCTAGGACGATGAAACTTGGCAGGAGTACCAGGGACCCGACTGGACTAGCCTGGAAATAATCAGTTTTCCAATCCGACAACCTGGGGGGGAGTGGAGGACTGGGGAATCCGTAAAATTGGAGTAATGTGTAACTTATCGAACGGGTGATCGGATTGGAATGAAACTTAATAACTGAATAAATGACATACCTCTGATGTCCCAATTGAAGTCCGGAACGGATTCGACAGCAATGGAGGAGTTGGGGGGAGACCCGGAAATTTCGAGAAACGGTTAGAATAGAGGCATCAGAGTGAAACTTGCTGGGAAGAACAAGCGTCTGCTCCAGATAAATCGTTTATACAATTGGACTGGATCCGGACACGGGGAGGGGGGTGGAGGGGAGTTTCCCCGAACTCCGGTAATGGCGGTTTAGGGGATTTTCACGATGAAACTTCGGAGGCGTATCAGCGACCCGATCAAACTGAATTATAAATAGAAATTTTCATACATATGAGTGAAAAATAAGTGTTAGTAAATATCTTTTTTAGAATATCTCTTGGCAGGGGTAGGGATGTATATTGGAAGTACTGAGTCATTATCAAAAGAAAGATACAGAAAGTTCTCTAGTTTTTATGGCACTTGCAGCCTCTGACCAGCCGCAGCTCCGTCTGTCGGTCGGTCGGTCTGTCCGATTTATTTTCACACTTTTACGAGTTAGGGTACTTCCAGATATTCCAGGACGAAGAAACTTGGCGGGCGTATCAGAGATCCGACCAAACTAACCTGGAAATAATCAGTTTGCCGATCCGACCATCTGGAGGGGGGGTGGAAGGCGGGGGAATCTTGCAAATTGAGTAGTTTTGTCACACTTTTTCGAGTTACGGTACTTCCAGATGTGCTAGGACGATGAAACTTGGCAGGAGCACCAGGGAACCGACCAAACTTGCCTAGAAATAATCAGTTTCCCGATCTGACCATCAGGGGGGGGAGTGGTGGGCCGGGGAATTCTAAAATTAAGTGTTTTTTGTCACAGTTTTTCGAGTTGGGGTACTTCCAGATCTGCTAGGACGATGAAACTTGACAGGCATAGCTACCTTAAAGTGCATATCTGAAGTAATCTGAACCGCAAAGGTAACCTTAAAAGTACTTTTGATCAAACAATACATCTCAACCCATGATCATTTGTGCTACGAGGGTTTTACTTAAAACTTTATTTCTATACCCCTTAAAGTGCGCATTTTAACCGACAAGTGAAAAAGAACTACTTTGGCCAACGGTATATATCAATGATCTCTAAGAGCCTGTGATCGTTTTGTCTAAATAGTTTTTCTTACAAATGAACTTCTAGCACTTTTAAACTTTTTTGTCTCAATAGTGTATCTTACAGATGAATTTCTAGCGCTTTTAAAGTACGCATCATTACAGCCAAGTTAACAATAAAGCACTTTTTCTCTAGCTCCCTTAAAGTGCACATCTGAACCGCAAAGGTAACCTTAAAAGTACTTTTGATAAAACAATAACCCTTGCCAGTGCCATATTATGAGCTTACAGCTCTTGTAGGTTATTATAAGAGAATATTTGCCAGTTGTAGTTTGATTTTAAGTATTTTATCCTTTTTATGGTCGCTTTCACTTTGTCAGAAGGAATGAATGTCCATTGCTTCATTTTGAAGTTTAAGAATCAACTAAATCATGATGATCGTTGTAACAATGCGATTATCTTTGCGCACTAGAAACGAGAAGGGAAAGAGAACACTGAAATCAAAGCTAAACCCAGAGCATTATTTCTAGGTGACTTCGACAGTGCAAGGTTCGGTCACCTCAACACGAATTTTACCCTGCGTGCCACTCACAGGAGTGCAGGAAAAACTCTGCAAACCCTCTGTGCGTCCAACAAACAGCTGTACCTCAGCAATTGGCAGTACGAATGGATGTTAGAAAATGGTAGTGGAAAAACTAGTGAGTCACTCTGCACGGCTCTGTATGGCTTAAAAACTGCATGTCTTGTTTTGTTCAGTATTTATGAGATATAAATTAATAAATTATTCCAGACGTATTATAACAAACTCAGACTTCTCTCACTATGTTTTTTAGTCCATACCCTTACTTTTTGCATTTTAATGTAGCAGCATACCAGTGGTTGGTGAGTAGCTGCCCAGAGCGCACAGAGCAGTTGTTCCGTGTCGCAGTTTGTCCTAGTTCGTCTTTACTGGTAAGTCTGGAAATTTGTCTTTATAGTAACGAATAATATCTTGCATAATAAAATAACACTCTGCTGAGCTCTACTATTATCAAAATCACACCTATATTTAGAAAGCAATGCCTTTCTGCTTCCCTTCTATTACCTCAAAAAGGAAAATACTGAAAATCAAAAGCCAAGTCCGGAATGGATTTAAGGGGCAGTTCGGGTCGAGAATTTGGTACTATTCCCAGTAGCTTGCTGTAGTTACAAAGGCCAACTACAGCCGACTAAGTTCATCCGCATGAAAGTTTAGAACTCCTGGTTTGCTGCGGACCGTGAAGGAATACTCCATGAGAGTTGGTGGCAGGCTTCATTACAGAGAGCCACTTAAGGGGATTGTGGTCCGTTTCCACGGTGAAGTGTTGACCATAGAAGTAATAATTTAGCTTCTGCAGGGTCCACAAAACACCCGAAAACTCCTTTTCAACTGTGGAAGAATTAACTTCTGCTGGACATAGCTTTCTCGATAAGTACAAGATGGGGTGTTCTCCATCCTCGGACTGTTGAGATAACGCGCCTCCAATCCCGTAGTCGCTGCTGTCTTTTTGGACGATGAACGGTCTGCTTAAGTCGGGATTCCTCAAGACTCGTCCACTGCAGAGATGATCCTTCAGGGCTTGGAAAGTGGCTTGCTCATTGTCACTCCACGAGACGCGGTCTTGGGTATTCATCCTGATTTTGCCAGCGATGAGAAGCTTTGAATGAACTCCTGATGGTAGCCAACTAGACGTAAAAAAGAAAGAACTTGCTTCTTAGTAACTGGTTGGGCTGCGCTGCACATAGCCTCAGCTTTTTCAGGTAAGGATTTTACCTGACCATTCCCTACGACTTGTCCAAGGTACTTCGTCTCCTTTTGGGCAAACTTCAGTTTCTCGACGTTGAGAGTCAGCTTTGCCTCTCTTAACTTTTAGACGTCATTCGGTACAGGTAGTCCTCAAATTATCTCGCTGAAAATGATAATAGCCGCGTTTTTTGTAAAACTCCATTTTCCTTACGCCGTTCTCCGTTTTGCTTATAAGCCCGTTTTTTGTTGAAAGAGTTTCAAACTCGTTCTCCGTTGAGGTTGTTACAAAAAACGCTTATTGCACCAATTTTCAACTGAGGGGTTAGTAACTAAGAAAATCAGGATTTGCGTACGATTTCCTGGGTCGTCTTTTAGGGGGGGGGGGCAGGGGCCCCCTGGCTTTCCAGGGGGGCCCAGAGCCACGCAGGAAAAGTATCCAGAAAAAAAAATCAGTTTCTCATCAGAACAGTAACATCCGGTTGCGTCATTTTAGTTGACTAGGTCACTCATGAAAATTGAATCCTTTTTAATCCCAGATAATAACCCATTGTTCAAGGGTCGAATGTTTTCAAGGCGCAAAAGAGCCTTAGTCAGTTGAATGTCGGAACTCTGAACATGCTTCCTTCATTCTCTGGTATCTTTGTAACATTGTGTTGAGTAACATATGATTCCTTTTTCCTGGATACCCATGGGCCCGAAGAAGCAAAAAATTAAAAGGGAAAGAGTCAGCAAAAACTCAGTGCCTTTTCTAACCACAGTTTGTTCATTTTGTAAAACGGTAAGAGAAGTTTTAAATCTTGAGCTGATCTATGATACTTTTTTACTCCTGAGTCATGGACAACGGGAAGGTCAATTTCATGACACCCTTTATCTTCCTAATTTATGTTTATTTCGTAAAAATAGGATGCTGTTATCCATTTCTGAAATTTTGCCGAAGGACCTATTCCCGATACTGTATAATTGTAGCAAAACAGGATGAGAACGGTATGCAGAAATGAGGTTCCTATTCCGTTGATCATCCAGCAGAAAGGAATAAACAATAAGATGCAACCCGTTCTCCGTTCTGCTAAAAACGGGCAATAGCACTACGGCGTTCTACTAAAAACAGCTTATAGGAGAACGGGATAGAGAACGGAGAACGGGTTGTTTACAAAAACGCGGCTAATGTCACGAGATACACCCAGCAACCTTGTCGAGTCCTTTGGGTACTCGATCCATCAGGCGTTGAAAGATCGCTTGGGCGCCGTTCAGCCCGAATGACATTACTTTGAACTCGTAGAGTCCGTCAGGGGTAATGAAGGCTGTCTTATGCCGGTTAGCTGGGTCTACCCTGACCTGCCAGCAGGGCGTCACAAGGGGGGGGGAGATTGGTAGTATTTCCTATTTGAGTAACCTCCACCTAACCCAAGATTTTACTAAAATTGTTCGATATTTTTTCGATAGCAGAACTATTCCGTATATTTACGGGGATTCGGTAGTTGCACATCTTAGATTCGTAGTTGCGTAATCGAGGGTCGGAGCCGGGCTTGTGAGGGACTTAGGACTTCAACATCTTAGATTTGTAGTTGATCGTGGAAAGAACATGTTGGCAATAAACTTTCAAGGTCCCTTGAGGCTATCAACTGCCTTAAATTCTATTTTCCTAAAAAAAAAAAATTAAAATAATTTATCATCCTATTTTTCATCGCCATTTGTCTTAAAGCTGCTCTATATGGACAATTAACTTCGTTTCTTGTTACAAAAGAGTTTAAATCATCAAAAATAAGGCAGTTCAAATATAACCTCTGTTCGACGCACAGATAACAATCACCTTCATTTTCAATTCATCAGATTTTTTGCGCCGACTATTTGGAATCTACTACCGTTAGATATCCGGAATTCAAATAGCCTCATTTAAGCGAGCAGCGAAAGGTCATTAAAGAAAAATTGTTAAGTGCTGTCCTCTCCCACACCCAATTTTTATTTTCATTTTTTCTCGTTCCTTGTTTCTCTTGTTTTTCGTTCTTTTTTATATTTGAAGTTGAAACCATAGGTTATTTTTTTCATCTCCTCTCTGTTTCATTCTTTTCTTTCTATGAGCTATTCAGTTGGATGATTCTGTTTTTTTTTTAAATTAAGATCGGTTACTGCCCTGCCCTAGCCAAAGACTCCTTTTGGCAGGGATATTATATTGGTTAGGTATTTTTTCTTTCTTTATATATAGTCAACCGAAACTGAAACTTCATACCCTGATACTAGTTTTGAAGAATAATTGCTCGTCTCTCACCATTCCCTCAAATTATGCCGATGTGGCTATTGTCTGTAGTAATGGCTGTCTAGCTAGAGCACTAGCTTGAATTCTGACATATCATCATGCCACTCACTATATGTGATGCGATGAGCGAGGCGGAATCCGGGCCATCCGGGGTCGGAGTCCCAACTTCGGAAACTTTGCCGGAGTCGGGAGATAGTGCCTTGCTGAGTAGATTTGGCGTTTAGTCCGGCCGCCAGATCCCTGAAATGTGACAAGGGGGTGATCAGAAAGACGCAGTCAGTTTGACAATAGTTTCCGACTATATCGACCACGCTGAATCTGAATATGGGTGGTGGCAAAGATGCAGATGACGGCTTGACCTTTTAAAAGCTGAAAAACACCCTTTTTAGGCCTATAAAATGTGTCCAGACTGTTTATTTTTTTTTCTAAGGTTGTACTAGCCCAATTTAGTTTCAGAACATCTTACTTTATTCCTTACAATGTCGCCTGTTAGAATAAGTTTTATTTTTTCCGATATCTCGTATAGTCCCGGAGCTATAGGCTTGTATTTATTAATTTTCTCTGAAAATCTCGAAATTCAAAGGTTTATTTCCAGGTTCGGCAAGTATCTCGTAACTTAATATATTTTTAAGACATTGCCGTAATTTTACAAGCTCCAACTGCTCTGCGAAGCCGTATAGATTTTTTGAAAAAGTATAGGCCAAAAAACTATGAGAAAATATGCCTTTGCAAAATGGTAATGTGACACAATATTTCTATACTAGAATTTAGCACAGAATTCAAAAATCAAGTTTATTTTTCAAACAAATACTAACTACGGTTGTTATATGCTAATTACTTATTTATAGGCCTAATTTTTTTTCGAAAAAATTGCACTGCAAGACATGTTTCTATGCCCAATTTTGACCTTGAGTCCAACGGTAGTGTTGGTTTTGCAATCGTGTGTCAAATTCGGTTTTCATAGACTATCTAAGTTGTAATAAGCTCTTTTTTGATTGGAAATATCGTTGTAAATCTATATTATAATGAACCTAAAGAGCTCTCTAAGCTAGTAAACCGACCCGGAAGCACAACGCTTGACAGAAGCTGTAGCTGAAAATGCTGTATATGCACAACCGGGAAAATGGGGAATTACAGTAATATCAATGGAAGTTGTTTAGTTGACAACCTCATACCATTCTGTGCTTAGATTTTCACTGTACTTAGTCAACTTGTCGGAACTGAGAATATGAGTGAATTTGACAGTGAAGAAACCAAAGGTGTAATCTTTGAGCAACGCCAGTAAAACATTTTCAGTAATGTGGTCTTTTCTATCGAAGTCTTTTGTTGTCGAAGTTTCGGTTGTCTGTTGTCGTTACTGATCCATTTTTGTGTGACGAAGGAATTATTGGTGAACTTCAATTCAAATCAAGTCGCTGATGAGACAGTGGCAAAGAGTATCCTGAGGGCAATGTGTCCTAGGTCATGTGGAAGTGCCCAAACTCGCAAAATGCGGACAGACCGACAGACAGACAGACATTACGATCGCTATATGGCACTTGAGTAAGCTCAAGTGCCATAAGAATCTGTACGGCTTCGCAGAGCAGTTGGAGCTTGGAAAATTACGGCAATGTCTTAAAAATATATTAAGTTACGAGATACTTGCCAAACCTGGAAATAAACCTTTGAATTTCGAGATTTTCAGAGAAAATTAATAAATACAAGCCTATAGCTCGGGGACTATACGAGATATCGGAAAAAGTAAAACTTATTCTAACAGACGACATTGTTAGGAATAAAGTGAGATGTTGTAAAACTAAATTGGGGTGGTACAACCTTAGAAAAAAATAAACAGTCTGGACACATTTTATAGGCCTAAAAAGGGCGTTTTTCAGCTTTTACAAGGTCAAGCCGTCATCTGCAGCTTTGCCACCAACCATATTCAGGTTCAGCGTGGTCGATATAGTCGGAAACTATAGTCAAAGTGACTGCGTCTTTCTGATCACCCCCTTGTCACATTTCAGGGATCTGGCGCCCGGACTAAACGCCAAATCTACTCAGCAATGCACTATCTCCCGACTCCGGCAAAGTTTCCGAAGTTTGGACTCCGACCCCGGATGGACCGGATTCCGCCTCGCTCATCGCATCACATACAATGAGTGGCATGATGATATGTCGGAATTCAAGTTGATGATATGGCTGTCTAGCTAGACAGCCATAACTACAGACAATAGTTGCGTTTTTTGCCTTTTCTCCGTAGGTCGGTTAACCGACCTATTTGCCACTACTGACCGTTTTTTCGTCTCGCCGGTCGGTTCGACTGAGCTCTAAAAAACGGCTTATAAGAAAACATGGCGTCATCCCGTCGCCGGCGCCTATCTCTCCAATGAGAATTTTGAATTTCGCGCCGTGCCAAGAGCGTAGGTCGGTTGGATGGACCTCCCGCCTCAGTCCACAGGTCGGTTAACCGACCGGCGAACGGAGACAAAAAAACGGCTTATAAGAACTTAGGTCGGTTAACCGAAGGAAGAAAACGACTTATAGTGGGAAATCTTATAGGTCGGTTAACTGGATGAAGGCAAAAAACGCAACTAATAGCCACATCGACATGATTTGAGGGAATGGTGAGAGACGAGCAATTATTCCTCAAAACTAGTATCAGGGTATGAAGTTTCAGTTTCGGTTGACTATATATAAAGAAAGAAAAAATACCTAACCAATATAATATCCCTGCCAAAAGGAGTGCTTGGCTAGGGCAGGGCAGTAACCGATCTTAATTTTAAAAAAAAAAACAGAATCATCCAACTGAATAGCTCATAGAAAGAAAAGAATGAAACAGAGAGGAGATGAAAAAAAATAACCTATGGTTTCAACTTCAAAATATAAAAAAGAACAAAAACAAGAGACACAAGGAACGAGAAAAAATGAAAATAAAAATTGGGTGTGGGAGAGGACATCACTAAACAATTTTTCTTTAATGACCTTTCGCTGCTCGCTTAAATGAGGTTATTTGAATTCCGGATATCTAACGGTAGTAGATTCCAAATAGTTGGCGCAAAAAATCTGATGAATTGAAAATGAAGGTGATTGTTATCTGTGCGTCGAACAGAGGTTATATTTGAACTGCCTTATTTTTGATGATTTAAACTCTTTTGTAACAAGAAACGAAGTTACTTGTCCATATAGAGCAGCCATAAGACAAATGGCGATGAAAAATAGAATGATAAATCATTTTAAATTTTTTTTTTGAAAATGAAATTTAAGGCGGTTGATAGCCTCAAGGGACCTTGAAAGTTTATTGCCAACATGTTCTTTCCACGATCAACTACAAATCTAAGATGGGGAAGTCCCTCACCTCACAAGCCCGGCTCCGACCCTCGATTCAGCAACTACGAATCTAAGATGTGCAACTACCGAATCCCCGTAAATATACTGAATAGTTCTGCTATCGAAAAAATATCGAACAATTTTAGTAAAATCTTGGGTTAGGTGGAGGTTACTCAAATAGGAAATACTACCTATCCCCCCCCCCTTTGCGACGCCCCTGCTGGAAGGTCAGGGTAGACCCAGCTAACCGGCATAAGAGAGCCTTCATTACCCCTGACAGACTCTACGAGTTCACAGTAATGTCAATCGGGCTGAACGGCGCCCAAGCGACCTTTCAACGCCTGATGGATCGAGCACCCAAAGGACTCGACAAGGTTGCTGGGCGTATCTCGTGACATTAGCCGCGTTTTTGTAAACAACCCGTTCTCCGATCTCTATCCCGTTCTCCTAAAAGCGGTTTTTAGTAGAACGCTGTAGTGCTATTGCCCGTTTTTAGCAGAACGGAGAACGGGTTGCATCCATCGATATACTCGGCTAAGTTTGTTATAAATACCTAGATAGGACACACGCCTATCCCGCAACGTTAAACTTTCGGACAAATCTAAAATTCCAAAAGCCGAAAAACACGAAAAGTGGCGTTTCTCCATAAGCCGTTATGTTACATGTTCGGTATTGTAGCTTAGGCCTATGACGTTGGAAATTAGTTCCGACAGCGGCAACAGGTACCCCCGAACCTCCGACAAAATGACAGTGGACACAAACAGTGACCTGACCCCGATCAGGACCAGGCCAGGGGGGGAAGTGGGGGTAGGTCAAAAACACCCGGGGAATCCCCTCAGGCACGCAAAACGAAAAACGTGTTTCCAAAGGGAAAATTGCGAAAGGAGACGAAATTCATTTGTCGCTGATAGGGTTTTCAGACACGGGGAATGCGAATACGGAGTTGGTTTTCGTCCCCGAATTTCCCTTGACCCTTCACGGTCCTAGGGTCTAGACCCTAATAATGAAATTGCTGTATCGGCCAAGAAACACATGTTTTGGGGTATTTCAAACACCCTGAATGCGAAAATGACACTTTTTTCACTTTAGACCTACCCCTGACCCGTTTCCCTAGGGTCTAGACCCTAAAAATGAAATTGCTGTATCAGCCAAGAAACACATGTTTTAGGGGTATTTCAAACATTCTGAATCAGAAAATGGCATTGTTTTTTACTTTAGACCTACCCCTGACCCGTTTCCCTAGGTTCTAGACCCTAATAAATCAAATTGCCGTATTAGCCAAGAAACATACGTTTTAGGGGTATTTCGAACATTCTGGATCAGAAAATGACATTTTTTTCCACTTTAGACCTACCCCTGACCCATTTCCCTAGGGTCGAGACCCTAATAAATCAAATTGCCGTATTAGCCAAGAAACATACGTTTTAGGGGTATTTCGAACATTCTGGATCAGAAAATGACATTTTTTTCACTTTGGACCTATCCCTGGCCCGTTTCCCTAGGGTCTAGACCCTAAAAATGAAATTGCTGTATAAGCCAAGAAACACAAGTTTTAGGGGCATTTCGAACGTTCTGAATCCGAAAATGAGACTTTTTTCACTTTAGACCTACCCCTGACCCATTTCCCTAGGGTCGAGACCCTAATAAATCAAATTGCCGTATTAGCCAAGAAACATACGTTTTAGAGGTATTTCGAACATTCTGGATCAGAAAATGACATTTTTTCACTTTGGACTTATCCCTGGCCCGTTTCCCTAGGGTCTAGACCTTAAAAATGAAATTGCTATATAAGCCAAGAAACACAAGTCTTAGGGGCATTTCAAACGTTCTGAATCCGAAAATGACACTTTTTTCACTTTAGACCTACCCCTGACCCATTTTCCTAGGGTCGAGACCCTAATAAATCAAATTGCCGTATTAGCCAAGAAACATACGTTTTAGAGGTATTTCGAACATTCTGGATCAGAAAATGACATTTTTTTCACTTTGGACCTATCCCTGGCCCGTTTCCCTAGGGTCTAGACCCTAAAAATGAAATCAGTTATGAAACAAGCTATTTAAAATTAGTTTTCTAGGGTCTATACACCAGAAAAAAGGGTTAGGGATACAGAAGGTGAAAACATGTCATTTCCAGTTCAGAATACCCAACGAGCCCCTAGAATATGTGCTTGCTGATTGGATTGGAAAATCAATTGTCCGAGTCTAGATCCGAGGAAAACGGGTCACGGGTACACCTAAAATGGAAAATGATGTAACTTTCGAGCTTAGAAGGTCCGAAACACCCCCACAATGTGTGACTGTTGTCTGATCTGACAATTTAATTTTCAGGGTCTAGAACGAAGGGAAACGGGTCAGGTGTAGTCTAAGGCCGTGAAAAAGATTTTCATTTTCTGATTCAGAATGTTCGAAATGAAATAAAACGGCAATTTTATTTGTTGGGTCTACCCTAGGGAAACGGGTCAGATGTAGGTCTACAGTAGAATAAGTGTCATTTTCCGATTCAGAATGTTTGAAATACCCCTAAACGTGCTTTTCTTGGCTGAAATGGAAATTTAATTTGTAGGGTCTAGACCCTAGGGAAACGGGCCAGCGGTAGGTCGAAAGTGAAAACAAGTGTAACTTTCTGATTCAGAATGTTCGAAATACCCCCAAAACGCGTGTTTCTTGGCTGAAACGGTAATTTCCTTATTAGAGTCTACACCCCAGGAAAATGGGTCAGGGAGAGGTCTAAAGTGAAAAAAGTGTCATTTTTGGATTCAGAACGTTCGAAATGCCCCTAAAACTTGTGTTTCTTGGCTTATACAGCAATTTCATTTTTAGGGTCTAGACCTAGGGAAACGGGCCAGAGATAGGTCCAAAGTGAAAAAAAAGTGTCATTTTCGGATTCATAACGTTCGAAATGCCCCTAAAACTGGTGTTTCTTGGCTTATACAGCAATTTCATTTTTAGGGTCTAGACCCTAGGGAAACGGGCCAGGGATAGGTCCAAAGTGAAAAAAATGTCATTTTCTGATCCAGAATGTTCGAAATACCCCTAAAACGTATGTTTCTTGGCTAATACGGCAATTTGATTTATTAGGGTCTCGACCCTAGGGAAACGGGTCAGGGGTAGGTCTAAAGTAAAAACCATTGCCATTTTCTGATTCAGAATGTTTGAAATACCCCTAAAACATGTGTTTCTTGGCTGATACAGCAATTTCATTTTTAGGGTCTAGACCCTAGGGAAACGGGTCAGGGGTAGGTCTAAAGTGAACAAAGTGTCATTTTCGCATTCAGGATGTTTGAAATACCCCTAAAACATGTGTTTCTTGGCCGATACAGCAATTTCATTATTTAGGGTCTAGACCCTAGGACCGTGAAGGGTCAAGGGAAATTCGGGGACGAAAACCAACTCCGTATTCGCATTCCCCGTGTCTGAAAACCCTGTCAGTGACAAATGAATTTCGTCTCCTTTCGCAATTTTCCCTTTGGAAACACGTTTTTCGTTTTGCGTGCCTGAGGGGATTCCCCGGGTGTTTTTGACCTACCCCCACTTCCCCCCTGGCCTGGTCCTGATCGGGGTCAGGTCACTTTTTGCGTCCACTGTCATTTTGTCGGAGGTTCGGGGCTACCTGTTGCCGCTGTCGGAACTAATTTCCGACGTCATAGGCCTAATTTACAATACCGAACATTAACATTACGGCTTATGGAGAAACGCCACTTTTTCGTGTTTTTCGGCTTTTGGAATTTTAGATTTGTCCGAAAGTTTAACATTGCGGGATAGGCGTGTGTCCTATCTAGGTATTTATAACAAACTTAGCCGAATATATCGATGGTTGCATCTCATTGTTTATTACGTTCTGCTGGATGATCAACGGAATAGGAACCTCAGTTCTGCATACCGTTCTCATCCCGTTTTGCTACAATCATACAGTATTGGGAATAGGTCCTTCGGCAAAATATCAGAAATGGATAAAAGCATCCTATTTTTACGAAATAAACATAAATTAAGAATATAAAGGGTGTCATGAAATTGACCTTCCCGTTTTCCATGACTCAGGAGTAAAAATGTATCATAGATCAGCTCAAGATTTAAAACTTCTCTTACCGTTTCACAAAATGAACAAACTGTGGTTAGAAAAGGCACTGATTTTTTGCTGACTCTTTCCCTTTTAATTTTTTGCTTCTTCGGGCCCGCAGCTATCCAGGAAATAAGAATCATATGTTACGCAACACAATGTTACAAAGATACCAGAGAATGAAGATAAGCATGTTCAGAGTTCCAGCATTTAACTGACCAAGGCTCTTTTGCGCCTTGAAGACATTCGACCCTTGAACAATGGGTTATTATCTCGGATTAAAAAGGATTCAATTTTCATGAGTGACCTAGTCAACTAAAATTACGCAACCGGATGTTACTGTTCTGATGAGAAACTGATTTTTTTTCCGGATACTTTTTCTGCGTGGCTCTGGGCCCCCCTGGAAAGCAAGGGGGCCCCTGCCCCCCCTAAAAGATGACCCAGGAAATCGTACGCAAATCCTGGTTTTCTTAGTTACTAACCCCTCAGTTGAAAATTGGTGCAATAAGCGTTTTTTGTAACAACCTCAACGGAGAACGAATTTGACACTCATTCTACAAAAAACGGGCTTATAAGCAAAACGGAGAACGGCGTAAGGAAAATGGAGTTTTACAAAAAACGCGGCTATTATTATTTTCAGCGAGACACTTTGAGGACTACCTGTACCGAATGACGTCTAAAAGCTAAGAGAGGCAAAGCTGACTCTCAACGTCGAGAAACTGAAGTTTGCCCAAAAGGAGACGAAGTACCTTGGACAAGTTGTAGGGAATGGTCAGGTAAAACCCTTACCTGAAAAAGCTGAGGCTATGTGCAGCGCAGCCCGACCGGTTACTAAGAAGCAAGTTCTTTCTTTTTTACGTCTAGTTGGCTACCATCAGGAGTTCATTCCAAGCTTCTCAAGGCTGGCAAAATCAGGATGAACACCCGAGACCGCGTCTCATGGGGTGACAATGAGCAAGCCACTTTCCAAGCCCTGAAGGATCATCTCTGCAGTGGACGAGTCTTGAGGAATCCCGACTTAAGCAGACCGTTCATCGTCCAAAAAGACAGCAGCGACTACTGGATTGGAGGCGCGTTACCTCAACAGTCCGAGGATGGAGAACACCCCATCTTGTACTTATCGAGAAAGCTATGTCCAGCAGAAGTTAATTCTTCCACAGTTGAAAAGGAGTTTTCGGGTGTTTTGTGGACCCTGCAGAAGCTAAATTATTACTTCTATGGTCAACACTTCACCGTGGAAACGGACCACAATCCCCTTAAGTGGCTCTCTGTAATGAAGCCTGAAAACCTCAGCCTGACAAGGCTGACTCGGTGGGCACTGACTCTCATGGAGTATTCCTTCACGGTCCGCAGCAAACCAGGAGTTCTAAACTTTCATGCGGATGAACTTATTCGGCTGTAGTTGGCCTTTGTAACTAAAGCAAGCTACTGGGAATAGTACCAAATTCTCGACCCGAACTGACCCATAAATCCATTCCGGATTTGGCTTTTGATTTTCAGTATTTTCCCTTTGGAGGTGATAAAAGGGAAGCAGAAAGGCATTGCTTTGTAAATATTGGTGTGATTTTGATGCTAGTAGAATAATTGGAATAATTTATTAATTTAGATCTCATAAATATTGAACAAAACAAGACATGCAGTTTTTAAGCCATACAGAGCCGTGCAGAGTGACTCACTAGTTTGTCCACTGCCATTTTCTAACATCCAGTCGTACTGCCAGTTGCTGAGGTGCAGCTGTTTGTTGGACGCACGGAGGGGTTGCAGAGTTTTTCCTGCACTCCTGTGAGTGGCACGCAGGGTAAAATTCGCGTTGAGGTGACCGAACCTTGCACTGTCGAAGTCACCTAGAAATAATGCTCTGGGTTTAACTTTGATTTCAGTGTTCTCTTTCCCTTCTCGTGTCTAGTGCGCAAAGATAATTGCATTGTTACCACGATCATCATGATTTAGTTGATTCTTAAACTTCAAAATGAAGCAATGGACATTCATTCCTTCTGACAAAGTGAAAGCGACCATAAAAAGGATAAAATACTTAAAATCAAAATACAACTGGCAAATATTCTCTTATAATAACCAACAAGAGCTGTAAGCTCATATGGCACTGGCAGGGGTTATTGTTTTATCAAAAGCACTTTTAAGGTTACCTTTGCGGTTCAGATGTGCACTTTAAGGGAGCTAGAGAAAAAGTGCTTTATTTTTTAACTTGGCTGTAATGATGAGCACTTTAAAAGCGCTAGAAATTCATCTGTAAGATACACTATTGAGACAAAAAAGATTTAAAAGCGCTAGAATTCATCTGTAAGAAAAACTATTTAGACAAAAACGATCACAGGCCCTTAGGGATCATTGATATATACCGTTTGGTCAAAGTATTTTTTTTCACCTGTCGGTTAAAATGCGAACTTTAAGGGGTATAGAAATAAATTTTTAAGTAAAACCCTCGTAGCAATATTGATCATGGGTTGAGATGTATTGTTTGATCAAAAGTACTTTTGAGGTTACCTTTGCGGTTCAGATTACTTCAGATGTGCATTTTAAGGGAGCTATTCCTGCCAAGTTTCATCGTCCTAGCACATTTGGAAGTACCCCAACTCGAAAAAGTGTGACAAAAACCACTTAACCAGATGGCCAGATGGTCGGATCAGGAAACTGATTATTTCCAGGTTAGTTTGGTCGGGTCGTCGATACGCCTGCCAAGTTTCATCGTCCTGGCATATCTGGAAGTACCCTAACTCGTAGAAGTGTGACAAAAAAAAATCGGACAGACCGACAGACAGACATACGGAATTGCGATCGGTATATGGCACTTGAGCAAGAGGATGCAAGTGCCATAACAACTAGAGAACTTTCTGTATCTTTCTTTTGATAATGACTCAGTACTTCCAATATCCCTACCCCTCCCCCCACCAAGAAATTGAAGGCTTGCCGAGAGATATTCTAAAAAGATAAAATGGTTCTTAGGATTATTCCCTATTCTTCTCCGAACGGGAACTCACAGCTTTACACCAGCATGTTCTACTAACACTTATTTTTCACTCACTAGCCTATTTGAATTTCTTACAAACAAAAATACCAGTCTCTTGATCTTTACTCAGTTTCGCATTTAAAAATTACGTGGACTATAGTAGCCAATTTTTATGGCACTTGCAGCCTCTGGCCCAAGTGCCATATACCGATCTCAATTCCGTTTGTCGGTCGGTCCGGTTTCTTTCGTCACACTTTTTCGAGTTAGGGTACTTCTAGATGTGCTAGGACGTTGAAACTTGGCAGGCATATCAGGGACCCGATATAACCAACCTGAAATAATCAGTTTCCCGATCCAATCATCTGGGGGGGAGTGGTGGGCCGGGGTATTCTGAAAATTTAGTAGTTTTTGTCACACTTTTTCGAGTTGGGGTACTTCCAGATGTTCTAGGACGATGAAACTTGGCAGGAGCAAAAGGGACCCCACTGGAATAGCCTGGAAATAATCAGTTTTCCAATCCGACCACCTGGGGGGGAGTGGAGGGCTGGGGAATCTGGAAAATTGGAGTAGGGTGTAACTTATCGAACGGGTGATCGGATTGGAATAAAAATTAATAACTGAATAAATGACATACCTCTGATGTCCCAATTGAAGTTCGGACCGGATTCGACAGCTATGGGGGAGTTGGGGGGAGACCCAAAAATCTCAAGAAACGGTTAGAATAGAGGGATCAAAGTGAAACTTGCTGGGAAGAACAAGCGTCTGCTCCAGATGAATCGTTTATGCAATTGGACTGGATCCGGACACGGGGAGGGGGGTGGAGGGGAGTTTCCCGGAATTCCGATAATGGCGGTTTTGGGGATTTTCACGGGGAAACTTGGGAGGCGTATCAGCGACCCGATCAAACTGAATTATAAATAGAAATTTAAATATGATCCGATAGTCGTGGGGGGAGTAGCAGGAGGGGGAATCCGGAATATTGAGCCATGCGTAAATATGGAACGGTTGATCGGATTTGAGTGAAATTTGATAACTGAACAGAGGACATGTCGCTGGTGATCTTTGTCATGTCCGGACCGGATCCGACAACAATTGGGGAGGGGGCGGGGGCAGAAAAAATGTGACCGACTTAGACTGGTGAGATCGGGATTTCACTTTGTGGGAATAATAAGCAGAGGCTCTGGATAAATCACCTACAGAACCAGATTGACTCCGGTGACTGTGGGGAGTTTGAGGGATGTGCTAGGACGATGGAATTTGGCTGGAATATTAGAGATCCGACAAGATTGGCTTAGAAACCGCCACTTTCCTAATCCGACCATTCCTTAAAGTACCAGTCTTGATTGAAAATTCAGTTTAAATAATTTTAAACAAAATATACATTTCATGATCCTCATGAGCCCATTATCACTTTTGCTTCCAGGTTTTGCTTACAAATGAAGTTCTAGCTCCCTTAAAGTGCGCATCTGAACCGTCAGGTCGAAAAGTACTTTTTTTTTAACAAACGATACATCTCAACCCACGATGATTTGTGCCACAACTGTTTTGCTTAAAAATTTATTTCTATCACCGTTGAAGTGCGCATTTTAACCGAAAAGTGTAAAAAAAATACTTTTGACCAAACGGTATATATTAATGACTCTAAGGGCCAGTGATCGAAAAAAATACTTTTGACCAAACGGTATATATTAATGACTCTAAGGCCCAGTGATCGTTTTTGTCTCAATAGTTTTTCTTACAGCCAAGTTCAAAAATAAAATACTTTTTCTCTATCTCCCTAAAAGTGCACATCTGAACCACAAAGGTAACCTTAAAAGTACTTTTGATCAAACAATACATCTCAACCCATGCAAGTGCCATATGAACTTACAGCTCTTGTTACGATAAGCTAGGAAACATAGCTCACTTACTGCTGGTTGGCTAAAATGCAAACGTTATTTGAGGGATTAAAATATTAATATCCCTAGGGTAATACCAGTTCTGTCTCTGAAATAGACCAAAAATGGGTAAAATATGGCACTAACCGTCGAAATAAACGTTTCTGTGCTGTATTCCTTCAGAAAAAATCTGGATTCACTGGGAGCGGGATTTATACTGGATTGAATGTCTGGGGCAAAGCCGTTTGCTTCATCATTGGCGACTGGACGTGGCTGAGATCTGTACGGCCTAAATTAAATTGGACCGAATCAGACTGTGTGCTCAGCAAAAATCATCGTCATCAAGAACAGCCAGATATATGGCAAATTAATGAACGTCACTCTTAGGTTCAGATAAATGGCACATTAGTCAACGTCACTTTTAGGTTAGTAATCGTGGTGGCAAGCAACAGCATACTTTTGGCAAGCATACTTTTGCAATGCGAAATTGTGTCTCTATAGACTTTAATAAACAGCAAACTCGCGCAGAACCAACATTTAGACTTTGAGGTAGCTTTTGCGTGCATAATGCTTGCAACAGGACCATGTCCATCCAAGGAGGCCAGTGCTACCACTGGAAACCGCTGTAAAACCTATTTGAGGAGACGCAGATCCAAATCTGTATATAGTTTTTGAACAAAATATCTTTTAACATCAGTGTTCGGGAATGAGTCGTTTGCTTTTCGGTTAATCGCTCAATTCTCTCGGTCGCCCCTTGTAAGATTTACGTTCAAACAAATCGAACATTGCGAAGGGGGCCTGGGACGAAGCCGAAGTGGTTTCCACTTTTGGAGGGCTTAAACATACTGGGCTCACTTACTTGATAGAGTTCATGAACCTGTACTCCGGCTGATAAAGGGGCACTGGTCCAACAAACGGCATCTCTAGAGGGTGTTCCGGAAGTATCATCCAATCAAACTGCTTCTTCTTCCTTGAACAGATTGGCATCGTGCTGGAAAGCAGCTGATAACAGGTAGCAAAGCTCGTCGTGAAGGTTGTTGTTGTCGAAGACTTGGTAATGGTCTTGGTGAACGCAGCCAAGGCAGGAATTTGCGCTTGTAGGGTCAAGTACTTTAATGGCTTGTTGACGAAGAGTTTTTTCAAGAAGAAAAAGCGGGGAACGGCATCTTGGTACTGCGTTGATAGACATACGAAAGACGAAAAGAGTAACAGCTTCAGGATCCTGAAGGAAATTGTCAAATTGAGAAAATACTGGTGTAATGAATGAGTACTTGAAACGAAAGGGATTTATCATATTTATCGGAGTACAGAGCCAGCAATGAATCTTTCAAGACGACCTGTCCTGAGCGTAACCAGGACACGCTTTACAACTCTTTTGCCGGAGCTATCTCGTTGGCAAAAATCAGTACGTCATTTATTTTAGTAGGTCTGAACTACGTTTAGTGAGGATAGGGGTATGCTGTCAGAGGCGAGATCACCTAATTCTTCGGAAATTGGTACAACTATGGAGAAGCTGAACCCTTTGATTATACATCTTGGAACTTTAGACCCGGTGGCAAAACCAATTGCGAAAAGATTTCTCTTCATTATCGTGAAGTTTAGAGACAACATTAGCAGGGGTAAATGTTTGTACAGACGACTTGATCCATGAAGTATAATAGTTACGTAGGGATGTCATCAAAGATCAGTCGAAATAGATCATATTTTGGTCGCTGAACTGAAAAGGTCGAATTTGATCCTGTACAATTTTGATCCGATTCGAAAAGGCCCATCGCTTCGTCATGATATTCTGCAATGTTCGAACAGCTTCATCTCCAGCTTGCGTATGGCAAATTTAGATCTAAGAGATGGGTTCCGTTTGTTGACCAGACACGTGATATCCGCCCTATACTGCTTAAACTATCGTCTGTTAATTTGAGAAAAGCAGTCCTAAAATGATATCCACCACTCTGGAGCGCGTCACTTGCTGCTTGCTGCAGCCCCAGATTATACTGAGCGCGAATATTCTATATGACTAAGTCCAAAACACGCCAGAGATCCTCAGGAAGAACGAGAAAACGTCGCCCTAACGACTCAAACTTAAAAACTCGAATCATGTGTCAACCAATCACAGTGATCGTTGGGGACAGCTGTGGTGCCACTTCCGGCTCTTCCGCTAGGTACACGGCGATTTTACATCGGTAAGAAGAGTTAGTCATCAAGAGTATTGAAACCAAGCTGTGATGTTAGACCTTGGTCAGACTAAAGGGTGTGAAGATCTACGGTAGGTCAAGCGGGTATTTGGAAAGTGATAGAGGAACCAGATAGCAGTGGAGGAGTGATGAAGTCAGGGAGAGAGACGGAGTAGTGATAGGGTTTCTGAGAGTAGTGCACCAGACATGTTGGAAGCCAGCATCAGCACCATAGTAGAGAGCGAAAACCAGATGTTTACCCCTCTTAACGGGGCAAGGGTTGCGCAACAAGTGGTTGGGTTCCAGCAGAATAACGGAACAGGGATGAAACATTCAGCCCAAGCCCTAGTGATGTCCAATTAAGTAGCCTATATATGATCCTCCTCCTGGAGGTAATTACCGTGGCCCAAGCTCTTGTCGTAAAAACAACATGGTGTCAATGATAGGTCTAGAGTTCACAGTCAAAAGAATCGGGGGCGAGGTAGGCCATGGGCCAATGCGGAACCGAGACAGTTTTTATGGCACTTGCAGCTTCGCTCAAGTGCCATATACCGATCACTTTTCCGTCGGTCGGTCGGTCGGACGGTCGGTCCGGTGATCGCGAGTTAGGGTACTTCCAGATGTGCTAGGTCGATGAAACTTGGCAGGAAAATCAGGGACCCGACCAAACTAACCTGGAAATAATCAGTTTCCCGATCCGACCATCTGGGGGGGAGTGGTGGGCCGGGGAATTCTGAAAATTAAGTAGTTTTTGTCACACTTTTTACGAGGTGGGTTATTTCCAGGTGTGCTAGGACGATGAAGCTTGGTAGGAGCATCAGGGACCCGACCGGACTAACCTGGAAATGATCAGTTTCCCAATCCGACCACCTGGGGGGGAGTAGAGGGCTGGGGGATCCGGAAAACTGGAGTAGTGTGTAACTTTCAAACGGGTGATCGGATTGGAATGAAACTTAATAATTGAATAAATGAAATACCTCTGATGTCCCATTTGAATTCTGGACCGGATTCGACAGCTATGGGGGAGATGGGGGGACCGGAATTTTCGAAAAATGGTTAGAATGGAGGGATCGGAGTGAAACTTGCTGGGAAGATAAATCGTTTATACATTTGGACTGGATCCGGACACTGGGGGGGGGGGCGGAGGGGAGTGTCCCGGAATTCCTGTAATGGCGGTTTTGATGATTTTGACGACGAAACTTGGGAGGCGAATCAGGGACCCGATGAAACTGGGACAATCAAACTGGGACAAATTTTGGAACGGGAATCTCGTTTCATCGTTGAATTATTTGCTTGAAAATTCCAGATCTTATAAGACGAGAAGAAAGTTTAGAGATGTTTGCATTACAGCTAAACCGTGCCATGCTTGCGTCGTACCTTCGAAGTATCGAGATTCAAGGATAAAAGAGTGTTAGTTCGTCCTCGAATTCCCGTCAGCGATATAGTTACGTTTAGAATATATTTTTGTACTTGGAACATATTCTGGGAAAAGCTTATTACATAATTATTATTGTTTATGTTTTTATGGCACTTGCAGCTTCGCTCAAGTGTCATATACCGATCACTTTTCCGTCGGTCGGTCTGTCGGTCGGTCGGTCCGGTGATCGCGAGTTAAGATACTTCCAGATGTGCTTAGACGATGAAAATTGGCAGGAAAATCAGGGACCCGACCAAACTAACCTGGAAATAATCAGTTTCCCGATCCGACCATCTGGGGGGGGGGAGTGGTAGGCCGGGGAATTCTGAAAACTAAGTAGTTTTTGTCACACTTTTTCGAGTTGGGATACTTCCAGATGTGCTAGGACGATGAAACTTGGTAGGAGCATCAGCGACCCGACCGGACTAACCTGGAAATGATCAGTTTCCCAATCCGACCACCTGGGGGGGAGTAGAGGGCTGGGGAATCCGAAAAACTGGAGTAGTGTGTAACTTTCAAAAGGGTGATCGGATTGGAATGAAACTTAATAACTGAATAAATGGTATAACTCTGATGTCCCATTTGAAGTCTGGACCGGATTCGACAGCTATGGGGGAGATGGGGGTACCGGAAAGCTCGAGAAATGGTTAGAATGGAGGGATCGAAGTGAAACTTGCTGGGAAGAACAAGCATCTGCTCCAGATAAATCGTTTATACATTTGGACTGGATCCGGACACTAGGGGGGGGGGTGGAGGGGAGTTTCCCGGAATTCCGATAATGTCGAATTTCGGGATTTTGACGATGAAACTTGGGAGGCGAATCAGGGACCCGATCAAACTGACTTTTAAATAAAAGTTTACATGATCTGATAGTCGGACCGGATTCGACAACAATGGGTGGGGGGGAATACGTGACCGGCTCAGACTGGGGAGATCGGGATGGAACTTTGTGGGAATAATAAAGAGATGCTCTGGATAAATCACTTACAGAAACGGATTGGCTCCGGCGACTCTGGGGGAGTTTGAGGGGGGTCCGGAAATCCGGTGATCGCGATTTAAGGTACTTCCGGATGTGCTAGGACGATGGATATGGGCTGGAATATTAGAGATTTGATAAGATTGGCTCAGAAATCGCCACTTTCCAAATCCAACATTCCTTAAAGTACCAATCTTGACCGTAAATTTAGAAAAATACTTTAAGCAAATTATACATTTTCATGATCCCCGTGGGCCCAATATCATTTTGCCTTAAGAGTTTTGCTTACAAATGAAGTTCTATCTCCCTTAAAGTGTGCATCTGAACCGCAATGTCGAAAACTACTTTTTTTATCAAACAACACATCTCAACCCATGATCATTTGTGCCACAAGGGTTTTGCTTAAAAATTTATTAAAGTGCACATTTTAACTGAAAAGTGAAAAAAAAAAAATTTACCAAACGGTATATATCAATGATCCTTAAAGGCCTGTGATCGTTTTGTCTCAATAGTTTTTCTCACAGATGAATTTCTAGCGCCTATCAATCAATCAATCAATCAATCAATTTATTTATTTCGTGACATTACACATCACATATTACACTAAAACAGGACTATTCTTAACTAAATATATACAATCATTTCATCAGTTCGGTGGCTCGGGGCAAAAGCACAGTCGACGGAAAAGGCGATAGAAATGGCCGGAACGGCACTCTGCATTCTCGCGAATTGCCTTTAAAAGTGGGTTTTCGGAGACTTCTAACCTTGCAACAAAACTAACTATCGCTTTCCGTCTCATAACATCAAAAGATTCAATTTCATTTTCTAAGAACATTTGACTAGCAGAGTAACGTCGATTGTATGAAAAAAGATGGCGGAATGCATTGTTAAAACAAACTTTTAATTTACGTATCGTCGTCTCAAGATAGTTATCAAAAAGTGGGAGACAATATAGTTGCGTGCAATACGTCTTAAATAAAAGAATTCTCACAGACACAGTACAAAATTTAAAATTATGAATTAAGTGGTTCGCACGCGCGCAGAGACCCCGATACTGACTCGAAATTGCTGAATCGTCATACAGGTCATCGTCTAAAAAATAACCTAAGTACTTCACTTTATGTACCCTCTTCAAACAAAATCACCAAGTCGAATAGCCGGAAATATCAGCGATTTAAAATGTTTCGGGATAAAAATCATGTAATTGCACTTCGCAGAATTGAAAATAATGTCGTGCGACGCTGCATAATTTGCGCAAATCTTCAACAGGAGATTTAAATACACTATAAAGTGTGTATCACTACAGCCAAGTTCTAAAACAAAATATGTTTTCTCTAGCTCCCTTAAAGTGAGCATCTGAACCTCAAAGGTAGCCTTAAAAGTACTTCTAATTAAACACTATATATCAACCCATGCAAGTGCCATATGAGCTTACAGCTCTTGTTTAAAAATGAAAATGGTTTCGCCCTTGACCCGCCATCTACGTTTGTCCCTGATGATGAACGGGACGTAGTGTAGGGAAGTGAGAGTCATGAGCGTAGTTTAAGGCTTGTGCACTGGAATGTCTAAGGTTTGAATAAACAGAAAATTAAATCATGGGATATTTTAATTATTGGAGGGAATCTTTAATTCAGAGTGTTTGAAGAATTTGATTTATTACGTATAAAAAGAACCCGATGTGCCGACACGAATACCGACCACCGACAAAAGCATTCAGAATTCGATTTATCTGTGTTTTGCCAGACAAGACTGTAAGGAACCTCATTTCTTACGTGTAAACAGCATCCGATGTGCCGACGAAACTTAAACTTTCGGGATGTGTCCGATATACATTTACAGAATTAGATTTCTTACGTGTTAAAAGAACCCGATGTACCGACGAGAATACGAAGACCATACAGTATTTGATATTGCATGTGTTTTGCCCGACAAGACTGTAGAAGGCTTGTTTCTTCGGCGTAATAATAACCTGATGTGCCTACGAGACTTGAACTTCCCGGATGCGCCCGACAGATATTTACAGACTTAGATTTCTTACGTTTAAAAAGAACCCGACGAGCCGAGGAATCGACCGATGTCCGACAAAAGCATACAAAATAATGTGTCCTTTGTAGGCTATTTCTTAAAAAGTACCCGATATGCCGACCAGAATACACGAGGCCCGACAAAAGCATACAGAATTCGATTTTTTCTGTGTTTTACCCGACAACGATTGTAGAGTTTGATTTCTTGCGTTTAAGAAGACCCCGATGTGCCGACGAGTCGACCGACGCCCGACAAAATCATGCAAAATTTTGTTCAACTCCGCCTGATGAAAGTAATTTCTTAAGTCCTTTGGGGGGGGAGTCTCCCCTCCGCCCATAGAGTGATTCCCCTGGTTTCAGGAACCATCAAGAGTACAAACAACTTTCGCGGTTTTCATGTCTTTCAGCAATTTATGTTGAGGTTCTTCTGCCATTTCTGCTTAGCATATTATTATGAGTGAGATTACGAAGTAAGTAAGAAACGGCGTATCTCTTGACTGTTTTACTTACTGAATAAGTCAAGAGCTGGCGCCGGACTCAGTCTTATAAAGGGTTGATTCACGCTTCAGTTAGTTCCGAATAAAGGTAGGAAGGAACTTACATTTTGGTTCAACAGCAGAACTTCTTGACCAGACCAAGACTGAATGAAAGGCACAAGTATACTTGATTTTATATGTTTGAGATCCAGTTCGATTGGGCAACTTTCGGTGCAGTCGTGTCTTCGGCAAACGAACTTTAACCGACGAAGCAATATGTTAGCTAAGCGTTCCACACGACGGGTGCTACGTAAGTGGACTAATTTAGTTTCACCATTTCTGTCAACTTTTTTTTGTAAGTAAACTTCTTTATTAGACAAACTCCATTAGCAAATACTTGGCATATATTTCTGATGATCATATTTTAGCATACTGTGCGTCTCTTACTCATATTCTTGATAAACTTGTAAGCGGGACTCTCAACCTGATGTTATGGCGAGGGGTGTAGTAGGCCGGACAAAAGGTGGTAATTGATTAACTATACGATCGTCGGAGTCAGGATGGCCTAGAGCGTCAGGATGGCCTACTACACATGCAGAACTTCACGGGATCTTATGGATTCCCCAGGTCAATTCACACTAAGGGTTGCAAACCGAACTCAAATAGGCTATAACCACCCATCATACACTAGGCCTTACAGGCCAGCCCACTCTAAGGAGCTTAATATAAGACTCATAGCAATGACCTACGGTCCGTATATAAACAAAAGATTGTTGGCCGGTCGAGGCCCGGAAAAGAAGTCTAGGTGTAGATGACTCATCATCCTCCCACGAGTCATGATAAGTCAAAAGGTTGACCACGGAGAGTAACCGCGAGAGTATAAGAGATTAAACATAAGTGGCGTTTTTGATCGCCGATTAAATTTCCCCGGTAGACGAAGGAAGTTTGCCGATTCGTGCTTATTTACTGTTTTCGATAGCCGATAGCCGTTGGATGCAACGTCCATCGCCTATCGGCGAGTCCTAGGCCGATAGGCGATGGACAGAAATTTAGGCTATAGACGTTAGCCGTTGAGCACAAAAACAGAAATTAGAAGAAACAGCTACGGCTTCCGGCGAACGTCAAAAACGCCAAAAAGAACTAATAGGCAATCAAAAACGCCACTTTACCAAACAGAAGGGGAGTAGCGCTGCCTAACGGCGGCAGAAGTGAGCAGTGCGGGATGCAGATGGCACCACCATAATAGTTTGGATCCTGAGCCACGTTATATTTGTATGAAGAAAGTCTCAAAACACATTCTGCTTCAAAAAATATTATGTTCTCTTTCTTTCGTGACAAGGGTAACATTTTCCTTCTACGAAAGTGCCATAAAGAAAAAACACCAAAATACATTCTCGTAGTTAACCTCTTTTGTCGTAGTTAATCTCTTCTCATAATTAGCCTGAGGGCAAATTGTTTCCCCGTAGCATTAAGAAAGAAATATTTGGGGAAGGTTAGAGCGCAATTTGATCCTTATCTATCCGATGTGCGGTAAAATAAATGAATGTATTTTCCATTTACTGGGTGAGTGTTCGCAACGAAAGTATCACAATATTATTACAAAACCGCGAGTACATTTACTTCCTTCAGCCCCTTGCTCGTCGCTTGTTTCTCATTTCGAACGACCAAGTGATTTCCTAAATTCCCAGCACGAGAATAATAGTTAGCAACGACATATTTATGATTTACATTTGATCGTTTTTGTCCAGTAAATGTTTGGAAAAAGACACAAACTTGCACAGTGATATTAGTAGAACTTCTGTGATTCCGAGTATAAAATCGAAATCGTTTGTGTCCAGTAAATGTGTGGAAAAAGACACAAACTTGCACAATGATATTAGTAGAACTTCTGTGATTCCAAGTATAAAATCGACGGTGGAGCTTATTATATAGAGTAATCTGAAACCAGTGATAGGTTACTCAAATTCTATGACAAGTGCAACATTTTTTTACTCCACTATGCATGTTTAGCTGTATATACTTTTATATATTTAGTCGGAGACATATTGTGATATTAAAAGTTATCGCCTTCTCAAAAAAAAAAAAAAAAAAAAAGATTTTCATTTGAAATTAAAACAGTAGCCTAAGTTTTGGACGTCTTTTCTTTCTTTTTTGTTTTCTGTCTTCGTCCAAACGGTTTGCTAATGAGGACAGGAATGTTTGATGCCTGAAATCTTGTCTCGCCTTGGGCCTACAACAGATGGTGATTTGAGTGAAGGAAAAGAGGAAGATTAGAGTGAAAATTCAGAAAATTCTGAATCTCGAAGACATTTTGTGATTCTCGAATACATAAATAATATATCTCGAATACTTTTTTTGTCATTCTCGAATACATTATGTTGCTCTCGACTACCAAATTTCAATTGAAATTTCAATTGCTTTTTAGAGATTTCCCATAACCATAACCTTAATTATTTCGAAAACCGAAAAACAATCGAAAACTTATCTTCTGGTGTTGTCTCGAGACAAATTGCTTAGGGTGAAACTTGTCTAGCGCGAACTTGTCAAAAACTAATTGTCAACCTATCTGTTGAAAATTTGTCGCATTATAGTCGCATTATATATTATTATTATTTGTTATTATGTCACAGTATGTCAATTCTTTTAAGAGGGTTGATTTCGTCTGAACGAACCGATTTACTGGGGTTACTTTTTTTTGTTAGCACTGTTTCGACATCCACTGGGTCCGACCTACTAGAGCGATCTTCTAGAGAGGACTCTTTTTTTTACAGAAATAAATTTGTGAGGTTTGTGAGGACCAATCAACTTGTCTGCCACGAGCTTGTCAAAAAATAATTGTCAAGCGACAGTCCTGTCTGATGAAATTTGTCACAAAATAAGTAGCTGGTCAGGGCGTCTCTGTATCCCTTACAATAGTTGCGTTTTTGCAGATACCACGGTCTAAAGTCGTTTTTGCAGCTATCGTAGTATCTGACACCACGGTCAAAAGGCGTGTTTGCAGTTATCCGTGGTATCTGGTCAGTTACCGTGGTATCTGGTATTCAGATACCATGGTCCGACCGTGGCGACTGATCGTTGTATCTGAAAAAGTCATCTCACTTTCATCAATTTTTGTCAAATTGGTAGGTGGTTTTCTTTTTGATGACTTCGAAAAGCGCAATTTCGGCAACTGTCGTTTTTGCAGAGCAACCGTATATCAGATACCATGGTAACTGCAAAAACGACTAATTGCAGATCCAGTTACCGTGGTAACAGATACCATGGTATTTGCAAAAACGCAACTAATACTCTCATTTCTCTGCATGGTAAACGTGCTTCTACAAAATGACGAAGATCGGATTCTGACCGTTTCGATGCAGCGCTATGAACACCTTAGATCAGGGAAGTCCCGCTCCATAACAGTCCAAATTCTCATAAAGATTCAACACCTTCGCTTGTTTATTTCCTGTGACAACAATTTACTATTATTACCAAGTTATTACTACTATTACCAAGTTTATTTGTGTTACCCCGACTCTTGAAAACAGCAGATCATCAATAAATTACTAGCAGCTGACGGCAATGGCAATATCTTATATGTGACTCACGGCACTCGCGCTTTGCCCTCTGCCGGGAGTATTTGATAATTTATGTGTATCTAATTAGTGAAAAGAATAAATAGTTGCGTTTTTGCGGATACCATGGTATCTGATATACGGTCTAAAGTCATTTTTGCAGTTATCGTGGTATCTGATACCACGGTCAAAAGGTGTGTTTGCAGTTGTCGTGGTATCTGACCAGTTACCGTGGTAACAGATATTCAGATATCACGGTCCGACCATGGTATCTGGTCGTGGTATCTGAAAAACGCATCCCACTTTCATCTAATTTTGTCAAATTGGTGAGAAAGAAGTTGAGCACTTAGTGATGTAACTGGATATCAGTTTTTATTTTGGGATGACTTCGAAAAGTGTGATTTCGGCAATAGTCGTTTTTGCAGTGGACCGTATATCAGATACCACGGTAACTGCAAAAACGACTAATTGCAGATCCAGTTACCGTGTTAACAGATACCATGGTATCCGCAAAATCGCAACTAATGAGTCTGAACCTGAAAAGTTCTCGTAGAAGCAACGCGAGGCTTTTACTGGTTGAATTGCAAAAGAATGTGTCTTTAAATTTAGTCCATAGCATAGTTTCTATTGTTGACGTCAGGTTTGGTTTATAACAATCCACCGCATTTTAATTCTCTATGTTGATCTGATGATGTAAGTTCGAGCTGCCACGGGAACTTGGAAATTTGAAGTAGTAGCTTTGAAAGGTCCCGGTCTCACCAGTATCTGTTGAGAAGATTTATGTTTATAATGTCCAGCAGATGGCCGTTAAAGTTAAAGTTAAAGACAAGACCGTTAAAGACAAGACGCCAAAATACTACATTTGATTTTGGTAAGAAAATTTTGCAGTCAGTTAGATTCCACCACCTCCTTCCCGAACATCTCCCTGAGCCGAATGACTCAAGAAAACATTCAAATTCACTTAAGCCATTTCCAGCATCAAGTACAGCCCGTCGGCTCCACTCATTCTCCCCCTTGTGACTAATAATATGAAAAAAACTTCGTTTTCTTAAAGAGTTAAAGAGGCTGCGTCCCAAAGTCGAACCTTAAAACGTACAGGAATTAGGAGAGGCAGTTGGGGGGCTGCCGCCCCCCAAACCCCCCGCTTTTAAAGACTCTTTTGTACAGGTTTTTGTTTGCTACCCTACCCCGACCCCCAGCTCTTAGCTTGTGTGCTCTATGTCTGGGAAACAGTTTCAATAATTATGTTAAAATGTAAATGGAGTGGTCAACTTCATTGTTACTAATTACTAGTTTCGGCGCAATGGTTCTCCTGTCCTCTTGTGTTTAACATTTTTCGAAGTTATTCCATTATTCATTCATTTCAACTTTTTTGTTAATTAAAAGAGGGCCTTTCCGAAGCCAAGAGCGGGGGGTTTAACAAAAAACCTGTACAAAAGAGTCTTTAAAAGCGGGGGGTTTGGGGGGCGGCAGCCCCCCAACTGCCTCTCCTAATTCCTGTACGTTTTAAGGTTCGACTTTGGGACGCAGCCTCTTTAACTCTTTAAGAAAACGAAGTTTTTTTCATATTATTTCTGTACGTTTTTCTACAATCCATGGTGGATGTAAGTTAATAATTCCTGTACTCCTCGTACAGGAATTAGGAGAGGAAGTTGGGTGGCTGCCGCCCCCCAACCCCCCCGCTTTTAAAGACTCTTTTGTACAGGTTTTTTGTTGTGGGGGGCTGCCGCCCCCCTAACCCCCCGCTCTTGGCTTCGGAAAAATTTAAGGTCATTTTTCTCAAATAAAAATTTTACGGATTGAGACAGAATTTTTTGAAGCTTGCAGTCAGTCTCACCATGTCGAGCTGATCATTTTGATGTACTTGAATGTTGAAATTCGTAACTTTTAAGAATTTCAAAAATTAACATGGGCTCTTATGGGGAAATGGGGTTTTTCTAAGCTAGAAAATCGGGGGGTTAAGATTTTCCGACGAAACTTTCCAGGAAAATTACTCGGAGAATTCCGCGTCGAATGAGTCTTCGTACACCCAGATCCGATGTCGGCTGTGACCTGTAGGCGTGGCGAAAAAAAAACAAAAGGAGAACATGAATTTTAAGTGGCTATGCGTGGTTTCTGGAAAACAGGGAAGGAGTTATCGGATCGAGCTGAAATTTCGCGGATAAGCTCCTGGGCCCTAGGGGACCTTAACTTGTGAATTTCAGCCCAATCGGACAACGTTAAAGGGGGGGTGGGGTTGGGGGGTCGAAACTTTAACAAAAAACCTGTACAAAAGAGTCTTTAAAAGCGGGGGGTTTGGGGGGCGGCAGCCCCCCAACTGCCTCTCCTAATTCCTGTACGTTTTAAGGTTCGACTTTGGGACGCAGCCTCTTTAACTCTTTAAGAAAACGAAGTTTTTTTCATATTATTTCTGTACGTTTTTCTACAATCCATGGTGGATGTAAGTTAATAATTCCTGTACTCCTCGTACAGGAATTAGGAGAGGAAGTTGGGTGGCTGCCGCCCCCCAACCCCCCCGCTTTTAAAGACTCTTTTGTACAGGTTTTTTGTTGTGGGGGGCTGCCGCCCCCCTAACCCCCCGCTCTTGGCTTCGGAAAAATTTAAGGTCATTTTTCTCAAATAAAAATTTTACGGATTGAGACAGAATTTTTTGAAGCTTGCAGTCAGTCTCACCATGTCGAGCTGATCATTTTGATGTACTTGAATGTTGAAATTCGTAACTTTTAAGAATTTCAAAAATTAACATGGGCTCTTATGGGGAAATGGGGTTTTTCTAAGCTAGAAAATCGGGGGGTTAAGATTTTCCGACGAAACTTTCCAGGAAAATTACTCGGAGAATTCCGCGTCGAATGAGTCTTCGTACACCCAGATCCGATGTCGGCTGTGACCTGTAGGCGTGGCGAAAAAAAAACAAAAGGAGAACATGAATTTTAAGTGGCTATGCGTGGTTTCTGGAAAACAGGGAAGGAGTTATCGGATCGAGCTGAAATTTCGCGGATAAGCTCCTGGGCCCTAGGGGACCTTAACTTGTGAATTTCAGCCCGATCGGACAACGTTAAAGGGGGGGTGGGGTTGGGGGGTCGAAACTTTCGGCCAGATTTTCCCCATGAAGGAAAAGTCGGAGGGGGATGAAATTTGGCAGGTTTCTTAGTTGGAGCTCGGGCTACGAAATGCATCCCTCCCCATCCCTCTGCGACCACTGGAACCGAAGATCGCTTAACATTGTCGTGGTTCGCCTCTTTAAAGAGGCACGAGTGTGCCTCCTTGATTACATCAATAACCAATGAAAATTCACGTTTGTTGTTCATTTGTACCTGTTCTTGGAATTGTTATTGTATTTTGTTTTAAGTTTCGTTGTTGATAGCAAATTATTTTGTTAGTAGCTAGTGATGTGTGTTTATTATTTTCTCCTTGTTGCCTACTATGTAGCTTTTGCTATTGTGGCAATTTTTTCCATTAAACCATTAAATCAACCGATTAAATAATCGACGTCACAAAGAAACAAAAAAGTTTTGCCAAGTTGTCCGAATCCGGCGGAAATACTTGTCCAGCAAGAAAACAAATTTCTTATACGGTGAAATAATGGTCGTTTCCCCACTTGGGTCTTCTGATCCGAAGCCCTAAGGCTGACTAAATCTTTGCAGCGTCGAGCGGTGGGGAAATTATTTAATTCTTCAAAGACACCATACACCAGCACTACGTGATATCCTCCCCCAGATTTTTCAGAGGCAAGATTAAGGCCTGAGAGAGTGGTAGCCCAACCAGTATACCCAAATTACAGCCAATCAAACACACAACAACTCGTTACTTAAGAAGTTTTGTTCCCGCCTTCGTCAACCTTTTTAACTCGCATCATTAATTGTATATAGATTTGAATATTTTGTGTTATGTTTGACAAGTCTTTGATATATGATATATATTGTAGAAATATCTCTTTTTATATATAATGTGTTAATGTGGACGAGAACCACCAAATCGGCTTGACCGTTGTATCGGTTTTGAAAATGAATTGAATTGAATTGAACGTATAGGGATCGTAGTCTTTGGTTTGGTGGTTCGATTTAACTTACTATATTAACCTTTGGGTTCACAAAATATCGAAGGTATTCAAATTGGTTTGGCTTGCTTCACTCTAATTCTCGTCTCTATCATCTCATCTCAATATCGTCTACTTCAAAACCGCTCTCCAGTTAATGCTTCTCAGCTACCACATTTCCGTCGGTTTTGCACAGATCTGTTACAGGGCGGAAACCTCATCATCCTGGATTGACCAACATCTACGAATCCGGAAGGTAAAGACTCACCTTTACCCTCTTTTCACGAAAGAAAGAGAACATCATGTTTTATGAAGCAGAATATATTTTGAGACTTTCTTCATACAAATATAACGTGGCTCAGGATCCAAACTATTGTGGTGGTGCCATCTGCATCCCGCACTGCTCACTTCTGCTACCGTTAGGCAGCGCTACTCCCCTTCCGTTTACTATGTTTAATCTCTTATACTGTCGCCGTTACTCTCCGTGGTTAAATCTTTGACTTGTCATGACTCCGGAGGATGATGAGTCATCTACACCTAGACTTCTTTTCCGGGCCTCAACCGGCAAACAACTCTTTGTACCTAAAGGTTACAGTACCAGTGAATAAAACCTTTTGTTTATATACGGACCATAGGTCATTGCTACGAGTCTTATATTAAGCTCCTTAGAGTGGGCTAGTGAATGATGGGTGGTTTGTAGGCTATTTTGAGTTCGGTTTGCAACCCCTAGTGTGAATTGACCTGGGGAATCCATAAGATCCCGTGAAGTTCTGCATGTGTAGTAGGCCATCCTGACGCCCTAGGCCATCCTGACTCCGATGATCGTATAGTTGGACAATTACCATCTTTTTTCCGGCCTACTACACCCTTCGCCATAGCATCAGGTTGAGAGTGCATCTTCACATACAAATACAGTCGTCGTAACAAAACGGGAAGTCCCGCTTACAAGTTTAACAAGAATATGAGTAAGAGACGCACAGTATGCTAAAACCCGATCATCAGAAATACATGCCAAGTATTTGCTAATGGGGTTTGTCTAATAAAGAAGTTTACTTAAAAAAAAAAGTTGACAGAAATGGTGAAACCAAATTAGTCCACTTACGTAGCACCCGTCGTGTGGAACGCTTAGCTAACATATTGCTTCGTCGGTTAAAGTTCGTTTGCCGAAGACACGACTGCACCGAAAGATGGTTCCTGAAACCAGGGGAATCACTATGGGGGCGGGAGGAGGGACTCCCCCCAAAGAACCTGAGAAAGTACTTTCGTCGGGCGGCGTCGAACAAAATTTTACATGAATCTGTCGGGCGTCGGTCGACTCGTCGGCACATCGGGTAAATCGAACTCTGCAAACGTTGTCGGGTAGTGCACAAGCCTTAAACTACGCTCATGGCCCTCACTTTCCTACACTACGTCCCGTTCATCATCAGGGACAAACGCAGATGGCGGGTCAAGGGTGAAATCGTTTTCATTTCTAAAAAACTATCTCGGTTCCGCATCGGCCCATGGCCTACCTCGCCCCCGATTCTTTTGACTGTGACCTCTAGACCTATCATTAACACCTCGGTTGTTTTACGACAAGAGCTTGGGCCACGGTAATTTCCTCCAGGAGGAGGATCATATATAGGCTCCTTGATTGGACATCAGTAGGGCTTGGACTGAATGTTTCATCCCTGTTCACGTTATTCTGCTGGAACCCAACCACTTGTTCCACTGCCCTTGCCCCGTTAACAGGGGTATATATCTGGTTTGCACTCTCTATTATGGTGCTGATGCTGGCTTCCGACATGTCTGGTGCACCACTCTCACGCGACTCACTCTCAGAAACTCTATCACTACTCCGTCTCTCACCCTGACTTCATCACTCCTCCACTGCTATCTGGTTCCTCTATCACTTTCCAAATACCCGCTTGACCTACCATAGATCTGCACACCCTTTAGTCTGACCAAGGTCTAACATCACAGCTTGGTTTCAATACTCTTGATGACTAACTCTCCTTGCCGACGCAAAATCGCCGTGTACCTTGCGGAAGAGCCGGAAGCGGCACCACAGCTGTCCCCAACGATCACTGTGATTGGTTGACACACGATTTGAGTTTGAGTCGTTAGGGCGACATTTTCTCGTTCTTACTGAGGATCACTGGCTGTTTTGGACTCAGTCTTATAGAATATTCTCGTTCAGTGTAATCTGGGACTGCAGCAAGCAGCAAGTGACGCGCTCCAGAGTGGTGGAGGTCATTTCAGGACTGCATTTCTCAAATTAAAGTTTAACTGAAAAGCCAACTTATTTTTGTGTCATTTAGTTGAATACACTGAATTATTTGGATTCTGCAAAGGGATTTTTTTGTTTTCCACTATCTGCTCTAGTTATGACGTTGAGAATATCTGCGGCTGTCTCCACAGCAAAAATTCTACTATGACGCGGGAAATTTTTATCTGAACACAAACAAGGCTTTTCAGTGGGCAGTGGCGATATTGGTGAAGATTGCTTAGTGCCTGAACAAAAAAAAGTCATAAACCTTGAAAGGCAAACAACAAATTAGAGGTACTACAAATCACACGGAAATTCCAGTATTTGAAAATCGATTATTTCTGAATAGCGGAACAACCAAGTAACGCAATTTCAGCGGGTCTTCATGCCAATTTAAGTGAATAAGTGATGGGTAACTAGATTGTCCTATCCCAGTCCTTTCCGGTTAAACTTTAACAGACGATAGTTTAAGCAGTACAGGGCGGCTATCACGTGTCTGGTCAGCAAACGGAACCCATCTCTTAGATCTAAATTTGTCATACGTAAGCTGGAGATGAAACTGTTCGAACATTGCATAATATCATGACGAAGCGATGGGCCTTTCGAATCGGATCAAAGTTGTACAGGATCAAATTCGACCTTTTCAGATCAGCTACCAAAAATACCATATATTTTGACTGAAATTTGATGACATCCCTACGTAACTATAATACTTCATGGATCAAGTCGTCTGTACAGACAGTTACCCCTGCTAATGTTGTCTCTAAACTTCACGATAATAAAGAGAATCTTTTCGCAATCGGTTTTGCCATCGGGCCTAAAGTTCCAAGTTGCATAATCAAAGTGTTCAGCTTCTCCATAGTAGTATCAATTTCCGAAGAATCAGGTGATCTCGCCTCTGACAGCATACCGGTATCCTCACTAAACGCAGTGCAGGCCTACTAAAATAAACGACGTACTAATTTTTGCCAACAAGATAGCTCCGGCCGAGGGGTCGACGACTCTCATTTTTGATGTACACCATTCGGGATAACGGAATAATCCTGGCCATTCCGGATTATTCCTTCGGGACGTGTACACCATTCCGGGAGAGTCGTCGACCCCTCGGCTCCGGCAAAAAGAGTTGTAATGCGTGTCCCGATTACGCTCAGGACAGGTCGTCTTGGAAGATTCAATGCTGGCTCTGTACTCCGATAAATAGGATAATCCCCTTTCGAGTACTCATTCATTACACCAGTGTTTTCTCAATTTGACAATTTCCTTTAGGATCCTGAAGCTGTTACTCTTTTCGTCTTTCGTATGTTTATCAACGCAGTACCAAGATGCCATTCCCCGCTTTTTGGGATCCCAAAACGTTAGTGACGGATACCTATGACATCGCAAAAGTTGTCCGTCTGTCTGTAAGCACGATAACTCTCGAAGGATTGATAACTTGGCGATAACTTGGCGGGAGGATTGGTTGGGTCAAAGTACAGGTCAAGTTCGAAGATGGGCTCTGTAGCCCTATATTTGAGGGTGGGGGAGGGGTTTCAAATTAAGGGCAAAAATATATTTTTCGAAAGCCTTTTAGATAGTTGATTTAGGGGTAAGGAGACACGCTGAATCCGAATATGAATGTTATTTTCCCGCCGGACAAGACAGTAGTTCGCCCGGAATCTTGCGAAAACCGGAAAATTTGTTAAAAGCAAAATTTGTATTTGAAGTTGATTAGATGTTCGATTTAGGGGTAAGAAGACATGCTGAACACAATGGTGAAAACCATTTTCTCGCCGGACAAGCAGTTAGCCCGGAATCCGGCCAAAATCGGAAAATTTGTTAAAAGCAAAAGTTTTACTTGAAGTTGATTAGATGTTAGATTTAGGGGTAAGAAGATATGCTGAACACGATGGTGAAAACCATTTTCTCGCCGGACAAGTAGTTCGCCTGGAATCCGGCCGAAACCGGAAAATTTGTAAAAAGTAAAATTTGTATTTGAAGTTGATTAGATGACAGATTTAAGGGTAAGAAGAGACGCTGAATTTGTATATGACAATCATTTTTTACCCGGACATATAGTTCGTCCGGAATCCGGTTGAAACCGGATTCTTTTTAATAAGTTAAAGTTTTATTTGGAGTTGATTAGATGTTCTTTATAGGGATAAGGAGATGCGCTGAATTCGTTTCTGAACTATCTTTTCTTGGCTGGACAAGTAGTTCGCTCGGAATTCGGCCGAAACCGGAAGTTTGGTGGAAGTAAAGCAGGAAGTTTCGATCAGTATCGTCAAAATATACATTGTCTTGTTTAGTGTTTTAATATGTGTATTTTCCTTTGTGTATTTACTCATACTCCGCTGTTATCAAAAAGCGGGTCACAAATAAATAAATAAATAAATAGATATGGCTTATACAGGTATATCTGAACTTGATTTTCTCAGATGATTAGCCTGGCGAAGACTGGATCTGGTGTACACAAGACCTAGTTGTCTGGGTCAAATATTACATTTTTGGGATCCCATCGAAAACTTTGGTCTTGTTCCTCTTCGAAAAAACTCTTCGTCAACAAACCATTAAAGTACTTGACCCTACAAGCGCAAATTCCCGCCTTGGCTGCGTTCACCAAGACCATTACCAAGTCTTCGACAACAACAACCTTCACGACGAGCTTTGCTACTTGTTATCAGCTGCTTTCCAGCACGATGCCAATCTGTTCAAGGAAGAAGAAGCAGTTTGATTGGATGATACTTCCTGAACACCCTCTAGAGATGCCGTTGGTTGGACCAGTGCCCCTTTATCAGTCGGAGTACAGGTTCATGAACTATATAAAGTAAGTGAGCCCAGTATGTTTAAAGGACAACTCTTACTAGAAATGATCTTCTCCCTGCGAAACCGTCCCGAAGAAACACTTTTCGAAAATATCATAACTTTCCACCTCAAATAAGCCATTTTCTTGTTAGCGCTTGTCGATTCTATCCAGCACTCCTGCTCTCCGACGCGGCGGCTGGGCGCAAAACGTTTGAAAACTGAACGCGCTGTGGTTAAAAAGTTGGAAAAAACTAAGCAAATAAAAGAAGTCAAAACAGAAGACTCTCATATCCTTATATATGAAAGAGTTGTCAGCGGACATTGAGATTCCGTCAAACTTTGCGTTGTGTGACGGGCAAAACTCGGCACGGCAGAAAAAGCGCTAAAAATTCGTGAGCACAAAACGAAACAATGGAGAAAGGTGGGGATTTTAGAAGCTTATAATTCCACAAGGGAGCTAGGTATATTATAAAAGGCAGAATAAGCAAGAGAGGTCCTTTAAGCCCTCCAAAAGTGGAAACCACTCCGGCACCGGGTTCGTCCCGGGCCCCCTTTGCAATGTTCGATTTGTTTGAACGTAAACCTTACAGAGGTGCGACCGAGAAAATTGAGCGATTAACCGAAAAGCAAACGACTTATTCCCGAAGACTGATGTAAAAAGATATTTTGTTCAAAAACTATATACAGATTTGGAACTGCGTCTCCTCAAATAGGTTTTTACAGTGGTTTCCAGTTCTAGCACTGGCCTCCTTGGATAGACATGATCCTGCTGCAAGCATTATGCACGCAAAAGCTACCTCTAAATGGGGGTTCTGCGCGAGTTTGCCGTAGGCTACGCTAAAGTCTATAGAGAAACATTTTCGCAGGGCAATAGTATCCGGAAAATGTGTTGCTAGCCACTACGATTACAAACCTAAAAGTTGATTAATGTGCCATATATCTGGTTGTTCTTGATGACGATGATTTCTCTGAGGATATAGTATGATTCGGTCTAATTTAATTTAGGCCGTACAGATCTCAACTAGTAAGACGTCCAGTGGCCCAAGAAGAAACAAACGGCTTTGCCCCCGAAATTCAATCCAGTATAAATCCCGCTCCCAGTGGAGCCAGATTTTTCCTGAAGGAATACAGCACACAAATGTTTGTTTCGACGGTTAGTGCCTCTTTTCTCCATTTTTTGTCTATTTCAGTGATAGAACTGGCATTGGCCTAGAGATGTTATTATTTTGATCCTTCAAATAACGTTTGCATTTTAGTCAACCGGCAGTGAGTGAGCTAGTCTTTCCGAGCTTATCGTGAAAATTGGCTACTATAGTCCATTTAATTTCTAAATGTGAAACGGAGTAGAGATCAAGAGACTGGTATTTCTGTAGGGAGACCGGGGCGCCTTCGGTCACGGGGTGCCTACGGTCACCCCCAATAACTCTTTTTGTGTTTACGTTTTTTAATGTTAGGTGGCACTGGGGAGGCTGTTTACCCAAGGCACATGTTCGAAGAAAATTTCCCTCAGTTAGCTTCAGCCAGTTTTGCTAGAGTGAGTTTTCGACAATTTTTTTTGCGGAAAGTAAGTTTCTCTACTTCTATTTGGGTCTAGCCTTCACCTTATGTTTGGCATGGATATTCGATGATTAAATTTGTACACATATAGAAATGATAGGACTAGAGGATAGTGGTATTTCTAAGGAGATATCTTTCTCTTTTTTCGAGTCAGAAAATAAGTTTGACAAAATGGCGGAATAAGTTTGACAAAGTTGTGGACTGACCTTCGGTCAGTCCACAACGGGGCACGTTCGGTCACTGACCGGAGGCGTCCCAACCTGATGATATGTAACCTTATCAGTTCTCAGTTAAAGATAAGTCTCTCTACAATTCAATTGTGGTTAACATTGATGCTCCAAGCATAGAATTAAAGTATCAAAAGAGGAAGGGTCAAAAAAGGAAGCAGCAAACGTCTTTGCGATCAGTCGACTGAAGAAGAATCTATTGTCTCAGTTCATCTGGATGATGACACGAATGATAGTCTACATATCGGTGATAACGTGCTAATTGAGCCACTTGCACTGGGGACCCTTAGTATTGGAGACTATGTATTGGTGGAGTTCCAGGGCAAGAGCAGTTCATTGCACTATGTTGGGCTTGTTAAAGAAAAAGAGAACAATGAAGTATTTCTCAGTTTTCTTCGCAGAAAGGACAGTGAGTCTACCAAGTTTTTGGGATCCCAAAACGTAAGTGGGGGATACCTATGACATCGCAAAAGTTGTCCGTCTGTCCGTCCGTCCGTCTGTCTGTCCGTCCGTCTGTAAGCACGATAACTCTCGAAGGGAGTGAGATATCTTGATGAAACTTGGTGTGAGGATTCTTTGGGTCAAGAGTAAGGTCGAGTTCGTAGATGGGCTTTGTAGCCCTACGTTTAGGGGTGGGAGGAGGGGTTCAAATTAAGGGACAAACAAAATATTTTAAACAGCTAATGAGATAGTCGATTATGGGGTAAGAAGACATGCTGAACACGAATATGAAAACCATTTTCTCGCCGGACAAGTAGTTCGCCCGGAATCCGGCCAAAACCGGAAAGTTTGTTAAAAATAAAAGTTTTATTTGAAGTTGATTAGATGTTCGATTTAGGGGTAAGAAGGCATGCTGAACACGAATATGAAAACCATTTTCTCGCCGGACCAGTCGTTCACCCGGAATCCGGCCGAAACCGGAAAGTTTGTTAAAAGTAAAAGTTTTATTTGAAGTTGATTAGATGTTCGATATAGGGGTAAAGTGGCATGCTGAACACGAATATGAAAACGGTTTTCTCGCCGGAAAATTAGTTGGCCCGGAATCCGGTCGAAACCGGAAAGTTTGTTAAAAGTAAAAGTTTTATTTGAAGTTGATTAGATGTCCGATTTAGGGGTAAGAAGAGACACTGAATCCGCATATTACAATCATTTTTTAGCCGAACTTATAGGTCATCCGGAATCCGGCTGAAACCGGAAAATTTGTTATAAGTTAAATTTTTATTTGAAGTTGATTAGATGTTGGATCTAGGGGTACAGAGATACGCTGATTTCGTTTTTGAGCTTTATTTTTTCACCGGACAAGTATTTCTGGAATTTCGCCGAAGCCAGAAATTTCGCAGAAGTAAGGCAGGATCGTTTCGATCGGCTTATAGGGGTAAACACACATGCTGAATACATATCTGAACTAGGTTTTCTTAGATGATTAGCTGGTTGGCCTTAATCTGTTTCTAAATTTTAAGAGTAAAATTGTTCAAGGAGTCTGGCGAAGACTGGATCTGGTGAAGACAAACTGGATCAAATATTGATATTTTGGGATCCCATCGGAACCTTTGGTCTTGTTATTCCCGCAAGTAGCGGATGAAAGTTGAGTTAATTTGGCTGATGTAAAAATGAAATTGCCCATTCTATCCAGAAGTGGGGGTACGGCACGTGTAGCAGAGATGATCGAGTTCAGAGACGTCAACAATTTTTCACTATTCCAAAGTCTACTGAAAAGTGATTAAGAAACTTTCCTTTCCAGTAATAATAAATGAAGTAATTTCGTAACTTTTGCTTATTTTCATAACCAATAAACGAAGTAATGAGTAGGGTTTGTATATTTAGCCATCTAAAGACAGTATAAAAAGAGGTAATTCGTATAATTTCAAGGCTGACCGAAGGTGCCCCAAGCCCGACCGAAGGTGCCCCGGGTTGGGGGCACCTCCGGTCAGAATGGGGCTTCAGCGGGATCACTTTTTTCTTACAATCTGGTTGAGTTCTAAGAAAACTAAAAAATAGATTTGGTAGATCAAACGTTGCTCTTCCCTGCGTTCAGCAAGATTTTTCAAAATAACGAACGTAAAATTCTTGGTGGCTGGAAATCGAAAAAGTGGCCGGAGGCGCCCCGGTCTCCCCTATGTATTGTAAGAAATAAATTAACCCCTTCATCTTTTCTTTTATTCCGATTATGATAAGCAAAATTCAAATAGGCTACTGAGTGAAAAAATAAGTGTTTGTAGAACATGTTGGTGTAAAGCTCTTAGTTCCAGTTCAGAGAGGAATAGGGGATAATCGTAAGAACCACTTAACTTTTGTGAAATCTCTTTTGGCAAGCCTTCAATTTCTTTGTGGGGGAGGGGTAGGGATTTTGGAAGTGTTGAGTCACTATCAAAAGAATGATACAGAAAGTTCTCTGGTTTAATTGTTTATTCTAAGAGAATACTTGCTAGTTATCCTTGTTTCCACTTCCGCTTCCACTTTTTGGGATCCCAAAACGTTAGTGACGGATACCTATGACATCGCAAAAGTTGTCTGTCTGTCCGTCCGTCCGTCCGTCCGTCTGTCTGTGAGCACGATAACTCTTGAAGGGAATAAGATATTTTGATGAAACTCTGTGTGAGGATTCTTTGGGCCAAGAGTAAGGTCGAGTTCGTAGATGGGCTCTGTAGCCCTACATTTAGGGGTGGGGGTTTAAATTAAAGGGCAAACAAAATATTTTGAAACAGCTAATGTGATAGTCGATGATGGGGGAAGAAGACATGCTGAACACGATGGTGAAAACCATTTTCTCGCCGGACAAGTAGTTGGCCCGGAATCCGGCCAAAACCGGAAAGCTTTAAAAGTAAAAGTTTTATTTGAAGTTGATTAGATATTCGATTTGGGGTAAGAAGACATGCTGAACACGACGGTGAAAATTCTCGCCGGACAAGTAGTTAGCCCGGAATCCGGCCAAAACCGGAAAATTTGTTAAATCAAAAGTTTTATTTGAAGTTGATTAGTGTTCGATTTAGGGGTAAGAAGACATGCTGAACACGATGGTGAAAACTATTTTCTCGCCGGACAAGTAGTTAGCCCGGAATCCGGCCGAAACCGGAAAGTTTATTAAAAGCAAAACCGAAACCGGAAATTTGGCAGAAGTAAAGCAGGAAGTTTCGATCAGTATCGTCAAAATAGCTATGGTTTATTGTTTGTTCGTCCGTCCGTCCGTCTGTCTGTGAGCACGATAACTTTCGAAGGCAATGAGTGAAACAACATTTCATGATATATAACTATCTGAATTAATCCCTAAAGGATTTCTTGGTCCGCCAATTCTGCATAATATCCACCGATTCTTGCATCGACCAAAATGTCACACTTCCCATCTGATAAGCATACCAAAATACAGTAAAAATCTTCAAAAAGTCTAGCGGACACTGGATCTCGCGAAGCGACAAAACCTATTTGTCTGGATCAAAGATTCAATTTTTGGGATCCCATCGGAACCTTTGGTCTTGTTGAGAAGGAGTACATGTCCATTGCTTCATTTTCAAATTAAAGAATCAACTAAATCATGATAATCATGGTAAAAATGCAATTATTCTTGTGCAACAGACACGAGAAGGGAAAAAGCACGGTGAAATCAAAGCTAAACCAGGGACTCATAAATTTCCTTACAAGGCGCCTGTCATTTCCTATGCTTTCATATGATGACCAAACCGTCCAGTTTCCAAAAATCCCCGCTTGAGTCGATCGGCATTCTTGTTCGCCTCATTGGACGTGCGCTCCAAAGAGACTCCTCCCTCAAGGCGCCAGCAGCCAATCCCAAATTTTGTATATCTGGTCTTGAACGTCATTGGGCCGTGGGTATTTCTCGAACTACATTCCGTGCGCTCAAGATAGCAAAATCTCTTATTGACAGGCCCCCTGTAAAGGAAATTTATGGGTCCCTGGCTAAACCAAGAGTATTATTTCTAGGTTACTTCGACAGTGCAAGGTTCGGTCACCTCAACACGAATTTTACCCTGCGTGCCAATCACAGGAGTGCAGGAAAAACTTTGCAACCCCTCTGTGCGTCCAACAAACAGCTGCACCTCAGCAACTGGCAGTACGACTGGGTGCTAGGAAATGGCAGTGGAAAAACTAGTGAGTCACTCTGTATGGCTTAAAAACTGCATGTCTTGTTTTGTTCAATCTTTATGAGATATAAATTAATAAATTATTCCAGATGTATTATAGCAAACTCCAACTTCCCTTACTTTTTAGCATTTTAATGCAGCAGCATACAAGTGGTTGGTGAGTAGCTGCCCAGAGCGCACAGAGCAGTTGTATTGTCTCGCAGTTTGTTCTGCTTCGTCTTTATTGGAAGTCTGAAAATTCGACTTTATAGTAATGATAATAATATCTTGCAACATATAAAATCCTTCCTCTCTCCACATCGCGAAGAATTCAGGAGTAATCGTGCTCACCATAACAGGGGTCGCCGTCACTACCCCCACCCGTCAGTTCGCCTACCCGTCAGTTCGCCCACCCGTCAGTCCACCCACCCGTCAGTTCGCCTACGTTCACCCACCCGTCAGTTCACCCACCCGTCAGTATGCCCACCCGTCAGTTCGCGTACCGTCAGTTGACACTACCGTCAGTCGACCCACCGTCAGTTCGCCCACTCTTGGAATCCGTCAGTTGGCCCACTCCCCATATCCGTCAGTTGACACACTCTTGAAATCCGGCAGTTGTCCCACCCTTGAAATCCGTCAGTTGGCCCACTCCCGAAATCCGTCACTTCGCCCAATTTAAAAATCCGACAGTTGACCCAACTTTGCTGGATCATTAAATCCACGAAGAAGGCCGCCACCCCAGGGGTTTGATCAGAAGAAGCCGACAATTACGTTAACATTTAGTCAGACAGATCGTGAGCTTGTTGCGAAATTCTGCGGCAAATGTAACTGGAAAAGCTAAAAAATGAAAACAAAAGTAACAAGACCAAAGTTTTTGATGGGATCCCAAAAATTTAATATCTGATTCAGACAATTGCGTCTTGTCTTCGCCTGATCCAGTCTTCGCAAGGCTAATCGTCTGAGAAAACCAAGTTCAGGTACACCTCTATAAGCCATATCTATTTTGACGATACTGACCGAAACTTCCTGCTTTACTTCTGCCAAATTTCCAGTTTCGGCCGAACTCCGAGTGAACTACTCGTCCAGCAATAAAAAGAAAGTTCAGAAACGAATTCAGCGTATCTCCTTATCCCTATAAAGAACGGATAACACTCAAAATGACAACGATCACAATGCCCAAGAGTCAAAATGCCCACACAAAAAGCCAACAACTCAAAATGCCCACGGTTCAAAATGCCCACATTTAAAAATGCCCAGGACTCGAAATGCCCACGACTCAAAATGCCCACAATTGGATTATTTTAGGGGTTCAGTCCGTAGTAAACTTGAATTAGTGAGCAACGGGAGGAGTAGACCGAGTATCAGAATGACGATGACGATGAACTGGTATAATCTGAATTATAATATAATACTGGTACAAATATTTACAAGAAGCAAATTGTATTGCCTCGTGGTTAGATGCCGCAAAAGCGCTGTGCTTTCTTGAGGAAGCCTCTGACTGATGAGAACCTCCTTGAAATTTTTAATTAACGAATAACTCTTACTTGCATGATGCAAGTTAACTGGAGGATTTGGATCGCCTGGTTTTGCTTTCTGTGTTAGTCCAATTGTATACGACATTGCTTCTGTATTTTCACGCAAAACATTCTGAACTGATCTACAATCAATAAAATAATTCCTATCAAAACCTTTTCCGTCGTTAATCCTATCCCTTATAATCTCGTAGTACGTTGTTCCAGGATGATCTTGGCATCCCCTCTCGACAGTTTCAGCCGTCGGCATTTTGAACCAAGACGACATTAGCCTCCCCTGTGACCATCTGAACTGTTGGCATTTTGAGCCGCCGGCATTTCGGACGATTTCGGGTGTTCGACGTGAATTGTGAGCATTTTGAGTCGTGGGCATTTTGATAAGTAAGACTAATCGGGTCCCTGATAGGCCTCCCAAGTTTCGTCGTGAAAATCCCCAAAACCGCCATTACCGGAATTCCGGGAAACTCCCCTCCACCCCCAGTGTCCGGATCCAGTCCAAATGTATAAACGATTTATCTGGAGCAGATGCTTGTTCTTCCCAGCAAGTTTTCGTTCCAACTCCCCCATAGCTGTCGAGTCCGGTCCGGACTTCAAATGGGACATCACAGGTATGCCATTTATTCAGTTATTAAGTTTCATTCCAATCCGATCACCCGTTCGAAAGTTACACACTAGGCTACTCCAATTTTCGGATTCCCCAGCCCTCCACTCCCCCCCAGGTGGTTGGATTGGGAAACTGATTATTTCCAGGTTAGTCTGATCGGGTCCCTGATGCTCCTGCCAAGTTTCATCGTCCTAGCACATCTGGAAGTACCCCAACTCGAAAAAGTGTGACAAAAACTACTTAATTTTCAGAATTCCCCGGCCCACCACTCCCCCCCCAGATGGTCGGATCGGAAAACTAATTATTTCCGGGTTAGTTATATCGAGTTCCTGATACGCCTGCCAAGCTTCATCGTCCTAGCACATCTAGAAGTACCCTAACTCGAACATGTGGGACGGACAGACCGACCGACAGACGGAACTGCGATCGGTATATGGCACTTGAGCCAGAGACTGCAAGTGCCATAAAAACTTGGTTCCAGCTCCGATCTAATAGTCGACCGATCCTCAGTAAAGATAAATTTTTCAGCAGGAAGAAAGCTGGCAAGGGAGAGACTTACCTTCGCCCTCTTTAGAGGAGGAGGATTTGAACCACTTCCTCTTAGAGTGTCAAGCGCTTTCGCATTTGAGAGTCAAATTTGTTGGGGTTGGGTTGGTATCGCTTCCCCGTATCCTGAAATCTACGAACCCCAAATGCATCGTAGATGTATGTAAATATGTAACTAAAGGATTGAGTCTCAGGAATGAAAGTTTAGTCTAGTTTACGTAGAATAGTAGTTCTAGAGGTGCAACAGTTTAGTGAAACGTTTATTAAATCTCGTATGGCACTTTGGCCTAGTAAACAAGCGTTATTAATTAATAGTACGGCTTTGTCCGACACATATTTTTTTTAATATAGTAAAACTAAAGCCGGAAATGCAGCCAATCAACTCAACTCTTTATCATCACAAGACAGTTACATCACAAGACTATTACAACGAGAAGGGTATGCTTCTCATTCAACAAAAACGGTTCGTTCAACTGTGACTAGACTCTCTGCTGTACTGATGGCCTTGACTCGAAACTTCAAATCCACCTCTTTCATGACACATGTATCGGCAGTGCAACCCATAGCAACTTTACCAATTCGAAGATCGAAGCTCTGATTGGTTAAAACCCGCACGTGGGCGGAGAGATGGTTTTCTGACGGGTCCCAAAGCAGAACATGAACCTCCTCTGCACATTCAGATGCCCTTGTGCCGTTTCCAGGCGAATTAAACACCTGCTCACTATTCTGGACCTCCTCCTTCAAATCGATCTTTCCAGTAGCAGCTCCAACTACGCTTACATCGCTTCGTAAATCCGCTTTTACTACTTCTTTTTCTTGCATATCACCAATAAAGTTTCCACTCCTTGCTCTATCACTCTCTGCTTCATCTATGGCACATTTCGTTTTATCTTTCTCTGTGTTACTTTTTGGCCCTCTGCTTCCAACTTCAGAGCTTTTTCGATTACTCTTATCATTTTCACTTTCTCTTTCGGCACTGTTAGAATTATCACAACCATCCTCCCCACTTTTCACATGTTTACCATACCTCCCTTCATTCTTCACTATTTCTGAATTGGCTACGGGTATTGCCGACACCTCACTGGCACTAATACTGGGGCTTTTAGTGATCTTCAAATTGTGTGAACTGGAAACAACTACTAATTTCCAGTCGCTCTGGGGTTCGGAGTTGAGCTTCACTCCCTGACCTGGTTTGAGTGAAATCTCAATCTGTATCACCCCCGTGTAAGGTTGAACTTGAATGAGCTGAAAGTGATCCGCAACAGGGGTAGGGGACGAAAATGTGAAATGGACCTAAAAGAAAATACAATCTCAGAACACCAGATCCCTACGTTCGATTTGAGTCGGCGTGCGCCAAACACAGACAGGCAAATTCTTTACGAATAGATGGCGGCAGGGTTTCCTTTCTTATTTTTGATGTAAAACTAACTCATTCGTTTTTAAACCTGATTCTCGTGTTTTTTTATGTTTTTGTTTGTTTTATTTTAAATCAAGAAGAAAATAACGCAGGTAGATGCATATGTAGAGAGTTAATTCCCAACAAAATGGTCTTGAAAGAACGGCTTCCTGACCAAAAAAAAAGACAAAAGCAAAAATAATAAAATCTGCTTGACTGGCAAGCGGCCGAGTTGGTTATTTATTTTATCATTAAAAAACCTGAAACCTGGCAAGTTGAATTTGCACCCACTTGAATCAACAAAATAGAATAACATAACGAGAGAAATTTTAACCTTCTCTTTCTTCTCTTTTTGTTTCATCCTCTTTCTTTCTTGTCATTGTTATAGTGTTTATGGATGTTAATTTCTTAAAGTTTAACTGAAAAGCCAATTATTGTTATGTCATTTATTCGAATACACTCAATTATTTGGATTGTGCAAAGGGATTTTTTTATTTTCCATTATTTGCTCTAGTTATGGCGTTCAGAATATCTGCGGCCGTCCCCACAGCATAAATTCTACTATGACGCGCTAAATTTTTACCCCAACACAAACGCGGCTTTTCAGTGGGCAGTGGTGATATTGGTGAAGATTGTTTAGTGCCTGAACAAAAAAAAGTCATATATCTTTCTTGTAAAGCATACAACCAAAATACAAGCGCATAGAGGTACCACAGATCACACAGAAATTCCACTATTTGAAAATCGATTATTCGTGAGTAGCGGAACAACCAAGTAACACATAACCAAATAGGGGTGAGATATGATAGTCTGGTTACCCATCATATTTTTACCTAAATTGGCTAGAAAACCCGACAAAAACGCGTTACTTCGTTGATTTGTTTTCCACGAATATTGAATTTTAGCTGACGAATTCATTCTTCCGCTATTGTTGATGTACCTCTATGTTTGAAATGTTTAGCACCTACAGCGGCAAACAATGGCCGAAAATAACCAGCAATGGTGGATTTTCATTATTCAAGCCAGGAAGATGAAAGTGACTTGAGTATGGGAAGTGACCAAGATGGGCCGAAATATCTCAGCAGCAAACCTTAGCTGATCGCCGTCAGATTTTTCTAGATGAGTATTTAGATAGAATGAAATATATACCTCTTCTATAGTCCTGGATTTGAAACTGGCCTTCAGAATCCGATGTTGATTGGTATCAGCAATATACAGAATATCTTCAGAGAGATCCATAGCCAACCCTCCAGGCTCATTCAACTAAAACAAAAACATAGCTTCAGAAACTTTTAAAGTTTAACCTGTAAGGGCCAAGATATGATAATGTAGTTACCTAAAACGCAGTCACTTAAATGGACTGAAAGACCCCATGACAATGTGTTACTTCGTTGCTCCACGATCGATTTTCATTTAGCGGACTTCCACTTTCGGAGTGTGGATTCTGAACGTCACTACTAGAGCACTATAGTGAAAAATCAAAAAAATTCCTTAACACAATCCGAATAATTCAGTGTATCCAATTTAATGATACAAAAATAAGTTGATTTTTCAGTTAACTTTAAATGACCTGTCGTACCTATATCATACTGATTCACTAAACGTCCCTAGACATTCCATCCTCCCTTCTATGATTTAGAAATTCCAATGTCGCTTTTATTCCCCCTATTGGCATGACACCGATTTTTGTATCTCAATCAATTTCAATTTAGTATTCATTAAAAATCTTGACTAGTTGATTTTACGTCAACATATCTATCGCGTCTGGCTCTTTTCAATCCAAGAGCTCATTTCTCCAAAGGACTGGTTACACATTTTTCTCAATTTTTGCGATTCCAAACGTTAGTGACAGGATACTTATGAATTTGTCTGACTAAGTTGTCCGTCTGTCCGTCTGCTACCAGGGAAGCTCTCGAAGGGGTTGAGCAATTATGTTCGAAATCCGTGTGTGATCCGCTGGGTCAATGTACAGTCCAATGTGTACGAACTTGAACTTGTACGAACTTGAAATTCAAACTACGGGAGTGTAATGTAATGGTGACAGTGTCTCCATCTATTCGTGCATACTATTCAGTTCAATGTTATCCCACTAGAAGTAGAAGGGACCCGAAATTTCGACTGCTCCTGAGCCTGCACATAACCTAATGCTGCACTGATTCCTCATCACAGTCCACATGCTGAAGTCTTGCAGTGTTTGTCACCACTGTCCGGCTGCAGAATAGCCAAAAAACTAAACATCAGACCCCCCCCCCCCCAGCCAAAGTGGTACTTACCCCAGTTTCAAGAAGACCTCCAACAGACTCCTCCATTTGCCCTGTTCCCACGAGGTTCTCACATTTCGAATCCTTTACCAAAGGCTTAGAGATCAGCTTGATTTTGTGGTTGTACGAATCGGCCACTAGGATGTCGCTGCTGTACACGGCTACTGCTAGAGGGTGTTGTAGTCGAGCAGTTGTCGATGGCCCGTCTAAGTCTCCGTAGGCAAAAAGGTTCTGAAATACGAAGAATAAGCTGAAACAATTTGGCTATGGGCGTATTCTCGCCGTTCCCCGAGGAGTCCTCGGGGAATCGAAGGGATCGGCGAGAATAGAGGGACTCACTCCACGCGAACTCCGCGTAGAGAAAACAGCGAGAACACGGGGAATGCTTCTAAAACGGATTTAGTTCTGAATAAAAATATGCAGCTCACAAAATTTGTCTGGATCCACTTTACTTTTGGTTTTGTTTATTCTGATCATTTTTAATCAATTTTACATTGCACCAACACCAGCAAAAATTGATTCCACTCCAAAACTGAAAGGAAGTCCTTTTTGATGATGGTGATGATAATCGGAGCATTCCCCGTCCGTGGGGACTCGCGAGAATACAGGGAGTGAGTCCACGGGACAAACAAAAACGCGGGGACTCCTCAAGTGGAGTCCTCTGGTAACGGCGAGAATACGCCTTATGGAACCAGCAGGAAAAAATGGCATGTCAGTTAGTGCATACAGGCGTATTCTCGCCGTTCACAGAGGACTACACTTGAGGAGTCTCCGCGTTTTTGCTTGTCCCGGGGACTCACTCCCCGTATTCTCGCGAGTCCCCACGGACACGGAATGCTAAATGACACGGTCTACCTAACGGAAGAGCTAGAAGCTGTACAGAAACGCGCGACGAAAATTATAATGGGACCTAGCTTCCAGTCGTATGATCAGGCATTGCGGTGCTGAGAATCCCAAGTCTCTACTCCCGACGAGAAGAACTGATTTTAATCTTCGGTAAAAAGCTGCTAACAAATGAGAAATACCGATTCTTAATCCCCCCTGATGCCCCGAAAAACAGCAAGACAAGACGACAGAATAAATTAGTGCCTTAGAGTCCAAAGGACGAACCTCGAGGTTTATGAACTCGTTTGTGCCCTTTTTACAGATGTTTTTAACAAAGTGAACAGTTAGTGTCATATATTTAATTTTATCAATGTAACTGACCAGCACAATTTAGCATCTTCTGCTGAAGAAAGCTACGAAGTTGGTTTGTCAATAAATGATTCTGATTCTACGATTATCAGCACCATCGTCAAAAAGGACTTCCTTTCAGATTCAGAGGGGAATCAATTTTTGCTGGTGTGACTACGTAATGCCGTGGCCCGGAGAGAGTGTTTCTGCGACCGCTTGTGTAGTAATCCAGTAAACGTAGCCTACGATAAAAATCGAACGAACACGGACAAATTTGCAACAAAAGCTTTTGTGACATTGAAAATGTCACAAAAAAATAAGATGTCCAAATCCGCTAAAATCGCTCGATGGCTTAGGTTTCTAGAGCTGCTTGAAAGGTCAGACGGGGTGAACAATTAAGGTGTGTATTTTGTATTTAATTTTTGTTGTTAATATTACAGTCAATCTATGGGTAATGAGGCATACTCACTTCATATTTTAACTTAAATATTTCGCCCGACATGTAGCTTGCCCGGAATCGGGCGAAAACCCGAAATTCGGTAGAAAAAAATTATTCTTAAAATGTTTATCGCTCTCGCTCGGTGCACTGGCTAGAGAGAGACGTGCTAAAGTAAAAAACTTGGAAGTACCAGAACCAACCCGACCAGACACAAAACAGGAACTGTAAACTGTACGAAACCTATTCGCCCATACACACATTCATCCGACAGGTGCCTCAAGTCCAGAGATTGGCGAATCCGAATCCGGATTCGAATCCAGGATTCGTCCTTTTGGCCGGATTCGAATCCAGATTCGAATCTTCTGCTTGTCAGGCTGGATTCGGATTCGGACTCGGATTCCAACCCCTCCATCTTACGAATCCACTCAAATTTTTCCGTTTTCCCAAATTTTACACAGTCATGGACTTGAACTTTTTGAACTCAGTGAACTTTTTGGTCTCCACCACAAACCATCCTCAGTGATCTATCATGTTATCTGATTCCCTTGGATATCAGTGTTTTTTGTCACCTCTGATTTTTAAATTATAACCTATCACCTTAATTCGCACTTCGGAGCGAATAAGGTCCATGATGGATCTGTTTTTCTCCGCTTCTTGTTGCGTTCCTGGTTGGATAGTCTCAACAGGACTTATGGTCCCATTGGTATTTGCTTGGTTGTTTCTCCCACTCCTTGTCCAGACGACATGATACATGATCTGATTTTTGTTACGGTCGTATTCGCATCCGGATTCGATTCCGGATTCGAATCCTCAGCATGAAGTGGTAGATTCGGATTCGTACCTAGCCCTGGATTCGGATTCGAATCCTTTCATGATCGGATTCGCCCATCTCAAGTCCTTCATACACTACTTCGTAAACCACTTCAATTCCATGCTGTAATTAACAAGGTGAATTGTATATATTAACTGTAGATTAGATTAGATTAGATTACGTTAATACAAACAAACACGCACAACATAATCTGCATCACCCACAGGGAAAGTCCCGGGGAACTTGTTAAATAACAGGCGAAAAACAAAATTCACATCTATTTACTAATGAAAAATAGATACTACTACTAATGAAAAATAAATACTACTACTAACAATACATTTCTGATTACTAAAACAAATACTAAACAAAAAGAAAAAAAAGAAAAGAAAACGACTGATTCTTGCCTCGATTCTTGCTACGATCATCCAATGCTAGCAAGTGATTTGTACAAGCTATTAAGGATTTTAAATACTATTTAATTACTGTCATCATCCATTCTAGCTACCAGGAAACTGAAAGTCCTTACCGTCGGGTCTCTCTCTCCCCCACATACTCCTTTGCAGCTGCCATCTACCAGGGAAATACGGCGGACTGTGGAACTTTCACTATCTGCCACATAGAGGGATTTTTGTTCATAGTGGACTGCTAGGCCTGAAATGAAAAGTAATTTGATCAAGTTCAACTGTTTTAACGAGTTGTGCTGAAATGTAATAGGGAAAATAACTCATTTAAAAAAAACAGTGTATTCGTATAAATTGAAAAACTAGGCTATATTTGGATTAAACTGTTCAGATAAAGGGGAATACGAAATTGTATATTTGTATGTATGAACTGATTGACAAGCCTATGCATGAAAATTAGAGATACAAGAAAATGGGAAATTTAAATGGAAGCAGTGTAAAATTTACGTGTCGTGTGTTATCTACCACCACCTGTAAACGCCAACACCACCAAGAAGAAGAAGATGAAATATCAGGTAAACTGACGTAAAGACCATAGGCAAAGTCTACATGGGCACAATCCAAATTACTTGCGGAACTGACCTGGAGGACTACGGCGAACTCGCTATGTTCAAAGGGGGCTTTATCCTAGATTTCTTCGTTTCTGCATCTCCCTCGCCTGCGGCTAGTGTTTAAAGAACCACACCAATGCTTCCGTCATCTATCCAGTGTTGGTGAGTGTCCAAACTTAGGACCCGCATCCGTCTTAGTTCAAACTTCAACATTTTAAAGCACGAACCGCGGCAACTGACAGGTTTTATGTAATCACTTGAATAAAGAGATTCAAATAATCTAATGTAGGCAAATTTAAAAAATGTCTGCATTTAAGGCCGCAAAGAGTCTGGCCACGCCAAGATCTTTATTTGAAAATTAAAATCGGATACGTCAGCTGATTTTTGTTAGAGCTACCCTTCGGCCCTGGTGTGGTTTTTCCACAAGCTAATTCTCCGGTCTGAGCGGCTTGAGCCTGAAGAGGACCCCTGCCAAAAAGGGCCAAAATATAGTTCTAACAACATTAAGCTGACGTATTCGTTTTGCACTGTCAAATATGATTCGCAGTTAGCTTGGGCTAATTTTCGTCGGTCAAGGAAAAAGAAGAGAAATTAAATTAACAGATTAAAGAAAATCTAAAATAAAATATAATATATCGCGGAATTACCTGAAGGTTGAGCAAGGCCGACCTTGTGGGGGTAGGAATTATTCCGATTTTCTTCCATTCCTGAGCCTACGAGGGCTGCACAGGTTCCTCGTGCGTAGGTCCTAAAAGAATGTATGGTCTAATATATTCTACAATATATAGCCTATATATTTTGCATATGAAAATGTCGCTGGATATGGGGGGATGATTAATTTTTGGTCTGTCCAACTACAGGCATTTTCTACGATTCCACACCGAAGAGACGGTTTCCGCAGTCGTTTGCGTGTCCCACAAGTGTATTTTCGCGACCAACAAGATCGCCGATACTTTAAAGGTCGGGCTTCACTACCCAGATTTTTCGCCCGGATTCTGGGTTCCGTTTTCTTCGATACCGGTATGGGTAGTGAAGAAAGGTCTGAAACGGTCTGAAAGCACCCCGGACGCGTCCGGGAATCTGGTAGAAAAATCTACCAGATTCCCGGATTCTGGGTGAAAAGAAGCGGGAATTTGAAAGTAGTTTTCGTTTGACTTGGAGAAATTATTGTGCTGAGGTGGTAAAATCTAAGAATATGTCAGAAGTGCTGAAAAATGCCCCAAAGTGGACTGTTGAAGAGACATTTGATTTGATTTCTGTTTGGGACCGTCTTCACATAATCCGGACCCCAGATTCTGGGGCGTCTGGGTAGTGAAGCCCGACCTTAAATGACTAAAGGCGTTTTCTTGCCGTTCCCCGAGGACTCCACTTGAGGAGTCCCCGCGTTTTTGTTTGTCCCGGGGACTCACTCCCCGTATTCTCGCGAGTCCCCACGGACGAGGACTGCTCCGATTAGCATCACCATCATTAAAAAGGACTCCCTTTCAGATTCGGAGGGGAATCAAATTTTGCTGGTGTTGGAGCAATCTAAAAATAATTAAAAACAATCGGAATAAAAAAAAATAAAGTGGATCAAGACTAATTTCGTCAACTGCATATTTTTTTCGAACAAAATCCGTTTTGGAAGCATTCCCCGTGTTCTCGCTGTTTTCTGTACGCGGAGTCAGCGGCGTGGAGTGACTCCCTCTGGTCTCGCCGTTCCCTTCGATTCCCCGAGGAGTCCTTGGGGAACGGCGATTTCACGCCATTAGTTCGATATATATTATGCAATTTCAGATATTAGGCTACAATTTTAGCATATATCGCCTCTGGACAGCCAAAAGGTCGTATCTGACATATTTTCGGAAATACATTTCATTGCATTTCTGTGTATCCGAAGGGAAGACGCGTCTTTTGGTCTAATTGTCGTATCTGTACGACACATAGGAGCTGAGATATGAGCATTGCAGAGTCGTCGTAATATGCAGTTGCAATACAAACGTGGACACTTTTTTTCGCTCTCCTGAATTTTTTTGAAAACTGCAGATACGACCTTTTGGCTGTCCAGAGACGATATATTGTTGACGTAAAATCAACTAGTCGGCTTACCGCCGTTTCGATTTTTAATGAATAAACTAAATTAAACTGAATTGAATTGAGTCCGCACGGACGAGGAATAGTCCGATTAGCATCACCCTCATCAAAAAACCTTTTCAGATTCGGAGGGGAATCAATTTTTGTTGGTGTTGTTGCAATGTAAAAACTGATTAAATACAATCAAAATAAACAAAACCAAAAATAAAGTGGATCCTGGCTAATTTCGTCAACTTCATATTTTTTGGGGAACAAAATCCGTTCTGGAAGCATTCCCCGTGTTCTCGCTGTTTTCTGCACGCGGAGTGCGCGTGGAATGACTCCCTCTGTTCTCGCCGTTCCCTTCGATTCCCCGAGGAGTCCATGGGGAACGGCGAGAATACGCCTTTTGTGGCTAGAATTTGACAAAGAAATGTCAAGGTGATTTTCGATATTTCGGCTAGGATTTGGCGGCAAAATTCAACTTGGAGGAAAACGAGAGTAAAAATATTAACATCAACTAATTTGTCAAGCAGATCCTTCTAGCGGAATGGTTCAGGTTTATATATTTACGTAAAAATTATAAAATAAATTACACTTCTTTCCCGGCAGAGAGGCATCTCGAATGCTCGGGAACAACATACAAAGAAAAAAAAACAGTTTAACTTGGTTGGTTTGAAATGCCTCAGCTCAGAAAAATTTTGGTTTGAAATGCCTCAGCTCAGAAAAACATCGGGATATTTTTACCGGAGTTCGAAAATGGGAAGTGTGTGCGACCCGGTACAAGGGGGCAGACAAAGTCCTTGGGTCTTCAAAAAGTTAAGCCCCCGCCAACAAAATCATCCGAGAGGTACCTGAATTCATTTGTCCCTTATTTATTAAGCATTTTAACTCGACAAATTTTTGAATGTATTTTATTATGATTGTAATCCGTTGTACTGTTGACAATCCGAGGCTAGCTGTATGCTATTGTGGAGATTAAAACCGATTTGATTTGATTTGATTTGAAATAAATAACGAGTAATCATCCGCAATACCATAAATACAAAATAATGAGGACGAAAGCCTGAAGTTCAAATGTGTTGAGGTTTCATCTGGATTTTCTTTTTGTTTTCACGGATCTGAAATTACCACTATAACAAAAGCAAAATGGCGTTTCAAGCACAATGTCTGGCACATAATCACGTTTCCTTCGATATTTATGTGATGACTGAACTTATTTAAGGGAATCTTACTGTGACAAATAAACCATAAAGCATTTTTATTTCCAGTGTCGGAAACTTCTGTTTCGTTACAAACACACAGATATGAGTCACACAAAAATGCCGCAGAAAAACTCGAATGACAAAAAAAAGAAGGTCGTCCAAAATTCATCAAGCATACATACAATTTTTGTATACTAATATTTGCAATTCCCTGTGGTAACATGGCCGAATGGTTAGCGCGTCGAACTCACAAGGGAAGGGTCCCTTGTTCGAGTCTCGGTTGTGCCTACTGTTTGGTTTCGAGCGGGGGTTAGTGGCGTAACTCTGTAAGACAAGCCAAAGTTCACCCAGCTTCAAATGGGTACCTGGTGAAATCCGGGGAAGGTGACAGGAAGGGTATGCGAAAGCACAGGATGGCTGGCCCCCAACCCCCCATTGCACTTCCTGGCTGAGGGCCGAGAATCGGAGATCAGCACCGCCGGCTTGGCCTGTAAAGGCTGATAGCTGACACCTTTACCTTTTTTACCTTACTTGCAAGTGTCGCCGCTTTCCTAGCACTCTGAATACTGTCGGCGACGCCGGGATTCTTAAATTTCTTCCATGCGCATAATGAATCTTTCAATATCAATATCTGAGAGTTTCAAATATCCGCATGCAACAAATTCATCCTAACAAATTCATCCACATACGTTCACAACCACTTGCAAATGCCACCCCTTTCCTAGCACACTGAATATGGTCGGCGACGCCGTGATTCTTAAATTTCTTCCATGCGCATACTGAATCTTCGGTGAATATATCTGAGAGTTTCAAATATCCACATGCAACAAGTTCATCCTAACAAATTCATTCACATACGTCCACAACCACTTGCAAGTGTCATCCCTTTCCTAGCACCCTGAATACGGTCGGTGACGCTGGGATTCTTAAGTTTCTTCCATGCGCATAATGAATCCTTAGTGAACAATTAGCAATATCATAATCTCAACAATATCATAATCATAGCAATACGATGTGATAATTAGATTGAATAATTTGCGATAATTTTGCGAACTTGAATGGCCCCTTTCATTCATATTTATGTTCTTGCTCGATACGTGTTGCTGTGCAGGAGAATGATGTTTCATGCCTGAAATTTTGGCTGGTACTGACGGTGTCTCAAGAGAGACTAGGTTTGTATCAAGCAAAACCAGGAACAGAATTAGCAGGTCCAAGTTCTTTTACGGACTTTAAGGAGATTAACTTACTTGTTTTTCCACCATACCGTGTCCTCGAAAAAGTACCCCCAAATCTGGTGGCTTCCAGCCATCGCAATCAACAAAACATCCGGCGTTGCCAAATCTTCGCGAGATTTGTATGTGGCAACATCCCAAGGGCTCGCTATTGGTTGTTCAGTTCCTGCATTTCCACCAATCAAATCCCGGCCTTGCTCACCAGTCCCAACGAGAGTCGTGACGGTATCGTTGACGTCAATCTGAAAAAGGAAGGAGTAGGCGAGATCAAAATAACACTAAAGAGTAGCGCCAAGACTTGACAAAAGTGACACACATTCGAATAGCAGCGACACTAGCACCACTAGCGATAGTGAACGTCCCTAATGAAACTCTATCGCTCATGCACCAGCGCTGGCTCCAATAACTTTATATCTTGAAAAGAGCAAAAAAAAGATACAGCATCCCCAGTTTTCCTCGATGTGAGCAGACGGCATCTTGGCTTTACTAGAAATTTCTAAACCCGCAATTTTGTCTCACTTTAAAGGCGCTGAGTATGGCCCGTTTGCCAAGCAAGGAAAGCATAGGTTTTGACGCTACTCCCTATTGTTGTTTTGCTCTTGAGTAGGCTATACGTCATAAAAAGAACAAATTAGCAAAAAAAAATTCAATTCAATTCAATATTATAAGATTTGAGAAGGAGATATTTGGGCGAGCGACGATTAACGGAGGATTTGGTAAGAAATACGTGGAAGATAAATTTTGCCGGCCTTCGACGGTTTGGAGGTTTCTCCAATAGGCTATTTTATTTATTTATTTGCTTAATTTATTTTTATAGCCCGCTGAAAAGACAGAATAGCGGAGTACAAACACAACCAAAGGTTCCGATGGGATCCCAAAAATTGAATATTTGATTCAGACAAATAGGTTTTGTCTTCGCCAGATCCTCCTTATCCCTATAAAGAACATCTAATCAACTTCAAATAAAACTTTAACTTCTAAAAAAAAAAAAATCCGGTTTCAACCGGATTGCGGACAAACTATATGTCCGGTTAAAAAATGATTTTCATATATAGATTCAGCGTTTTTTCTTACCCTTAAATCTATCATCTAATCTACTTCAAATACAAATTTTGCTTTTAATAAATTTTCCGGTTTTGGCCGGATTCCGGACGAACGCTTTGTCCGGCAAGAAAATGGTTTTCACCATCGTGTTCGTCACGTTTTTTTACCCCTAAATCGAACATCTAATCAACTTCAAATACAAATTTTACTTTTATCAAATTTTCCGGTTTGAGCCGGATTCCGGGCGAACTACTTGTCAGGCAAGAAAATGGTTTTCACCATCGTATTCAGCATGTCTTCTTACCCCTAAATCAAACATCTAATCAACTTCAAATAAAACTTTTACTTTTAACAAACTTTCCGGTTTTGGCCGGATTCCGGGCGAACTACTCGTCCGGCGAGAAAATATTCGGATTCAGCGTGTCTCCTTACCCCTAAATCTAACTATCTAAACAGCTCCCCTTAATTTGAAACCCCTCCCCAACCTCAAATATAGGGCTACAGAGCCCATCTTCGAACTTGACTTGTACTTTGACCCGAAGGATCCTCCCACCAAGTTTCATCAAAATACCTCAATCCCTTCGAGAGTTATCGTGCTAACAGACGGACAGACGGACAATTTTGCGATGTCATAGGTATCCGTCACTAACGTTCTGGGATCCCAAAAACTGATCAAAACACTGAAAAGCACTAGAATTAGAGCCTGTCTTAAACCAGAGACAGCGTGATGTGCGCGGAAGCTGAGATGGAACGTTGTGGAGACTAGATTGTTTTTGGTGACAAGGAGCGGAGATAGTGATTTGTCTTTGGTGTTATAGATTAGAACTTGTTAGTGTTATTTTCTGTTATACTTTTGTTTTTCCCGCCATGGCCTTTGGGCTTTTTGGGGGAAACAAATTAAATTGTAAATACTCTTGGCATCCGCTTAAGACAAACAAAATGTTCTCAAATGTATTTAAACTTCTGACGGTGTAACAGCTATCATCATTCCAAAGGGCGTTCTTCAAGAGAATGTTGGGACCTTGTTGGGCAAGTTCAAGTTCTGGTATAGCTTGACGTAACAACTTACCATTCGGATTCGATGATTTCCGGTGTCCGCGACAATTATCCGACCGTCCGGCAGAGATACGGCGCCCTGGGGTTGGTTCAACTCCGCCTCTACGCTCATACCCTCTCTGAATCCTCGTCGGCCAGAGCCAAAAATTCTCTGAAAGAAAACAGCAGAATCTGAGTAATAACAATTGGCAGCAAATCCGTCTTGTGCAGAAGGTTGCGAGTTCAAGTCCCGAAGGAGCAGCATTTTTATCATTCGGTTCTACATTCAATGATTCCATCTCAACCTTCCCCATCATCAAATTAAAGGACCCCTGACACTATTCATTTATATATTTATTTAACTGAATCAACGGCGAACAAGGGCCACTTAAATCTTCAAACAACAACAAAAAACAAAATTAAAGTTTAACTTAATAGCCAACTTATTTTTAAACCTTTGATTTGAATGCACTGAATTATTTGACTCGTCTAAGGGATTTTTTTTTTTCGTCGCGTAGTCTAGTAGTGACGTTGTTAATCTCCGCTGACGGATAAAACTTCGTCAAGTGGCGGAGAATTTGAATACCTGCAAAAGCGTGCGTCTCAACGGCCAACAAAGTGAAGATTCTGAAATGTTCTATTCCAGACTGCAGAATCACAACATAATCAACATGTATGGGCGAATGCCAAGTGCTTCCTGGTCACTTTCCATATTCAAGTCACCTTCATCTTCCTGGCTTGAATAATGAAAATCCGCCACTGCTCTAGTTATTTTCGGCAACTGTTTGCCGCTGTAGTTGCTAAACGTTTCATAAACAGAGGTACGTCCATATAGTGGTACAACAATTGCGGAAAAATAAACTCGTCAGCTAAACTTCAATATTCGTGGATAACAAATCAACGAAGTAACGCGTTTTTGTCGGGATTTCTAGCCTATTTTAATGAAAATATGATGGGTAATCGGACTGTCATATTCCAGCCCAGCTCACTATTATACATTACTCATAATTATTTACTGTTTATGTTCCAGTATTTCAAAATAGTCGAATACTTGCTTCGAACAGATTAACAGAGGCTTTAGTTGTTTTAAGCCACTCCTCCAGGCCCGTTCACTCCTAGCAAAAAACTTCCAAACAACCGCCGACGAGATACGCATCGAACGTGGCGAAACAAGGTAAGTGCGAAAATCAGTGAGGTGGTGTTAGGGGGGTTAGAATAAATCGTATGAAATCCGGGTCTCCGGGTTTAAAGTACAATGGACAGTTATTATGCTTTATTTTTTGTTAAATCCATCACAAATAAATATTTCTGACTTCCCATAGATCGCGCTTCAAAAATACTCCATGTTCTTGTTATCGCTGGTCTTCTGTGGCCTGTCGGCGATGTGGTTTTCAGTGCTCGTACGAGACTTGCGCAAAAAATTCAAAAACTCTCGGTCACGCACGAAAATCGGTCAGTTTACAGAGCTAAGTTAGGCGATTACGGGAGTACGTCGCATTAGTATCATCGGTAATACAGGTCCTTTAAAGTTTAACCGAAAAGGAATGTAATAGCACAATGTAGGTACCGATGACTTATTCACTTAAAGAGGCTTGAAGACCCGATGAAAATGCGTCACTTCGTTCTTTAGCTATTCACGAATAATCGATTTTCAAATAGTGGAATTTCCTTGTGATTTGAAGTACCTCTATTTGCTTGTGTCTGTGTTGTATGCTTGACGAAAATGATTTACGAAAAATAAGTGTTCACGCACTGAGCCGCCTTCCTCGAGCTGATCACTCACCACTGAAAAACCGCGTTTTTATTCAGATTCAGTTTTTCTGCGACATAGTAAAATTTTGCGTTGTGGGGACGGCCATAGATATTCTGGACATCATACTAGAGCAAATAGTGGAAATAAAAAAAAAATCCCTTAACACAATCAAAATAATGCAGTGTGATGAGTTAAATGATACAAAAAAAAGTTGGCTTTTCAGTTAAACTTTAAGCTTTAGCTAAAGACCCTCATTCAGTGAACCGGAGAACTTGGTTCACTTCTGTACTTTTACATGAGATGTTGTTAGACCATTGAGCAGTAAACTTGTCATTTACCATTGACTATTTCACTGAAAGTTATAGGCCAAGGGCTAAGCTTTCACAGTGAGAAAATCAGTGAGGTGCTGTTAGGGGGATTAGAATAAACCGTATGAAATCCGGGTTTAAGAACGGGTAAGGCGATTACAGGTGTACGTTGCATTAGTTTTAGCTCTCCAATGGGATCTGCCACAATGGCGTTAGACTGTCTATCTGGATACCTGGAATTAAAAATTTACTGAGCTTCGGTTCACTAGCAACTGAAATGCACATTTTTGTTGAAATTCATATTTTCCAAGGCGGGGTCAACTTGGTCTTGCCGTGCCACCAGTGCATATTCTGAACGTCACTTACCAGAGTCCAAGATGAAAATTAAAAAGTCCCTTAGCACAGTACAATAATTCGGTGCATTCAAATCCAAGATATAAAATTAAGCTGGCTTTTCACTTAAACTTTAACTTCCTCTGTAACGCTTACTAGGTCCATTGGATAAATTCCCTCGATGGAAAGGAACTCAATTCTCAGAAAGACAAACAAAAGGTCTTTTCACTAAGCTCTAAGGTAAAATAAAAAAAAACTGTGCGGTAAGTCACTCACCTTAACCTTACCCTCTCGATCAGCTACTATAACTCTATGATTTCCAGTGTCGCTCACAATCAAATCACCATCAGCAGCAATCGCAACTTTTCCAGGGAAAAACAATCCTTCAGGTCTCCTCTCTTGTCGATACGCTGTCGTGTGATCAGCTGATATCGGTGTCTGATACGCTTGAAGGGCGATAGTGATCGTATCGACTAGAAGTTTTCGATGACCTTCTCCGCTGCATATGACTAGGGGGACCAAACCAGGACCTAAAAAAGAGCTCCTGTTGTAAACCAGCGTGTAGAGCGGCGGGTGGCTAATAGGGTGGTAGTGAACTAGGTTTTACGGTAACATCTCCACAAGTGCAGAGTCAACTGACGTGGATCTAGACTTAGCGTGGAATGACGTGGAGCGCGGAGTGGCAAATGACGTGATTTACCAAGATTCAAATGAAGTGGATTTAGCAAGACGCAACTGACGTGGTTTGAGATTTAGCAAGATGCAACTAACATGGATTCAAATCTAGCTCTGAATCTTCACAATTAAATTCTAGGAAGTAGGCTAACGCCTAACTGTAATATCATACTCACTTCTTCGCTATGTACATATACTTAATTAGGCGCTTGACACAGAGACGGATTCAATACTCCGATCTAAAACTTTCAAGCGATAAAAAGAAAATGACCTTATTAAATGTCAACTTAAAGGTCATCTGAATGAAGTCTAACACCCTAAATTGCCACTTTTACATACTGCTTACCATTTATCTCTCGAAAACCGGACTAAAATCGGATGAAGTTTCACCGTGCTATAATTTTCAGCCTTTTTTCCGACTTGTCTTGATCGTAACGCTCGCCGTAACAGTTGTAACAGTCCATGCGTAACAGTTCATGTTGTAACAGTCCACGCCGTAACAGTCCATGCGTGTATCCATCCATGCGCTGTTTATCCATCCATGCGTTATCAACGTACGTTTATCCATGCGATAATGACAGTTTAAATATTGGCGCTAAATTTGTCTTGGGAGGTCGTAACGAATCATCATAGGGAGACTTAGAACTTCAAGAGTGGATAGCGCCGAAATCACGGAGCGAAAAAATTCGTCTTCTCTGTACCGGTACTGTGAAGGACGATCTGAGGGGTTCATGGAAGTATGGTAGGATCGTTCAGGTGTCCTTTAAACACGGAAGTTAGACTCTTTCTAACTTCTAGTACTGAGCAGAAATCGCCGGAGTAGGAAAAAGAACGGGACACACTGCTAAGACAAATGAATTTCTAAAAAGGGAAATTAACTAATCAACATTTGAGCAACGAAACAAGTGCTCTTAGCTGAAGTCTGCATGACCAGCAGGCAAATAAACGCTATAAAAATAATAATTCGTTTATGTTATCATTTTACGAAAATAGTGGTGGATAGTCACATCCTATACATGGTCATATAGTCGCAAATATTCACAATACGATACCAAACATAACTACAATATATACTAATTTAAATTCTGAATTCAGAACCGTTAAAATACTTTACAAAATAGTGAACAAAGGATTTCAGGTAACGCTCCGTTGATTTTACATGCGGTTTCGTCAGTAGGATCTTTGGTCGATCAGTGCTATGGGTTGCCTTAAGCCGCTTTCACATTGACGCGTCGTCCCAATGCGTTGCGTATGCGTTTATCTTGCTTTGCGTACAGGTTGCGTGGCCTCTCTTTCACACCTGCGCGTTAAACTTTGACGCTTTATGCGTATTTACTTTTTCTTTTCTTGTTTTCTTGTGTTGAATTTTCGTTTCTTTCCATTAGTAAGTTCTTCCTCGTCATCAGTAGGTTTTTCTCTAGTTTTCTGAAAAAACTTGCATTTTTCACTGAAAAATATGATGCGTACGCGTCGACGCAACGCAAGAATAGAACTTAGTTCTAATCTTTGTCGGCGTAAGCACTGCGTTGTGTGGCCGCAAGCGCGACGCGCATGCACAGCTCATTGTGAAAGGCTCAACGCTTCTATGTGAAAGCAGCTTTAACTGATATGTTTGTATTCACAGGGGGTAAAATGGACCGGTGAACATAAGAGGCCAGACATTTTTGCCAAATCTCATATTTGACATTAGTTGCGTTTTTGCAGATACCATGGTATCTGATACCACGGTCTAAAGTCGTTTTTGCAGTTACCGTGGTATTGGTATCTGATACCACGGTCAAATGGCGTTTTTGCAGTTTTCGTGGTATCTGGCCAGTTATCGTGGTATCTGATATTCAGATACCACGGTCCGACCGTGGTAACTGATCGTGGTATCTGAGAGAGTCATCTCACTTTCATCATTTTTGTCAAATTGGTGGGAAAGAAGTTTGGCACTTAGTGAGGTGACTGGATATAAGTTTTTCTGTTGGGATGACTTCGAAAAGCGCAGTTTCGGTAATTATCGTTTTTGCAGAGCAACCGTATATCAGATACCATGGTATCTGCAAAAACACAACTATTATTCCATCCTATTCTAAAAAGAACTCACCAAATACAGCTATTGTAGGCCAGCACTTTATTCCACATGTTCGCCAGAGATTGCAATCTTTGTCGTTAACGACAGGATGTTTGATCCCATACCTCTGAACAGCACTGAGAATGTTCTGGTTAGATTTCTCATTCTCAAATTTGGCACTGTGAATTCCAATCTAGAACCAAGATAAAGATATATCAAGGGCTGCCAGTCGTATATAAATAAAATTGGCAATGTAGCTTGCGGGCTATATCCTTCCGCAAAATCCTGGTTACATCCAGCGTTTGGCATAGGCTAGGCCTAACGCTTGTTGCCATATGCCACATGCGGGGTCGCTAACCCAAGGTAGTCGCTAACCCGGGTCGCAAGGTAGTCGCTAACCGGTTAGCGGGGTCGCGCCAACCCAAGGCAGGTTCCTTATGTTATTTCCCATTTTAGCTCTTGATGTATGACCTGTATTATATCATGTAGGCCTGCTCATTATTATCATACATTGCATATATTGTACGTCATTGCTTTGACATGTTTTACGTCATGACGAGCCTTCGCTAGCCACTCTCTGTGGAGCTTCTATGGAAATAAAGAATATATTTATTTATTTAATACTGATGATTTTACTGAAGCTCTAAAACAACCAATCCGAATTCCTTCATCACCATAAAGTATTAGGGTCCAGAAGAACCCGGAATCCACATTTCTGATTGCTGCGGAAACCTCTCGAACACCAGGAAACTCATAAAATAGCTGAGACATTCCTGCAGCAATGGCCAACACTCACATTTTTGAAGTAGGTAGGTAGGTTTTTTATTTTACCCAAAACACTGAACGTCAAATAAAACATAACATAACTAAGATTCTATTGCAGCAAAATGAAAGCCCCAAGAATTTGTGCTGCAATTTACTAATACTAATCTGAAAAATAAATTTTAAATACAATATGTGGAATAAATGCTGGCCTCTTTTGAGAGCAGAACAGTACTGTACAGTGTTTATTTGCCTGCTGGTCATGCAGCAATATATATACAATATGTTTGATGCTTGAAATATTTAGCAACTATAACGGTACACGACTGCCGAATCCTTTTTGGGGTCACAGACAAAGCAGGCTTGTCTCAAAAGTGACCTTACAATTGCATTACTACTGAAATGGACACTTGTGTTGATATTCAATTTATCCGTGTCAGGATTAACTTGTCGGGCAAGCAGTGCACATTTTGAACGTCACAATTGGGCCCAAGGTGAAAAAAATTAAAATCCCTTAGCAAAGTCAAAATAATTCAGTGAAGGCTATTCAAATTCAGGATATAAAAATAAGCTGTTTGTTAAGTTAAACTTTAAATAAATAAATGCTCGATAACAATGCTTGAATAAGGGTTTCCACAAACTTACTTCACAAAAAAAGTTCAATTAGAGACAAATTTTGGTACCAGAAATCTAACCAACATGTGGGTATGACAGCTTCAGGTCACGCTGACTAGTTTACTCACCACGCTTACATGGTTACCAAACTGATCCTCTATAGCCTCCAAGTCCGGAAGTACATGCATACAATTTATGCAGCAGTAAGTGAAGAAATCAAAAACTGTTATACACTTTTCGAAGTCCGGTAATGCTCCATCACTGTTCAAAACCTCCAGCCCTGAAAAAAATGCAAGCTTAAAAAGTAGGCTTAAGCCTTAGCACAAAAGATTGCTGATGTATGAAATCGCCACTGTAATCAAATGTGAGGAGACCATGAAATGTGAATAGGGGCAGAATTGGGTGTCTTCCCTAGCTTTTAGATTCAGCAAAAATTTGGCTTTCAACAGTTATCAGAGGATGATTCTGCACTGAAAGCTTGTAGGTAATTTCAGAAAACTTCGCCCACAGGCCGTTTTAGGAATCTGCATGAGGAACTTGTTTTTCTAACACGTAAACATTAACCTGAACTTCAATCTGGTTTAAAACTTCTTTTTTATTGTCTTAGCAAGACAGATAAGACTTCTAGTAGGTAGGTCTTACTTACTACTGTTATGGCCCCACCTCCTCCAGTGAAGGCAAACATGATGGGACTGCTGACATTGCTGTTCTTATATTTTTACTTAAGCTTATAAAGATCACTATTAACATTTCTTCAAATCCGTAAAGCATTTCACCTGTGGTGCCGTATTTCTTGCTTCAATCTATACCGTACAATTCATGTGCCTTGCCAGACATTAGCCAGTCAAGTGTTGTAAGGTCATCACCCCATTATCCCAAGCAACTGGAACCACATGTTATTACACCTGTCAGTAAAGTTTTTTGTAATGTAACTTTTAATTTCATAGGCATTTTTTTTTTTTCAATATTTATTTCCATAATTTTGTTTTTGCAGTCAGCATGCACTGGACTGAACAGATAGACACTTATCACATCAAGTCCATGACTTTTTCGTCTGCCAACTCCCATGATTAAAAGATTTTGAATTATAAAAATTGAACATACAAAATGTGTTTTGAAGTCGTCTAAGTTACGTATTTATATTACCGAGAAAAAATTGTCTTCAGGTTCAGGGTCCTTTAAAGCACAACTCTTACTAGAAATAATATTTTCCCTATAAAATGGATCAGAAAAAAACATTTTCGAAAATACCATTACTTTCCATCTGAAATTAGCGATTTTCTTGTTAGCGCCTGTCGACTATGTCCAGCCTTCCTGTTCTCCGACGCGGCGGCTGGGCGCAAAACATTTGAAAACTGATCGCTCCGTGGTTCAAAAGTGGGAAAACTAAGCAAATAAAAGAAGTAATAAACAAAAGCTTCTCAGATCCTTATGTGTGAAATTGTTGTCCCCAGACGTTTATGATCCTGGCAAACGTTTCGTTGTGTGACGGGCAAAACTCGGCAAGGCCAAAAAAGCGCAAAAATTTCGTAGGCACAAAACGAAACAATGGAGAAAGGTTGGGATTTTAGAAGCTTATAATTCTGTATGGGAGCTAGATATATTATAAAAAGCAGAATAAGCAAGAGGGGTCCTTTAATTTAAATTTAAAATGACCTGAAGGTGATTCAGTCCTGCTTCAGTCTTTTGAAGGACCCATTACAGGAGGAGTACGGTATCCAACATCGAACTTATCTGACCTCGAACTTGCCTGAAAACACTACAAGCAAACTTCTGTACAGTCGTGAATTCACCCTAGGTCCTCCAGGCAGAGGCGTTACTAGCCAAAATGTTTGGGGGGGGACAAGGTATTTACCGACTGGCTGGTCATTTTTACCGACAGTGTTTGCAGATAAAAACGATTATTATTGGGAAAAAAAACCACTTTGTTGACGAAAAATCAGCTGATTTCAAGAAAAAACGACTATTTTTTAGAAAAAATCAGCTATTTTACGAAAAACCGACTGTTTTTAAGAAAAAACGACTATTTCTACGTGAAATTCGACTGTTTATACTAAAAATCGCGGAGCTTCGCGCCAACTCAGCTATTGTTTACCGACAACATTGGGGGGGGCGTCCCCCCTCCGCCCCCCCTAGTGACGCCTCTGCATCCAATTCGGACCTTGTAAGGACTGCACTGATCTTTCCTCTAAGCTTTTTTGGACCAAGTAAAAGATTATAAAATTCAAGGTTGGGTACCCTACCCCTCCTGTAATTGTATCCTTAGTGTTTGATGTCTGACACCAATCAAAAAGTTTTATGTCTCTCACTTTTCTGTCTGCACATACAGAAATTTATCTGCAAATTTTGACTCTCCCAACCCTAAAATGGCAGTTATTGCCATCAGATCATATTCATACCTGCCGGTTCTCTCTTTCTATGAAACCAAAAATTGTAAGAAGAAAATAAACCCAAGCACTAACTTAGTCTGTTTTGAGCAAAATAAGTCTATTATTTTTAATAAAGTCTAATCCAAGTACTGTTGGCTCTGGCTTAAAAAATAAACATGACTCAAAACCTTTGAGAGCATCTCTAATAACAGCACAAACATCCCCTGCACTGCAGAGCATCGCCTTTCGAATATGCTCATTTAAGCTCTCTTGCTGCAAATGATTATCCAGCAATGTTAGCTGGTGAGTGGAGAAAGCTATTTTCTCCATCATCTTGGTAATATTCTGATCCATGTTTCTTAGAATTCAAAAGTACCGCTGAACGTTTATGGCACCATGGAGTTATTTCAAAGCGGCCTTCGCATACCACACGAAAACGGATGAAATGCCAGAAAGGCAAAAACGAAAACAAAATAAAAAAGGACAGATTTCTAGTGATTCCGAAGTATTTGAGAGGTCAGTAGGACTATTTTCATAGACAAAAGTTATGGTGTGTTTGCTTGTGCCAAAATTTGTTCGAGCCCTAGGGATATTTCAGCCCTATGTGGAAGAGACCCTAGCTAGGGTAGCCAGTAAAATTTTTTTTAATCAAACATGAGCTGTTGAAGATCAGAATGTGATTCTCCTATCTTTTAGCTTTGATTTGAGGCCAAAATCACCTCTCTATCTTGCCTCTAAGCATCCTAAATCTTCTTTAGAAAACAGTATTTTACATAAGAAAATGCCTATGTTCATCCATTGACTTTAGGGTTTTGTCCATCTAGTGACCAGCTTGGAACTATGTGCTTCAATGAAATTCTATAAAACTGGGTATTTTGAGCTGGTTTTGAGTGCATGGGGAGTCCCAGCAAGTGAGTTAGATGAGAAAATATGAATAAGATCATTAAGGTTAAGGTAAAACATTGATATTCGGACACATATTTACGTTCTTTTTCTTCTTCGACGATCGTGAGGACAGCGTTGCCGGTATCGTTTCGGGAATTAGGTTTGTTGAAAGAGCAGAATGTCGGACGTTTTCTGGGCCTCTCCCGGGGTTTTTATTTCTACGTGAATAAAAGCTTTCTGGCGTGGAAGGGATGCCCCTCTGCTTTTGTGTTCGAACAGGGAGTAACCATCTCGAACAGCTATCGGACATTACGGAAATACACTTGTTTGTTATGCTTTTAGTAGCGAACGGACAAAATACAACTGTCCGAATAGCTTTATGTCGTCAAATACGGTGTCCGAATAAATATTTATCACATAACTATTCGAACAAAACTAATGACACGATATATCGCAATCAGTGCAACATTTACCAATTCTAGCAACTTAGCTACGTTAGCCACCTTCAACAGAAGCACTGACCTTTTCCCGGCAATTTTTCGCTTTACGGAACCACTTCAAAACAATTAAAAAGTAAAATTTGGCAAACCTTTTAGTCGAATTTTCCCTCGCCGAACTGTTACAGCGTTGCCATAAAGTAGCGGCAGTCGAGTTTTTGGTTCTCGCAACTAATGGCTATTCCGTTTTGTCTGCAAGTGCTAACACTTCGCCGTGAGAGATGAAAGAAAACGTCCGATTTGAAATGTTCGGTCAACGTGTCCGAATTCCGATGTGTTCGAATTTCAATGTTTTATCTTATACAGTTATAGTCCAATAGACCTATTGCTGCTATAGGCTGCTGACTTTTCCTCCTTAGTATCAACAAATTTTTGTAGGCAAGTTCAGCTACTTTTTTTTACATCTAAATTTACATTGAATATTAAGAAATAATATTAAATAACTAGGACATCTTACTGATAGCCTTACAAGACAGACAATTTTGTACTGAATGCAATGGTATTTTCAAAATATTTTTTGAAGATGTTTTAGATAGGTAAAACTGATCAGGAAAATTCACAGCAATTCCTGCATTCATTACAAAAAAATCGCCAATATTTGCCACTAGGTGTTTTTGTGGGCGCTTTTGTTGCCCTTACTTAGCCCTACTTTTGCCCTTACTTAGTGTTTCGGCGCCAACCGATGTTCAGTGGAAACCGATAACCGGTTGTTGCGAAAATACTTTTCATCATAACCAAAAATCGGTCCTCCCAAAACATTGGAAACTACGCAAAACGTCCCAGCAGATTCAAAGACAGTGATGAGATGAAAAAAAAAAAAAAAAAAAAAGATGGAGGAAGAATTTGTAGCTACAATTGCAGCTATATCAGCAGCTAACTGGGTTTTGTGTGAAGGGGTAGGCTATATCTGTTCAATAAAAAATTTATAAGTAAAACTGAAAAATCAAACTTAAAAAATGAAAATTTTAACTAAAAATAGAACTTACAATGAAAAATTAAAATTGAAAATTAAAATCAAAACTAAACATTCCTTCAGCACAAGCTGACTGCAAATCATATTTGACAGTGCAAAACGGATTTGTTGCCTGAATTTAATCAGAGAGATCAGCCCTTCTTCTTGGCAAGGGTCCTCTTCAGGCTCAAAGCCGCTCAGGTTGGAAGAACAAAACTTATGAAATATGACACTTGCCAAGAAGGGCCTAAATATGGCTCTAGTAAAATCCAACTGACGTATCCGTTTTCCCCTGTAAAAAAATTAAATAAAATAGAAATTAAAATTGAAAATTAAATTTTTAATTATCAAAATTAAAATTAAATTTTGTATTTGAAAATTAAAATTAAGAAATCAATAAAGATTTCAAGTTATATTTGTATAGTACGGTAAGTAATTATTTTAATTTTAGTAGATTTTTCCATTTGCTGTTCCGCCTTGATGGATCACTGTTTCACCTGTGTAATGCTATGAGAAACACCTTACCTGGCACTTGTAAGCGAAAACAGTGTTGACTCCTGATGATTATCTTTCTAGGGCGTTACATTTGTTCATTTTCAAGCTGTGTTTCGAAATCGTGTCTTAAGCCAGGTTTAAGTATTTTTTGGTGATAGCGACTTCTGTCATGCGTCCAGATAGGTCTTTCACATTTCTTTCCTCTTTTTATAACCCTGTCCTGTATGGGCTTAAATTAATAATAATAATATTAGGAATTATTGATACTTTGCTTATTTCTTCAAAACAGTTTGTTTACAGTACCGAGTAGAGGCTATCTGGTACTGAATTTTGTTCTGAGCCGTGGCAAGCTGAGTCACATCAAAGCTGGGTTAGATCAGGTCTTACATTTTCCAGCCTTTATAGCCCATATGTTAGGGGTAGGTTACCTTACATATTTCATTATATCGAACTAGGTATTATCTTAATTACCTTAATTCACACTGATGGTTGTGTTGATGATGATGGATGTGTTATGCTCCGCTCCTGGTTGCTTTTCTGGTATGGATATGCAGTACCATGTGTCTTAGGACAGGCATCATGCCAACTGTAAATTTTTTCAGTTGACTAACCAAATGCAAACTGAAGCAATAACAACATAAAACAGCAGTGCTTCTGTGGCAAGATTCATAGCTTAGAGCTCTTCCTGGCTGAAGATCAAGACAACAATCCAGAAAGGTTCTCATGTTGGTTTTGTCTATGCCTACATCTTGTGGTGGATCACTAATTTTTTTTCTATTTCTAGATCATTTAAAAGGTCTCTTGATGATCTGGTCTGTAGCGAATTCCTGGGGAAGTTGCAAGACACTCTCAAAAATACTTCATCCGTTTTTTCTGAAATTATATGCTACGGAATAGGCAATTTCTCTACTTCAGTCAATGCCCGATATCAGCTGGCACTCCTAACACTCATACAGTCGGATAGAAAATGCTGCTATGACCCTATTCTGACTGACTTCGAGAAGGAGTTTCTCAAAAGCCAGAATATTTCTGTAATTGAGACAAATGAAGAAGCAAAGCGGCCTGTGTTTAAGACAACCTTGTTCTATCTACCGCACTGCCCCCATGCCCTTAGTAATAACATCTTGTGGTCAAACTGGTCCCCAGAAAAGCTAGCTAATGTTGTGATACTCGGTAATAGCTTTGATAATATACTTACAAACTCAACCAGAGGAACTTTACAGAGTGAGTGTAGTTTCATGGTGAAATCCCAGCCTTTTCTGTCAGAAGTAGTGGTGGATAACTGCTTTAAATTTACTGATATTTTTAATAACATGGGGCTTCATCATTTCAGTGCCTCTGCTTTGGACACAGTTGAAAAATCTACTTGGGAGTGTGCAGAAGAACCAGTGTATGATAAAGAAACAACTGAGGCTATATTTAAACTTGAAAATCTTGCCTTCTGAACTAACAAATGGCCCTAAATGGACGTTCAGTGCTCCAAAGTCTACTGAAAGAGGTCAAATTAGCAAGCAGTGCAAAGAATGTGACTGAGACACCTCTCTATTCTTACATTGCATCTGAGTTCAAGAAGAACCAGCTCACTGACGAACAGACGTGCAAGGCACAAGAAGAAATGAAGTATGTTGCAGACACTTTGAGGTGTTACTTTCACAGTACCCGCAAGTTTAACTCAATAAGAGAAGAGTATAAGGGAAAAGGAGAAAGAAGTGTTGAGGAAACGGCCAATATGGTTGGCTTTAAGTTGCCGCACGATCCGAAGTAGAGTATTTTGTTTATTTATAGTCAAAGAATAAAACAGTTTTTGATGATTGTTTCTATGGGTGTAGCCAAGAACCGATAATGATAAGAACTCCTGTCCCTCATCCACTTTGATATGCAAAAACCACGACCGTGTCCCATTCTCGTGGAGCGGTATGTATGTATACCGTCTGTATTCCATCAGCTTGTAAAAGTTATGGGTACAGTGGTAGGCGGAAGGATCTTCCTCTATCTCAACCTGTTGCCGTGTGGATGGTAACATCCAGCGACATTTTCGCATCTTCTGTCGAGCTGAACAGCCAAGCTTTGTGGAATTTCCTAGTATCAAGAGAGTATGATAACTTCCGGTATCTCGGCCCCTGCGACGATTAAAGTCCCCGCTTGTGTTTCGTTAATACTAAGCAGGTTGACCTTATTTACCCCCTGTTTTGCGAAGCGCCATAGAGTCCACTGTATCGATTGTTGAAGATGCGTCAGAATGCTGAAGTTTCGGTTGCAGTGAGAGAGCTCATTCAGGTCGGGGATATCACAGTCGGTGCATGGATAAGTTCTTGCTAGTATCTGCACAGAGGGGCTCTAGGATAGGGTCCACCACCGATAGCAGTAAATGGGTCTGGATTGATTATCCGACATGGATCTCGGCGGAAGGTCCGTCCTCCTCGGTATGGGGGTCTTTCTGTAGCGTCGACAAGCCAGAATATGGGGCTGCCTTGTGATTTCTGGATTAGTGCTTGTAACAGGAGAAAGGAAGCAAGGGCAAGTCGAATCGCGATAGAATTCATCTTTTAGCTTGAAATCTGAAAGTAAAGACAATAAGGCATTTCCGTTGTGAATTTTCGGTATTAATTGTCTAGACTGGGGCTTCGCCAGCTGCTTCCATTATTAAAGTTTAACCGAAAAGGGCTAGGATAGGACAATCTAGTTACCCATCAATTATTCACTTAAATTGGCTTGAAGACAAATCAAATCGTTTATTCATTAGGAAACTTACACACGGCGTGTGCCGACTAACTGATTCCACCGTCAATATCCCCGCTGAAAATGAGTTCCTTCGTCATTCAGCTATTCACGAATAATCAATTTTCAAATAGTGGAATTTTCGTGTGATTTGTGGTGCCGCTTGTATTTTTGTTGTATGCCTTACGAGAAAGATTTATCATTTTTTTTTTTCAGGCACTAAGCAATCGTCACCAATCTCACCACTGCCCACTGAAAAGCCGCATTTGTGTTGAGATTAAAATTTCCCGCGTCATAGTAGAATTTACGCTGTGGGGACGGCCGGGGGTATTCTGTGCCTCATAACTAGAGCAGATAGTGGAAAATCCGAAAAACCCTTTGCAGAATCCAAATAATTCAGTGTATCAATTAAATGACACACAAATAAGTTGGCCTTCCAGTTAAACTTTAATCAGACGATATTAACGTTCTGTTGTTCTCGTTACTCCGCTATCACCTTGTGTAATTGGCGGGTTACAAATAAAATATATATACTTAGTGATTTTCAAAACGTTATACATGAAATGTTGTGCATAACAAGCATTGCCGAAGAACCGAAAAAGCATCTGCTGACTTTTTTGTTTGTCGTCGTGATATCCGAAAATTCAGCAGATGCTGTTTTGAAGGTTTTTCAACTCATCCTGCCAGTGCTTGGTATGCATAATATTTAACGCATAACTTTTCAAAATCACAACAGATAACAAAATCAGACAACAGTGTTGTCTGTTGAAACTGCGCTGTCTGTTGAAACTGCGCATCCTTGTGTTACCTGTTATGAAACTTGTGACAGTGTAGATACTTACTTGAGCAGGGAGTTGCGGCGTGATCACTCACGATATTCCTCGCAGCTGATACTGTTGTCGACTAATTCTCCAAATTTGCATTATGATACACGATTCAGAGACCATTAGCACGTAAACTGCAAGGTCGTGAAACGGAGCAGAAGCATTTGATACGCGGCCGTGGCTCCTACAAGCAACCAAGGGGCTGCAAAGTTCGTTATGATTTAAGTGTACGATAGGGAATCGCCGATACTCTAAATGACTAAAGGCGTATCTGACAGTGCAAAAACGGATACGTCAGCTAAATTTTATTCGAGCTATATTTCGGCCCTTCTTGGCAAGGGTCCTCTTCAGGCTCAAAACCGCTCAAACTGGAAAAACGACTAAAGGCGTATTTTCGCCGTTCCCCGAGGACTGCACTTGAGGAGTCTCCACGTTTTTGTTTGTCCTGGGGACTCTCTCCCCGTATTCTCGCAGAGTCCCCACGGATGGTGAATGCTCCAATTATCATCACCATCATCAAAAAGGACTCCCTTTCAGATTCGGAGGGGAATCAATTTTTGTGCAATTTAAAACTAATTAAAAAGAATTAGAATAAACAAAACCAAAAATAAAGTGGCTCCAGATTAATTTTCGCAACTGCATTTTTTTTTGAACAGAATCCATTTTAGAAGCATTCCCCGTGTTCTCGCTGTTTCCCGTACGCGGAGTCCGCGTGGAGTGACTCCCTCTGTTCTCGCCGTTCCCTTCGACTCCCAAAGAAGTCCTCGGGGAACGGCGAGTATAGCCTGTAGTTAGCGTGGAAACTACCATCTCTGTGACGAATTAGTCCGATCAGCCCGCGGTCCGTCCGTGGCCGAATGGTTAGCGCGCCGAACTTGCAAGGGAAGGGTCCCTTGTTCGAATCTCGGTTGTGCCTGCTGTTTGGTTTCGAGCGGGGGTTAGTGGCGTAACCCTGTAAGACAAGCCAAAGTCCACCCAGCTTCAAATGGGTACCTGGAGAAATCCGGGGAAGGTGACAGGAAGGGTGTGCGAAAGCATGGGATGGCTGGCCCCCAACCCCCCATTGCACTTCCTGCTGAGGGCCGAGAATCGGAGATCAGCACAGCCAGCTTGACATGTCAAGGCTAGTGCTGATACCTTTACCTTTACCAGCCCGCGGCACGATTTTTTCCCCAAAATAGGAAAGTTCGTTCCAGCCTTGGCGCCAAGAAGCCAGAATCCATGACGTCATACGTAGTACAATAACTACGGTAAGTAGGGTGGAACACATTCACAGTCAGAGAAGATTTCACATGCGAAATTCACGCCACTATACGTCCCTCATAAAAATCCAATTACGAATTGACGCCAGATGCGCTAGAGAAACAATAACAATCACAGGTGAGATCCAGGGATAAGTTATCTGAAGGGTTAATAAGCGATTAGGCTTTCGCTTCATACCGAGTCATGCGTTAGCCCCGTTGAAAAGTGAACTAGCGCTCAGCACTGAAGTCGGAAGCCAGAATTGACAACTTGATGAAGTTTGACGGAACAGAGTTGGGTAGAGCATAAATAGAGGCAGAAGCATTTTAAACAGTTTCAAACATGGTTGGGCCTAAGAGGAATTGAAAATAGCTAAACAAATCTGGATAAACGTATACCCGGAAGTAACGTGTCATTGTTTATTTTATGCTAGCGCATCTAGCGGCCAAAAATGAACTAATCTGGAAGGAATTTTATGAAGAGCGTATTGTGAAACCTGCATGAAGTTTCGGAGCGTATGAGTTTATTCGCATCCGACTGCTATAGTCGAACCGTATCTGCACGTCGGCTACATGACGGAAGCGTGTTCCACCCTACTTACAGCAGTTACTACGCCATGACGTCACGGCTCCTTGGCGTCAAGGCTGGAACACAATTTTGTATTTTCGGCAAAATACCGTGGCTGATCAGGCCAATGAAACTTGTCTTTAAAGGACCCCTCCTGCTTATTCTGCTTTTTATACTATACCTAGCTCCCTTGTGGAATTATTAGCTTCTAAAATCCCGACCTTCCTCCATTCTTTCGTTTTGTGCCTACGAATTCTTAGCGCTTTTTTGGCTGTGCCGAGTTTTGCCCGTCACACAACGCAAAGTTTGCCGGAATCTTCAATGTCCGCTTACAGCTCTTTCACATATAAGGACATGATTTTTACTTATTTTATTTGCTTGGTTGTCCAACTTTTTAACCACGGCACGTTCACTTTTCCAACGTTTTGCGCCCAGCCGCCGCGTCGGAGAGCAGGAAGGCTGGATAGAGTCGACAAGCGCCAACAGGATAATCGCTAATCTCAGGTGGAAAGCAATGGTATTTTCGAAAAACGTTTTTTCTGACCCTTTTCATAGGGAAAAGATCATTTTTAGTAAGGGTTTTGCTTTAAGGTCAAAGCATGAGTGCTCGAAAGTCAACGAGGCCCCGAAATACGGGCTTTAGATGTCTTTTCCGGAATCCAGGTGTCCTGGTCCCAAGGATGGGATCCGTTTTTCTGGCGTTGCAAATGGATGAATAGGCTTTATCATTCTTTATTTATCAAAATCCGACGTTTGGAAATTGAATTCTTACTCTGCCAGCGCGAAGAATCAGGCCAATCATGTCACAGAGATCGTAGCTACCACCAGCGTGGTAAAGTAACTATTAGTTACCAGTTCGAAAAGGTTGGAACAACTTTTTACGAGGCTGGAACGGAAGTAGTAACTACTAGTTAATATTGTTCGAAGGGTAAAACACGCTCTGGGTAGCATTTTCCGTTTGTCCGGGTATGCAGGTCTCCTTTTCAACACGAGTTTGTTTATTTTTCATGACTTTCAAACTATACAAAACCAAAAATAGTACACAGTGTGGATAATAGAAAAAAGTCGATTTTTTCTACAAAAAATCAAACGTCTCGAATCCACGCAAATAAACCGGACCAGAAGAAAACGGTGGGCAACATGCCAACCAAAAACATCAAAACCCGGTGTTAAGACATCCCTACATTTAATACGAGTTACCCCCCCCCCCCTGCAGACGCTAGAGGGAATTACTAAACTCGACGTAACTGAAGAATCGTTCCTTCTTGATTTGCAGGCATGCTATTGGGACTGAAATATAGTCGGTGCGTTTCTAGATACTAGGAAACATTATCCGACTGGGACATTAAATTCGCGCATTGCTTACAGGAACCTGGTTGGTAATAAATCGTGTAGTATCTGGCTTGAGGCGTTTTTCGGCGGCACACTTATGTGCCACACATGAGTGTTTGCCGCGGGAACAGGATTGTGTGCCACACACTAGTTGAACCTCGCAGAACACCTTTTTGTCTGCTTTTTGCGGTAATTTCAAATGTAGGAAAACCAAAATAAATCCACAAAAATCTCTCTATTTTTTCGTCAACTATGAAAAAATAAGTTGCATAACAAGTTGCAAGTTTCATAGTTGACAAAATCAAGATTACACAAGGACGTTTTTAAGTGGAGTTTTGGTAACAGAATCGTTGATCCTTGGAACAGCCTTACCGAAGATGCGGTTAATGCTGAATCGATCAATAGTTTCAAGTGCATTGTTGATGGGATTTTCAACTCCGATCAGTTCGACTATTCAAAATTTCTTAGAGTTATTTAGAGGCGAAAGCCTTTTCTCTTGCTTTGTATTATTATTATTATTATAAGAGCGACAGACATGCCAGCGGCATGAAATAAATAAACAGACTTTCTGCAGGGTTTATTAAAATGATCCTCAGTTTTATCTACCTGATAAAGTAGCTAATTATATTATTTGGACACAAATTTTCGGCTAAGTTTGAATTTCCCGCCAAAATTGAGCCACAAACCGAAAATTTCCTCGACAGTTGTTTGTCAAATTCGAGCCATAAAGTGATGCAGGCAAACCTTGTTGTTGAGCTTTTTGAGCCACAAACGATTTGTGGTATGACGGTAAAAACGCCTTTACACTGTCAGATGATTCATAACAGATAACACAAGGATGCGCAGTTTCAACAGACAACACTTGGGATGGGATCCTACAATGAGGCTTTGGCTCAAAAAGAGTGTTTCCGCATTGCTTTATGTTCCACGCAAGTCTAGCACTGTTGCTCAAAGTCGACGAACCACTATCGAGGTGATTTTCGATTTTGTGGTTCGAACTTGACGGGAATTTCAAACTGAGTAGCAAATTTAAGTCCAAATAATAAAATTAGCTACTTTATTAACCAAATAGGCATACAAGAGAGGATCCTTCCAGCAGAGGCGTCACTAGCCAAAACGTTTGGTTCGGGGGGCAAGAAATTTACCGACTGGCTGGTAATTTTTATCGACTGTTTTTGCAGAAAAAACTACTGTTTTCAAGAAAAAACTTAAAAAAGCGGACTGATTTTCAAAAAACTGACTGTTTTGACAAAAAAAAATCGACTGATTTTCAGAAAAACCGACTGTTTTCATGAAGAAAATCAACTGTTTTGGCGAACATCGGTCATTTTTTATCGACTGGCCGACAACATTGGGAGGGGGCGTCCTCCCTCCCCTCCCCAGTCGTGACGCCCCTGCCTTTTAGTACTGAATGGTAAGGACGTTAGCACGATGTTCACTGAGATTTTATTTTCAGTTGAAATTATCGCATAAAAATAGACAAAACGGCGTTTTCGCGAGTTTCGACTTGTGGGTCTATCTGTATCTGTGACAAAACTAAAAAATGTATCACACACAGAAACGAGGGGAAAAACGCTTAGTCACAGGCGAAGTCGTGAATCAGGAACCGATAAATCAATAGGAGAACAAGACGCTTCCCTATTTTCACAGACCGGCGACTGTGGATTTGCAATGCACTTAAACAAATCTCAGTAAGGAAGGTCGAACTACTGACGTAAAAACCCTCCCAGACAGTAGGTGAACAAAAGACCTTACGATTCAGTGCTGCGATCAATCAACACTGATTCCCACTCTTTCTGCACACAGGTCTGCACTTGACGAGGTCTGTCGTGCACGAACCAACCCTGCACGCCTATGTTGGTGTGCGTGTGTATGGGGGCTATGCACTTAAGTCTTCCTTGGCACACCAACTCCCCAGTACTAGATGGGTCACTCTTAGTAGAACCTTTGTACTTTGGGACCAAGTCTGCACTAATGGGCACGTAAACCAAGACCATATCTCTGTTTTAGGGTTCCGGTCTTCTGGGTTTATCGACCCAACAAAGCTGCGGGTAGAAATTAATCGGCTCGAGCCGAGGGGGCTCCGTTTGCAACTAGGGGGTTCCAACAGCATCTTGAGCTTGAGGTTCTGTAAACCCCTGTCTGCACTGGAGGGGCCCATCGGCATACTGCACTCGGGGTCCTATCGACACCTCAGCTCTCTTTAGAATCACTAGGTGCACTTCCGATAACGGACAAACAGTCTTTCACAGTATGGTAGATAATGTTCTTAATTTGGAGTTTATCTTCGTGGTTTGTATGAGCGTCGGATAAATCCCGGAATTCTTGCGCTAGCTGATAGCAGCGGCTGATATTTTCCGGAGACACAAAATCTTCCGCCACTTTAATACAACTATGGAGATTTCGGACCTGGAAGGAAGAAAAGATGTAAATACCCGGAGGAAGGAGTACAGTATTGCCACTCTTCTTTGACGGAACGTGTGACATTAGGCCGCAAAAATCTGTGACATTCTGGCGCCTACAAAATTCGTTACTTTTTTTCGTTTTCAGTCAAAAGTTTTTGGATTTTGATGTTCCAATATATTCTTATAACAGGGGTTAATATTCGCAAAATAAAGTAGAACCCTTTTCCGCAAAAAAATTGCTTTGAACAAAATGCTTTGAAATCGCAGAGTTTACTACATTTTTCTGATACGTGCGGTTGTGTCGATACGTGTCGACTTCAAGATACCACCGAAGAGAACACCATCAACCATACCAACTAACCCAATGAAGGTCAACCCAATTTCAAGTCAGCTTGGACTGAAGTAATCGCTCCGAAGTGCGAATTAAGGTAAAAATGATTAAGGTAAAATAATTAAAGGTAATAAAGGTAAAAATGATTAAGGTGAAAATAATTAAAGGTAATTAGTTTGTGGATTTCCCAGAACTATACCTACTCGTGTTGCCAGTTTTTTCTTTCTTTCTTTTTCTTTCCCGAATCAGCGATTTTGACTGCAAAACCTTGTTAATTCTGATGCTTACGAGGCTCGGTCTTCTTTTACCAGTTACTGAGAACAATCTCACTATTTACTTAGATAATGATATGCTTTCGCTTTTTTATTGCATTATCGCTCCAGTTTTCGGTCTCGTTGTTCAAAAAGGCCAGGAACTTGCGATTGTTCTGCATAATCCGTGATTAAAAATAATTAAAGGTAATTGGTAAAAATAGTTACCTGGTGTGGGGCACCGGCCGGAATGAACACCGCTTCGCCCATACACTGAACGATTGTGTAGCCCCTTACGCCATACTCTCGGTACAACCGCTCCCTCAAAGGGGCGTCCAGGTACGTAGCTTGATCATGGATCGGGTCGCTTTTCGCTTGGAACTTCTGGTTCTTCTCGGTCGCTACCTGCAAAATAAAAAAGAAACTTAGTTTTTGGTTTAAAGGACCCGTCGTGTCTATAATGCCAGTGTAACCAGAGTGTAATCTACTTCGGTAATTGCATTCATTAATAAAATCCTTAAGCTTGGAGACCCAAAGTTGACACATATTCAAACAATGCATAAAACGGATATGTCAGCTACGATGCTTTGACAGGGATATTCCGGCCCTTCTTGGCAAGGATCCTCGTCAGGCTGTCAATGTTCAGGATCAACATATTTCCCTTTCAGCTCCCTTATGCCACGAACAAGACCCTCGTCTTTGCTATTTACGACTTCGATCGCTTCTCCAAACAGACCCGTTTGACCAAACGGGTCAAAGTCCCGCTCTGCATGACCCTGAAGATTGACAGCCTGACGAGGACCCTTCCCAAGAAGGTCCGAAATATCGCTGCCAAAGCATCGTAGCTGACGTATCGGTTTTATGAACTATTTGAATATATGTCTCAAAGTCTGCTTGGGCTCAAGGAATATTTGAAGTTGACCATCTAAGGCCGCTACCGATACCTCGCTAATCTTTACACTTACCACTATTCACAATTTTCCATGTGCATTATGCTACGTATCATTCTGTTGATGCGTAAAACCGGTTATCTGAATTTTGCCGAGTTTTTGTTAGAAGTCAATGGGCCTGGGAAACAGCTTCATCCAAAGTCGTGCATAAATTGTTAAAAGCAGAGACTAGTTTCACGGTATTCAAATAGTTTTGACTCTTGAAACATAAATAGTAAATAGTGCGAGGTGTCGGTAGTTTTCTCCATATCCGGCTAATTTCTCTCCCCGATTTTTTCAAAGTTTTATTCCATCATTTATTGCTGGTCAAATGATCTTGTAAGTGAAAATTTAAATTGTTCCGTTTCTGTGTATTTTGTGTATATTTACTTCTAGCTTTATTTGGAGCTATTTGGAAAACATAAATGTGATTGATTGATTGTAAGAATTATAGCTTAAGTCTTTCGCAACTACAAATTCCTGGTACAAAAATTACCTGCAAAAAAAAATGTTTAATGAAAATTTCCCACGATAGCAAAAGCTAAATAATAGGCAACAAAAAGAAAATAAATAAACACAGAGTAAGAGTAAGAGTACATATAAATAATTTGCCATCAACAACGATCACTTAATAACAAAATACAGAAATAAATCAAGGAACCGAACAGGCACAAATGAACTGAATAAACGGCAAACGTGAAATTTTATTGACTGTGAGGTAATTTGTAACAAGGGGTGAGAACGAGTGGAGCCAACGGGCGGTAGCCTACTTAATACTGGAAACGGCTTAAGTAAATTTGAATGCCTTGTTGAGTAAGTCGGTTCAGGAAGTTGTTCGGGAAGGAGGTGGCGGATTCTGACTGACTGGATAATTTCCAGTCACCAATCGTCATTTTAGCATAGTAACGCCTCTGCCGGTGGGTGGGGGTAAGGATAGGCGTAAAAATAGTCGATTTTTCATCAAAATAGTCTTTATTTTTCTTAAAAACAGTCGTTTTTTCTGCCAGTCGGTAAATACCTTGCCCCCCCCCCCTCCAAACATTTTAGCTAGTAACACCTCTGCCGGTGGGTAGGGGGTAAAGATAGGCTATCCTTACCTTTCTCAGAAGATCTCTAACTTTGTCGGCATCTTTAGCGTGGAAAATGTGCCATAGCGCGCCGGGCAGGTCGCGGTTTTTTCGAATCCGCATGATTGTCGCTGCATCAACGCCCTCGTCCGACATACAGCTGAAAGACTCTGGAAGAAAAGATGTCAACTAAGTATTTCGCCAGCCCAAGTTCTTATGTATCATGTTTGGTTATTACAAACGGTGGATGAATGAATTTAACGGACCCTCCAGGGGGGGGGGGGTGGCCAGGTTTTTTTTTTTTTTTTCGTCTAGAAACCCCAGAAATGCAAATGCTATTTTTAATAATAAGGGGGGTCGCCAGGTTTTTTTGTTTTTTTTTTGTCTAGAACCCCCAGAAATACTATTTAACTAATGATTTTTTTTTTCTTGTTCATTTTGTCTGTTACGTTTATGTTACGCTAGTTGGCCTTTAGGTAAAATAAATAACAGGCTAAATCTGCGATACAACAAATGTAGTTTGTAGCAATTTTAAAACTGTAATTTTAGGTACTTTATTTCGAAAGCTAGTGCTGCGGTTTCATTTTAAGCGCGGCTGCTGGGTTTGCTGCCCGACTGGGTCGTTGACACGAAAATTTTCGGCGATTCGTTGATACTTGTTTTGTTGTGAACGGATGCTTGATTTTGAGTCAACAAATAATAATAAAGGGCACTTGTAGTTTTTTATACCTATTTCATAAGACCATTAATGAAGTACGCGTGCGCAGTGTGGCATTTTGGTCTAACTGCAGACCAAAAATCACGTATTGAAAGAATTCAAAAAACGCGCTCTTATTCATAAAGGCCGTAAAGTACCCTACTCCCTTCTTCTAAGCACGTACAAAACTGACACGTTGGAGAAACGGAGACTGAACCTATGCCTCGAGATCTGTAAACAGCTTATTTCGCACCCTATCTACAATGAGTTTCTCCCTCCCCCATACAACAATGTAAGGGAAAGGCAAGAGCGAGCAGTTTCTACGGAGGTCCAAATATTCCAACCAGTAGCGGCCAAACGCAGCCGTTACCAAAATAGTTTTATACCAAACATTGTTAAAGTTTTAAATAGCCTTTGACCATTTGTACGTATTTTTAAAGGAACAGTAAACTTGACTACGCAACTTTCGGCCATCGAATCGCCCGGGGGGCTTAGATAACAGGGTCTTACTGGCGACAGGCCCCCGCTTCTTTGTTATCTCGAGCCATCTCGAACCCACTCCTTAATGTTCCCAAAGCTAGCTGGCAGGCCCTTGCCCCTTATGTACTGTAATTATGCACTTATGTACTGTAAAAGTTCGCCTTTTTACATGTAGACTACAGACAAATGACCTCCCCGACAAGACGGCCTGGGTTCGATTCCTAGTCGCGGCACACAAACCTTTTGCTTTTGTAAACCTTTTGCTCAAAAGTCGAATTCTCGGAAACTGCTCGGAAACTGCAATGGTCGTAACGAGAATTTTTCTTACTCTCAATATCGACTCAGGGTACATTCTTGATCTGTTAGCTAGCTCCCCGAGTCAAGTTTGAGTCAAGTTTTCTGTTCCTTTAAATGTATATGTGATCGCATGACAGTACTCACCAATTTTTGTTTTGTTACCGTGAAAGTGTGAGCGAATAAATTACTATTCTATTCTAGGCCGACTGCTACGGTGCCACCCAAATGCATGTTCTTCGATACTCCAGACTAAAACTGGTGCTTCCGACCTCGTCCGCACTACGGCCTCAACCGACTTTTTCACTGAGTGTTTTTCAGTTGTGGTTGGTTGTTTATTATTTTCTCTCATTACTGCATTCAACTTGTACAGTGGGTCATAAATAAATTCTTATTATTTGTAGTTTGAATTTGTTGGCGTCTGTATCTGACTTTCCCAAATACATTAACTGAAATTCATCACTCTTAACGTCACTGTATGCTAATTCATTCAACTGAATGGCTCAAAAAAGAAAAGGCGGCTACGATATTTTTTCCGTTTTGAGACACTGTTCAAAATAAGAAGCGACATTTTTCAAATTTTACAGGAACAGTGAAAAAAATTTCACGTTTAGGCCGTCGACTGTTTTTCAGTTGTGGCTGGTTATGTTTAGTATTTCTCTCATCACTCCACTATATTCAACTTGTACGGTGGGTCATAAGCAAACTGTTATTATTATTTGTAGTTTGAATTTTGTTGGCGTCTGTATCTGGCTTTTTCGAACACATTATTACTACTGCAACTGAAATTCATTCATTTAGTATACAATCTCTTAACGTTACTGTACGCTAACTAATTCAACTAAATGGCTCAAAACAGAAAAAGGCGGCTACGATGTTTTTTTTTTTTCGTTTTGGGACAAAGGGCCTAAAAAAGTCCCAGAACGAAAATTTGTAAACCGTTGCTACGATTTGGCTGAAATTTCTATCACTTCAAGTTATACCTACCGGCGGAAAGCCTGCGCATGTGGTTTCAGCTACGAGCGAACTGCCTGCCAGTACGTGGTCGGAGTAATTGGGATAATAAGATTCCAAATAGTAAGCGACCATGCCCCCTGTGCTTTACTACAGAGGAAGAGGGCCATTTTCTGGTAGAATGCGAGCAACTCTCAGACCCCAGGAGACATTTTCTTAATGGGTATAATATCATGTTCCCCGATGTTCTTGAAACAAAAAATCAAGCTAAGATACTTGAAATATGTCAATTTTTAAAGAGTGTATTAGTTAAATAAACATAAGTATTGAGTGATGTAAAGTGAATTGTTACCATTATGTATTTTGTACGGCCAATTGGCTATTAAATTATTCATTAATTCGTTCGTTCATTCATTCATGCCGGGTAGGACACTATTTAATAACTCAATTTCGAGAAAACTGTCGCCTACAACCCTTTGGAAAAACACCGTCGATATGTTTTCAAGTCAGCCTGGGCCGAAGGAGTGGTTATTATCAGGTCCGTGTACAGAAATTTATTTCGGGGGGGGGGGGGTGCCCGCCGGTCGGTCCAAAAAGTACAAAAATCAAATATTAGAGGTTAAAGCCTATAAAAAACGAATATTTGTGTAGGTTTTGGGGGGGTTGAACCCCCTAACCCCCTCCCCTGGATACAAGGCCCTTGTTATTATATGCTATTTCCGGTAAATTGTAGTTATTCGGGGACAGTCTAGTAAACTAGACGAAGTTTCATAACAGGTAAGACAAGGATGCGCAGTTTCAACAGGCAACACTTGGGATGTAATCTGTTGTTATTTTGAAAACGTTATGCAATAAACGTCATGCATACCAAGCATTGCCAGGAAGAGCCGAAAAAACGTCTCTGACTTTTTCGTTTGTCGTCATGGTATCGGAAAAGTTAGCAGATACTTCTTCGGCTCTTCCTGGCAATACTTCTTATGCAGAACATTTATTGCATAACGTTTTCAAAATAACAACACATTACATCCCAAGTGTTGCCTGTTCAAACTGCGCATCCTTGTGTTACCTGTTATGAAACTTCTGACAGTGTATTGGTCATTTTTAAGCCTCAGACTAGAAGAAGAAGAAGATATAACAGCCTACCTTGTAGCAGATCCTCTCCGTTCGGGGTATCCTTGGCTATCCCGACGAAAACCATCACATTCACAGCATCAGAGACATCTAGGTGGAGATTTGTAGTTCCCTTTGAAAAATGTAGAGGGCTGCCATAGGCGTTGTACATTTTCGGTCCCAAATCCGGCCGTACAAAGCAATCCGGTAGTCTTCCTGCTAGATTGCACCGACCGGCTCGAAGGGTATATTCACCTATAAATAAACAGAAGCATTAAGTTTCACAACGCGTAGCTTAAACTTCGATAGTTCCTTCGGGCATGCCGTACTATACAATAGTTGCGTTTTTGCAGATACCATGGTATCTGACACCGCGGTCTAAAGGCGTTTTTGCAGTTATCGTGGTATATGATACCACGGTCAAAAGGCGTTTTTGCAGTTCTCGTGGTATCTGATATTCAGATACCACGGTCCGGGGACCGTGGTAACTAATCATGGTATCTGAAAAAGCCATCTCGCTTTCATAAATTTTTGTCAAACTGGTGGGAAAGAAGTTGGGAATAGACCGATGTGACTGAATATCAGTTTTTCTTTTGGGATGACTTCGAAAAGCGCATTTTTGGAAATTTTCTTCGTATTTGACATACCACGGTAACTGCAAAAACGACTAACTGCAGATTCAGTTGCCGTGGTAACAGATACCACACTGTCAGAAGTTTCATAACAGATTGCGCATAACACTTTCAAGAATAACACCTTTTCACTTAGAAATAAAGTGTTATGACCAGTTAAGTTTACACTATTTCGTACCTAGATCTCCAACAACACCTTCAATCGGTAAAAATACTACACTGTCAGAAGTTACATAACGACAACAGAAGGATGCCCGGTTTCAACAGATAACACTTTGGGATGCCCGGTTTCAACAGATAACACTTTGGGACGTTATCTGTTTATGTTTATTTCGTTCCCGTTAGTATTTTTACCAATTGAAGGTGTTGTTGGAGACCTAGGCACGAACGAAAAAGCACGAAAAAGTGTAAACTTATTTGGTCATACACTTTATTTCTAATTGAAAATGTGTTATTCTTGAAAGTGTTATGCGCTATCTGTTATGAAACTTCTGACAGTGCAAGGAATCTGCAAAAACGCAACTTATAGCAAGCAATTTTCTTCAGTTGCTGGGGATAACAAAATACAGAAGTTTAACCTTCAGTTCCACTTTAAAGGACTTTGCCAGATTTCTAAGTCGTTTATCACCAAATTACTCCAATTATTTCTACTTCATAAGGAAATGGTTCACTTGTCGGAAGAACATTTAGAATTTGATTTCAGCACTGGATCAGCAAATAATAATACATATGCATGCCAAGTACGTTTGGACTTTCGCAGTGTTCTTGAGGGGTCACTAGCTCTTCGATTATTTTTTTAACCGCCACTCACAGGGGCAAGACAGCCTACGATGAGATCAGACTGCTTCAAGCACGTATCGGCACCTCACAGGTCGCGTATATAATCAAGAAAATTATTGTGCGCAAATTGTTTACGACCGTTAGGATAAACCGAATCCAAATACGAAATAGTGTTTCTAAGCTATATTTTTGCACCATTTTGCATCTGTCCTTATTTTAGTACCGAACAATTTCAGAAACGAACAAATGTCTCCAATCAACCCTTCTTCTGGAATATTTTGTTACCACTTAAGCCCGAACGTATAGATAGATAGATAGTTTATTGCTATAAGCAGCCCGAGGGCCATGGCAAAAATTTAACATACAAATTCCAATACGATCCGGCCAGCGCTGTACAAGAATTGAATGAATTGCACTTTTTGTCTTGGAGTCTGCATGTGCAAACCTCCAGAAAGTAACATCCCTATTTTGAAAACGTCACGCTCAGGAGAATAATGCTCTCCGTGGGCCATGTCTGTAAATACATTCTCCATGGTGTGTTCCAAGTATGGTTTTATTGTTCAGGTGTCCTTTAAACTATGATTGGAAAAACATGTTTTAAATTCATTCTTTTTTTCTGTAATGACGAATCGGCAGCGTGCTACTCCGGTTTTTCGAATAAACATTGAACACTAGAAGTCCTTCTGGAAATTCGGGGTTGAAACCTACAAAAGGCCACGGACTTCAAATTTTCTACATTTGAAATGCGTATTGCATTTCATTTTCGTATTTTAATGGATGTTACGGGTGGGGGGGATGCGTATTGCATTTCATTTTCGTATCTTAATGGGGGGGAGCTATGTTGGGTTATGAAAGAAGGGCTTACCCATGGGTAGGGCTTTCATCAGATCCTCAAATCGAGTGGGTAGCATTTCCGCGAAATCGTCGCCAGGTGGCCAATCTTTCAATTTGAGCAGCATCTGTTGACCCTTCTCGTCCTGCAATCGATACACATTATTAGAAGAAGAAGCAGAAGTGGACCAACGTGCCGGCAGTATTTGTGTGGATTATCCCGATGAAAAATTATCTCAAAATAGTAGTATGAAGTTGTACGAAAAAGTAGCACAGTACCAACTGATGTACAATACAAATATTCAATAAAGTCAATCAAATAAAAACAAACAAAAGTTAAAACAAAGTGTTATGGGTGATTCAGAGGAATTTCTGAGATGAATATTAGGTTTAGCTGTGGAATACGACAGATTTAGAGGAAATAGTTCGATTTTACTCATTTGCTGATTTATAATCACCTAAAGTGGCAAGTCCAGGGTATGTCATTAAGACTTCACCAGAAGGGCCGAAATATCGCTGACCTATTCCGTTTAGCGTCACCTTTATATACAACTGAAGACCCTGCTAATGTAACAAAGGGGAGAGGAATGCAACAACCTTTTAATCTTTCAAAAGATAAAAGAGATATTTTCAAGTTAAAGTCTTTCAGAGTAGATATCTGTGATATAGGCTGCTTCTTTTGGTTGTTTCTTTGACTTCAGCTACCAGACGACTATATTTTTAAATACAAAGACACATATAGTACACACATATATATGATTGATTAGCGAGCTCTTGTCGCCCGGATCTTGTGTTCGGAGAACCCAAGCTCGTATCCGGGTGAAGGGGTCCGCACTCGCAATTCATAAATGTACACCCCATCACAATGTTCGCCCCCATCAGCCGTATGGATTTGTCACGCGGATATGCAATTTGTTGCCGGACGTTTCTTATTTTTGTCTGTAAATAAACAAATCTGAAAAAAAATTAAAAATCTGAGAGATCTTTGAGAGCTGGGGTCTAGCCGACAGTCCCAAGCATAGGCTCATTGCCAATAAGCAAGTTTTGCCGAATGATACAAAACCTGCCATACTCATCACATCCATATTGCACAGAAAAAAAAAAAAATCAGATATATTCTGTAGCCTAGCGACAATGTGTGACGGTCAGGTTTTCCCAGCTGAATTTTCTCTACTTAATCAGAAAACGGAAAAAAAGCCAACTTTTTGTACAGAAACCACTTGGAAGCTGGAGCCCCGAATTTCCCGAATATTTCGCTACTAAAACCTGCCATACTCATCACACCCGCATTATCCGCGAACAAAACTTATCAGATGAACTCCGTGACACCATGACGACTGGGATGACAGAAGCAAAACGCCCAAATCTGCAAAGTCGGAGCCAAAAAAAAAACACTGTTTGTTTTGGCTGGAAGCCAAAACGTGCGGCTCTTCGAAGCCAATTTCCCATTACTCACGTCCGTGGCAAGTTTTATCTCAACGACTTTGCATGGGAATATGCATTCAAACCGGTTAAATCGTACGTGGGTGGTGATGATGACCGTGGAATGATAACAAGGAGCATGAAGAAAGCTTATGTCTCAAGCCAAACACTTTTTAGCGCTGCCAAAGCTGGAAAAGCCAAAGCTTTTTGATGGGTTTCTTAAAGGCACAGAAAACTTGACTACGCAACTTTCGGCCATCAAACCGACCTGGGGGGCTTAGATAAATATACAGGGACTTATTTGTCAACAGGACTCCCCTTCTTTGTTATCTCGAACCCCCCTCCTTAGTGTTCCCAAAGCTGGCTGGCAGGCCCTTTCCCCTTATGCACTGTAAAAGTTCGCCTTTGGCCGTGTTGACTAACACACCGGGATAGTAGTCAAGAGGTCGTGCGTTCGATTCCTACTCCCGGCACACAAACCTTTTGCTTTTTTTTCTACTAACTCAAAAGTCGAATTCTCGGAAACTGCAATGGTCGTAACGAGAATTTTTCTTACTCTCAATATCGACTCAGGGTACATTCTTTATAAGTCAGCTAGCTCCCGGAGTCGAGTTTGAGTCAAGTTTTCTGTTCCTTTAAAGGACGATAATAATCCCTTCTACTTCACTAGTATTTCTATCCATACTCGTTCCCGATATTCTACACTTCATAAGTGCATCCTTTCTCCTCTATTGGCATTACACTGATTATCGCGCTTGCCAAGTTTGTTCCCTTTACGTAAAGTACCAGGCTCCCGATCATAAGGAGAAGCTGACTCGTCTTCATAATCGGTCTTCGGACCGGACCAAATTTTGCCAAGCTCATCATCCAATACAAGGGACATGGAAAAGGCTAAAACAGCCCAAGCCTTGTGTGTAATTTCTGTAGACATATATAAGTTCTGAAGTAGTCAACGATCTCGGAACGTCTCAGCAGAAATACTACATAGCACAAAGTTCCTTCAACCGACACCCCCATTCCTCATACAACCCTGTCTGCTAATGTTCATCCACCACAAATCCTCAACTTCAGAACAAACACACTAAGCTACCCCATAAAAGTCATGTTGGATTGAAAATCTGAAATGAAAATTTAATTTTCAAAATGATTTTTAGGGGGTTGGCTTTTTTTCAAAATTTCAGCGCTCCCAGAACTGAGTTTATAATTATAAAGGACCGAGATTATAACAGTTACTCCTGACAGATTTCTTATCCGTCACCCCACCCCCATATCCCCATGTCTTACTTCAGTCCAAAGCAAACCCTTAGGGCACATTACCCACACAAAAATCCTGCTGAACTGAAAATCTGAAATGAAAATTTGCTTCCAAACAGATATTTGTGGGGGGTACTGTTCCTGGCACGGTGCCCGACCGAACGAACACTGACGTTGGAACACTGTGCCCCAAAATTGAGGATTTGTGTATGACGAGGGGGTGCCAACTGCCGCACACACTGTGCACAGGGGAGTTGTGTACAGGCACATACTCTACCTCAATTTCTGGGAGTTGACACCCCTCTCGGTGTATGACTGGTCTGCTTCACTCCACTCCAGCCACGCCTACGGACTTCCGTTCCCTTACTCACCACCCCCTCACTGTGATTTCTACTGTACCAGGAAAACTTGGGTGAGCGACCGATTACCCCCCCCCCGTGTACATGCACCACGTTCATTGAGTTCCAACCGCACTTATCGCGTATGCAGCTGGCTAACATCGCTCCCGGCAAGCAGACTGGGTACACTTATACAAACTCGACGACTACCGCAAACGACTTTCCACCCCACCCCCTTCTCACTTCACCCCCGTGTAAGTGCATCACTTTTATTTGCTTCCAACTACACTTCGAAGTAACGCTTAAAGCCAGACTTCGGATTTCAAATTTTTCTTCCAAATTCCATGCATCCGTTTTCGTCTAAACGGTTTGGGATTTTTTTGTGAACAACCTTTTTTGAATAAATATATGTATACTAGGTCATCTAGGTCACTGGTTGATGGGATATACAATGACGTTTTCATTTCTAGTCTCTTACAAGACGAGAAAACTGTAGTGTCTAATTCGGGGATTCAGTTTAAAAAGTAAACAGCAATATTTAAATGGTGCACACTCATGGAAGAAGACAGATCACTCGTGCTATCTACGGCATCGAATCATAAGTCTGCTGACCCCTACTGCCCTTCCTCGGATCAATTAATCAAACGCCCAAATTTGGATCAGAGTCAAAAGAACTTGACATGCCAAGAGAACAAATTTGACCCAAACTTGGCGGCCTTTCAACCCACAAATACGCTGCTTGGCAAAACTGGTGGCTTAAGCTGCCAAGATATTTAGCTACTTAATTACAGCTGAATACCAAATTACGAACACCACTGTACATAAAGACTATTTATATTATCAAGTGAAAGTAACCTTAGGCTATATTATACTGCATCTTAAAGGACACCTCGTACTTCTTCTGCATTTTAGTTCAGCTCTGGAACCCCCTATAGAACTATAAGCTTCAGAAGTACCGTTCGTTTTACACTCGGCCGAGCCGAGTTTGCCATCCAAACAGCACAAACATTGCCGAAAGGTTCTGGGTCCACCGAAACTTTGTTTTTCGTTTTGAAGGACTTGGTACGTCAACAGGTCTACCTTGTTTCAGATCAGTGTTGCCACTGGTAACAGAATTCTGCGATTCGTCGCAAGTTTTCAACTTCTCCCCAGATCGAAAAAGCTGTGAAACATAAGTCACAGGAAATCGCACTTATGCAAAAAAAATGTCGCATATTTTGCGATTTCGAGGCATCTCTTTTCGGAAAAAAACCTTTTTTGTATTTTACGGTTATTAGCTCCTCTTACAAGAATCAAACCGGAACCTCAGAATCTAATAGTTTTTAGTTGAAACTGAAAAAAATACCGAATTTTGTGGGCGCCAGAATGTCACAGGTTCCGTCAGAAAAAAGTGGCAACACTGTTTCGGACTGCTATTCTTTTGCTCGGATTTTTAACCATGGCGCGCAGGGCTTTCAAATGTTTTGCGTCAGACCTCCACTTTTGAAAGTAGGAAGTCTCGAGAGATTCGACACGCGGCAACACGAAAATCGCTAATTTCACGGGGCAGATGCTGGTATTTTTGAACAACGAAGTTTATTAACCATTTATCATGAGAAGATCATTTTTAGTAAGGGTTGTCAAGATCAGAAAATAATCAGAAAAGAATAGGAAAAAAAAGAATAGGACTGTCCGCTAGGGTCAGTGAATACAGCAGACCTAATGGAGTTTTCTAGAGGGTTGAAACTGGCTTCTGACATGTATGAGCCATGTCGTCTGATGTTAGGATCATGAAGAAAGAAGTTACAGATATCAGAGGTGGTGGACTCGGACTCTGGACTCGGTCTCGAGACGTCTCGAGACACTTTTTTCTGGGACTCGGACTCGTCTCGGACTCGTCCTTTGTGGAAGAGGACTCGGACTCGTCTCGTCTCGAAATCCGGCCGAGTCACCCGAGTCCAAGAGACGTCTCGGACAAGCAAATTCATCCGTGACTGAAATCAAAGTCTAAGTTGGTAAAGAAGAGGATATTTAGGGCTAGATTTGTAATTTGATGGACAGGTCGATCTCTACCTGCAGCTGGCAAGTGAACATTCAGCTGAAGACGGCGATGCCCTGTCTTTCTGGCATCAACACAAGGAAAAGCTAAACATATTGTATCCTTTGGCAAAGCGGATTCTTGCGATTCCTGCCTCAAGTGCCCCTATAAAGCGCATCTTCAGTTCTGGAGGAATTTACATGCGACCACACAGAGCTAAGATGAGGCACGACCACCTTGGTGCGCTTGTTTTTTTTAAGTGTAACACTGATTGACGATTTTTTTATAATTACTCTGTATTTGAAGATTATAGTTTATAGTTTGGCAAAAACAAATTGTTAGGACTCGGGGCGTGACTCGGTCTCGAGACGTCTCGAGACACCTTTTTCGCGGACTCGGTCTCGTCTCGTCTCGAACGATTTTGTTCGCGGACTCGGACTCGTCTTGACTCGTGAGCGTCACTTCCGTCTCGGTATCGTCTCGGACTCGATCACAGCGGACTCGCAACACCTCTGACAGATATGTTCACAATCGTCATTACTGTCATCTCTGGGCCGCACATGCGGCTATCTCTTCCCATTTGGCTGAAATGGGGGGAGTTGGTGTATTGTGGTTTGACCCAACAAAGTGTTCCAAGTGTAATTTTGTAAAGTGTTTATTTTGTCATTAATGGCCCTAGTTGGCCGGTATTTGATTCAAATAAATAAATAAATAAATTAATACCGGGCAAGAAGATGGGGGTTTACAAAAATCAAATAGAGGCGGGCTAAGACCCAGCGGTTATAGACACATGGGGTGAATGTGTTTATTTTACAGCGGGTTTAGATAGAGAGGAACTGAAATTAATAATTAGTATGCGTGCTGATATTTTACCTCTAGGGGACAGCACTATCCCGCTTCATAACAGATAACACGAGGATGCGCGGTTTCAACAGATAGTGCGTAACAGACAACACTTCAGATGTTATCTGTTGTGTTTAAAAACGTTATTCATGAAATGTTATGCATAAGAAGCTTTGTCAGGAAGAGCCAAAAGACAGCCAAAAAAGCATCTACTGACTTTTTTGTTTGTCACCATGATGTCGTAAAAATTCAGCAAATGCTTTTTTGCGGTTTTTCGACTCTTTCTGATGGCAACGCTTATTATGCATAACATTTTGAAACACAACAGAAAACATCCGAAGTGTTATCTGTTATGCATTATATGTTGAAACCGCGCATATTCGTGTTATCTGTTATGAAACTTCTGACAGTGATTGAGGATGTACAAATTGGTCCTTACTTCTGCCCGATGTGTGGAGATATGAATGAGTGTGTGCGACATATTATGTGTGAATGTAGGGAACTGAACGATTTAAGAAGAGAAATGTCTGGCGTAAGAGTGTGATGAGGAATGGATGGAGCAGATGATGAAGAGTGAATGTTTTGTCATTATAAGGAAAGTGGGTAGATTCCTCTAGTTGTCTATGACTCACAGAGAAAATTTGTGTAGTGTTAAGTGATTGTTCTTATTATTGTGTATGTTTTTCTCTGTACTGCCATGGCCCTTGGGCGTTTAGAGTAATAAATATCATCATATGATACCATATACTTCGATTTCCATGGTACACGTAATCGTTGGCGGTATAATATACGAGCTCTTGGTCGGCTGTATTCAACTTTTTGCGACCATTCTATCTTTTATGTTTCTGGACTATATCCTCTTCTTAAAAAGAAAGACCTTCTTTCTCTCCGAAAAAGTTATTTTCGTTACTGTAAGTTCCTTCTTTACCTCCCCCCTTGGCATCGAAATAGAGTAATTATTCGTAAGTTCGGTGTTCCATATATTTCGGAGAAATTACTAATATTACACAGGAAGCTGTCGGACTCGGCCTACTCTCGTTTTTCACCACACCACCCCCTTACCCCCCTGTTTATGTGCTAGTGTTTTTTGTACGTATAGTTATTTTAGTATTTTCTTCCTTTCTTTTTCTTTATTGTACTCCACTTGTCTTTCCTCTGGAATTTTTGGGTAACAAATAAATTATCATTATTATTATTATATGCTTTACATGTTCTGAGTGAAAAGTGGCAAACACGTCCATCTCGGGTGGACTTCATATCTCTACCAATAGGAAGTCTAGGTTATGTGAGAGACACCGAAGAATCCACCTCATGACCGCAAAGCTTAAATATATATCTACGCAATGAGATCTATGTGCGCCACGGAATGAGCAATGAAAGACAGCCCTGTAGTTGCGTATTCATCACTATCCAAAAATTTTGTTCAATCATAGAAGCTGTTCTAGTCAGATTTAGAACGTATTTATTATCTTCATTTATCATCAAATTTAAACACTGAACGTCTACACCTCAGCGCAGTATAAGGTAAACTGGTATGATTTTCCCACCGCTACCCTCACATAGTATCGGGTCTATCTCAAATGAACCGGAGGTGGAGCCAGTGCTCAGGGAGGTATAATTACATTTTTATACTGAGATTCAGTTATTTGAACTTGTTGACTGACTAACTCCCAGATTTAAGGCACAAAAAATTGACGTTGTCCTTCGCATATTTTTTGGAAGCTGAAAAAAAAGGAAATTAACTCCTTTAATACTCCGGATGTTTTTCCGGTCAGACAACAAGAACTGTCAGCCCACGCTTCAGTCCATTTCACAAATGACTTGGCCAACTTTCCGCCATTTTCGGGCTCTATCGCACGATATAAGATTGCGTGCTTGGCTAGGTTCCCAAACCGTGTAAAAAAGAAAAAAAACGCAACTTGATCACGATTCTTGAAAACACTTTGGAAGCTGGCCAGCCAAGTCGAACAAGCAATGAAAGGGCATGGTCACTCCCAAATCGAGTACACTTGGCTCGCTCTGTAGCAGGCTTCCGAGGTGTGCCAACACCCCAACTTGGGTACAGTGTGCCCGACAAAGGAGTGCGCCCAAATGTGCCCTTCAGAGATGGGCGAATCCGGATTCGACTCCAGGATTCGTCTTATTGGTCGGATTCGAATCTTCTGTTTGTCAGTCGGGATTCGGACTCGGATTCCAAAACTTGAATCCGCTCCAATAACCGATCTTTTCCCAATTTTTAAGCATGTTTTTAATTTTTTCAATTTTTAGTATGCTAAAGGCATACTAGAACAGGCACACATTAAGATCTAGACATTTGGTTTGCATACCGTCTCTTTTTACGAATCCTCAGATTGAAATGGTGTATATACCTTTTGTTACCCCGGTATTTTTTTATTCCGGATTCGAATTCTCATATTGAAATGGTGTATTCGGATTTGGAATCGGATTTGTACCTAGCCCTGGATTCGGATTCGAATCCTTTCAAGATCGGATTCGCCCATCTCTGGTGCCCGGCAGTTGGCACCCACTCGCAGGCTTGTGCAAATTTTGGGGCATTTTACGACCTTCTTATCTATCGCCAGGTCTTTAATTTTATCAGCAGTCCAGGCACTGATGACTTTACCCTCATTATTGTCGAAAACAAATCTTACCTTTAATCTTTTGGCGAACTTTTCAAATCCTTCCCAGAACTTGCTCATGTGCATATTGGGAACGATATTGCCTGTGGAGCAATTCACCAGGTCATTTTTAATATGTCCAAAATCCTTTGCGAAACTTTCCGGTGTCCACAAATTCATATCCAACCGTCCTCCGACCCTAGCAACCACAACCGGCTGTCCCCTGAGCCACTGGTCCTGAAACAGTTCAGAAGATCCGGCGGCGTCGGATTCCAGAATCCGACAAAGGCGGCCCTCACACTCCCACTCATGGGGGGCATTGGGGTAGAGAATATCCGAATACTCGTTCGTCATAATCCGAGCGCTGCGGTCTTTCCGGAGAAGGGAGGAAACCACTCCACCGTGGGAGCCGCCGGAAACTACGCCATTTTCCGGTTCAAATTTTGCACGTTTTGCCGGCGGCGCGGCGGCGTCGGTGCCGTTTTGCGGTGGTGCCGAGTCGGCGAGAAGGACTTCGTGAATATACTGGGATATATGGACGGTGGACTCCTCGTGGTCCTCAATTTTATTTGGAGCGACCTGAAATAAGAAGAAAATAAAATAAAATCTTATCTCCGGTTTATTTGTTCATTATTTCTTTTTAATTAGTTGACTGGCCTGTAGCGCGTGTTCCGTGTTTCCCTGCATCCCGTTTTTCTTTTTTTCATTATTTTACAGGTCGGATTTTTTAGGGTTGGTGGGTATGGCGGAGTTCATACTCTGTATCGTCATTATGTCATCATTTAGCCCAAATTTCTTATGGCACTACAAAATGCGTAAAAACCATTTAATGCGCAAACCTAAAGGATTCTCGTTCCCGAAATCTCCTCTAATAGCACTACAATGATTATCACGCATGCCACGTATCAGGCTCCCGGTCATTGTTTCTGAGAAGCAATGGTCCGAAGATCAGTTATAAAAAATTTCAATGAGCTAAAAGTCAGTTTTAAGAATGCGGTCCGACAATTGTTTTCCTATTATAGTTGACGTTACTCTGAGAATCAGATGTTTCCAGATAATGAGATTGAGTCGTCCGATATTATGAGGCGGAAAGTGATGATTAATTCTGTAACGCGCCTTGACCGGATGCAAAATGACTCCTGCAGAATATATACCAGAACGAGGAACGAGTCAGTTATATCGTCTGTACCGTAGACAGTGCTATACTGTCCTGAACTACCGAATAGGGAAAGTGTAATATAGTATAATTATAATCTGTACTATAACTGGAAGACAGTTTCGCTAATCACTTGTCGACAAGAATGTAGTATTGTGGTCTGTCCGGATGTTTGTGCACAGGGTTGCCAAGAGCTCGACTCATGAAAGTGTCAAAATTCGTGACAAATGGCATATCTTGACATTTTTTACGAAATGCGAATAATTTTTTGACAATGCAAAACGGAATAATTGCTAATTACTCTGGGTTTCCAAGCATATTTTTCAAAACATTTCTTAATTGTTAGATTTGGTTTTGTAACAAGGTTTAACAGAAAATGAGTTTTATAAGGCTTCAGACTAGTTTTCTGTACCAAATCAAAGTCAAGGATATGTTTTTTGGGCGGTAATCTGTAACTTTAGTAAAGTAACTGAAAAGGTGCTTTTTCTGACCTAAAAAGTGTCATTTGCATGAATAGGTGTCATCTTCAGAGAAAAAGTGTCATTGGTAGCGTTCCAGCGTCTTACTATTAGTTACGATCGTTACTATTCTTTTTATTATATCCAGAACCCGTCGTAATAAGTAATCGGCTCATTCCTCTTACTGTTTTCGTTCCACGACTGTTACGATCGTTACAATTTACTTATGAAGCATCATAATCGATAATTACTATCGGTTCTGCAGGAACTCCCGTAAGAATGAGACGTATGTCCGCGTTGTTATTATTTTCGTTCCAGAGAGCGTAATAACTACCAAAATACAGCGCTCGCCCCTCCTCTTATCGTCGTAACTTGTAATAACTTCACTGGAACGCTACCATTGTGTCATCCAGAGGCCAAAAGTGTCAAAAAGCACCAAGTGTCACAATTGGTAACCCTGTCTGTGCCCCACTGCAGTAAACTGCCTAATCCCACTAGTCACCCGATTTTTTCATCTCATTCCAGTTCAAGGACAAAAATGGAAACTCAGTTCGACCTAGGGGCACCGGCAAGGCACCGGGTCTGCACATGAAAATAAAGCAGCCCCTCACGACAAGATTCCGTCAGCTTACTTAATCTGACCCATTCCCCCTGTGTTTCCACTCCACAGATAATTACCTGTTGTATAACATTTCCCCAACGTTCCCCGAGAGCCTTTCCTCCAATCAGCCCGCCGTAGCAACCTCAAGGACCAATCACAAAGCAGGACAATGGCACGGGACGAGATCGCTCTGTTTTCGAAGAGCTTAGCCGAAATTAAATGAAAATCCTTCTAGAACCAATTTCGTCTTCGCTTACGGTTGCTACGAAAACAGCATTACTGTGGAGATCGTATTAAGAGCACTAATAAGGGTAAGAGGAAGATATCGGTCTTTCTCCGCAGTCTCAGGTACGCCCTTTAAAGCACAACTGAAACCTGATATAATCATATTATTATGTGAACACTGTGTGCGTTTCCTTTCTCTGTACAGTGGTTCAGAATAATTCTATTTGTTTCAGCTTGCCTGACCCCCTCGATGCTGCGGAGAAGCTTTTTTGTAAAATGTCAGAAAATCCTTCGAACCACGCTTGGAAGGGTTTTCTGTTTTAGTTTGGTTTTGTTGTTTTTTTCTTTTCTTTTTATTGTTATATTTGTTGGTTCATTATTAGGTTAACTGGTCAGAAGTTAGTCTTTGTTTCATATATGTTGGTCTGTCTTTCCGTATGTTATTTTTTTTTTGTATTTATACTCCGTCTTTCTCTTTTTGAGTGTATGATGGGTTACAAATAAATTATTATTATTATTATTATTATTAAATTTGGCGTTAAAATTTTGGCTTGCGCCAATGTGTAAAGTAGTAGCTGTGAAAGGAAATCTTTTTCATTTTGCAAAAATTGTGTATTTTACTATTTAAAATCTCTAAAGGGTTCTTCACTATGTAATTATAGGTTAGAAGAGAGTTACTATTTTACTATATTATTTTCTTTCTCAATAACACGAGCCATTACCAGTCCGCCTATTTTCGAGTTGTGTTCGTGCTTTTGCTCTCTAAGCCGAATTCAATCTTCCCAAGCAGAGTCTTCACAGTTAAGCCCCACCTCTCGCGTCGTTTGTGATTGGTTCAGTCAGTCGGAACATCAAAATTCGTTACCTCTACAAACAGTTACATCGCAGTAAAGCCTGCCCCAGAGAAGAAATTTTCAAAGTAAAAGCGGATTGGTTGTCTATCATTGTGACGTCACATGTGACGCGCTGCAGAGCGGGTCAGCACGCCTCCTGCACTATTCCCTCTGATATGCGCAGCGGCGAAGAAGGAAGTAGACGGTCATCCACTCAAAGGTCAGCAAGTACCTATAGCCCAGCTCAGTTTTGTCGGGGTGTCAATAGTAGCTGCATGGGAGCAAAGACGGAGGTTATATTGGCTTATTTGTTCTTGGTAATAGGTAGTGCTAACGTCCAATAGCCTACTTACCAGATTCATGCGATCCTTGAATGAAGTTGGCCGCATATCCAAAACTGGTCCGTTGCTCCCTTTGTCTATGCTACCATTTTTGACGTTCTAAAGAAAGAGGCGTTTAGCTAATTTATCGTAGATTTTCTGCAACAGATACATCAATGCTGCATCTATAATAATAATAATCTATTTATAACCCACTGCACAAGAACAATGTCAAGATAGTGGAGTAAAAAAGAGAAAGAAACAAAATAAACAAAAAACAAACACCAGTACAACAAAATAGACAACAAAAATCAATAGAACACTTTTTGTTTCATGTCTTTTTCCGGGGTTTTTTTCAAGTTTCTACTCCACTATTTATCTTTTTTTGATGTAAGTGGGTAATTAACAAATATTATTACAATACAAACGGATGAGGGCGGGGGAGAGGGGTTGTTTTCTGTTCCATTTCTCCCCTTCACGATTCACGATTTACTCTGAGAGACTGGCGAGTCGAGCTCTCTATCTCGTATAGATTTTTTTTTAAAGGGGACTTGGGGACTTTAAGGGGATCTCATCAAATTCATCCTTAACCGTCATCATCGGAGACAGGCGTGTAAGGTGTAGGCTATTACGAAACATATAAATAGATAGGAGTATCCTTTTTTCTTAAATTTTTTTCTCCTTTCTCACTCTTGAGTTAGAAACACCGCTCAGTAAAAATCATAATGGCGGGCTCACCTGCTGCTTCGCCATAAATAAATAAGAAAAAAACCGCCCACTTCCTCAGATCTAGGTTCCTCTCTTGCGTGGCTTAGATGCTTAAAAAAGCCCTTTCACAATGTGTGACTGTTTTCTTTCGTTACCATCGCAACGTCTAGTTTCGAAATTCTAAGAAGTTTGGTGTTGACAGAAATAATAATGTTATTCCGAAGTTTCATTGGCGCTGGATGTTGTTTGATGTTGGACTTAAAATGTAACGAGAGGTTTTGTTCCTGTTTTACCTTAGCTATGCCTGTAAGTTAATTGCCTTCATAAAAAAATCGTCATCGAACATCGGAAATGGTGCTTAAACGTCATATTTGTTGTACCAGGGACCCATAAATTTCCTTTACAGGGGGCTTGTCAATAAGAGATTTCTGATGCTATGTTGACCGCACGGAAGATAGTTTGAGAAATACCCACGGTCCAATCACGTTCAAGACCAGATAGACAAAATTTGGGACTGGTTGCTGGCGCCTTGAGGGAGGAGTCTCTTTGGCGCGCACGTCCAATGAGGCAAACAAGAATGCAGATTCGACCCTAGTGGGATTTTTGGAAAGTAGGACTGGTTCGGTCAACATAGCAACATAGAAGCATAGGAAATGACAAGCCCCCTGTAAAGGAAATTTATGGGTCCCTGGTTGTACGTAAATCTCTCCAGACCAAGTTCGTCAAAGCGGTACAGGAAAGCGGAAAAGGGCATACGGAAGGTGGGAATAATACAGAAGGCAGAACATGTACGAGTAAGTCCGTCACGAGGGGTTACCCACTCCCTGGCACCTGCTGTACAACCTTTCCCGGCACCGGCCAAAACCAGCAGTGCTGGCATCGATTCCGGGCATAAATTAGGCGATTCATCTTTTCAAATATGCTGATTTTTATGTTGTAACACTTGGCACCGGTGCCGGCACCTACTGGGCACCATGCAACTGCTATACACTAAAATCGTATGTGGGCAACCCCTCGGTCCGTCATTACGGCAGAGCCAGGCGAAAAGTTCAAAATGGAGCTAGGTACCATGGGTCCTTTGACTTACCTCAGTCTCTGTGTGGTGCTTCTGCATGTCCGGGCAACCGCAATTCTGAGGCAGACCTAATTTTGCCCTCGTAGAATGCAAATTGTCCGAAATCCTCGTAAGCGCATCCCCGGCAATTATCTGCGTTGGCATCAAACTATCCAAGAAGTGTGCACTTCGGTTGGAACAGAGTAGCCACCCCCTCGAGTCATGACCATTGAGTTTAGAGCTGTCTTTTTCCTTGGTCCCATTTTCCTTGTTTTCATTTTCTGGCTCACCATCTTTTCCCGGGGCCGAAAAGCGAGATCTGAGGAAATGAATGATAATTTGATGAATTATTGAAGAGTTAATGATATGTTAATCTGTTTTTAACCAGTTCATATTTTACTGAGGGGACACTTTGAAGAGCATAACAGTGATTATTATCCACTAAAACAACCAAAGGAATAGTGCAGTAAGAAAAAAAGAAAAATACACTGAAAATTCGACGACATGGCGAAATGCGCAAGGTAGAAAAAAAGTTTTTTTTTAACCTGAGGTGCTTTGAGCCTGAAGAGGACCCTTGCCAAGAAGGGCCGAAATATAGCTCTAATAAATTTCAGCTGACATAGGCCTATCCGTTTTGCACTGTTAAATATGATTCGCGGTCAGCTTGGGCTGAAGGCATAATTATTTTTTTCTAACTGACTTGAGTGGTGGTTTGCGAACAATGTTCACAAGCCCTCGGTACCTCGATTGGTAGAGTGTCTGCCTTGTAAGCAAGAGGGTCCTGGGTTCAAATCCCGTCTAACGAGCATTTTTTTTTCTCTCAGATCGTAGCTAACTATCCCTTTTCAGTCATTGTATGAATATAAAATCACAGCACCAGATTTACCCCTTTGAATGTTGTTGAAACTGAGCGCGAATCAGTTTGACAATCTACAGCGTGATCTAGGAGTCAATGCGCCGGCAAAAAAGCAAACAAACGGTTCAGCAATTACGCATTTACAGACACGAGTCTGACAAATAAAAATCCACTTTTTGCCAAATTCTGCTCACGTCAGAATTCCTGGCAATTCGCCGCGTTGGGACAAGAAAACATTCTGGACAAGACTACTTTTTTAAAGAAAGAAAAAGGAGGCGACGTTTTTTTGGCAGAAAACTAAGCCAAAACTGACACTGGTTGTTAGATTAACACGTCTCTAGACGTGCAAAAAAGCAGAACAAAATGTTGTATGCTAGGAAAGAAAATATTTCTGGCAAAAAACAGAAAAGAGGTCAAATTTCTTGCAGGGATGAAATTTAATGTCTATTTCACCATTCGCTGTTATGGGCAGTCTACGGTAAATTTACAAATAATTAATCAACGACTGGTTATCTTCCAGGGATCAACAATTTATGTCTTGTAGGTGTTTACCGAGGGGTTGCTCACTCCCAAAATGGCTGTGCCCACAATCTCAGAAGTTTCATAAAAATGATACAAGGACGTGCGGTTTCAACAGAAAACACTTGGAATGTTGGCTATAATCTGTTGTAATTTTGGAAACGTTATGCATTAAATGTTATCCGTAACAAGCATAACATTTCGTATTGTCAGAAGTTTCATAACAGATAACACAAGGATGCGCAGTTTCAACAGACAACACTTGGGATATAATCTGTTGTGTTTTGAGAACATTATGCATTAAGTGTTATGCACTACAAGCATTGCCAGGAAGAGGTGAAAAACCGCAGAAAAATCATCTGCTGGCGTTTTTGTTTATCGTCATGATACCGCATAATTCAGCAGATGCTTTTTTGACGGTTTTTAGGCTCTTCCTGGCAATGCTTGTTATGCATAACATTTCATGCATAACGTTTGTCGCGACAACAGATTGCATCCCAAGGGTTGTCTGTTGGACCCGCACATCCTTGTGTTGTCTGCTATGAAATTTCTTACAGTGTAAACAGTACACAATGCAGGGTGTGCTTTAAAAGCAGAGCCTGGTTTTAAAGTATTCAACTATTTTTGCAAAGCGGAACATTAACAGTAAATAGTGCAAGATAAACTTAAAGCGTTGTTCTGTTGTGGGGGGGGGGATGTTTCTCTCGGACTGACGCACGGACGACGGGACGGGAGGAGGGGACCAACGGCTTATCTGCGGACAACACACCGTCTTTGCCCCACATTTTTCGAAGGCGTGTTTCAAACCTTAAATCCTCCTGTGCCACGTTGTTCTTTTTTTTTTTTTTTAATTGTCCGTCTGTCAGCACCATAACTCTCGAAGGGATTGAGATATTTTGATGAAATTTGGTGGGAGGATTCTTCGGGTCAAAGTACAAATTCGAAGATGAGCTCTGTAGCCATATATTTGAGGGTGGGGGATGGGTTTCAAATTAAGGGGCAAAAACAAATATTTTTTTTTAAATCTCCTAAGATAGTTGATCTAGTGTTAAGGAGACATGCTGAATCCGAATATGAAAGTTATTTTCTCACCGGACTAGTAGTTCACCCGGAATCCGGCAAAAACCGGACACAAAATTTGTCGACCAATTTTCCGCTACCCCTTTTCTTCATATAGTATAGCTCTGCGCGCAGAGCGCCTAATCAATGAGCGTAAGAGAGAGAGCTCGTGTGATCGAAGGTCGAAGGGGATGTTATATGGGAAAAGAGTAGGTGGTTGCGGGCTATAACAGTTGGAAAGTTTAGAGGGTTGACAACTTCAGTAGTAGGGTACACACTGAAACCGTTGTTCTTAAAGCGTTTAATCGGCGTATTAAGCTGAATAAAGATTTTTCGCGTCATCGTTACTTGGCTTCACTGTAAAAAAAAATAAAAAAATCTTGCAGTATTTGCTACTGAGATTAATCTTGTCTTTACTGAGATAATCTTTTCTCTAATTCGGATTAATCTTATCTCAGTAGAGATAAGATTAATCCTAGTAGCAAATACTGGAGTTAACTTTAATCCTTACTCGGAGAAACTTTTTACAGTGTAGCTAGAGCAACCCACGCAGACGGCGATTTGAATAGGGTTCAGAGAGAAGCCGAATCGATTTTTGTTTTTCTAAATCACACCCATCACGTCCAGCTTGCAGTATAAGCTGACAGCTCTTATGCAGCTTATACCACCAGCACTGCTTTATTCTCGGCTTTGTTATCACCTCTCAAAGGACAACAATAGATATCCGATTCGGGGACATTACAATTCCAACTCGAAAAACAGATCAATGCGACGTAATTTGCCAAAATGTCTTCTCCGTGGAGTCACTTAGTCAGCCCCTACTTTTACCAGAAAATCGATACCCCCCCCCCATCCACGTCATACGATAGGATGGAACAGCAGAATCCCCAGAATAATAAAGAGGAGGCGGAATGTTTTAAGGAAGGAGAGACGCGGCAAAATTCAAGGAGCGGCTGGATAAAAGAAAAGATGTGGTTGTGTTTAAGAATAGCAAAATGTACGAAGGGGCAGGGGAGTGGAGCAAAAATAATAATGATGAAAACACAACGAACAACTTAAGACCTCAGGTTCAGAGTCATTTATTAACATCACTAATTCCACAATACCTACAAATATTTATAAATCTGGCAGAGAGCAGAACACGAAAAAGCCAGAACCAAACAATCCGACCTTAAATATATATTCAAAAAATAACGGAATGCACGGGGACATGGGACGCGTCAACGCAATTCAACTAGCCTAATGAAAAATGTTGACCAACAACCGTAAAACGTAGATATTCAGAAAATATTCTATTTTTTGGTACAGAATGGAGGGAATAGGCTAATCATCGGGATTCGGCAAGCAACGCTATAGGCTACTATAGTGTTGATTAGGTTCAATGGTGTCTTTAACGTTCTGCGGATAATAATTCGATATAATTCTTAAAGGACCCCTCTTGCTTATTCTGCTTTTTATAATATATCTAGCTCCCATACAGAATTATAAGCTTCTAAAATCCCCACCTTTCTCCATTGTTTCGTTTTGTGCCTACGAAATTTTAGCGCTTTTTTGGCCTTGCCGAGTTTTGCCCGTCACACAACGAAACGTTTGTCGGGATCATCAACGTCTGCTGATAACTCTTTCACACATAAGGATCTGAGAAGCTTTTGTTTATTACTTCTTTTATTTGCTAGTTTTCACACTTTTGAACCACGGCGCGATCAGTTTTTAAATGTTTTGCGCCCAGCCGCCACGTCGGAGAGCATGAAGGCTGGACATAGTCGACAGGCGCTAACAAGGAAATCGCTAATTTCAGATGAAAAGTAATGGTATTTTCGAAAATGTTTTTTTCTGATCCATTTCATAGGGAAAATATTATTTCTAGTAAGAGTTGTGCTTTAAAGCCTTATCGTCGTCAGGCAAAGATTTGTTTCTCTCATAAAAATGATTACTTCTAGGTCAAAGAAAGACCACTATCCGAACAAACAAATCCCGAAATAAAGCTAAAATAATAAAGATAAGTAATAAGTATTCCTTCAGCCCAAGCAGACTGCTAATCGCAATTAACAGAGCTAAACGGATACGTCAGCTGAATTAAACTTTCGAAAAAATGGACATTTTCTAAGAGGGGCAAAATGTTAGTAGTGTAAAATTCAGGTTTAGGCTATTTAAATAATAATAATTTATTTCTTACCCACTTACAAAGGGAAAAAGTGGAGTACAAGGAGAAAAAACAAAGAACTACAAATAACACAAAATACAAGAAAAAGAAATAACAATTTAGCAAAAGAGGCGGATAAGACGATTGTTAGGACCAAGACGGATTGGCGCTCCTTCAGTTAATTTTGAACTTAGTTTTTCCACTGAGAGAACAATATCCGTTGCCTGATATTGACTAATTAACCTTCGGTTCCGAAATGATCGTGGTACATAAAGGGTCAGGGTTTGGTCAGGCAATTGGTTATTATTAAGTTCATGTTATAAAATGACGGTGTCATGTGAAACAAGTGTGTGGCAAGTGTGTGGGCTACTGTTCTGTATAGAAATCTGGCTAATAAACAATTCATTGATTCCGAGGGGTTACCCACTCTCCGGCACCTGCAGTACACAATTTCCCGGCACCGACCGAAATCATCGGTGCCGACCACAAACTAGGAGCTCCATAGATATCCTTTCAGCCCAAGCTGACTGCAAATCATATTTGACGATGCAAAACGGATAAGTCAGCTACATTTTATTAGAGCTACATTTCGGCCCTTCTTGGCAAGGGTCCTCCTCAAGCTCAAACCGCTCAAGCTGGTTCTCCAGGTCAACCCCTCGGCTCGCCCCTCGGTTGATTCACAGTTTGTCTTTTTATTGCACCAACAAGCGGCCGCCGTAAGAACTACTAATACCTCAACATTACAATAATAATGATCACTCAACTTTAGGATGAGATCATACATATTTTTTGTATTATGTCTAAAAGTTATAGTGAATAGCGTCCCCAAACACCTCAACCGATTGACAATGCTCTTACGCGAGAATGAATCGGCAGGTCAAGAGCTCTAGACAAAAAAAATAGCAAAAAACTTCGAGTCTACAAATCGAGCGCACAGTTGCCACTTGACTCAAAAATTACTACCAGAGGAGAAAATGTACTACCTAGAAAAAAATATTTGGCGCGTTGTTTTCCACTGTTTCTGCTGCAAATCAATTTAGCATGACCCTACCAATGTGACCTGGATCGAACTTTCGTCAAAAATAGGGGTTTCATTCAGAACCAGATTAAAATCAGATCAAATATTTCAGGGCAAAATACAACTAGGTCCACATGAACTTTGACAAAGGGATTTTTTTTTCGAATATTACAACCTTTCTTAAAATGCACTGCATAAGTACTACTTTTTTTCAAATGTACTTTGAAAAAATGTACTAAAAATAGTAAAATTGTATTACCGGTGGCAGCCCTGATCCAGCGGCCGAAAAACGAGAAAGTCCGGATCCCTATTCTTTTGGGTTTTTGTTTCTCAAATCAGGATCCCTGTTCCGAGGCAGGATCCCTGTTTTGATTTCACAAAGGACCCGGCTCCTACTTTAGACTTGTTCGAACTTACATTAACTGGATCCTTTGTGAACCCGGGTCGTTCTTTCCAGCACTTTGAGACTATGGGCAGTGATTTCGAGTTTGGGGGGGGGGGACTTACCTGTAGCAGTCGATACAGGCGACGAACCCGCACTTCCCACAGACCCAGTGGAAGTTGAAAAGGGTAGTTTCACAGACATCACACATCTCACGAACGCCTTGAACAACTCGCTTCCAGGCTATCGACTGGCCTGGAACAGAAGCAAATTAAAGGACATACCGAAATGCACTAGGAGCGTGTCCCACCCTTCTAACCAGAGCAAAATAACACTAGGGAATAGCGCCAAGGCTTGAACAAAGTGACACACACTCGAATAGCAGCACACTAGCAGCACTAGCGATAGTGAACGTCCCTATTGAAACTCAGTCAGTCGTGGCGTCGTGCACCAACGCTGACTACAGTAACTTCATATTCTGATGAAGATAGCGAAAAAATGATACAGCATCCGTTGTTTCCTTGGTGTGTGTAGGCCGCACCTTTGCTTTACTAGAAATTTCTAAGCCCGCAAGTTTGGCTCGCTTTAAATGTCGCAAGCGTAGTGGGCGTCGCTACGAATACGGCCCGTTTGCAAAGCATGGAAAGCATAGGTCTTGGAGCTACTCCTTAGTGTTATTTTGCCCTGCTTCTAACAATAGTAACTATTAGTTAAATATTATTTAAAGGCAGAGCAAAATAACACTAGGGAGTAGTGCCAAGACCTATCCTTTCCATGCTTCGCAAACGGGCCATACTCATAGCGCTGCCCACTACGCTTGCGGCATTTAAAGTGAGACAAACTTGTGGGTTTAAAAATTTGTAGTAAAGCTAAGATGTGGTCTGCACACATCAAGGAAACAGTGGAGGTTTTATCTTTTTTTTGCTATGTTCAGAATACGAAGTTATTGGAGCCAGCGCTGGTGCACGGCTGATTGAGTATCAGTAGGGGCTAGTATCGCTGCTGTTCGAGTGTGTGTCACTTTTTCCAAGTTTTGGCCTCGGTTTTGGCGCTACTCCTTAGCGTTATTTTGCTTTGTTTAAAGGCGAGTATTCCCTATAGGAAATGTGAAAAGGAGTCGGTAATGTAACAAAAATTTAAGTTTTAGTTTTTTATTATTAGAAAAACCGAAGTTGAGAAAAATGCAGACGAAAACTATTTCCGTCATCGCCCGAACCGTGCAGTAAAAATAGCAGCCGTGTCAAAAATAAAATCTCAGAATTTACAGTGGTCTTTGAAAGTAATTTTCCGAATAAGATATTTATAGTTAGTAAGATTTTTCAGTTATTTATTGCAGGTTTGTAGTATCTTTTCTATTCTTCCAGTCCAATATGAATTGGCCAGTTGACTACGCTTCCACTTGCCCTCGGTGACGCCAACGGTCTTATCAATTTTTTTTTTTTTTTTTTTACTTAATTACATGATCTATTTAGCGTCACCTACACTTTCCTCTATCTCTACGTTTATTTTTAATTTCTTAATTATTTTTTTTTATTCAATTCTTTCTAATCTTTATACTTCCATCCTATCTTTATTTATAAAATTAAATTAACAAAACTAAATTCAATATCAATATTTAGCCTACTTTTTCCAATTTCTACACATTACAATCATATTATACAATTTTAGCATGATTATCTTTCCACGTTTATTATTCTCATCATTCAAATTATTTCTATTACAAAATTCATCCTCAAAACAAAACAAAAAACTCTATCAGTCTCTTTCTCTAATCATTTAAAATATACATTATTTTTTGTCTATTCCTATTACCATTTATCATACATTTTAAAACAAAATGTATAAAATCTATTTTAAACAATATTTTAAATTCTCTTTATGCGGACCATTTTACCATAAAACAATCAAGGAACAATATATGTTTCTAAGTCAGCTTGGGCTCAAGGAATGTTTAAATATTAGTTAATATTTTCGTTCCAGCTCTCTGTCATAAGTGTTAATACTGAGATAATGGGGGACCGAGGGGGGAATTACGGGCGTCGCAAAGTGTACACGGTTCTGTGTATCCGGTCTTCCCTCCGGTTCTGTTTCAGTCCGTGCCTCGAACGTCCAGTGATTCGCCCCTTGTGGGGGACTTGCAGAAACTGGAATTAGGCGAATTCTGGACAGGGATGTTTAAGACATGAACTCTTGGCCCTGATGAAGACCCACGACAGACAGGGGGCTTGAAGCAAAAGCTGAAGATTAGATTGGGATTAAGAAATCCATAGTTGCGTTTTTGCAGAGACCATGGTATCTGTTACCACGGTAACTGGATCTGGAATTAGTCGTTTTTGCAGTTACCGTGGAATCTGATATACGGTCCACTGCAGAAACGACAATTGCCGGAATTGCACTTTTCGAAGTCATCCCAAAAGAAAAACTGATATCCAGTTACATCACTAAGTGCTGAACTTCTTTCTCACCAATTTGACAAAATTTGATGAAAGTGAGATCAGGGGGGTATACATTTCCTTTACAGGGGGCTTGTCAATAAGAGATTTCTAATGCGCTCTTGACCGGTCGGAAGATAGTTCGAGAAATACTCACGTCCAATCACGTCGAAGGCCAGATAGACAAAATTTGGGATTGGCCGCTGTCGCCTTGAGGGAGGAGTCTCTTTGGCGTCCGCACGTCCAATGAGGCAAACAAGAATGCCGATTCGACTCAAGTGGGGATTTTTGGAAACGGGGTTTGGATCGGTCAACATAGCAATATAGAAGCATAGAAAATAACAAGCCCCCTGTAAAGGAGATTTATGGGTCCCTGGTGAGCACTTTTCAGATACCACGACCAGATACCACGGTCGGACCGTGGCATCTGAATATCTGTTACCACGGTAACTGGCCAGATACCACGACAACTGCAAAAACGCCTCTTGACCGTGGTGTCTAACTGCAAAAACGACTTCAGACCGTATATCAGATACCACGGTACAAGGCCGTATCCAGGGGGGGGGGTTAGGGGGTTCAACCCCCCCCCCCCCCCCGAAACCCACAAAAGTAATAGTTTTTTGCAGGTTTTAACCTCTGATCTGTGTATTTTTTGTACTTCTTGGTCCGATCCGTGGACAAAACCCCCCCCGAAATAAATTGCGCGAGCATACCCCCCCCCCTAAATAAATTCCTGGATACGGCCCTGCCACGGTATCAGCAATGGTCGTTAACCAACCATCCTTTATCTGTCCTCTCCCTGATGATGTTGTTGGCCGAGTCAATGTTTATAACGAGGTTTATAACGGAAAGGCCTGGCACCATGCACCCTGGACAGCAGCCAGTCTTCCATCTCAGAATGTATCCCGTCCGACACATGTTTAAATTTGGCGAGCCAATGATGCATCTGGAGTGTGGCACTATGCCCAAGGAATTAATGCCAAATTACATGAGAAGAAAATCCACACCGCAGATAAAAGACAAGGGGTCGCCAACTATACGTCTGGAAGTTAATTAGTTGAAATGGATTGTTTCTTTGTACTCTATAGCATGTTCTGTTGAACCTTGATGGGTAATAAAGTTTACTTACTTACTTACTTACCTTTTTTTACGAACGAGTACTTATTTACTTCAACTTATTTATAAAGATCGTATAGAATGACAGACCCAAATATGACATTTGACAGTTAATAAACAGAACGGACGAAACAAAAAAGCATAACTTTTGTAGTAGGGTAATAGCAATAGAGTAACATTCGAGGGGTTACCCGCTCTCGATTTTAGTGTACAGCAAGTGCCCGGTGCCGCGGTCCCCCGTCGGTGCAGGGACCGGCTGGCACGTATTAGAACATAAAATAAGCCTGTCTAGAAATTTTTATGTCACTTGCAGCTTCGCTGACGCTCAAGTGCCGTATACTGATCACTTTTCGGTCGGTCAGTCCACTATTCTCGAGTTAGGGTACTTCCAGAAGTGCTAGGACGATGAAACTTGGCAGGCATATCAGAGACCCGACCAAACTAACTTAGAGATAGTCAGTTCCCCGATCGGACCACCGTGGGGGAAGTGGAGGGATGGAGATTCCGGAATCTTGAGAAAACCAACTCTTGTTCATAGCCATATTTAAAAACAACTCCCTAAACTCGAATACAGTGCGGACCTCACCCCTGAACATTAACAAACAAAGTAAGTTTTTTACTCTTTTTTCGACTTACCATCTTTATTCTGAAGCCGCGCAGCTTCTTTTTCAGTCTGCAGGAGCTTACAGAACTGGTCACCCACGTTGGCCAATAGGAAGGAAGCAATGTCCGCAGCGAGGTCACTGGGCGGGGCTTTCTCATTCGGAAGCCAAAGCGATAAGTCCTCCTAAAACAAGGTAAAATAAAATTAAATTCCAAAACTTTCACAAAAAGGCTGAAAACATTCTTGTCCTTCACAATCTTTTTCCTTTTATCACTAAAAAAGCGCCCTGATTAGGTTATTTATTTTTATTAGTGTATCTTCATTCGCGTTTATTGTAGATTTAGTAAGCTAATTTGTTGTTAACGGTAAGTTGTTTGTCTGTGTAGCTTACTATCTTTGTAAGTATATGTGAGTTCGATTGACACTGTTCTCCTTTTTTTATATATTACTCTTCAGTTTTTAAGGATTCAAATAAATAATAGTAATAAAAAATACTCTTTCTCATTCGGAAGCCAAAGCGATAAGTCCTCCTGAAACATAGTAAAAGAAAATTTAATACTCCTTCGGCCCAAGCCGACTGGAATTGGCTAAAAATAGCTAAAAACGGAAAAGTCAGCCAGGAAGTTCTTAGCGATATTTCAACCCTCCTTGACAAGGGTCCTCTTCAGGCTGTAAATGGAGGACCCCGCAATAAACAATCAAATGACTTAAGAATATCGTAGCTGACTTTTCCGTGTTTCATCATTTTTATATATGAACTAAAATCTATACTAGGTCAAGGAAAAACGACCCTTTTATTTTTATTTTGAAGCCCAATGAGACGAAAGGATATTTTTTTGTGTAGTCAGAGCTGTTTTACAATTTACAATTACATCCATAAATGTCTTTTGCAAAATAATCGCTGGTTATGTCATCACTATGAAAGGGATCAACCAAAAGATATACAAACCTATTTACAATTTAACCTAGGCTATATAAATACCACTCAAGATTATAAAATACAGTTCATTAAAATCCAAACGCTCCTTTAAATTAACAACTTTTAATTAACAATCATTTCCAGTAGGCATTCATCATCCAGATGACCAGACGTCATCTGGGGCTTCACCACAACCAGCCAACCCTATCAGACCTTTACGATGATGATAATACTAAATCCAACTGATCTTAAACATTTTCCACGTGTTCCCTTAGCATATTTTCACCGTCACAAACACATCTGTCAATCACTCTCCTTTTCCCTATCCCTACAACCATTGCAGACAAATGCTCTTTCTCAATGTGCCAGGGATCCTGAATGCGTGGGGGGGCGGGGGGGGGGGGGGTAACCCGGACTTCCAAATGTTTTTGGCCCGACTTCGCCCAGTGGCGCCATTTCAGTAAAGCTTGGGGGGGCCCAATAAACGTTGGGCCTCAACCAAGTTTCACACAGACACGAATTTAATCAAGCTATTCTTTTGAGGGTAAATTTAAAGTCGTTTTCGAATATACCTTGACGCGAAGTCACTGCTTTGCATTTACCATTCTGAAACCTATTTAACGGCCAAAAACTACCAGCAAAGAGGGATATTTTGAAATCTAGGAGAGTCAAAAAAACGAGATTTTCGGAGATTTTTTTTCTTGATCGGCTGGTTACGAGCTAGTTAGTTTACAGCTAGCTGATCAAGAAAAAAAACGAAAATCACGTTTTTTTTGCAACGAATGGCCAGCTTGGCTTTAAACCTCATATTCGCCCCCCCCCCCCCCAGATGGCTCCCTGGCTTCAGCTTCCGGATCCAAATCCGGGGTATAGAAGGAAAATCCGAAGGTAAAAGCCTGGCATTTGGCGCACTTTGTCTCGGTGGTACGAAAGAAAAAACGATTGTTTCTTAGCAGGCTTCGGTAGATAAGATCTTGGCTTTTGTCTGAGTGAGAATTTTTCGTCGACAACTTGCGTGACTGGCGTGACGACAACCTGTTTCCTTCGTAGACATATTGCTCGTATAACAGAACTAGGGGGACCAACTCGAGTCGGGACACGTCTAGCCCCAATCTAAACTTAAAGCACAACTCTTACTAGAAATGATCTTTTCAAGATGAAACTGCTCAGTAATACCGTTTTCAAAAATACAAGTACTTTCCACTAGGAATGAGAGATTTTATTGTTAGCACTTGTCGAATCTATCCAGCCTCCTCTCTCCGACGCGGCTGGACGCAAATATTTGAAAATTTAACGCACCCCGGTTAAAAAGGGGGAAAACCAAGCAAAAGAAAAGTAAGTCCAAAACAGAAGGTATACCTGATGGTCTACCATGTCTTCCAAAATGAAAAATAATACTTGAAGCCAGCTTGAAGCTTCGCATGTCCTTGTTTGTGAAAAATTTGTTGACGGACCTTCGGCGACGTTTGCGTTGGGTGACTTTCAAAACTCGGCTCGGCCGAAAACGCGCTAAAAAGTCGTAGGTGCAAACGAAACAATGGCGAAAGTCGGAGATTTCAGAATCATATAATCCCATAAGGGAGCTAGAGATAATATGAAAGGCAGAATAAGCAAGAGGCGTCCTTTAAAGTTAACTGAAAAGACAGCTTACACAAATACACTTAATTATTTATAGACAAAGTTCACCTCAACGCGGAAAATTTTAATTTCAACAAAAGTGTGAATTTCAATGGCTAACCAGGTGAAGCTCAGGAAATGTTCAGTTTCATATCTCGTTCCAGATTGTAAGGTTGCTTCTGAAGAAAGCCCGCTATTGCGTGTTCATTTTCATCACTAGAAGACTGTCAATCTGCCGTTTTTAGTTTATTTTTCGGCGGTCACTTTCCGTTGTAATCGCTAAATAATTCAAGCATAGAGGTAGAAGCCAAACCCGAAAGAAAAGTACATTCGACGACAATCGACTACATCAATCGCGAAGCAATTAAGTAACGCATTTTCATTGGCTCTTCAAGCCTATTTAAAGTTTAACCGAAAAGGGCTAGGATAGGACAATCTAGTTTCCCATCACTTATTCACTTAAATTGCTTGAAGACCGGCTGAAAATGAGTTACTTCGTTGTTCCGCTATTCACGAATAATCGATTTTAAAATGGTGGAATTTCCGTGTGATTTGTGGTGCCTCTTCGCGTTTGTATTTTTGCTGTATACCTTACGAGAAAGATTTGTCAACTTTTTTTGTTCAGGCCCTAAGCAATCTTCACCAATCTCACCACTGCCCACTGAAAAGCCGCATTTGTGTTGAGAGTAAAATGTCCCGTGTCATAGTAGAATTTACGCTGTGGGGACGGCTGGAGATATTCTGAGCCTCATAACTAGAGCAGATAGTGGAAAATCAAACAATCCCTCTGCAGAATCCAAATAATTCAGTGTATCCAATTAAATGACACACAAATGAATTGGCTTTTCAGTTAAACTTTAAGCGAAGAAGTGATGGGCAACTAGGATCTCAGACATATTCCGTAGAACTTCAAGGGTTTAGGTCAGGATAATTATAGGATAAATCTGATTTATGTTAAAAATAAAGAAGATTTCTGACTATATGTGTATTTTGTTATTCCTAAGTTTAGCCCCCATTCTACTTGTGGGGCCCGATTGGGGTGTTGATTGTGTGTGATTTTGTAAATTATTAAATAACTACAAATCGCGAGCTTTGTCAAAATGTAGGACATCATCTCATTTCCGGTTCACTGTAAGATTCTGTGAAACGTTCCAAGTTAACCCAACTGTTCCCTTTTTGGCCGGCGTCGCAATATCCATGACTCAGGGAAAAGTTTTAAGTTTTGGGAAACCCCTTCGTAGCTAATTCCACTTATCGATTCGGTAACTCACTCACGCAACTTAACCGGAAAAAAAAACTCGCTTCCGGGAGAATGTCCGTCAGTCACGTTTTACTAGGGACGCACGTTTTTGGAAAGGACAATGGCGAACTTTGCCTAGATTTTTTGTTTGTACCAATGTGTAGAAAAAAGTAAATTTGGTCTCAGTTTCACTGGGTTACATTTAAAGACAAAAATACATCAGTAATATTCCTGCCAGGAAAGCACAAATGAAGTGCTTGGCTAGGGAAGGGAAATAACCGATTTTAATTAGACAACAAACAGAATCAACTAGCTGAATAGCCTAGCCTATGTAAAGAAAAAGGGAGGAGAAGAAAAAAATGTATGCTTCCAAATTGAGATGAAAAAAGAGAAAAAACAAGAGAAACAAGGAAAGAGAAAAAAAGAAAACAAAAACTGGGGGGCTAGAGGAGGAGAACACTAAACAATTTTCCTGTAATGACCTTTCGTTGCTCGCTTGAATGAAATAAGGTTATTCTAATTCCGGATATCTAACGGTAGCAGATTCCAAATAGTCGTCGCAAAAAATCTAATTGCTTTTTTTGTTGAGGGCCCTTCTTGGACGATGTCACAAGAATGTCGGGTGTCATAAGTGAACAGTTACTTTAATGTGAACAGTGCAATTTTGGGCTAAATGGTAGAATGAAGATCCAACATACCTATACAGGTGTTTTCAGATGCCCTTCTTACCTACTTTGCGTAACTGGTAGTTAGTTTTAGACACAGCAAGTGCATGAAAATGGAAAAGTCCACTGTCAACAAACGTTCACATAAGCATATTATCTCTACTGTACTTGTTTATTCAATTTCAAAGTCTGCTTGTCTATTTTTTTATCAGTCTGCAAGTGCCATAGCACTCAAAAGTCTGTCGTGGTTTAACTGAATTGGTTAGTTGAGAAGTATTATCGCCATGTCTAAATCCCCCATATTCAAGTCACAAGTACTGAACAGAACTTGTTGCGACAGTGAGACGAAAAAGTAATGCTATTCGTAACGAGGGGTTACCCACTCACCGGCACTTGCTGCAAACCCTTTCCCGGCACCAGCCGTAGCCAGCAGTTCCGGCACCGGTGCCGGCCATAAATTAGTCGATTCCGCTTGCAAATATGCTGATTTTAATGTTCTAGCGCGTGGCAACCGATACAGGGCACTTGCTATACACCAAAACTGAAAGTGGTCAACCCCTCGATGCTGATTTTAATGTTCTAACACGTGGCAACGGGCACCTGCTGTACACCAAAATCGAGAGTGGGCAACCCTTCGAATCGTAAGTGTGGCTGTCAAAATAACTCCCTGGAAAATCAAAGAGAAATACTCATGTTTAACTAATGTGTGAATAAGAAGCGAACACAAAGTATTCGGAAGCACGGGGTCACAAGGTCTGCCGTCAAGTTTACAGACTAGTAGGCTAAACAAAACTCTCAAACTATTAAGTATCTTTCTCATTTCACAGCTGTCCTAAATCAAAAGAAACATCTGAGAAACCGATTTATTGTTCTTCCTTGTTCTTCAAATGTTTTATCCATCTGACTTCTGTAGAACAATATATGACAAATCTCAAATTTGAGGGGAGACTTTTTTCCGTGGAGGGGGAGATATCCAAGGCCGTATCCAGGGCGGGTTAGGGGGTTCGAAACCCCACCCCGAAACCCACAAAATTAATCGTTTTTGTAGGCTTTACAATCTGATCTATGTATTTTTTGTACATTTGTTCTGACCCGCTGCCCCCCCCCCCAAGTAAATCCCTGGATACGGGCCTGGAGATACCCTTCCTTATCAAAAAGTCAGGATTATCAAGAAATCAGGAATCATAATGGCGGTTGATCCAAATGCTCGCACGCTATTGGCCAACACAAAAGATTATGTTATTGGCACTGGTTAACTTCCGGTTAATTTTCGTCTGATCTGCTACTTTGGCACCTCAAAAGCAAATCGTTTTTTGGCATCGTCAACAGAACTTATGTATTTAAGTTACGTCTGAAATGTGTCCGGAATAAAAATGTTCGAGAAAACGCATGTCCATTTCTTTCAAAACCTGATTACCTTTCTAACGTCGCTTCAACTCTGTAAGCAAAGCAACCCAAATTCCCTTCCTTTTTTACAGTAGCCTACTTATACGAATGAATGAATGAATAAGTTTACTACCCATCTTTACATGAAATGTCACTGATGGAGTATAAGAAAGATAAAATATATAATTCAATAAGAAAAAGAACAAATAAATAACTAATACCCTTTTTTCTATACTATTGTTTAATTGCTTGATAGAGGCTGTTTAGAGGGTCGAGGGGTTCCAGAAATCCGAGCACGACGCTCTAAAGCAGCCTCAATACCCCACCTGATGCAAACGACCGGAGGAGGAGCTACGCAGAACATCATGATTGTTATCTCTAGTTGTTTGCCACACTGACGTCAGGTGTGACGCGCTGTAGAGTACGCGCTGTACGCGCCTCGTATGAGCAACGGCGTAGAGGGAAGTAGACGGGTATCATCTCAAACCCCACATCATGTACCTCTAGCTCCGCTCAGTTTTATCGGGATATCCATAGTCGCCCCATGGGATTATTTGTTATTATGGGATTATTTATTATTTGATATCAGATTATTTGTTTTTGGGCGAAAGATTCTATCAGATTAATTGTTCTTGGTTCCACTTGAATCCTTGCAACCAACGAAAAGAGTTATTGATTACACGCCTAATGTTAGTAACAAGAGCCAACATTGATTTCTGGTCATTTACCATAAAGTGTAGATAATTTTTTTTCGTTTTAATGTATTTTGAAAATATTTCGCATGCTGACCTCTAAATATTCCTTCAGCGGAAATATGGCTCAAATAAAACTGAGCTGACATTACCGTTTACCACTAGGCCTATCAACAATGTTGACCTCCTCTAGGTTGCGTTCCAGAAACTTAACAATTGTAAACAATCGTTACCTTTATTTCGGCAAGGAGCTAACTGCAGCTTTAACGATCGTTAACTTTTCCCAACTGTTAACTTTTTCCAACGATGCTCACCAACCATCGTTACAAATAATCAAGAATCGTTAAGCTCTGGAAGTCTAGAACGGAAATCGTAGGTGGGCGGAGCTTAAATTTTGAGATCACAAACCTGGATCGCAAAAAGTGAACGATCTGTTAACAATCGGTAAGATCTGGAACGCAAACCTAGTTTTAAGATATTTGGTATTAGAGTTGACTGACTGAAATACTCTCTTTATTCCATAAACTATCTATAATCAAATATCAATAATTTAACTATCACTAGAATAAAACTCAGCTGACGTATCCGATTAGCGCGGTAAAATTTGCTACTATTTGGCTCGACGGGTTGCTCACGAGGGGTTGCCCACTCCTCGGCACCTGCTGTGCACCCCCGACTCGGCACCGGCCGGCACCAGTCGGCACCGGCCGGCACCGGCCGGCACCAGTCGGCACCGGCCGGCACTGGCCGGCACTGGCTTTTTGAACCTGTTCAGAACAAAATGATTTCACTAAGAAGGTTTCGTTCACCATGAGAATTCAGGATTTTAGTTTTGAAAAATAGCGACTGCAGCTTTTTGGGATCCCAACACGTAAGTGGCGGGATACCTATGACATCGCAAAAGTTGTCAGTCTGTCTGTAAGCACGATAACTCTCGAAGAGATTGAGATATTTTGATGAAACTTGGCGGGAGGATTGGTTGAGTCAAAGTACAGGTCAAGTTCGAAGATGGGCTCTGTAGCCCTATATTTGAGGGTGGGGGAGGGGTTTCAAATTAAGGGGCAAAACAAATATTTTTTTAAAGCTATTTAGATAGTTGATTTAGTGGTAAGGAGACACGCTGAATCCGAATATGAAAGTTATTTTCTCGCCGGACAAGTAGTTTGTCCGTAATCCGGCCAAAACCAGAAATTTTTTTAAAAGCAAAACTTTTATTTGAAGTTGATTAGATGATAGATTTAAGGGTAAGAAAAGACGCTGAATCTGTGTATGACAATCATTTTTTACCCGGACATATAGTTCGTCCGGAATCCGGTTGAAACCGCATTTTTTCAGAAGTTAAAGTATAATTTGAAGTTGATTAGATGTTCTTTATAAGGATAAGGAGATACGCTGAATTCGTTTCTGAACTATATTTTTTTTTCCTGGGCAAGTAGTTCGCTCGGAATTCGGCCGAAACCGGAAATTTGGCTGAAGTAAAACAGGAAGTTTCGATCAGTATGGTCAAAATAGATATGGCTTATACAGGTATATCTGAACTTGGTTTTCTCAGATGATGAGCCTGGCGAAGACTGGATCTGGCGAAGACAAGACCTAATTGTCTGGATCAAATATTAAATTTTTGGGATCCCATCGAAACCTTTGGTCTTGTTGTTACAGAAGAAACACGAACCTTAAAATGGGACCTAGTATTGACAACTTTAAGGACGACTCAGACGGCGTTCGTAAAGTTTTTCGCAAAGTATGCTCCGGAAAGTTTGTCGCCGCTCAGACGGGAATTTGACTTAGATGACATTACGAGAATTTTTTATGGCGATTTGTTCTAGAAAGAAAAAGATTTTAATTATTAGAGATTATTTGTATCATATATGAACCATAGGTAGATATTTATTAACACTAAAAGCCATAATTGATCATGGTTAATATCCAGATAGAAAAAAACTCCAATAAATAAATTAGAATAACCCAACAACAAAAATAATATAAATAAATAAGTCAGTCCTAAACAATTTAATTCAATAAGTAATTCTTTCTCCCAATTCACCTGACAAAATCAACAAGAACAAAATTAATTCAAAAAAAATGTTCCTAATTATTATTCTTGCAAAAAACAAGTTTCAAGTTATTAGACATTATTATTATTATTATCATACAAACCACAAGAGTCATCATCTCATCATTTTTCCGTTTCCTAATCCCCATTTTCATATTTATTTTCATAACTTGTTTTCGATCTCTTCTCCTATCGGTCAACCTTCCGAACTTTACGAAAAAAGTTAACTAAAAGTTAACTAAAGTTGAACTTCTTGGCTGCCTCCGTAAAGTTACGCGGGTTAGCGGAGCAACTTTACGAACGACTTTACGCACTTTACGAACGCCGCCTGAGCCGTCATGAGCCGTTAATTTGAAGGACTAAGTATTGTAAGGTACTGAAACAAGGGTCATTTCATCTGTTAAGGTTACAGTATAGGTATGCTTATGCGAACGGTTTTTGGGATCCCAAAACGTAAGTGAGGGATACCTATGACATCGCAAAAGTTGTCTGTCTGTCCGTCCGTCCGTCTGTCCCTCTGTAAGCACGATAACTCTCGAAGGGAATGAGATATTTTGATGAAACTTGGGGTGAGGATCCCTTGGGTCAAGAGTAAGGTCGAGTTCGTAGATGGGCTTTGTAGCCCTACATTTAAGGGTAGGGGAGGAGGTTTAAATTAAGGGGCAAATAAAATTTTGAAACATTTAATGTGATAGTCGATTATGGGGTAAGAAGACATGCTGAACATGATGGTGAAAACCATTTTCTCGCCGGACAAGTAGTTCGTCCGGAATCCGGCCAAAACCGGAAAGTTTGTTAAAAGTAAAAGTTTTATTTGAAGTTGATTAGATGTTCGATTTAGGGGTAAGAAGACATGCTGAACACGACGATGAAAACTATTTCCTCACCGTACAAGTAGCTCGCTCGGAATCCGGTCAAAACCGGAAAGTTTGTTAAAAGTAAAAGTTTTATTTGAAGTTGACTAGATGTTCGATTTAGGGGTAAGAAGACATGCTGAACACGACGGTGAAAATCATTTTCTCGCCGGACAAGTTGTCCGCCCGGAATCCGGCCAAAACCGGAAAATTTGTTAAAAGCAAAAGTTTTATTTGAAATTGATTAGATGACAGTTGAAGGGTAAGAAGAGACGCTGAATCTGTATATGACAATCAATCTTTTCCGGATATATAGTTCGTCCAGCATCCGGTTGAAATCGGATTTTTTTGTTTAAGAAAGTTTTATTTGAAGTTGATTAGATGTTCTTTATAGGGATAAGGAGATACACTGAATTCGTTTCTGAACTTTTTTTTTTTTTTGGCTGGACAAGTAGTTCACTCAGAATTTGGCCAAAACCGGAAGTTTGGCCGAGCAGGAAGTTTCGATCAGTATCGTCAAAATAGATAGATAGATTTATTTGCGCTAAAAAGCCACAAGGGCCATGGCAAATTATATGGCTTATACAGGTATATCTGAACTTGGTTTTCTCAAATGATTAGCCTGGCGAAGGGTGGTTCCCAAAATCACCACGATCTTTTTGCCCACTCTCGCAATGCCCACGCCAGAATGCCAACGATCATTAAAAAATACCCACCAGACGGCACCGGTCGGCACCAGCCGGCACCGGTCGGCACCGGTCGGCACCAGCCGGCACCGGTTGGCACCAGCCGGCACCGGTTGGCACCAGCCGGCACCAGCCGGCACCGGGCACCTGCTGTACACCCAAAAACTGAGTGGGCAACCCCTCGGTTGCTCACTGTCAGAAATTATGTGCACCAAGTGGCGCGCGCCGCGGTGCAGTGCCGGTACCGCGCCGAGGTGTACATCGGTGGCGGAGAGAGAGCAAACCCTCAATTTTGCTATCTGTCGTATTTTCTTCATTACATTTGTCTTATTTTCCTCCACTGGAGAAAGAATCCTCTCAACTCTAGTTCTGTCTTTATTCATTTATCTCTTTGGGAACTATACGTGCTATTTTAAAGGCGATGTTTTTATTTCCCAGACTCTTTTTGAAGTCGCAGTTACATCGATCTTTCTTTTGGCTCTGGTCCCGGAGAATGTTTCATCGAATCCAAAACACGAAGTTTGGAGCAAAGGTCATTGTACCTGAGTTGCTTTCTGCGGGATAACTGGCTTTTACAACAAAAAAAAAGGATGCAGGAAATAAGGACAGGTGGAAATGACGAAAACTAGTGCCAAGTGGGACAATGACCAAAGGGACGAGCTCATAGGACACCTCACGCTCGTATGTATAAGAAAGAAGATCAGGACGTCATAAAATCCCACCCCCTTCCAACTCCCCACCGTCACCGCACGGGGTTCGGACTTAGAAACGAGATATTTAGGGCATCTTGTCATAACACCGACAGTTGCGCCACCAAATTTATTTTTTATTTTTTTTAATGTCGAAAGTGAAAATACTTGGCCCATTTCGAAACTACTGCTAGCTCAATCTTTGAAGGATCTACACTTAGTTAAAGCACCCATCGCACAGCATTTTATGATAGTTAAATACTTTAAGACTATATACTTTACTCAAAAGAATTACCAACAGCTTCGGCTGTTTTAAGCCTTTGTCAAGCCCCGTTGACCTGCAGCAAAAACAAGAAAAGTTCACATAGCCGTTTTTCTAACGGGGGAGCATCTCGTGAACAACTGTCGGGAGCATGGAACGCATCGAAAATAGTGAAACAAGCCAAGTGAGAAAATCAGTGAGTTTTCAGGGGGTTAGAATTTACCATGTGATATTCGTTTTTTTTTGTTTTGTTTTTTCTATTACAATTCATTTATTCCCAAAATTCTTGATAATACAAAATGCACGGGATTGTCAAATTACAATTTGATTAATTCACTTTAAAATTACCGATAAAATAAGGTTTCCAGGAATAAGAACTGATTGGGCGATTACGGAAGTAGGATTGCATTGGCATTATAGGTACGAGGGGTCCTTTAACGATATGACAGCTTGTATTATGTCTAATCTGACTCCATATGTCAGGGCAAACACCTGTTTTTTCAGAAAAACAGCCCGCGGCATCAAACAAGATTCCGGATTCCCCATAAATATTCCTTCAGCGCAAGCTGACTGCGAATCATATTTGACAGTGACGAAACGAAACTTGTGTGTGGTTATCACAAGTTTCGTTTTTTTCCATCTTGAGCGGCTTTGAGCCTGAAGAGAACCCTTGCCAAGAAGGGCCGAAATATAGCTCCAATAAATTTCAGCTGACTTATCCGTTTTTGCACTGTCAAATAGGATTCCCCATCCCTATTCCCACACCCATTCCCCATACCCCCCACGGGGGGAGTTAGTTTGGTCAGGTCCCTGAGACGCAAAGACGCAATTTGGTCAGGTCCCTGAGACGCCTGCCGAGTTTCATGGTCTATAGCACTTCTGGAAGTACCGGTACCCTAACTCGAAAACAGTGGACCGAAAGACCGACCGAAAAGAAATCGGTATATGGCACTTGAGCGAAGATGCAAGTGCGACAAAAATTACAATCTAAGTAAGGAATGCACGCTTAAAATGGAGCTGACAAATTACCCAAACTACCGGAAAATACAAACAAAAAATTGGGCAAAAAAAAGTTCTGCTCTTACCTTTTGCGGATCCTTTTCCGGGTCGGAAAATCCGGCGACAGCAAGCTGTCCGGTCTTGGTATACCTCAGCCTCCGGAAAGCGTAGAAGCGGCAGAAAATGTTCGCATTTGGCATTACTTCTCCTTTCTTCCCTTTTTGTGGCGGCGCCAGGCGGCACTCGCGGCACTTTCCCAGCCTTGGCGCCACTTCATAGCAGGGACTGTCTTGCAAAAAGCTCTCGCCCGACTTTTTCAGCACCGACACTGTCGGCTTGTTGAACGGATTTTTTGCGGCGTTTTTTACCGGAGAGCTTGTCTCTGGCATCTGAGAGATTGTCACTTTTTTCTCTTTTTCGTCCTCTCCTTCATTAGAGGAGTCGGACTTCTTTCCGTTCTTCCCTTTTTTTGCCTTTTTGTTTTTTTCGTCTTTTTCGACAACCTTCGTCTCCGTTTTAAGTTCAACTTTCGGCGGGAGCTCAGGTGGCTTGATACTTGGCGTAACGGCGTCGTTATTGACCATTCGCTGAAGCCACGCCGCCTTTAGCTTTCGCACGGGTTGTACCGGCCCGTTTGAAGTGGACGACACCTCTTCTACCTTGACCTCTAGTTTCGGAGGTGTCACGGGTTCTTCGGGTTTCGGCGTTTCGACTATTTCTGTCTTCACCGGAATTTCGATTCGCACCGGATTTTCGAATTTCGGTGGACTCGGGCTCGGATCCGGCTTGGTGGGCACTGGAAGGAGGATTTCCGGTTCAATCTTAACTTCGAACTTTGGGGGGCTGAGGGGAACGGTGGTCTCTGGAGAGGGGAGCACTCGGTGTCCAACTTCTATCACGGCCTCACGGGTGTTTATCACAGACAGGTGCGCGGGGGCCATCTCCCTCATTGGCGCTTGTTGGCTCAAGTTGCGCGGAGCCTCCCGGTATTCCCTAAAGTCGACGGGCATGTCGCGCGAGGGAGCACGTGGCGGCTCACGTGAATCCCGAACATCACGTGGCATATCCCGGAGGTCACGAGGCACTTCGCGCGTGATTATCGGCTCACGGATGACCTGGTCGCGGGAGTAGACAAAGTGCTGCTGTCGGTCTTTGGGGGGCGAAACGTGAGACTTCGAATCCGCAGCAAAGGCCAACACGCTCCCTTTCGTGTCCGTGTCGATGATTTTCAACCCCCTCCCAAGTTGGGGGTGCTGCGGGGTCTCCTTGTCCAGAGTGCTGCTGATCAACTCTGCAACGCTGATCATTCTCGAAGGGGGGCTGACTTCAATGGGATCCATCTTCTGCTTCTTCGACTGACTCTCCTCCGTCGAGGGCTTCTTCCCAAGGTCCAGTGGCTCCATCTGTGGCGATGGATGTTTTACAGCAGGTTGGGACGGCGGCGGGGTCCTATCCGGGTAGTAAATTGGTCGCGAAAGGGGAGAAGGGCTGGGGGCAGTTTTTGTCGTCAAGGCAATGGGGCTTTCGGCAGGTCGGAATACGGGTATACCTGTTGTGATCCCAGGCGCGGGTCGATAGCTGGTGGTAGGAGGGAGGCCGGGACTAGGGTTCCTCGGTGCGGGCATTGACTGTGGGTGCAGTAAGGCAGGACTACTCCTTTGTCCCATATTAGGACTAGGGCTGTACCTCCGGCCATCTTGGTACATCCTATTTGGATCGAACGCCTCCGTGGGGGTCCGAGAAGGAGCTGGGTACTGATACTGCTGCTGCTGTTTTTCCCCCGGCTTGGATGCTGGTGGGCCTAGACTAGGGCTTTGCCTGGGACTACCCATCGGGGCCTGACTCGGCCCGGGACTAGCATTCTTATAGCTGCGGACATACCCAGGATGCTGAGGGTAGGGCTCCCCCTCCCTGCTTGCGTTCCGCGGAGGAATCTGCTTCGGCTCTTGCGGGGACATGTCTCGTTTAACGGGGGATGTTCGTTGTTGCTGCTGCTGTTGCTGGTGCTGTTGTTGCTGCTGGTGCTGCTGCGCCGCCTGGTGAGAGGCGAGCTGCGCCTGATGCGACATGTGACCGGGGTGAGCATTCTTGTGATAGTTGAACGCAGACGCGAAGTTTAGATCAGCTTTCGGAAGACCATGGGTGGTGTGGCTTGGAGCTCGGGTAGTCTGTGGGTGCATGTCAGGTCGACCCTAGAAAATAAGTGTATAAGCATGACCGAATCTCGTTCCGCTATGCCGGACCTAAACAGTAGACTTTTCTTCACCGTGGAAAAGGGTTTTCAACTGTCTGGCCTGACAGCAGGACGGGTGGGAGATGAAACAGCTTCAGACCACGTGGGACTCCGTAAGTATATGTGTTTAAGTATAAGAAACAAATAATTATAAAATTAAGTTCCCTGACAATGAGACCGATTTAAAAAGTGAGAGCTTATATTTTGTGGTATTGTACTATCTATGTGTGATGGATGCTGATAATGAGGCGAGGAGGGACAGCCAGAGGCTCATCCCAGATTTATCGTAAAGATGGAATGTCATACAAGGGAGTTTTACCGTCACAAATAAATCTATGGCCCGCTTTTATCTGACAATTGTAGTGTTTTGCGAACTAGGTTCACAAGCACACTGTAGCTGACTGGTAGCGCAGCGGCCTAATAAGCCGAATGTCCTGGGTTCAAATCCCGGCTGAGGAGCATTTTTATCGTTCAGTAACTTAAAACCGCTTGAAGTGCTGAGCTGGTGTAAGCAGGGGCGTCACGTATGGGGGGAAGGAGGAACGCCCCCCCCCCTAACGTTGTCTGCCAGTCGGTTAAAAAATAGCCCAGTCGGAGCGAAGCGCCGCGATTTTCCGTAGAAACAGTCGATTTTTTCTTGGAAACAGTCGATTTCTCTTCAAAACAGTCGGTTATTTAATTTTTATTGAAAACAGTTAATTTTTCTTAAAATTAGTAAAAAAAAAATCAAATCAGTCGTTATTTAAAGAGTCAGTAAAAATGACCAGCCAGTCGGTAAATACCTTGCCCCCCCCCCAAAAAAAAAAACATATTTAGCTAGTAACGCCTTTGGGTGTAAGGCCAATTAGTGCACACGGATCTGTGTGTACACCAATCCAACGATTGCGCAGAACCTTGGATTCTGCAGGGCACAATCTGCGTAAGCCGTAAGCGACGGTACAACCACAGAATCAACATGATTAACGCCATCAGTCACTCTCGCGCCGTTGCCTTACTTGCGCTTGTGTGTGTAGCCAATAGTCTGACCGGTGTTGCCAGATTGGCGGATTTTACGCCAAACTGGCGGATTTTGTCAGAGACTGGCGTGAATGTTTTTGCAACTGGCGTGTAGCATAAAACGTGGCCGTCTTTCTTTTTAACAGGAGTATTTTTTGGCGTATATGTGAAAAATGGTCTATCTTTACCAGAAACCGGCTGTTCTTCAACTGTTTTTACGTCGTTTTAATCATTGCGACCGAAGGTTGAAAATTTTCGGGGGTTCTGTGCTGTCAACACAGAACCCCCCAAAATTTGTCATTGAGTTTTTGGGAGGTATAAATTTTTCTGGCGTATTTTTCAGAGGCCGCGGCTTATTTTTTTTACAACGATCTGGCAACACTGAGTCTGACTTGCAATAAGTGGCTCGAAGGTCACACCCTTTTCGCCTGAAGCCACAAGCAATCATTACCTAGTGACGCAATCCACTTTAGATAACAATTTCTCCAACGATTCGCGTGATAGCATAGCTTATTTAGACCGAACGAAAACCGGTCCTGGTCTGGTTGAGAACATGGTTTGAGGGATCCGTCACTCCTAACAAAAGTACGCTACAAAATGTTTTGCAGTTACAAAGGGATGACGGGGTAAGGAGTAGTCGAGAGGTTTTCCACTCTCGGATGTGGTGTACAGCAAGTGCCCGGTGCGGAGGTGCCCACTGGCTGCAACCTGGCACAACATTAAAATCAGCACATTCAGAAGCGGAAATCTCCTATTATGACCGGTGCCCGGAAAGGGTCTACAGAGGGTGCCGGGGAATGGGCAACCCCTCGGGAGTAGTACCCAACACGCTTTATAACCAAGCGATAAACAGAGGAGAACACATCCACAAACAAATTCGACAAACTTATCCTCCTTTACTTCAAGTTCTGAAGCATTAAAACGAGGCCACAGAAATATCCTCTGATTCGTTGTCATTGCAAAATACAGACAGGAATTCGTCCTTCCTATGACTGATGCCTGGAAACTTCCAATGTGATTCTTTTGGACATTCTTCAATAGCTTACAATTTATGATGTAAGCTGCTAGTGTTTTTAAGGATGAAGTGAATACGATGGGCTACTCATTCAATTATGTGTACATGCACCAGACACTCGCTGATTCGCACTCTGTGCCCACTTCACCGACCCCCCCCCCGCCACTGAAGGGTCTCCCTGCACCTGCCAAGTCGGACCTCCACGTCAACGCGTCCATTCAACCCGAACGGTGAGATGTCTGTGACAGCCAGTGTTGGCAGATCGTGGTCGAAAAATAAGCAGCGGCCTTTGAAATGGCCAAAAAATCAATGAAACAATTAGGCAAAACCTCACAGCAAGGATTACCAAAGACAACTTCCACAATTCTTTTAACCGTCGCCCGGAAAATCTGCTAGCCCTCACTTTACACTTTTTGAAAACTCTGCGGTTAGAACTACCGGTCTTGATTATTTCGAAGTTTTCTACTTTCGTGAACATAGACGAAACAGGAAGTGCATTTTTTTTAACACAAAACGGGAGTTACTGTCAAAAAATAACAACCCACTTTAAGCCTACACGCCAGTTGCAAAAAGGTTGACGCCACTCTCCGGCAAAAAGTTTAGGGTACAAAATGTCAACACTGGTGACAGCGGCCTGTCCGCCATTTAGGGAGGGGAGCTGCCCCCCCCAGGCTTCGCAAGCGGGCCCAGATCTACCCATCAAAATCCTGTAAAACCTAGTTGACGAGGCCCAAAACCGAATGTCTGTGTGGTCTACTCTTTACACACAAGTAAGTAAGTCTTCATCGATAGCCTACATTGCTTACTTTTCGTTCATATATTGTTTTCGGTCTGACCTAAATAATATTTACTCTAAAGAATGCGAAAGGATCCCGTAAAGTGCCAGTGCCCCCCCCCCCCCCCCCCCCCCCCCGCCCTTGGTTCCTAACAATGGCACCTCTGGTCCTAAGTTCTTTGCGGAGGTACAGGAGGAAATTATGCAAGGGCAGGTGCGAAGTGGTGGATAACCGCGATCGAGTACACCTTGCAGCGGAGCCTGTGTTCCTTGGACCAGAAGAGCACAACAGATGGTCAACATGCGAGACGATCACGAACCACGATTGTAACAGATGCAGAGTAAATGCAGACTATACATTCCGGATGAAGTGTGCTACAGGTGGTAACGACAATAAACTTTACAGCACCGCAACAGACATATCTAACCTTCAGGGGGAAAATTCCAGGAAAATCGGCTGCAAAGCTATCTGTTTATTAAAGTAGTTAAATCACAAGCATTCTAGAATTTGATATGTCTAGGCCACCCAGATCCAAGTCGCTGGCTCAGATCAGGACGTTTCACTAGTTTAATAAAAAAAAAAAAATCCTTTCTTTCTTCTGTCATCCCGACTCTTTAAACGGCATAAACAAATTAGTCAATAGCAAGGAAGGGATACAAGAGTCTTCAAAGCTTTAAAGGACAACTGAATAATGAAACCATACTTGAACACACCATGGAGAATGCATTTACAGACATGGCCACGGAGAGCATTCTTCTCCTGAGCGTGACGTTTTCAAAATAGGGATGTTCGTTTTTGGAGGTTTGCACATGCAGACTCCAAGACAAAAAGCGCAATTCATTCAAATCTTGTACAGCGCTGGCCGGATCGTATCGGAATTTCTTCTAGATATACGTTTGGGCTTAACTGGTTAGAAAATATTCCAGAAGAAGGGTTGATTGGAGACATTTGTTCATTTCTAAAACTGTTCGGTACTGAAATAAGGACAGTGCAAAATGGAGCAAAAATCATCGCTTGGAAACACTATTTCGTATTTGGATTGGGTTTTCTGCAGGCATACAGATAGGGATGATACTTGGTACTCTTCATTCCGGTGTCCATTAAAGGACATCTCTTGTTTTTTCTGTCTTTTATATTATCCTTAGCTCCCTTATGGAATTATAAGCTTCGGAAATCCCGGCCTTTCCCCGTTGTTCTACGAGTTTTTAGCGCTTTTTAGGCCGAGCCGAGTTCTGCCAGTCATGCACCGCAAATTCGTCGAAAGCTTCAAGGTCAGCCGACTAATAAGGATATGAGAAGCTCAAAGTATTGTTTCTCATTTTGGAAGACATGGTAGATCACCATGCATATCTGCTGTCTTCGACTTCTTTTGTTTTACTTGTTTTTTTTCCTATTTTTTTTTAACCACGGCGCAGTTTTTTTAATATTTTGCGTCCAGCCGCCGCGTCGAAGAGCGCGAAGGCTGGATAGAGTCGAAAAGCACTAACAAGAAAATCACTAGTTTCACGTGGAAGGTAATGGTAATTTCGAAAAACGATATTTTTGAAGCATTTCATCGTGGAAAGTAGGAGTTGTGCTTTCAAACCCCGAGGCAGGGCGGAAGACGGTTTCCACGTCTTTTTTTCAATAAACACAACGTATTTCACTGTTTTCTGACTCACTATTAGTTTCACATTTTGTGCAGGCCCTATATTCCCATTCTTTATTTTGTCACTTCGTAAAACCAAGAACAAATAACGAGACAGAACTGCTGTCTCCCTATCTCGGGCATACAAACATGCCGAGTCGAGAATACGACCGACTCCCGATGCAAACGCAGCAAACGAGCGGCTTCGCACCACATCACGTTTCGTTACCTCTACAAATAGCTAGATCGCCGGTAAGTTGCTAAAGAGGAAATCCAGAAGTCAACGCTGATTGGTTCTATGGAGGCGCTCCAGAGAGGATCACGCGCGGAGTACGCCTCCTGCTCGCCTCTTTCGATATTTCTTGTGCGATAGGCAACGGTGAAGACGGAAGAGAAGTAAACGCGTATCAACATCAGCTTAAAGCTAGAGTAAATACCTCCAGCTCCGCTCAGATTTGTCGGGGTTTTCATATTCGCTGCATGCGACTAAAGACAGAAGTTCTTACTGATTATTTGTTCTTGGTAAAACGGAATAAAGTCAGTAGCAAGGGAAGGATCCAAGAGCCGTCGAAGCTTGAAGACCCCGAGGCAGAACGGAAGGTCTATTAACCCGTATTTAACTTCAATGTTCACAACAACAATGCTTCATCGTGTCCTGAAGCGTGAAGTTAAAACATTGGATCGCAAGGCCTTGAAATAAACGGTTCAATTAAAGTGATTAACTCCCAACCACAAAGAAAACCACAAAATTTTCCAAAGGCTGGGCACGAATTGCAAAGTGAAAGTCAGCTCGCCTAGGAGCAATGACACCACGACAGCCCGCTCAGTGATGACGCACACAAAAGTATCAAATTTTACTGAAACAAGGACCGACTTTATAACCCATTTAGTAAGACAAAGGAGAGAGCCTTTTGGGAGCTGGGGTGGAGCCGACAGTCGATACACTAGGCTCGACTCCATCGACGGGCCTAACCGAAAGAATGTGGGGACTGGGGAGCTCGGTAAGCGCTTTAAAGGAACAGTAAACTTGACTACGCAACTTTCGGCCATCGAATCGCCCGGGGGAGGCTTAGATAAATATACAGGGTCTTATTGACGACAGCCCCCCCCCCTTCTTTGTTATCTCGAACCGTCTCGAACCCCCTCCTTAGTGTTCCCAAAGCTAGCTGGCAGGCCCTTGCCCCTTATGCACTGTAATTATGCACTTATGTACTGTAAAAGTTCGCCTTTTTACATGTAGACCACAGAGAAACGACCTCCCCGACAAGACGGCCAGGGTTCGATTCCTAGTCGCGGCACACAAACCTTTTGCTTTTGCAAACCTTTTGCTCAAAGTCGAATTCTCGGAAACTGCCCGGAAACTGTAATGGTCGTAACGAGAATTTGTCTTACTCTCAATATCGACTCAGGGTACATTCTTGATATGTTAGCTAGCTCCCCGAGTCAAGTTTGAGTCAAGTTTTCTGTTCCTTTAAGGATCGTAGAAGACAATAAAACTGAAACTCATCTGGGAGTGAAACTGGCTGCAATACTGGAACATTCGCAACAACAAAATCTCAACAGCACCAAGACCTTACAAAGTTCCTAAGAATTGACACCTGTAACTTTTCCATTCACCGAAGTTTCATAAGAGTATATCAATACATCAAATCCATTAACTTTTTTGTTGTTAATTGCGGTAACCCTTTGACTGATTGCAAGTCACTCTTTTTACCCCGTCCGGCGACGCCTGATTCCGAAGTTCCTAAGTTACAGACCGGCCAATATCTTGTAAACAGTTAATCATTGCGATTATCTGTGACTTCTTCTTTCATTTTTGTTTTCTGTCTTGGTCGAAATCTATTGCTATATAGGACACAGGAATTTGTGATGCTTGAAGTTTAGCAGAAAATGCAACTTTAATTTAGGCTACATCTGATACTTGAATAGGCCTAGGCCTAAACTGAAACATTTCGACCCACCTAAGGATTTTGCATTTTTTCATTCGAGGCTCTAGTAATGACGTTCAGAATGTGCGCTGATTGCAAGACAACCCAAAATCCATCAAGACGCAGAGATTTTGAATTTGAAAACACACATCAGGGTTGTCGCATTCGGAGCAGTGTCAGGAAGTCGCCACCCCATTCATGTGATTATACTAGTGTCAAATTGGTGTTTGATTGGGCAACTTTTCCCACGAAATTTCCGTTTTTTTTGCGGCAAACCACAACTACTCGAAGCACACGTTATTGTTTTGCGAATGATTGCGTTTTTTTGGCTCTGTTCCACTATTTTAATGAAAAATTCGGGTCACAGAAAACGCACGTAAGTACTCAGACGACCGGGTTTTAAGTCCCAGAGACGTTTCCAACACAACAAGAAACATTTAAACACTAGGCTATTCCATATTTTGTACTACTTTGCTTTAAAACTAACAAAATATAAGTAAAAAAAAAAAGTAACATGATATGTCATCTTCTTTCTTTTCTCCAAAAAAATTGTTTTCGCTTCGGTTTTAGGGTTATTTAGTCCCGTACAGGCTAGCATCTCAATGTTATAGTAGCCTACTAATTGTTTTTTTGTTGTTGTTTTTTTTGTCGGAATAAACCCATTTATTGGAATCCCAAAACGTAAGTGGAGGGATACCTATGACATCGCAAAAGTTGTCCGTCTGCCTGTCCGTCAGTCAGCACGATAACTCTCGAAGGGATAGAGATATTTTATTCAAACTTGGTACGAGCATCCATTGGGTCAAAGTACAGGTCAAGTTCGTAGACGAGGCATGTAGCCCAATATTTAGGGGTGGGGGAGGGGTTTCAAATTAAGGGACGACAAAAATACTTTAAAAAGCCAATGAGATAGTCGATCTAGGGTTAAGGAGACATGCTGAATCCATATCTGAAACCTGTTTTCTCGCCGGACAATTAATTCGTCCGGAATTCGGCCAAAACCGGAAATTTTCATAGAAGTAAAAGTTTTATCTGAAGTTGATCAAATGTTCGATTTAGGGGTAAGAAAATACGCTGAGTCCGTATATGACAATCATTTTCTACCCGGACATATAGTTCGCCCGGAATCCGGCCGAGACCGGAAAATTTTAAAAAGGTTTTATCTGAAGTTGATTAGAGGTTCGATTTAGTGGTAAGGAGGCATGCTGAATCTATGGGCTATATGAAAATTATTTTCTCGCAGGACAAATAGTGAAATGGGGGAAACACACATGCTGAATCCATACCTGACCTTGGTTTTCTCAGATGACTAGTCACTGGCATTAAATTGTTTCTAAATTTTAACAGTAAAAGTGTTCAAGGAGTCTGGCGAAGACCGGATATCTACAAGACGCAATTGTCTGGATCAAATATTAAATTTTTGGGATCCCACCGAAACCTTTGGTAGTGTTCTCTATATAGTTGAGTCTCGGGGACACAAAAGGGGCTGTCGAATATCATACGGAAGAGTGAGCAAACCCTCGTTACCCCGCCTCTAAGCTCCCGAGCAACCATCCCCTTCCATTCGCTTCTCTTCGTTGCCATAGTAACTGGAAATGTCATGGAGACAAATTCAGAGACGAATACTTTGCCAAGAGAGAAAAAAGGCCGCGTTTTTTGGGCCTCCCGGGACGAGTTAGAAATAGACATACTTTCGTGTTGCCATGGACTCCGGAAGAAATTTGTGTGACACGAGTCAGAATTAATGAAAGAAGTTAAGCAAGGTACAATGAAACATACGGTCGTTTAGGGCAGCTATACTAATCTACCTTAAAGCACAACTCTTACTAGAAATGATCTTTTCCCTATGACATGGATCCGAAAAAAACATGTTCGAAAATACCATTACTTTCCACCTGAAATTAGTAATATTCTTGTTAGCGCTTGTCGACTATGTCCAGCCTTCCTGCTGTCTGACACGGCTGCTGTGCGCAAAACATTTGAAAACTGAACGCGCCGTGGTTAAAAAGTGGGAAAACTAAGCAAATAAAAGAAGTAATAAACAGAAGCTATCAGATCCTTCTGTGTGAAAGAGTTGTCAGCGGACGTTAAAGATCCCGGCAAACGTTTCGTTGTGTGACGGGTAAAACTCGGCAAGGCCAAAAAAGCGCTAAAATTTCTTAGGCACAAAACGAAACAATGGAGAAAGGTGGGGATTTTGGAAGTTTATAGTTCTGTATGGGAGCTAGGTATATTATAAAAGGCAGAATAAGCAAGAGGGGTCCTTTAAAGTTTAACCGAAAAAGGCTAGGATAGGACAATCCAGTTACCCATCACTTATTCACTTAAATTGGCTTGAAGACCCGCTGAAAATGAGTTACTTCGTTGTTCCGCTATTCACGATAAATCGATTTCCAAATAGTGGAATTTTCGTGTGATTTGTGGTGCCTCTATGCGCTTGTATTTTTGTTGTATGCCTTACGAGAAAGATTTATCATTTTTTTTTTTTTCCAGGCACTAAGCAATCGTCACCAATCTCACCATTGCCCACTGAAAAGCCGCATTTGTGTTGAGATTAAAATTTCCCGCGTCATAGTAGAATTTACGCTGTGGGGACGGCCGGAGATATTCTGAGCCTCATAACTAGAGCAGATAGGGGAAAATAAAAAAATCCCTTTGCAGAATCCAAATAGTTCAGTGTATCCAATTAAAAGACACACAAATAAGTTGGCTTTTCAGTTAAACTTTAAAGTTCAACCGAAAAGGGCTGAAATTCGACAATCTAGTTACCCGTCACGTATTCACTTATATAGGCTTGAGGCCCGATAAAAATGCGATATTTTGTCTTTCGCTAGTCACGAGTAGTAAATTTTCATATTGTGAATCTCCACTTCCGGATTTGTGGTAGCCTACCTTTATGTGCTTATAACTCTAGCCTATTCGTTAGATAGTGAGCAATTACAACGGCGAACGATTTATTTATATATCATGAGTTTAGAAGCACGACTCGGGCATCTTTTGTAATTCGCCATTATGGTCCTTATGTTTGGAATATATTGCCCGATTGTGTGAAAAATGCGCCTAGTCTTCCTGCTTTCAAGTCACGGGCAAAGAAGTTCCTTTTGTCTCGGGAATGATATTGAAATTGGTGAGAAACCCGATCCAGGTTGTCCATTCTGTTCAAGGTACTGTTCTCCGATTTTCTTTATTTGTTGTGTCTTATCTTCTTATTGTCTTGTCTTTTCATCTTTATCATTCATTAGTTGACTTTTTAGTGTCTGAGTAGCTCGGTATGAGTGTAGTGTATAACTATAATTGAATAACCTCGCTTGCCCTTCCAAGCTTCATTGCCTTTCTTGGCAGGCGAAAGGCGAATAGTGTCCGTTTTTTTAATAAACGTATCTCTACTCTACTCTACTATACTCTACTCTTAATTATATATTTTTTATTTATATATATGAAGAATACTAAATTCGGCAGATTGTCAGTCTGTTAAAGCACGTTTGATATCTACAACGTCTGAAATTTTGATTCCTTAGAGATGAAACTCGATCTCGATCAGAGGAGAGGCAAGAAAAATCACGTTTATTCTCTTGTTTAAATTTAGCGGTTCGGTTGTGAAGCCGGTCTTGTCGGGAGGCCGTCCATATTCTCAACGTCCTACTAGTGCCTACTGCGGAGAAATTGTAAATCCCCCAAGAGAGTATCAGAGTTATGAAAGTTCTGACAGTGTGGAAAAAAAAACAGATAACTTAAGAAGAAACGCAGTATTTTGATGCCCTCTTAGGGTGCGTTACCGGTAATATGAACATCTTGTGGGCCGAGGGGATATCCATCAAAAGGAACAAGGATTACACCCCAGTCATACACAAATCCTCATTTTTTTGGCATGGTGCCCTAACGTCTGGGCATGCCCCAACGTGTGGGCATGGTGCTCATATGTTGGGGCACCATGCCCTGCAGGGAGGACATGGTACGCCCATGAAAATCTGAAACGGGAATTAGCTTTACAGGCAGATTTGTATGGTGGTACCATGCCCTTGCTAAACGACATGGTGCCCCAACGTATGAGCACCATGCCCATACGTTGGGGCATGCCCAGAAGTTTGGGCTCCATGCCAAAAAAATAGGATTTCCGTATGACTGTTACACCCTTTCCCGGAACCGGCCAAAACCGACCGGCACCAGCCAACCAGCAGTTCCGGCCACAAATTAGGCGATTCACCTTTCAAAGCTTCCAAATAATGTCGTTTTGATATTCTAACACTTGGCAACCGGTGCAGGCACCGGACACGCGGTGTACACAAAATCGAGAGTGGGCCGCCCCTCGCATCATTTCCTTTCCCTTATCCCTAAGAATGAACAGTTTAGGCAGTTTATCAACTATTTCGATTCTTTATTGGCGACAGCAAGCTACTTCTACCGCCCTCAGCAGCTTCGCTGTTCTGTCCGGTGTTGCCAGATCGTGGCCCAAGAAATACGCTGCTGCCTTTGAAAAATATGCCAAAATTTCTTTTCAATCCAAAATTGCAAGAAATCTCAAAAACTTACAAGAACTGTCAACAGAGCCCAAACAACTTTTTTACGCCAGCAAAAAAAAAACCGCCAGTCGGTCGTAAAATCCGCCAATATAGCAACACTGGTTCTTTCACAGCTTTCGCTGCAATTGTCCCGCACATCCCACGAGTCCACTTTACTGTGCTGTAAAATCCTTCCAGCGTTCCTTGGGACCCCCAAGCAGTTCCCATTTATCTCCGTCAAGGCCGCAGTGCAACAGGAGAGAAATTTCCCCTGCATCGGAAATCCCCCCTCCTACGACATTCGAAATGAGAATAACTCCGCATCCACCGAGAGAGAAGCGCCTGGGCAATATCGATCCGGTGCAATGAGATGAAGACCAACAAGGAAACATGGAGTCCAAGAGCTTTTACAGCTCCAGGGAGAGGGTAGGGTCAGAAAAACTGACCGGCGCCTAGAGACCGACCCAGTTCCGTTAAGTTTTCGCAGACGAAACGAGGCAGCGAGACGGTGATTTTGTGTTCCGGCCATGGTCGCTATCTGAGGGGATACTCGCTTCCCAAACCTGTGAACACCGGGTGACGGTGACAACGTCGGATACCCCCGGTTCAGTCATCCCAGCGCTACCTCAAGTCGTTTGTCCCCTACTTCATCAGAAATTACAACGAAAAAGTCTTCAACACCTGACATTTCTTAGACCATTTTTGTTTTTGTTTTTTAAGTTCCAGTGCTATTCTCTCGAGGACTTCGTAATAAATCTATTATATCTGTTAGACGACGGTAAAAAAGCATAACTCTAACTGAAGTGGGCATTATGCGTGGTTGGCATTTATCGTGGGCATTTTGAGTCGTGGGCATTACGAGTGTTAGCCACGTAGCTAACTGAAGGCTCGACCAAATCGGGAAGTTCTTCAGTCGTAAAGTTTAACAAACAAATTTCAACAATTGTCTTTTCTTGGGCAGACAGAAAATACCCAGGGTTGGTCACCAAAAGTAACTTCGTACACCCTGGAAAGTAACCCAAAAATATCTCAAAGTAACCCAATGTAACCTAATGTAACCCAAAGTAACCCAATGTAACCCAATGTAACGTAATGTAACCCAAAGTAACCCAATTTAACCCAAAGTAACCCAATGTAACCTATAACCTAATGTAACCCAATGTAACCCAAAGTATCCCAAAGTAACCCATAGTATCCCAAAGTATCTCTAAGTTTCCGTGAAGGAATTTCGCATCAGTTTCAAGATATTGCAATCGGCGCCTCGTCTCGTCTGACGAAAAGTTTGAAACGTCACCTCGCAAGTCTTGCGCACGAGGGGTTACTTTGGGTTACATTGGGTTACTTTGGGTTACACTGGGTTACTTTGGGATACTTTGAGATACTTGGGTTACTTTGGGATACTTTTGAGACAATTACAAGCGTGATGTACGCCATTTGTGCGCAAGACTCGTGACCTAATGTAACCCATAGTAACCCAATGTAACCCAAAGTAACCCTGAGTAACCCAAAGTATCCTGAAGTAAGCAAGTAACTCGTACACCCTGGTTCTTGGTGACCAACCCTGGGAAAATACTAGTAAGAAGCAACGAGCCTAAACAGAGAAGCAGGAAACGGCAGGGAGCTGAGCCTACCTACACCCTGACCATGCAGCCCCTTAACAACAATATCCCCACAGGAATACAATTCATAACCTGACACACTGTAAAGTCTCTCCTATATCGGACATTAGTAATTGTGCGTCACCGAATTCGGAGATTTCTATTCCGAGTTCGGAGAGTTCTAATCCGATGGAGGATTAAAACGCTAGAATGCAAAAAACTGCAGATTAAGTTATCTGAAAGCGGAGAGTTTTTGTTTTTATATTGCATAGCCTACTACTCCAGTCCAATCAAGGGCTAGGAGGGGTGAGCTGAACCTACCTACCCCCAAGGCCGTATCCAGGGGGGTGTTAGGAGGTTCGACCCCCCCCCCCAAACCCACAAAAGTAATAGTTTTTTGTAAGCTTTAACCTCTGATCTGTGTATTTTTTGTACTTTTTGGTCCGACCCATGGGCAACCCCCCCCCCCGAAATAAATTCCTGGATACGGGCCTGCCTACCCCACACCCACTTACCCAATAATACCTCGCGCCAATACATATAATATTTTGTCAAGATACTGGGATCTGATGTGGCACGGAGAGGCTCATTCTGAGAAACAATTTATTTAAGACTCTGATACCATTTGCATTTTAGGATTACGAACTTCAGCTGAACGAAGCCTCCGTCGCCTTGCCAAGATGTCTCTGACGTTAAAACCGATTGGCTTCCGCGTTCAAAACAGCCTGTCCACCATTTGAAACACAAACACAACACACCCCTTTCATTGTCGGATTACGAAATCCTGCCGAATCAAGCCTCCGACCCCTTACTTGGATGGGGACAGGAGTTGAAAACAGACTTGTTCCGCATCACATGAGTTAAAAGTATAACTGGCCCCCAGGGAATGCTATAGCATCCGTTCACGGCTCAAGAACGATGCCTTTTGTTTGTCGCGTTTGAAGTTTCCTTGGCTTGCGGCCAAGAAGAAATCGAGGAGGCGATAAATCTAAAGTGGTGGAATTTCACCAAGTCTAGTGGTGAACGAGGTGGTGAAAAGAAAATAATTCGGTGATGAATCGATGAAAGATGGTGAATGTTTTCTCATTCAAACACATGAAACGGTAGGCCTATGCTTGCTTGGGGGAAAACGGTGGCAACAGTAAATTTCGTTGCGTTTAAACAATGCATCCAGCGAACCCAGGCCCACATTAATATTAATATTTATGAAACAGAATATACAATACGCATAAAATGTGTTTAATAGTAATATATATGACAAATGTGATGATAAGATGCGATATTTACTACAAAGACAACCGAGGGGTTGCCCACTCTCGGTTTTAATGTAGGCTACAGCATTTTAATCGGGCACTTGCCCGATGCTGCGGTGCCCCGCCGGTGCCGATACCGTCTGACACAAGCCGGCACCAGTTGGCACGTGTTCAAAACATTAAAATCAGCATGGTTACAAGCGGGAATCAATTAATTTATTGCCGGCACCGGTGCCGGCATCGCTGGATTCGGCCAGTGCCAGCCGGTGCCGGGAAAGGGTGTACAACAGGTGCCGGGGAGTGGGCAACCCCTCGAAGACAACTGGCCATAATAAAAGAGACACCTCGATTAATACTCTTACTTTCGTTACTTGTTGATCAAAATAGAGCTTTTCGAATACTTTGGTTCGGAGTCAGCTTGAGGAAGGAATATTCAGTAGTAATGGGATTTGCACATCTAGCTAGTACCAGGGACCTATAAATTTGCTTTAATGCCTCGTCATTCAGGGGGCTTGTCAATAAGAGATTTCGGATCTGATGCTATGTTGACCGAACGGAAGGTAGTTCGAGAAATACCCAAGGTCCACACGTCCAAGGCCAGATAGACAAAATTTGGGATTGGCTGCTGGCACCTTGAGGGAGGAGTCTCTTTCGCGCGCACATCCATTGAGGCAAACAAGAATGCCGATTCGACCGATGTGGGAATTTTGGAAAGTAGGCAAGGATCGGACAACATAGAAGCATAGGAAATGACCAGGGTTGGTCACCAAGAACCAGGGTGTACGAGTTACTTGCTTACTTCAGGATACTTTGGGTTACTCAGGGTTACTTTGGGTTGCTTTGGGTTACATTGGGTTACATTGGGTTACTTTGGGTTACATTGGGTCACGAGTCTTGCGCACAAATGGCGTACATCACGTTTGCAATTGTCTCAAAAGTAACCCAAGTACTCAAAGTATCCTAAAGTAACCCAAAGTAACCCGAAGTAACCCAAAGTAACCCAATGTAACCCAAAGTAACCCAATGTAACCCAATGTAACCCAAAGTAACCCAATATAACCCAAAGCAACCCCTCCTGCGCAAGACTTGCGTGGTGACGTTTCAAACATTTCGTCAGACGAGACGAGGCGCCGATTGCAATATCTTGAAACTGATGCAAAATTCCTTCACGAAACAATTGAAACTCACGGAAACTTAGAGATACTTTGGGATAATGTGGGTTACTTTGGGATACTTTGGGTTACATTAGGTTACATTGGGTTACTTTGGGTTACATTGGGTTACTTTGGGTTACATTGAGTTACTTTGGGTTACATTAGGTTACATTGGGTTACTTTGAGATACTTTTGGGTTACTTTGCAGGGTGTACGAAGTTACTTTTGGTGACCAACCCTGGGGAAATGACAAGCCCCCTGTAAAGGAAATTTATGAGTTCCTGCTAGTACGGAAAAGGAGGGCAAGGGACAGGATATTTACCTGAAGCTGCTTTGATTGCGCGGCAGTTGCAGCAATTCGTCGAAGCGACTCCTCAAAGTGCTGCTGCACTGCTTGCTCAGCTGCCACGTCACGTGTTCGTTCTTCACGTGCACGTGCATCCATGGCTGCGCGATTTACCTCCGCCTCACGCTGAGAAGACGCCCGTTCCATTTGATGTTGGACTTCTGCTCGTTCCCTAAGACATAAAATAATAATTTATAATATCAATAAAAAAAAATCATCAACGTTCCACATGTGCCTACACAAACCAACCGTATCCACGTAAGAAGCCCGTACAGGCCACTTTATGTAAAATTCGACCAAAAAAAATCAACCGAATTTTACCTTGGTAAACATTTCGTGTCTTACATGCCCGAGTCCTTTGAGGTTCATGTCTTTAGTAACCATTTCCTTTTAATTTTTACAATTTATTTGGCATTCCTTTTTATTACTACTTCCCAATTTCGCGTTTCTGCAAGGTTATGCGAAGCATGTCCAATTAGCGTATAAAAACATGAAAGCTAATGAGGGGATTTTAACTAGGACTTGACAACAGTTTATGCAAGATACAACAATACCAGATTTTGAGTCCAGCGTCGTTATAAGCTAAAGATCCAAATAAGCTTTTAACCCATTGTTGTGTTAAAGCCAGTATCCAACTGGATATTTTAGTCCTAATCCAATTTTCAGCATCTGCTTCTGCTTAACCCTACCTATTATGAGTCACCATTAATACCAGCAAAAAATTTCAGGAATGAAACAGTCTTCACTACAGAGCAACACGCTTCGCGCAAGAACAGAAATAAAAAACGAAAGGGGAGACACAAGAAACCGAGGATGAACTATTACATGCTGATAACGAATCCCTCGTATGGGATTGCTGGTTATTCACTGATTATTCATCATGCGCACTGAAGGAATTGAAGAATCCGGTGTCCCACAACTGACTGCAGTTGTTGAGCAAAGGGACTAGATAACCTGAAGAAAGTGGAAAAGTACGTGCATGTGTTTACGACACCAGTTTTTACGACGGATATTTTGTTCAAACTTGGTATGAGGGTTCTTTGGGTCACAGTACAGATCAAGTTTGTAGATGGGCTCTGTAGCGCTATATTTAGGGGTGGGTGAGGAGATTTCAAATTAAGGGATGAAAAAAACAATTTTTTTAAGGCTAATGACACAGCCGATTTGGAGGTAAGAAGACATGCTGAATCCAAATCCGTAGTTCACACGGAGTGAGGCAAAAACCAGAAAAATTGTTAAAACGAAAAGTTTTATCTGAATTTGATTAGAGGCTCAACGTATTCCTACTTCTTGCCGGAAAACTGGTTCGCCCGGAATCGTGCCAAAACCGGAAATTTGGCAAAAGTAAAGGTTTTTTTTAAGTCGATTAGAGATTCGATATAGGGGTGAAAATACAAGCTGAAGCAATGTCCAAAATTTGTTTTTGCATCGAAAATGTGGTTCGTTCAGATTCCGGCCAAAACCTTAATATCTGTCCCAAGTAAAAGTTTTGTCTGAAATCGCAAACTCGAAATAGGGGTAAGAAAACACGCTGTATTAGGATACATTTGCTTGGTTTTCCTGCCAGACTGACATTCGGCCGGGATCCGACAAAATCCGGAGTTTCGGTGGTTCTTATTAGAGTGTCGATAGGGGAGTAAGCTGGCGCGTTGAATCGATCTATCTGCTTTGTTTTACTGCTTGGTTGATACTACCGACGAAATCTGGTGAAAACCGGAAATGAAATTCGGGAGGCATCGTGTTCTGTCGATCTTCCTGCTTCGTTTTCTCACGAAGTCACTAGGTCTTTATCCAACATGTCTTAAACAAAACGTCTTTATCCAACTGTTATTTTCGGTATAGAGATAAGAACAATGATTTGTAACATAGCCCTCTTAATGGTACGATCGCGTTCTGATATGAACCGAATATTTGGGAAAGAACAATTTTTTCTCCAATCAGACTTGTAGTGTGCATATAGATAATGAAAAAAATCCTCCAAGTTTTCCACTAGCACTGTTGTTTCCGTCGTTATCTGGGCTAGAGACAAAGACACAGAAAATAATTTTCAAATCGATATGGCTAACTGGTTGATCAAGGACAGATAACATGGTTGCGGGATCTAGTAAAGACTGGAAATCTCTATGACCGGTTACTCTTGATAAATATTCCTCCTTGGGAGTTAGGACGCCATCGAAACCTTTGGTCTTGCTTTTATATGGTCCGGAATCTAAGGCCTCCCGCCAGTCGCCGACGTGTTAGGTTTGGCGAAAGTTCGACACTTTTTCTTCTTCTCGTTCTCATCTTATGTCTTGCTTAGCTCAGGACTCGACTAGAGCCGCGTTCGATTCGACTTACGGAAGTCAACTCCAGAGTTGACTTTTTTCTCTGCTGCCGTTTTATTCAGTGAGAAGTCGACCAGAAGTCGACCGAGCAAGAATCATTTTGACTTTCAATTTCTATCTTCGTTAACTTGAGCCAACTGACAATTTCTCCGCGTCGTTGAAAGTTAACTTTTCGTCAACCTTCACGTCGACGTTGATGAATCGAACGCTCCCAGTTAACCGAGAATTGCAAATAAAACGTCTAACTGAGGATCTCAGTTAACTTGAGAAGTGAATCGAACGCGGCTTAGACACCCCTCCCCCGTATGAAATTCTCATGTGCTAGAGGGAGTCTGGAGCTCCTGACCTTCACATGAATATTCAGATACACGTCGACGGTTTAGAGCTCTGTTGAATTTTAATAAGGCAGCAAGGAGGGAAAACCGGTTTGCCATTAAAAATACAGGTAGTGATTTGCGTGGCCCGAAACCAAGTCACTTTTTGTGGTGAGGAAATGTGATAAGAAAAGCTGTCTGGAGAAAGAACGAGTTCTTGACAGACCTGTGTCACGCCGCAGCCAAGGGGTTCCAAAAGTTTAACCGAATAAGGATAAAGACAGTCTAGTTGCGCATCACTTTTTCGGGAGTATGTCAGTCGGCAAGTTATCATTAGGCAATTACCGAGGGGTGGTCCACTATCGATTTTGGTGTACAGCAAGTGCCCGGTGCCGAGGTATCCGGGTGGTGCCGGCACCGACTGACACCAGCTGGCACCGGTTGCCACGTTTTATGCCATCAAAATTAGCATGTTTACAAGAACGAGTCGCTTAATTTATGTCCGGCACCGGTGCCAGCACCGCTGACTTCGATCGGTGCCACCGGTGCAGGGAAAGGGTGAACAGCAAGTGCCGGGGAGTGGGTAACCCGTCGGCAATTCCCAGTCAAACAGTCCGGCAAAGGGGAATTTAGTATACGGCAAGGCCCTACGGGAACAAGCGCGTGTTTAGGCAATCCTACCAAAGACAAGGCGACTTAATACCAATGCCATCATATTCTATACACATTTTCATACACATTACATATACGTGTACATATTCCAGCTTGAGACTGAAGAGAACCCTTGCAAAAAAGGGCCAAAATATTGCTCTAATAAAATTTAGCTGACGTGTCCGTTTTGCAGTGTCAAATATAATTCGCAGTCATCTTGACGAAGAATGACTCAAATGAAAAGCAGCATTATCACATGGAATGCTCGACTCGACTCGAGGGTTCGACGACTCTCATTTTTGTTGTACGCCATTCCTGAATAACGGAATAATCCTGACCATTCCGGATTATTCCTGGCCATACCGGATTATTCCTAACCATTTCTTCCTCCCATTCTTTATCGAATTTGGTAATTCACCAACTTTTGTTTAGTCCGCATTTATTACACCCCATTATGTCTATCCTGCGGCGAACGAGGGGTCGCCGACTCTCATTTTCTGATGTACACCATTCAATAACGGAATAATCCTGACCATTCCGGATTATTCCTGACCATTCCGGATTATTCCTTCGGGACGTGTACACTATTCCGGGAGAGTCGTCGACCCCTCGACTCGACTCTTCGTTATATTATTTTAATTTCTAGATTCAACGGATCGTCTATGCAACCTGTTACGTGCCACCTCGCACTACACAGCGTTTCTCCTCAGGTGTTCTGAGGTAGTTGACCACTTTACAGCTAAGCTTATCTTTACAGAAAATTACACACAACTTCGGCCGTTTTAGCCTCTTTCCATGGGATATAATCTTGGCAAAATTTGCATAATCGGTCTCCGGATGAATTAGCTACTCGAAAACAATGATCGGGCGCATGATAATTGTGGGAAGCGTGATAATCAGTGTATTGCTAATAGACGAGAAAGAATACACTTATGGAGTGAAGAATCTCGGGAACAAGAATGGATTCTCCTTCGCCTATCCCCTCACCACCGTCTTATCCGTCTCTTTCGTTGATTTTGTGTATATATTTTTTTTTTTTGTATTTTTTTTTTATTCCTACTCCACCATATTTACTTCATGTATCGTGTGAGTGATAAATAAATTAAATTAAATTGCTGGTCAAGAAGCGTGTTTGTTTTACACTTGTTTCCCTCCATTTGATTCACGCGATTTCTTCAAGAAGGCAATAAAATAAACCACTCTTCCCCCGGCTGTTGTTGTTGTTCAATTGTTCATGCTCTGATGCAAAGGCGAAATTCCAAGTACTATAGTTCCTTCACAAACATGTGTGTATATAGAAGGGACTCCGTACTCCTGGCAAGAATATAGCCTATAATTAACCACTCGGGACTTGGCGCGGACGGACATTACCGGAACTTCACTACTACTACTTAAGATGTTTCACATTTGTTTTCAGCGAGGTTTTCAGCTCCGTAAAAGATTTAAATTTGAAACAATCTGGCATTTGTAAAGACTATTATTAAACTTTGTGGTTTTTGAACACCGACTATTAAATTGGATGATACCTTCCGGCACCTCCCGGTACCGGCACCCGGTGTACACGGGTTTGGGGAGTGAGCAACCCCTCGGTTTTCAGCTCCGTAAAAGATTTAAATTTGAAACAATCTGGCATTTCTAAAGACTAGAAAAAAACATTCAAGTAACCAGCTAAAACCACCAGAACCACGGGGTGGCGCGACTCAACAAGATCAGACAAAAAGAAACAGATTTAGTTTTTCAGACAAAATGGAGAAGATTTAGCTGTTGTATGACTATGAACGAACAACAAAGCTAAAAGTTTGGCGCAGGTCCGTATCCAGGAGTTTATTTCGGGGGGGGGGGGGGGGGTGCCCGCGGGTCGGACCAAAAAGTACTAGAAAGACATAGCTTAGATCAGAGGTTAAAGCCTATAAAAATTATAATTTTTGTATGTTTCGGGGAGGGGGGTCGAACCCTCTAACACCCCTGGATACGGCCCTGTGTATGGCGGTATCTATTTCTTTCAATAATTTATTTAGTTTTTCTATTTTTCAGTTCACTACTAGTTAATTCTTTTTGTGTCGACCGTTCAAGCTTACGCATTTGCCACACCGACAACTCTACTACGCTCAACCTGTTACATCACCATTACAGGCCAGTACAGACTTTCAACGAATGGAGCGACCCCTCACCTCTTTACTATACCACATTTTGGCACAAACATGCTGTACATCATAATATCTCAGGATGTAGTATACCTATCAAGCATATGAGAAATCGATGACAACAGCGGGCTATATGCACGTAAACACATAGGGAAGTTATTTCGAGACGACAAGGAAACAGGTAGAAGAGGGGAAAGAGGGGTCCCAAACTCTGAAAGAAGTACATGACGAATAGAGTTCGGAATTGTAATCGAAAAAATCCTTGCGTGCTGTGATCTTTTACATGTGTTCCATCTATCCGGCTTATTTTCCGTAAAATCTTTGCCGAATTCTTTATATTTTAATCGAGGCCGTATCCAGGGGGGTTAGGGGGTTCGACCCCCCCCCCCGAAACTCACAAAAGTAATAGTTTTTTGTAGGCTTTAACCTTTGATCTATGTCTTTTTTGGTCCGAACCGTGGGCAACCCCCCCCCCCCCCAAATAAATTCCGCAGGCAACCCCCCCCCCCCGAAATAAATTCCTGGATACGGCCCTGATTTTAATACTGTTTGTAAAAAACTGGCTACCCCCCTGGAGAAGAAACATTGCCCTATTAAAAAGTGCGGTATAGCTGATCCCTCCGAGGCTGTACCAAAACCTACAAACGATGTGACACGTGCGCTGTTAGAATCTATGACAAAACCTGTCTCCAAAGGACGAGATAGGCCTACACTGTATTCAGATCTAACCTGAGATTATCATTACTGGTTGGCGTAACTGTTTTTTGTACTGAAAATACTGGGATACAATAATGGATACAGAATAGCGAGGACACAGGATCTACTTCATGAGCATGGCAGGATTGATCTATCATTCTGCGAAACACTTGACAAATTCGACACGCAATTTTATTCTTACACATTATCTTTACACCCCACAGCTGCTTCACAGCTCAAACACAAGCCTCAGGAAAGAAGAAACGAGGGGTTGCTCACTCGCTGGGCACCACTGTACACCCTCCCTGGGCACCGGCTGGGCACACCTGGGCACCGGGCACCACTGTACAACCATTTTGGGAGTGAGCACCGGCTGGGCACCGGCTGAGCACACCTGGGCACCACTGTACAACCCCTCAACCACCGGGGCTGAGCAACCCCTCAAGAAGAAACGGATAAAACGCTGAACCCTTCGTGGCCAACGTGTTACACATACGGAGGAACACAAAGGAGTAGGTACGGTACAAGTCGTCAGCGCCGTGCCACGTGTGGACCTCAGTGTGGATGCCCCTAGTGGCCAATCCACAAATTTAATAAACTATCCCTATTACCTATTCAGGACTGTTGCTGTGAATAAGATTGTTATTTTTATTTTAGTTTTAAGCTTCGGACTACAGTCATCTTTAAAGACCAGATCAATTTTGCTCTGATCCATAGCTGCAGGGCAAAGAAAGAAGAAGGCCCACAAGCGGATGCCTACTTAGCTTATTGTATGTTCAAGCGCTGCAAGCCGTACAGAAGCTACACCCCCCTGCCCTTGAAACTACAGATCGGACCGGACACCGACACAGGACATGTAAGGGTTCCGCCCAGTCCCCATACATTGTGCAACAAACAACGTTGATAAAAGTCTAAAGGTATGTTGACATCCTTCAGGGATAACAAAGGATCTATCTGATGAAATAGGTCAATATCTGGAGTGTTCAACATTAACCAAACCCAGGACTTGTCTAGCATATAAATATGAAAACTTCGGATCTTCCGATTTGTTCTTATCCGTGGACCTTGTTTTAAGATACGTGCCACACACAGGGCATGTCCACTGAACATCTTACTCATATCTGCCCTCGATGCTGTCTCTGACAGACAACACAGGTCAAAATCTGGAGTGTTCAACATTGTTCAAAAACAAAATGTATGGTAAGTATGATTTTTAGTAAATAGGTTAAAGTAGGCTAGTTTTAAAAAAGTATATATTATTGTTATTTTTTTTTTGCCCAGTTGGAGGAGAGAAAGTTATTTTTATTAGTTGTTTTGGGTTGTTTGTGGTTGGTCGTTGATTCCACTGCTGACAAAGTTATGTGATCGGTATTTTGGATTTAGTGATCACCCCCAGGACAACCTGGACGCCCGAGTTCTCGGGTGACTGGTTTGATTCGAAGATATATCGTCTAGCTTTTGTGATATTTGTTATAAGTTGTTTAGTGTGATTTTGTTAAAAATAAAGAATAACCTAACTTAAACAAAACAAAAGACTGTCTAGCATACAAAATATGAAAACTTTGGATCTTCCGATTTGTTCTTATCCGTGGACCTTATTTTAAGCACGTGCCACACACAGCGTATGTCCACTGAACATCTATTCATATCTGCCCTCGATGCTCTCTCTGACAGACGACACAGACTGAAAAGGAACTTGGGACGTAAGTGCCTACCGTCTGACCACCGTAGATCTAACTATAGGCCTATTACCGGACTACACAGCACCAGAACCAACTCGACCGAACACCAGACTCAAAGCAGCAACTGTAAACTGTGCCACTCTTTGTCGAATTGGCTCTTATTGTTATTATTTAGATCGATAATAAAAGAACTCGATCTTGATGGTCGTATGTTAATCTGGCGTTTTAACCTCGGTTTTAACCGTAAACTAACGACGGGACTGTCTACGATAAACAACATACCCATTATTATTCAGTCGATTATTCATTCAATTGACATTATATATATATATATATATATATATACATATCTATATGTATATACATATCTATATATATACTACATATTTACAATTTATAGTCAGCACTTTCAAAGTGTCGTTGTCAAAGTTGCCACTGTCTAGCCTCCCGCAAGTTTTTCCTTCCCCGTAGGCTACTTTCGACTTTGGAAAATAGACAACTCGGAAATGAAATAGACGAGTACCAACTACATTTTTATTTCCCACTTCGGAACCTCGCCGGGTCCCTTCCGAGGCTGTGGACCCTCACTGTGAAAGCCCCTTAAGCAGGCCCGTATCCAGGGGGGTTGGGGGTTCACCCCCAAAACATACAAAAAGAATCGTTTTTTATATGCTTTAACCTCCGATCTATGTTTTTGCCTTACTGTTTGTTATGGATTAGGTCCAACCCGCGGGAAAAAAAGCTACATAAATCATGGATCCGGACCTGCACTTAACACACCGAGTCCTGCGAAGTAACAATACAAAAGTGCCCCGACCCTGAGTCAATATACCCGTGCCCTAATGCCCAAACGAGACGGCAATATCCCTGCAGAGAAGGGACCAGTCGAGGGGTTTTTCACTCCCAAAATGGTTGTACAGTCAGCAAGGCCGTATTCGGGGGGGTCAACCCCCCCCCCGAAACCCACAAAAGTAATAGCTTTTTGCAGGTTTTAACCTCTGATCTATGTATTTTTTGTACTTTTTGGTCCGACCCGTGGACACCCCCCCCCGAAATAAATTCCTGGATACGGCCCTGACCGTCAGGCTTGTACACCGATGCCCAACAAGGGAGTAACCCCTCGGGAAACGTCTATGTGCAAATACCGTGGTGCTGTGATCTCAGAACTATCTCCAGTTGAAGCAGTTGGCTAATACGCTATGCAAATATGGTAATATACTTCCATGGAAGTTTAATGATATAACTTTTTGAGCTAAGATACGTTTATTTCGTACGCACTGTAGTTGTTCTTTGCTATAACCCTTGTGTAATCATACTAGAGCTGCGTGGTATGGTATAATCTTGAGGCTTGAAATGGTTCGACCGGAAGTCGTCCGATTCGGCACACGTAAAAGTTTCATCTGAAGTTACTTGGAGGTTTGATAAAGTTGTAAGGGGACATGCTGAATTCATTTTTTAACTTTATTTACTAAAGCTGCGAGGTAAATCTTGAGGCTTGAAATGGTTCGCCCGGAAGTCGTCAAATTCGGTACACGTTAAAGTTTAACCGAAAAGGACTGGGATAGGACAATCTAGTTCCCCATCACTTATTTACTTAAATTGGCTTGAAGACCCGCTGAAAATGCGTTACTTGGAGCGTGTTCCACCCCTCTACCAATAGTAACTATTAGTTACTATTTCCGTTCCAGCCTCACGAAAAGTTACTACGCTGACCGTTCCAACCTTCTCAAAATAGTAACTAATAGTAACTATTTGCTTACCATGCTCGGGAGCGTAGTTAGCGTAGTAACTACGCATCTCTGTAACGCGATTGGTCGGATCACCCCGAGCCTGATATTTGACCGAAAAAATTCAAAAAGCGTTCCAGCCTAGCGTAGTAACCACGGCGAATAGCGTAGTAACTACGGTAAGTAGGGTGGAACACGCTCTTGGTTCTTCCGCTATTCAAGAGTAATCGATTTTCAAATAGTGGAATTTCCGTGTGATTTGTGGTAGGCTACCTCTAATTTGTTGTATGCCTTACAAGAAAGATTTATGACTTTTTGTTTTGTTCAGGCACTAAGCGATCTTCACCAATATCGCCACTGCCCACTGAAAAGCCTTGTTTGTATTTAGATAAAAATTTTCCGCGTCATGGTAGAATTTTCGCTGAGGGGACAGCCGCAGATATTCTGAACGTCATAACTAGAGCAGATAGTGGAAAACAAAACAAAAATCCTTTTGCAAAATCCAAACAATTCAGTGTATTCAACGGAATGACACAAAAATAAGTTGGCTTTTCAGTTAAACTTTAAAGTTTCATCTGAAGTTACTAGGAGGTTTGATGTAGTTGTTAAGGGACATGCTGAATTCATTTTTTAACTTTATTTTTTTGTCGGACAAGTATTTCGCCCGGAGCCAGACCGAAACGGAAAATTTGCCAGAAGTAAAAGTTTTTCTGAAGTAGATTACAGATTCGATACAGGGGTAAGAATACATGCCATAGAATATTTCGTCGCCTACTCTGCCTAGCACCACGGGTTATCACGGCGTAAGCTTATGTGCGGAACTCATGCTGCACTGTTCCAGAAATTCTGCGTAAATCTCGTTAATCTCTCCTGAGGAACATTATGAACAGTAAGAATTTTAATTCAGATTGTTTGATAATCCCTCCTCCATAATCTCCGCACATGGAAGCATTTGCTTTCAACATATTGGGGATGTTATAGTTTGTCAGTCAGATATGGCTTTTTGGCTGAAATAAAGATTAACAATTACAATAATAATAATACCAACCTTCATGGTACCATATCGACAGACGCTAAATCGCCCATAACGGAAATCCGAGAAAAGCCAGACCATAAACTCCACCAAAAACCGGATTCAGCAAAAACTAAAACGTTTATTTCGCGTCTGTAATCGAATACTCAACGGCGATAGTCACCAACAGGATACCACTAGGCCACGTCAGCGTTATTCTTTCTTTTTTGTTCAAGTAGACCAAATCCTGATCAGCAGTTTTTGGCCTCAGTCCCATACCGATACCAACAAAAAAGTCGTGAGATCATCAAGAATTCAATCTAAAAACACAGAGGTCAACGATACGGCAGCAAGACATTTGGCAGAATAAGAGGAAACGACATAAGTACTTCCGCCAGAAAACTGTCCGTCAAACTGGAAACGAAACCACAGATTTACTCGGTCACCGTTTTTCTCCGACCGGCTAGTACAGTCTCGAACGCTTACATTAGTATTAGGTCTGGTCTACATATTATTTTGACTTTATAACTAAAAAGGACTGAAACTGCAGTGGAAGTTCTGGTTTTTACAAGTTCCGTAAAAGAGGAATGGCAGTCATTCCGTAAAACTCTGAATGCGGTAATGGAGCGACCTTGAAATTAAAAATCGGGCGATCTGACCATGCGTACACTGACAAACTAGAAAGATCGTGCCAAAATATTTAAAGGCTATTCAAATTAGTAAGTGTATTGAGTCTTAGAAACCATGGACGGACGAGCCGGTTTGTTTCGTTTTTGTTTAATATGCAAATTATGTTTTATTTTTGGGTATTTTTGTAATTTACGATGACCGTCAACTGCGTCAAGGCTTTAGTGTAAAATAAACTAATATCTTTGGTTTTTCGTCCATAATTCACTGCATTCAGGTTCAGGTTCAGGTCCTTGATAAATACTTCTTAACAATAAATATCGATCAATGGGGGCCGGCAGGGATACGAGCTCGTCAACTCGGCCCCATCATACACCCGTGTTACCCCCAGTGGTCAATTTGAGGACTAAAGGACAGTCGAAGGTCAATTTGTGTCCTCCGGAAGCCATTTGAATGTTTTACCTGAAGGTGTTTTAGTTGTTTCGATAATTCCTTTCAAAGTACACCTGAGTGAAGAGTACCAAGTATCATACCTATCTGTATGACTTCCGTTAACATTGCCTGCAGAAAACCCAATCCAAAAACGAAATAGTGTTTCCAAACTATGATTTTTGCTCCATTTTGCATCTGTCCTTATTTCAGTACCGAACAATTTTAGAAATGAACAAATATCTCCAATCAACCCTTCTTCTGGAATATGTTTTAACCAGTTAAGCCCAAACGTATATCTAGAAGAAACTCCAATACGATCCGGCCAGCGCTGTACAAGATTTGAATGAATTGCGCTTTTTGTCTTGGAGTCTGCATGTGCAAACCTCCAGAAACGAACGTCCTAATTTTGAAAACGTCACGCTCAGGAGAAGAACGCTCTCCGTGGCCATGTCTGTAAATGCATTCTCCATGGTGTGTTCAAGTATGGTTTCATTGTTCAGGTGTCCTTTAAAGGCCTCTCTTCGTTGTCTGACCAATTACAGATAACCTAAGCCGAGAACGACGTTCCTCAACCAGGACTGAAGTTGCGACTGTCAGTAAATAAAACCTGGCTTCATAATCTTTGGCATTAGGAGTTTCTCCTCTTCAATCTTTCACTGCAAACCTTGAGGTAACTACTTTCTTGGCCTATGCACGAAGGAAGCACTAAGTAGCGTTTTTTATCGAAGCTTTGTTTGCCGCTGGCTTGGCCAGTTTGCCTTAATTCCCGTTTTCAAACGCCGTCGAAATTCGCCGTTTCTTTAATTATCGTTTGTCGGCCTGCGATCAATTTCAACGTTTGAAAGAAAAGAAGAAAAAACAATAATGGCGGACGGTAAAGAGACAAATTTGAGAATTTACCCATGTTAAAGGACACCTGAATGAAGAGTACCAAGTATCATCCCTATCTGTATGACTTCCGTTAACATTGCCTGCAGAAAACCCAATCCAAATACGAAATAGTGTTTCCAAGCTATGACTTTTGCTCCATTTTGCATCTGTTCTTATTTCAGTACCGAACAATTTTAGAAATTAACAAATATCTCCAGGGTTGGTCACCAAAAGTAACTTCGTACACCCTGGAAAGTAACCCAAAAGTATCTCAAAATAACCCAATGTAACCTAATGTAACCCAAAAGTAACCCAATGTAACCCAAAGTAACCCAATGTAACCTAATGTAACCCAAAGTAACCCAAAGTATCCCAAAGTAACCCACATTGTCCCAAAGGTGTCTCGTATCGGTTGCCTCGTATCGTCTGACGAAAAGTTTGAAACGTCACCACGCAAGTCTTGCGCACGAGGGGTTACTTTGGGTTACATTGGGTTACATTGGGTTACTTTGGGTTACATTGGGTTACTTTGGGTTACACTGGGTTACCTTGGGTTACTTTGGGTTACTTTGGGTTACTTTGGGTTACTTTGGGATACTTTGAGATACTTGGGTTACTTTGGGATACTTTTGAAACAATTGCAAGCGTGATGTACGTCATTTGTGCGCAAGACTCGTGACCCAATGTAACCCAAAGTAACTCAATGTAACCCAAAGTAACCCAATGTAACCCAAAGTAACCCTGAGTAACCCAAAGTATCCTGAAGTAATTCAGGATACTTTCATTGTTCAGGTGTCCTTTAAAGAAAAAAGATTATTGCTAAAAAAAAAACCAAGATTAGACTTAAAGTAAAAACTCTGAATTTCGTTTTTGCGAAGTTGACGTTGACCAGCTACGGCGAAAAAAGAACGGCGACCGGTGACCATACGATTTATGTAGAGACATTATAATTAAATTTGAAAGTAAGCTCAAACTTCGACCATGAACGCAACTATTTTATAACCTCTATAGTAGTCCATGCGCATGTGCGTTGTGCTCGTTCGATTGTCATGCTATTCATGTGTAAAACCGGTTTCCTGTATTTTGCCAAGGTTTTGGCTAGAAGTCAATGAGTCTTGGAAAAGGCTTAAAACAGCCAAAGTGGTGGATAATTTCTTAAAAGCGAGGGGTTGCCCACTCCCCGGCACCTGCTGTACGCCCTTTCCCGGCACCAGCCGAAATAGGCAGTGCCGGCACCGGTGCCGAGAGTAAATTAGGCGATTCATCTTTCAAACGCTTCTAAAAATGCTTATTTTGATGTCTCGTTTGATGTTTTAACACGTGACAACCGGTGCCGGCTTGTTTCAGCCGGTGCCGGCACCGACCGGGCATCGCGACACCGGGCACTTGCTGTACACTAAAATCGAGATTGGGCAACCCCTCGGTTAAAAGCAGAGCTTAGTTTTACAGTATTCAGATAGTTTCGGATACTGGAACATAAACAGTAAATAGTCCGAGGTCTGCTTTAGCAGATAATAGTAGGCTTATAAATACACGTGGCGAAACCGGGCACCCGTTCCAGGATTCCCACATCGGAGAAGTGTTCGTGCTAATAGAGATCAGAAAGTGTTCTTTTCTTTCAAAAAAGGCTACTTCAATAACAAATTTGGTGCTGAAAGGGTTTCTCCTTCACCCGTCTTCCTTTAAAGTTATAACTGAAAAGCCAACTTATTGTTCTGTCATTTAACTGAACACACTGAATTATTTGGATTCTGTTTTTTTCTACTATTTGCTCTAGTATCTACGGCCGTCCCCACAACGCAAATTTACTATTGAATCTGAGCACAAACGTGGCTTTTCAGTGGCCAGTGGTGAGCTTGGAGCGTGTTCCACCCTACCTACCGTAGTTACTACGCTAGTTACCGTAGTTACTACGATAGGCTGGAACGCTTTTTTAATTTTTCGGTCAAATATCAGGCCGCGGGCTGATCGGACCAATCAGGTTGCAGAGATGCGTAGTTACTACGCTAACTACGCTCCCGAGCGTGGTAAGCAAATAGTTACTATTAGTTACTATTTTGAGAAGGTTGGAACGGTCAGCGTAGTAACTTTTCGTGAGGCTGGAACGGAAATAGTAACTAATAGTTACTATTGGTAGAGGGGTGGAACACGCTCTTGGTGAAGACTGTTGAGTGCCTGAACGCGAATTTTTCTTAAATCTTTTTCATCGAGCATGCAAGACAGGTACAAGCGCACAGAAATCCGACAGGAAAAGTCCACTATTCGAAAATCGATTATTCGTGAATAGCGGAGTAACGAAATAACGCATTTTCATCGGTTCTTCAAGCCTATTCCTTTTCGGTTAAGCTTTAAAGGCAATGCGAACATGAAAATCTGGTGGATAAAACGGTATCAGTAGATAAGATGCATTATTATGTGCTAAACTACGCAAACTAACGTACGGACAGCACTGTTTTATAGTAACTAATGTGCTTTTACAGCAAAAAGCGGTCAGAACAGAACGAAGAGTGTTCTTTTGAAACTGTTACTTTTATTACAAAGTGATCTAATAGTACCACGTGCCATTTTCAGACCAAAAGTGTCAAATATAGCACATTGATGCTACCCGTGGCAGCCCCGATCCTTTCACTAGCTCTTATCAAGGTGCTGACGGCGTACGAGGGGTTAACAACTCCCCGACACTTTCTGTCCACCCTTCCTGGAACCGGTCGAAACCAGAAGTGACGGCCATAAATTAGGCGATTTACAAACATGCTGATTTTAATGTTCTAACACGTGGGAACCGGTGATCTCACCGGTGACGGTTGCTGGAGCACTGCGGCACCGTGCACTTGCTGTACACTGAAATCAAGAGTGGGCAGCCCCTCGACGGTGCGGAGCGTCTCGAAGACGCTCCTGCTTACTGTACTGCTTATTGTACATAGTGTTGGGCGATATTCGATATCGATAACGATATATCGGACCAAATATCGGTATCGACACGTAACTATCGAAATCGAAAACGATATTTATTCAGTTATAATTATTTTAAATAATCCAACATAATTCACATTTATATATCCAAAAGCGGAGCAATATGTTCTTCGTAATTCAGTTTCTATTTATTCGAAGTTAGAGTTCATGCAAGGTGCTTTCCTACGACAATTTTGCTCTTGTTTGAAGAAGCATGGTACCGAAATATCGATATTGATTATCGAATATCGAAAGTTAAAATATCGATATATCAAAAAATTCAAATATCGACCAAAACGAATTGTATATATACGTCATGGCAAAAGGATGCTCTATGCTTCTATGCCACACGATAGTCTTTTTCGGAGATCCATCGCGTTCTCAGAATTGGCTAGTGGAGACAGAAACACAACGCTGGCAACACTGTCAGACGATTCCCAGCCCCGCCCTTGACGACTAAATAAACAAGATGAACGTGTCGATAAAGAGTATGGAAGAAACCACGACCCGAACATTCAAATGGACATGTTCGTTGTTGGACGGATGACTCAGGCAATTTTTCGTCAGGGTCATCGTCTAGCCCAAGTATACAACCGACGGAAATACGCAACTGAACAACGGAAATAGCAACTGAATCGACAGTATACTCTCAGAAGTTTCATAACTGATAACACAAGGATGCGCAGTTTCAACAGACAACACTCGGGATGTAATCTGTTCTGATTTTGCAAGGTTATGTATGAAATGTTACGCATAACAAGCATTGCCGGGAAGAGCCAAAAAAACCGCCAAAAAAGCATCTGCTGAATTTCCCGATAGCACGACGGCAAACAAAAAAGTCAGCAGATGCTTTTTCGGCTCTTTGGCAATGCTTGTTATGCATAACATTTCATGCATAACGCTTTAAAGATCACAACAGATTAGCCTACATCCCAAGTGTTGTCTGTCGAGTGCTGTCTGTTGAAACTGCGCATCCTTGTCTCTGACAGTGTAGCTTTGTTTGTAATCTGTTGTTAATAAACCAGACGTCCAAGTGCAGGAGAACCGAAGTTTCGAATTTTAATCTACCGAATTTTCTATTTTACAGATAAGAAATACGGAATCTGTTTGTAGGGCAGACAGTCTGCCACCTGAGCAGGGACGCGGTTTGTTCTGAGGGCTATGGTAAATTTTCAAGTATATAGTCACCAGTCAGGATGGCCTACTGCACATGCAGAAATTCACCGGTTCATTGTGAATACCCCAGGTCAATTCACACTCTGGTTTGCAGACCGAACTCACAATGGGCTATCAACAACCTATCATACACTAGGCCTTACAGGCAGGGACTAGCTAGCTAAAAATCAAGGGGGGGGGGGGTGGCCGGTCCTTACTGTATTTGTGAATATAGTAGGCTATGAATGAGAGCCTAAAGTGTTAGTTTAATTTGCCAGCTTATTTCGAATTTGAATACGTTGAATTATTTTGACTCTGCTAGGGGATTTTTTATTATCTTGGCCGTTCCAGCCTCACGAAAAGTTACTACGCGGGCCGTTCCAACCTTCTTGAAATAGTAACTAATAGTAACTATTTGCATACCGTGCTCGGGAGCGTAGTAACTACGAATCTCTGTAACGAAATTGGCTGGATTACTCGGTGGAGTGACGTTTTACCGAAAATTTAAAAAAGCGTTCCAGCCTTGACGCAAAATAGCCAAAATTCGTGATGTCATGTGCAGTAACTACGGTAAGTAGGGTGGAACACGCTCAGAATACGCAGTGATGGCCGAGAAACAATGTCTACCCCGACGCGGGGAATTTGAATTCAAACAAAAGCGTGAATTTAAATGACTAACGAAGCAAAGGTCTCGGCAAAGGTCAGGAAATGTTCAATTCCAGATTGTAAGGTCGCTTCTGAAGAAAGCCCGCTAAATTTTTTATTTTTATTTGTTTATTTATTTGTGACCCGTTTTTTGGATAACATCGGAGCTTTTTTTTTAATGTGCATGTTACTTACAAATGTTTAGCAACTACAACGGTAAACGATAACCGAAAAATAAATATTTGTTCGGTCACACGGTATAGTAGGCTTTCTTCAGAAGGGACCTTACAATCTGAAATTGAACATTTCCTGAGCTTCGCTTCAAGAGCCATCGAAATGTACGCTTTTGCTGAAATTCAAATTCTTGTCTTGTCGGGCAAGCAGCGCATATTCTGAACCCCAATGAAATGAAGCCACCTTCCTCACTTTCACATTTGTAGTCATCCACTAGATTATCCAAGACCCACCATCAAGTCATTTTTATCCCTCATATTTATTCGGTTCAAATTTTTCAATCCCGGCGAAAGCAAAACATCAACTGGTGTTATGGTCGGCCAATCCCGGCGATCGCGGACGTCTATCTCAGTTTAACTCGAAGGCGCTCCGCTTTCGAGTAGAATTTGTAACAAAAACAGCCATTCACTTCACAAACTAGAAGACCCCGTAGCTACGGTTTAGCATCGTGACCTTACTTACCGGTTCATCCTCTCCTTAATCATCGCCTCCTCCTGTGACCTCGGAGGGCCCCTTTGCCCCATGTAGATCTGCTGCTCCCTAGCAGCTGCAGCTGCCAATACTCCAAGGTCGTGGGTTCGATACCCGTAGGGCATATACTGACCTGACATCACAGATCCGGGGTAAACAGGGAGGTGATGCGGGGCCATACTTTCCATTAGCCTGTGACCTAGAATGATCAAGATGTTAAGGTGAAGAAAGGCAACACTGCGCATGCAGATGCTTTCCCTTAGACCCTCCTGAACCATCGGCGGCGCACAGGACATTGACGACCATCACAAAGCTGTGCAGCTGCAGTGATTTCAGTCCCATCCGAGGCTAGTTTCAACAATTCAGTTGTGTTTTACGCGGACAGGTATTTCAATTCCCTCACCAGTACCGATTCCCAACCGCAGACGAAGGCAACAATTTTGTTTTTGCTTCTGCAGTCACTAGTTTGATCGCAGGACAAGAACAATTTACTTCTTCTGAAGGGCCGGTTTTTGGTTGTTTATTTTTGAGCGGCGATCGATAGCCTACTGGCGAGGACTTTTTCCGGCGATTTGCCGTTTAGTTATTATCCCACTCAAACGACGTTCGTGTTGACGGAGGGTTTCGTAGACCAGCTCCGACTGAATCTAGTGCCAATATTGTTGGTTAACCAAATAGAAAATTATGTGGGGCCTATAACCTCCCCCGTCTAGGGACCCCACGGGCCACCACCATGGGTCAAGATAATCTCGAATGAAAAAGAGCAATCAAGCTTTGTTAAATAGTTCCAGTAGCCTACTATTTTTACACATTATGACACGTCAAATTGTAAGAAAGTTTTTTGGTTGAGAAAATCCTTCCTCAACCAAAACAAGACCAAAGGTTCCGATGGGATCCCAAAAATTGAATATTTGATCCGGACAAATAGGATTGTCATATACAGATTCAGCGTCTCTTCTTACCCTTAAATCTGTCATCTAATCAACTTCAAATACAAATTTTACTTTGAACAAATTTTCGGTTTCGGTCTTCGGCCGGATTCCGGGCTAACTACTTGTCCGGCGAGAAAATGGTTTTCACCATCGCATTCAGCATGTCTTCTTACCCCTAGATGGAACATCTAATCAACTTCAAATAAAACTTTTACTTGCAACAAATTTTCCGGTTTCGGCCGGATTCCGGGCTAACTGCTTGTCGGGCGAGAAAATGGTTTTCACAATCGTGTTCAGCATGTCTTCTTACCCCTAAACTGATCATCTAATCAACTTCAAATAAAACTTTTGCTTGCAACAAATTTTCCGGTTTCGGCCGGATTCCGGGCTAACTACTTGTCCGGCAAGAAAATGGTTTTCACCATAGTGGTCAGCATGTCTTCTTAACCCTAAATCGAACATCTAATCAGCTTCAAATAAAACTTTTACTTTTAACAAACTTTCCGGTTTTGGCCGGATTCCGGGCGAACTACCTGTCCGGCGAGAAAATGGTTTTCACCATCGTGTTCAGCATGTCTTCTTACCCCATAATCGACTATCATATGGCCGGACAAGTAGCGAGCTACTTGTCCGGCCAAAAAAGATAGTCCAGAAACGACTTCAGCGTATATCCTTATCCCTATAAAGAACATCTGATCAACTTCAAATAAAAATTTAACTTATACAAGAAATCCGGTTTCAACCGGATTCCGGACGAACTACGTGTCCGGGTAAAAAATGATTGTCATATACAGATTTAGTGTCTCTTCTTACCTTTAAATCTGTCATCTAATCAACTTCAAATACAAATTTTACTTTTAACAAACTTCCGGTTTCGGCCAGGTTCCGGGCTAACTACTTGTCCGGCGAGAAAATGGTTTTCACCGTCGTGTTCAGCATGTCTTCTTACCCCTAAATCGAACATCTAATCAACTTCAAATAAAACTTTTGCTTTTAACAAATTTTCCGGTTTTGGCCGAATTCCGGGCTAACTACTTGTCCGGCGAGAAAATGGTCTTCACCATCGTGTTCAGCATGTCTTCTTACCCCTAAATCGAACATCTAATCAACTTCAAATAAAACTTTTACTTTTAACAAACTTTCAGGTTTTGGCCGGATTCCGGGCGAGCTACTTGTCCGGCGAGAAAATGGTTTTCACCACCGTGTTCAGCATGCCTTCCTACCCCATAACCGACTATCACATTAGCTGTTTCAAAATATTTTGTTTGCCCCTAAATTTAAACCCCCTCCCCCACCCCTAAATGTAGGGCTACAAAGCCCATCTACGAACTCGACCTTACTCTTGACCCACAGAAACCTCACACCAAGTTTCATCAAAATATCTCATTCCCTTCGAGAGTTATCGTGCTCACAGACAGACGGACATTATTCATTTCACATTACGACTCAAAAACTGTTTCTGAGATCTATTACTGAACCGTGCTGTAAATAATTTCGATTGATCTTCTCAATTTGTATTTTAGCGTACGTTTTTACCTTAAAAAACTTCTTTTCCGAGAATTTCGGGTGAGGATCGCCCCTGTCGCCCGTATTTCGCACACGTTTTTCCCACTAAAAATCCCTTTTTCAGGAATTTCGGGGGGGGGCGATCGACCCTGTCGCCCCCCCCCCTAATATACGCTACTGGGTCGCAGACACTGTAGTAAATATATAAGAGAAGATGGAAGTGTAAGGGTCATATGCTTATTTCTATCTCAAAACTGAGGAGCAACATAATGTACAAACAAAAAACTATTCCTCAACAAATTTATCCATTCCACAACACTGTAAATACTATGGAAGAAGACACGAATGTACAAGATTTACAACACCAAATTTATTATTAACATCTTAACGACTAAATATGACCCCGATGGTGATAAAGGCAGACTGCCGTTTGATAGGTATATGATGCTCCCTCCCCCCACTTCAACTCTACGTAAAACAGGAAGACGACGCGTAACGCTTGGACGTTCAATCAAAAAAGAGGCTGCAACCCAGCAACCTCCACTTTCAAGCTTCAGAGGCTGTGGGGATGATTCAAGATCCGTCGGAATGGGAGACTGCTGTCGCTGCATTACGCACTCCCAGAGGACCTAAGGTTCCACCGAGTTATGAACAGCTACGATCGTTACGATTTTTTTTTTTTTTTCGCCCCATCATCTGACGTAATAAGAAAGTTAGCTCGTATCATTTTCGTTGCACAGGAGTTACAATCACTACATTTTTCCAATGATGGTGATAATAACTACCCGTTCAGCAGTCAGAATGGTGGCGTCTGTCCTGGCTGTTATTATTTTCGTTCCAGAGATGGTAGTAACTATCACAATCACGAGCTGGCTCCTCTCATCAACATTAGGCTACTCGTTATAACTTGTATGGACGGCATTCTGAGTCTAACTCTAAGTAAGTTAGTGACTCGAAACGGCTCCACCTGCTTCGGTCCTACCCCCTGGCAAACCTGTTCACTATCTCTGGCGCCTGTCTGAATACCTGCCAAAAAACGAAACAAAGCACTCTGCAAGTACAAGCCGTTCAACGCTCCACCAAAAGCTATAAACCTTTTGCGATAAACGAAACCAGAAGAACAGATTGCGTAGAGCCCTCGGGTCAGGCAAGACCGAACCGTTAGATCCGATCTAGTCATGTATGTGCAAAAATAGCCCTTTCGAGAGAAAGGATTTAAACAGGGTTGCCATCTGCACAATTTCTGGTCGGATTTACATTTTCATACCCATACCTTTGCCAAAAAGGGTCGAAATATAGCTGTAATAAAATGTAGCTGACGGACCCGTTTGCATTGTCAAATATATCTATTTTTTACAAATTTTTCCCTCACATGTAAGACATATTGTTCTGTCAGATTCACATTTTTATACCAGAGGACAGAAAGACAGAAAATAGACTGTTTTACACTCTAGGATATCAAGACATAACTGGAAAGTCTCAGAAGTGGTATATTTTTGACAGTTTTTCTTCAATCGGGAGACATAATTTGCTTCGTCGCATTCACACTTTATACTGGAGGACAGAAAGATGGGCGTGTATAAAATCGGCGGATAATTTCTGGACATAACTGAACAGATTTAAAAATGGTCTGTTCTTTTCGAAGTTTTTTGGAAAGACTATTTGCATATTATGTTTGCGAGAAAATAAGCTAACAGGACGTGATGTTTGGAGGAAACAAATAAGAGGCGTATGATATTTCAACACCCAAATAATTTGCTTTCCAGCTTTTCCTCTTTGCAAAGATTTTTCTTCACTTTGTGAAGAAACTGAGCTGAAGAAAACTTGATTTGAACGAACAATATTCATGGCCTTATGATTTTTCCGTCGTCCCAATGGGTAGTGGATTTCGGGCGGACACGTTCCTTACGCGTATGCTGAACGTCTCCTTTCAATTTTATTTCTGTTCTTGGAGTAGTTTGCTAGCAGTTTTATATCTGGTGAACTCAAAAACTCGTGACCCCTCTGATAAAGTGCTACCGAATTTACGTAGGCTACTGATTCCGGCCAAACTGAAAGCTAGGTAATTACAGACTTCTCGGAGGACGCTTATACCGAGGCGTTGCCCACTCTCAATTTTCGTGTAAATCCACTGCCCGGTTCCGGGTCGGTGTCAGGAAAGGGATTACCCCAGGTGCCAGAAGTGGATGACCTGTCGACTAAAACGACGCTTGTTTCAAGTAATGTACCAGTTTCGTACCTAGACTGAATACATTTGGTCGGACTTCGATTATGACTCATCTTCGTGTCTTATCGGACAATGGCACCAAGTATAATATAAGCTGGCTTTTTTTATTTATTTGTCATATCTCTTTATCATGATCAAACAATGGGGCAAGGGTCGGACTGTGATAAAAATCAGTTTTGAGAACGCTGGTCATCAATTTTCAAAATACGATTATCTTTGCCCCTATCATTGTTTCAGAAACCAACTGATAAGAAACCGTACATTTCCTACTGATGTATACTCGAATAGCATTTAGTAGATTATAGCCTACGTCTAACCTGTCACTGTTTCTCAACAGTTCAGAACTGATCAGGGTTGTAAAAAAAATCATACCAAGATAATATTAAGCTAAACCATAATGGCTGCAGATCAACAAATGAAAAAAAAACAGCTTTTTTAATGACGTGTTAAGTTCTTTAGATATTCCGAAATGGCTGCCTACCAATCTGCAACCATGACAAAATACTTAGTAGGCTACTGCTCCAGATCACTGAGATATTTCTGCAGCTGGTCTTTTCGAAGGTCGGAGAGGTCTTGCTAACGGGGTAGTCCCAAATGTTTGAACGAGGCTATTTCAGCAGCTAGTCTTCTCGAAGATCGGAGGTTTCTTGCTAAGGGGGTGGCTCCAGTGTCTGGATATTGCTCCGGATCACTGGGATATTTCAGCTAGTCTTCTCAAAGGTTCGGAGGGGTCTTGCTAAGTGGGTGGTTCTCAATGTCGTAACAAAAAAAAAATCATTCTGCGGACTAACAGCTCTCCACATTTCTCTTCAAGTCATCGAACATGCATCACTACAGCAACAAGCATCCTCCAAAAAGTACCCATTTTTCTTATCTCCTCTAGAGGTATTGGGTAGTGGTTATTCTATAGGCTACCGTCTTCCCTACTTGGCCTATGGCATCTCTATTAAGTAGCCTAATTATCCCAATTATCCTGTGTAGGATAATTGGGGGGGGGGGGGGGGCAGTAGCTAGAATTTGCTTGGCAGGTGTTTAGGGGAGAGTGGTATATGCAGGGACGGATTTTGGAAAACCTCCAAAATGCATGGTTAACATTGGAGTAGAAAAATAGTTTATGGCTCAAACGAAAGCCCCGGAACTGCTGCATAAACTGTGATTTTTCCAGATTTTTCTTGTATAGCTAGAAGAAAAAAAGGGGGGTGTCCCTGCTTATACCATTTGTCCCACTAAGTAGCGGGGGTGGTATATCTTGGGACACGAGATGGTATACTCTGGGACATAGTAAAAAGATTCATGTATTGGTAGAAAACTTCGACTATTCATCGTATAAAAACTACATTAAAAATTCGAAAATATCTTAGGCACAAGACTAGACTACCAGTCAGCAAACACGAAGTATGACGCTGCTCTGGGAGCTGTACCGGGTGCTGGGGTAGGAGGCAACAACTTTTTCAAAATGTCTTCCCTTGGATAAAATATTGAGTCTTCTAGGTCCGGCCACTTCCACTTTCTTAGACCGGCCTTGCACATGACACTCACTCTGACACTGTTCTCGTTTTTCTCTTGGACAGACCCAGGAAAATACATGTAAATACATGTCCCACTACGTACCACTTGTCCTTGTCCCAGTATATACCATGCGACCTCTAGTTGCAAATTGTGTCCGATTTTTTTTACTGTTGCATATTTTTCCACCAAATGGCCACAGGACGTGGCCTGATGTTTTAGCTTTCGTTTGCTATCTTACACACACAATTTCTGCAAACCGTTACAAAATAAAGCACAAAAAACTATTGCCCAAATATTTTTTGGGGGGTATAGCCGAAACTTTGAAGTCGATTATCTCAAAAACGAAAATAGCAATTTACCAAAATGATAGAACTGTCATGTCTGCCATTGAATGAACTATACTAGGTGGCTTTATTGGATTTTTTAAAGAACGCTAGATGGCAGATAAGTACTGTGTCCCACCTTATACCCCGTCCCTGCATATACCACTTACCCCTACTTTCATTTGCCTTGCTATCAGAAATTCGAAAACTGCTCATCATTTCTATCTTCCTCTATTCTTCAAGCCATACCCACGTATGTCGTGATCTGACCTGGGGATATTCCATCCATCCAGGATGGTAGTTAAGATCCGGTTCCAAAAACGACTCTTAAGTTAACTTCCCCTTCTTGGAAAAGATCCACTCTGGTTATCTTAAGGCGTATTCTCACCGTTCCCCGAGGAGTCCTCGAGGAATCAAGGGTACGGCGAGAATAGCGGGAGCAGTGTTGCCACTTATACCGCATTTCGCGGCATTACGCCGCGATTCTGAGAGAAATGCCGCATAAAATTTTGATCATGCCGCACGCCGCGATTATGCCGCGAAATGGCTTTTCATACCGCATTCGTTCCCGTATGTAAAATTTGTCCAACTTGAAGTTTCGTATCTTTCGCAAATGTCTAGCAAGATATGTCTTTTATAAAATGGGGATTTCAAAGACGCGTCCGACTCGTTTCGCGGAAGTCAACTACAGACCTTAATTAATTAATGACCCGTCGGTCGGCAGCTTGTCCCCTGGGAGGCCATTGTGTTCGCCAGTGGGTTGATTTGTTTTTGCGGGTTTGACGAAACTTTGACGTTTGAGTTTCTCAGTTCATCTCCCAACTCTCAGCCCAACCAAATAGTTCATTTCTAGTTTGTGTTTTCAAGTTAGCAATAAGGACCAGACAGACTTGTCTTATTTAACAGGATTGTTTGATGGTCAGTGGTAACTATATTTAAGTAGCCCAGATGTCGTCAGAACCGTTATTAGCCAAAATGTTTGGGGGGGGGGCAAGGTATTTATCATTTTTACCGACTGGTTTTTGCAGATAAAAACGACTATTATTGAGAAAAAACGACTGTGGTGACGAAAAATCGGCTGATTTTGAGAAAAACAACAATTTTCTAGAAGAAACCGACAGTTTTTAAGAAAATCGACTGTTTCCAAGTAAAAAATTGACTGTTTTCACGAAAAATAGCGGCGCTGCGCGTGGACTCGGCTACTTTTTAACGACTGGCCGACAATATTCGGGGGGGGGGGGCGCCTCCCCCTAGTCGTTATGGCCCTGGATGTCATCAGGTCAGAAAGAGTTAACTGACCCAAAAAGTACTGGCCTATCCTAGGGGGTGGGCGGCTTCTATGATCTGTTTCCTGTTTACTAAAAGCGTGTTTTAAGTATAGTTGCCAGTTCGTTACTTCATCATTTCAAAATTCGAATTCATCATATGGTATCAACCAGAGGTGTAGTTCTTACCGAAAGTTTTGAAAGCCCGATTCTTGCTAGAAGAGATCATCAAAGTCACCATGATGAAATAGCTAAGAAATATAGATTTTTTCGAAATTAGCAATTTCCCTGTTAGCACTTGTCGACTATGTCCGGCCTTTCTGCTCTCCGACGCAGCTGGCTGACGCAGCGACGCAACTGAATGTGCCTCTGTGAAAGTGAAAAACAAGACCAAAGGTTTCGATGGGATCCCAAAAGTTCAATATTTAATCCAGACATCTTCGCCGGATCCAGTCTCCGCCAGACTGCTTGAACATTTTTACTCTTAAAATTTAGAAAAAGATTAAGGCCAAATAGCTAACCCTCTGAGAAAACAAAGTTTTGATATGGATTCAGCATGTGTGTTTACCTCTATAAGTCATACCTATTTTTACGATACCGATCGAAACGATCCTGTCTTCTGCCAATTTTCCGGTTTGTGAAGGCTAGTGCTCTTGTGAGTATAACGTTCTGAACCAAAACATTGTGTATGGTCTGGCTAAAGATATTGTTTGTCACACACGTGATAAGTCCGATTCCGATTATCTTATTTATCTGAATGTTCCTTTTTGAAGCCTTTGATATTGATTTTCATTAAAGATTAATTGAAATAGGTTGAGACACGAGAATCTAGTTACCCATCAATTATTCTACTGGATAGGCTTGAAGGCCCAAGGGAAAATTGCTTTTAATTTCTTCCCTATTCACTTCACATTTATTCGTTTTTTTCCACCGTGGACTTTCCCTGTCGACGCTGTGGTACGTCTGCACTTTTACTTCTGTTTCATGCTTGACGAAAACGATGAATGACAAATGTGTGTTCCCGTACTGAGCTGACCATCCTTACCTTTGACCGCTGAAAAGAAGGATAGACAGCACGTGTTTTCTCGCAGTTATGACAGATCTTCACCACACATCACTTGACACTGAATCAACATTCATATTAAAACGAGATTTTTCACCCATTCTCTCTCAAAAATATAAAACACAGCGTTTTCCGAGAATTTCGGGCATGTCCGCGATTTTTACCGCATTTTGGTTCAAGGATGCCGCGGAAATGCCGCTTTTTGACGAGGCCGGCGCCGCGGAGCGGTGCCGGTCGAGTGGCAACACTGAGCGGGAGTCACTCCACGCGGACTCCGCGTACGGAAAACAACGAGAACACGGGGAATGCTTCCAAACTGGATTTTGTACGAACAGAAAATGCAGTTGACGAAATTAGTCTCGATCCACTTTATTTCTGGTTTTGTTTGTTCTGATTTTTTTAATCAGTTTTACATTGCACAACACCAGCAACAAGACCAAAGGTTTCGATGGGATCCCAAAAATTTAATATTTGACCCAGACAACTACGTCTTGACTACGCCAGATCCAGTCTTCGCCAGGCTAATCATCTGAGAAAATTAAGTTCAGATATACCTGTATAAGCCATATTTATTTTGACGATACTGATCGAAACTTCCTGCTTTACTTCTGCCGAATTTCCGTTTTCGGCCGAATTCCGAGCGAACTACTTGTCCAGCCAAAAAAAGATAGTTCACAAACGAATTCAGCGCATCGCCGTATCCCTATAAAGAACGTCTAATCAACTTCAAATAAAACTTTAACTTCTAAAAAAAATCCGGTTTCAACCGGATTCCGGACGAACTATATGTCCGGATAAAAAATGATTGTCATATACAGATTCAGCGTCTCTTCTTACCCTTAAATCTATCATCTAATCAACTTCAAATACAAATTTTACTTTTAACAAATTTTCCGGTTTCGGCCGGATTCCGGGCGAACTACTTGTCCGGCGATAAAATGGTTTTCACCATCGTGTCCAGCATGTCTTCTTACCCCTAAATCGAACATCTAATCAACTTCAAATAAAACTTAAGCTTTCAACAAATTTTCCGGTTTCGGCCGGATTCCAGGCTAACTACTAGTCCGTCGAGAAAATGGTTTGCACCATCGTGTTCAGCATGTCTTCTTACCCCTAAATCGAACATCTAATCAACTTCAAATAAAACTTTTGCTTTGAACAAATTTTCCGGTTTCGGCCGGATTCCGGACTAACTACTTGTCCGGTCAAAAAATGGTTTTCACTATCCTGTTCAGCATGTCTTCTTACCCCTAGATCGAACATCTAATTAACTTCAAATAAAACTTTTACTTTTAACAAACTTTCCGGTTTTGGCCGGATTCCGGGCGAACTACTTGTCCGGCGAGAAAATGGTTTTCACTATCGTGATCAGCATGTCTTCTTACCCCATAATCGACTATCACATTAGCTGTTTCAAAATATTTTGTTTGTCCCTTAATTTAAACCCCCTCCCCCACCCCTAAATGTAGGGCTACAGTACCCATCTACGAACTTGACCTTACTCTTGACCCAAAGAATACTCACACCAAGTTTCATCAAAATATCTCATTCCCTTCGAGAGTTATCGTGCTTACAGACAGACAGACGGACGGACGGACGGACGGACGGACAGACGGACGGACGGACGGACGGACGGACGGACGGACGGACGGACGGACGGACGGACGGACGGACGGACGGACGGACGGACGGACGGACGGACAGACGGACAACTTTTGCGATGTCATAGGTATCCGTCACTAACGTTTTGGGATCCCAAAAACTGATTCCCCATCGAATCTGAAAGGGAATTCTTTTTTGTGATGGTGATCACTGATGATAATCGGAGCATTCCCCGTCCGTGGGGACTCGCGAGAACACGGGAAGTGAGTCCCTGGGACAAACAAAAACGCAAGGACTCCTCAAAAGGAGTCCTCGGGGATCGGCGAGAATACGCCTTTACTCAGAATCCCACTTGAGTTGAGTACAAATGTGATTAATAGATCTTTGGAGGAAGGTGGATTTCTAGGAGAAAACATAGTTAAAAGCGAGGTATCTGAACTCAGTCAGGAAGAAAAGAAGAAAGTGCAGAAAAGGTGATGAGTACGGTAGTTCATTAATGATGAACAAATTCAGCCAAACACAAATCCTTACTTTTTGGGCACACTGCACAGTGCTCCTTGGTGCACAGGGACAGTGCTCCCATGAAAACCTGTTTGAAAAAAAGGAAATTTTAAAACAGGTTTTCATTTCAGATTCATGGGGGTACTCGCTCCAGGGCACTGAGCTCTAAAGTAGGAGCAATGTGTTCGTATGTTGGGGTATACCCTAAGATTGGAGCATTGTCCCTAAAAAATTGAGAATTTATGTAGCCTATAAGAGGGTAGATTCGGAAACTGTGGGTGATTCCCCTCAAAAACTCTCTTTGACTGGACTAGAAATTATCTTTTCACGATGAAATGCCTCAGACTGTCAGACATATCAGACGATGGACCTGATGGCCTACCGTGTCTTCCAAAATCAAAAGCAAAACTTTGAAGCGTCTCGTGTCCTTATGACGACTTTTGGTAATAATAAATAGCCTGTCGAAATAGCGTCTCGTGTCCTTATGACGACTTTTGGTAATAATAAATAGCCTGTCGAAATATCAGGGACTTTAGGTAGACTGACCCACTAAAGGAATCCAATTTTTAACCTAGGCTATTTCTGAAGACCGGCTATTCTCCCCAACTGAGAATGTATATTTTTTTATTTTTTTTTAATAACCGATTTTATAGGCTTCAACCTCTGACCAGAGGCGTCACTACTGGGGGGGAGGGGGGACGCCCCCCCCCCAATCTTGTCGGCCAGTCGGTCCCTTGTCCCCCCCCCCAAACATTTTGGCTAGTAACGCCTCTGCCTCTGACCTACGTTCGTGTAACACTTTTAGTGAAGTTACCCCTGTGGCTGCTGGGCACTGTACTAAAGTATTCCAAAGTTTTGACCATCCAGCTTATTTTAGCCTCTGAAACAGTCAGATTGGAATTAATAAACTAATAAATGAATATCAGCTAAGAGCCAAGTAGGCTGGGCTATCTCAGACAACCATAGGCTACTGAACAAAAAAAGGGCAAACAACAGAAGTCTTACCTCCTTGCATTACACCTGAAGCATGGCTGGAGGGGGGTTTCGAATTATCCTTCCCCCCTCTCTCAAAGCTTCCTGGCTTATCATCCATCCTGACGAGCTGCTGCAAGTTATCCAAACGCCATACAGTATTTATCCAAATCACGAACGCACTTACAACCGACCACTTCAACGTCTGAACTCAAACTGATGAAACTGATGCTCCGGGACATAGAGCAACGCTCGCGCGCTCAGAGGCCACGGCATCCGCGCACTGCTTGAAAAGTTTCCAAAAGTGGAAACAATTTTTGCAATGTTTCATAATTATGCCAACTGTATCTGATCCGTAACCGGTAATTCGAATATAGGGAAAAGCAGAAACTACATGACCCATTACACTCGAAATGCTCTCCTCGAATTTGTCTTCTCTGGCTAGTCGATTCGTTCAAAGATAATAAGACACACGATCTTTGGATTCGTTTGCCTTTCCAAGACTTTTGACGGAGCAAAAAGCGAGGGGTTGCCCACTCCTCGGCAGCTGCTGTACACCCTTTCCCGGCACAAGCCGGTTTCAACCGGAATAAGCTATAAAATAGGCGGTTCCCACCTCTAAACGTTTAATGGAAACCGGTGCCGGCTTATTTCAGCCGGTGCCGGCACCGGGCATGTTGCTATATAATTAATACAAATCTATAATCAAAATTACATATAATATTTAAAATACATTAGATGTGGAAAAAGTGACTGACTCAGTTCCTAATGTGTCAGAAAAAAGCTTCTGATCTAGACAGAATTAAAAAATAGCGCTGCCAAAAAATATTCAGAATCTCAATTCTGAAGATTTAAACTGCAATAAACAAACGAAGCTTCTAGCAATTTATTTTTTTACTGCAGGTTGTTTTTGGGATCCCAAAACGTTAGTGACGGATACCTATGACATCGCAAAAGTTGTCTGTCTGTCCGTCCTTCCGTCCGTCCGTCTGTCTGTGAGCACGACAACTCTCGAAGGGAATGAGATATTTTGATGAAACTTGGTGTGAGCATTCTTTGGGTCAAGAGTAAGGTCGAGTTCGTAGATGGGCCCTGTAGCCCTACATTTAAGGGTGGGGGAGGGGGTACAAATTAAGGGACAAGCAAAATATTTTTAAAAAGCCAATGTGATATTCGATTATGGGGTAAGAAGACATGCTGAACACGAATATGAAAACCATTTTCGCGCCGGACAATTAGTTCGCCCGGAATCCGGCCAAGACCGGAAAGTTTGTTAGAAGTTAAAGTTTTATCTGAAGTTGATTAGATGTTTGATCTAGGGGTAAGAAGGCATGCTGAACAAGAATACGAAAACCATTTTTATCGCCGGACAAGTAGTTCGCCCGGAATCCGGCCAAAACCGGAAAATTTGTTAAAAGTAAAAGTTTTATTTGAATAGACGATGGGAGATGCAGAATCCGTATATGACAATCACTCTTTAGCCGGAAATATAGTTCGTCCGGATCCGGCTGAAACCGGAAAATTTGTTAGAAGTTAAATTTGTATTTGAAGTTGATTAGATGTTGGATATAGGGGTAAGGAGATACGCTGAATCCGTTTTTGACCTTTAGTTTTTCGCCGGACAAGTAGTTCTTGAATTTCGCCAAAACCGCAAAATTCACAGAAGTAAGCCAGGATCGTTTCAATCGGCTTATAGAAGTAAACGCACATGCTGAATCCATATCTGAGCTTGGATTTCTTAATGATTAGCTGTTTGGCCTGGCGAAGACTGGATCTGGCGAAGACAAAACCTAATTGTCTGGATCAAATGCTGAATTTTTGGGATCCCATCGGAACCTTTGGTCTTGTTTCTTGACGAGAACTCCTGCCGAGACTTACCAAGAGGGGCCAAAATATAGTAGCTGGAACTGAGTAGCTGACTTCACTGTCTTGAGCCATTGTTATACATGTTATAAGTAAGTAAGTCATTTTTTTGTAACCCACAGTCTAAAAAGTGGAGTAAGTGAAAGAAAGTAAATAAAACAAATAAAAAAAGACACACAATTCCCAATCTTCGGCCAGTAAGCAGTGGATAATGTCATGCGCTGATTGGGTCAAGTTCATGGCCGTATACAGGGGAGTTAGGGAGTTCGACCCCCCCCCCCGAAACCCACAAAAGTAATAGTTTTTTATAGGCTTTAACCTCTGATCTATGTCTTTTTTGTACTTTTTGGTCCGACCCATTGTCAAAACCCTTCACCGAAATAAATTCCGCGGGCACCCCCCCCCCCCCCCGAAATAAATTCCTGGATACGGGCCTGACCCAGTTGTCCATGATTTTCATAATTTTGGAAAAATGGAGCAGGTACTTCGCATATTTAAATTACACAATCTATCTTTTTGATCTCTCGCAGAACACGAGTAACACCAGAACGAAATGGAATAGAAGGAGCCAGAGGCGTCACTAGCCAAAATGTTGGGGGGGGGGGCAAGGTATTTACGGACTGGCTGGTAATTTTTACCAGCTGTTTTCAAGAAACCGACTGTTTTTACGAAAAATCGACTGATTTTCAGAAAACTGACTGTTTTCATGAAAAAAACCAAGCTGTTTTGACGTAAAATCGCGGCGCTTCGCGCCGACTCGGTTATTTTCTACCGACTGGCCGACAAGCATTGGGGGGGGGGGGCAGTCGTGACGCACCTGGAAGGAGCGTAAAAAAGTCGAGGGATTGCCCACTCCCCGGGACCTGCTGTACACACTTTCATGGCACCGGCCGGCACCAGCCGAAATAGGCGGTGCCGGCATCGGTGCCGACTCGTCATTCAAACTCATCTAAAAATGCTTATTGTGATGTTTTAACACGTAACAACCGGTGCCGGCACCGACCGGGCATCGTGACACTTGCTGTACACTAAAATTGAGAGTGGGCAACCCCTCGCAAAAAGTGGTGAACAAATTTGCCAAAACTTTACGATTATAGTGCCACTGGTTGGGGACGATGCGATGTTCATCGTCTTATCAATAAACAGGAAAGATTTTGCAACCACTCTTGGCCAACTAAGGGACGCGAATCTAACAGCTGACGTTTCACAAATCCGTTACACCACCATTTTTGTAACATCAAGTATGATTGCTTCCGTCCGATTCGTTTCAAGTAATATCTTTCAAAATTTGATGCGTTTCGCCATCTGTTATTTCCTAGGTTTCAGGGCGTCCGTGCGATACTGTCAGTAGACGGTATAAAAACAAGTGACCTGAGCCAAGAGAGGGTGATACCCTGGTTGATCACAAATTATGCCACGAATTGAACCTCTTAATCAACATTTGACATGTCCGTTACACCAAGAACAAATAATCAGACAGAATTTCTGTCTTTAGTCGCATGCAGCGACTATGGAAACCCCGACAAAACTGAGCTGAACTAGAGGTAGTTACTCTAGCATTGAGCTGATGTTGATACCCGGTATGGTAACTCCTCTTCGCTGTTGCTTATCGCACAAGAAATAGAGAAGAATGCTGGCAGGAGACTCAGCGGGCTGACCCGCTCTGGTGTGCGTCCATAGAACCAATAAGCTTTGACTCCTAATTTTCCTCACCAGCGACTTAACAGCGATTTAGCTATTTGTAGAGGTAACGAAACGTGATTGGCGCGAAGCTAGTAGGGAAATATTCGAATCGCATAGTCATATTACAGAGATAGGGAGACGGAGGTTCTGTCGGACTATTTGTTCTAGGTTACACCAACATTTTTGTAACATCACGTATGATTGCTTCCGTTCGATCTCGTCCGATTCGTCTCAATGTGTGTTTTAAAATTTACCGAGTTTCCCCATCTGTCATTTCATAGGTTCGACGACATTCCAAGATACCATCAGTTCAGGGTATAAACAAGACCAAAGGTTTCGATGTGTTTCCAAAAATTCAGTATCTGATCTAGACAACTGGGTCTTGCAGATATCCGGTCTTCGCCAGACTCCTTAAACATTTTCACTATTGAACTTTAGAAACAGATTATGGCCAATGGCTAAGCATCTGAGAAAACCAAGTTCAGATATGGATTCAGTATGTGTGTTTACCTCTATACCTCATACCCCGAGCAAATAATCGGATAGAACCTCTGTGATATGACCATGCGGAGTCGAACATTTCCCCGTACCCTGCACGATGCAAACGAGCGGAGGTTAGGAGCTACGCGGCACATCACGTTTCGTTACCTCTACAAATAGCTATATCGCTGCGAAGCCGCGTAGAAGAAACTTTCAAAGTCAAAGCCGATTGGTTCTCTGGACGCGCTCCAGAGCGGGTCAGCGTGCCTCCTGCATTTATTGCTCAGTGATGAGCAACGGCGAAGACGAAATAAAATAGACGGGTATCAATCCAAAGCTAGAGCAATTACCTCTAGCTCCGCTCGATTTTGTCGGGGTATCTATAGTCGCTGCATGGGACGAAAGAAGGAGGTTCTATGTGATTCTTTGTTCTTGGTGATTGTTCTGTTCTCGGTCAAAACTTCCTGTCTTACTTCTTCCAAATTTCCGGTTTCGGCCGGATTTCAGGCGAACTATTTGTCCGGCGAGAAAATAATTTACATGCGCATGCCTCCTTATCAGTTTGCTAGTAGTAGCATGTAGTGGCAACAGTTACTACTGCATGCTACTTTTTCGTACTACTCCATACGACTAATTCTCGGATATTTTTCACTACATCGAACGTCTAATCAACTTTCGATAAACTTTAATTTAGGCTGCTTATAACAAATTACGGCCTTTCTTGGCAAGGGTTCTCTTCAGGTTCAAGCTGGAAATACAACTAAAGAATTCAGCTTGAGCCCGAAGAAGACCCTTGCCAAGAAGGGCCGTTTTGCACTGTCAAATAGGATTCGCAGTCAGCATGGGCTGAAGGAATATTACTGTGAAAAAACTGAAAACCCCTCAAGAGAGTCAAAATAATTCAGTGTATTAAAAAAGATAGAAAAAAAAAACATAATGAATTCTGGCGAACTACCGTGTATTTGTAGTGTTTCTTCGGCGCTCATTTCGAGGAGATGCCTCACTTTTGATGAAATTCGCCGTAAGGCTAGAGCGGCACTTCTGTGCCGTCTTTTGGACTCAAGGATTGAGGCTATAAAATTTGCCACTGAGCCAATTTTCCATTGCCTGCCCGTATGGCAGTCTCTTCTTGCTGCAACGCAGCAGCAGGAACAGACTTCGTGATTTTTTGTTGTTGTTGTTTTCTTTGTTTGGTATGTGTTTTTGTGATCCCAAAACGTAAGTGGAGGGATCCTATGACATCGCAAAAGTTGTCCGTCTGTCTGTCTGTGAGCACGATAACTCTCGAAGGGAATGCGATATTTTGATGAAACTTGGTGTGAGCGTTCTTTGGGTCAAGAGTAAGGTCGAATTCGTAGATGGGCTCCGTAGCCCTACATTTAGGGGTGGGGGTTCAAATTAAGGGACGAGCAAAATATTTGTAAACAGCCAATGTGATAATCGATTATGGGGTAAGAAGACATGGTGATCACGAATATGAAAACCATTTTTCGCCGGACAAGTAGTTCGCCCGGAATCCGGCCAAAACCGGAAAGTTTGTTAAAATTAAAAGTTTTATTTTAAGTTGATAAGATGTTCGGTGTAGGGGGAAGAAGGTATGCTGAACACGAATATGAAAACCATTTTCTCGCCGGACAAATAGTTCGCTCGGAATCCGGCCAAAACCGGAAAGTTTGTTAAAAGTAAAATTTTTATTTGAAGTGGATTATACGTTCGATTTAGGGGTAAGAAGAGATGCTGAATCCGTATATAATAATCATTTTTTAGCCGAATATATAGTTCTTCCGGAATCCGGCTAAAACCGGAAAATTTGTTAAAAGTTAAATTTTGATTTTAAGTTGATTAGATGTTGGATATAGTGGTAAGGAGATATGCTGAATTCGTTTTTGAGCTTTATTTTTTTCGCCTGACAAGTAGTTCTGGATTTCGCCAAAACCGGAAAATTCGCAAAAGTAAGGCAGGATCGTTTGGATCGGCTTCTAGGGATATGCACACATACTGAATCCATATCTGAACTTGGTTTTCTTAGATGATTAGCTATTTGGCCTTAAACTGTTTCTAAAGGAGTCTGGCGGGTAAGAAGACATGCTGAACACTTCAGCACATTCTACCCGGACAACTAGTTCGCCCGGAATCCGGCCAAAACCGGAAATTTTTTTAAAAGCAAAAGTTTTTTCTGAAGTTGATTAGATGACAGATTTAGGGGTAAGAAGAGACGCTGAATCTGTTTGTGACAATTCTTTTATTCCGGACATACATTTTTAAGTTAAAGTTTTACTTGAAGTTTATTAGAGGTTCTTGATAGGGATAAGGCGATACGCTGAATTCGTTTCTGAATTTTCTTTCCTTGCTGGACAAGTAGTTCGCTCGGAATCCGGCCGAAACCGGAAATTTGGCAGAAGTAAAGCAGGAAATTTCGGTCAGTATCGTCAAAATAGATATGGCTTATAGAGGTATATCTGAACTTGGTTTTCTCAGATGATTAGCCTGGCGAAGACTGGATTTGGCAAAGACATGACACAATTGTCTGGACCAAATATTAAATTTGTGGGATCCCATCGAAACCTTTGGTCTTATTCTGTCTGATGCTTGCGATTGACAGTTTCAGATTTTCCTCGAACATTTCGCACAACTTGTTTGATTTTAATTCAGACAAAATTCCACTCCCTAAAACAGAGAAACTTCAATCTGTCGATCACCGCAACTGCATGGCTGGCAACCAGTCACCGGTCGTCTATTCGAGCTCAATGCACGACGTGCTGCCATCTGACGTCCCAAGGATCATATAGAGGTTCCTTGAAAAAGAAAACTCTTTTAAAGCAAAACAAGAGCATGATGGGATGAGGATGTGGATGTGGATGAGGAGATGAGGATGTGGATCTGATATGCCATCAGAGGTGTTAGTAAAGACCGTTCAATGCCGCGTTTTATGTCACTTTTCTCGTCTCGTCTCATCTTCCGCCTTTTCATAGCCAAATGCCGTTTTATTTTGGCCTTGTCAGGTGAATGACTCCAGGCAGCTGTTGCAAATAAACCGCAGTTTATAGTTCTTGTCTGTGACAAGACCGTTGACAAGAAACAAAAAGTCACGAAACAGGACCTTCTTGTCTCACAAGAAGAGACAACTGTCACGCCTTGTCACAAACGAAACGGCTTTTGCGAGACAAGGCGAGTAAATAAAACGGCATTTGCGAGACAAGACTCAAGAGGAAGAATTCTCGCCGACCCCGAGGACTCCTCGGGGAATCCAGAGGAATCCGCGTACAGAAAACCACGAGAACATGGGGAATGCTTTCAAATTTTTTCTTCACAAAACAAATATGCAGTTGACGAAATTAGTCTGAATCCACTTTATTTTTTTATTTTTTATTCGGATTCTTTTAAAATAATTTTACATAGTACCAACACCAGCAAAAACTGATTCCCCTCCGAATCTGAAAGGGAGTCCTTTTTATATTTGACAGTGCAAAACGCATAAGTCAGCTGAAATTTATTGGAGCTATATTTCGGCCCTTCTTGGCAAGGGTCCTCTTCAGGCTCAAAGCCGCTCAAGATGGAAAAAACGAAACTTGTGATAACAAAACTGAAGATTCTAGCTTAGTCTTAATTGACTAAGAGAGTCCTTTTCGCTGATGGTGATGATAATCGGAGCATTCCCCGTCCGTGGGGACTCGCGAGAACACGGGGAACGAGTCCCCGGGACAGACGAAAACACGGGGACTCCTCAAAAGGGGTCCTCGGGGAACGGCGACAATACGCCTAGATGGGTTAGAATGTACCGTGCGAAATTCGGGTCTCCGGGTTTAGAAATGGATGGAGTGATTACGGAAGTAGCTTGAGTTAGTATTATAGGTAAGACAGGTCCTTTAAGGTTTGACCTACCTATTTCGAAAAAGGTTGAGTGACGTTATCTCGTATTCAATGCTGTTTGCAACGACATCTATACGCTCCATACCTCCGGTTAACAGTTGTACAGAAATGCCATTTCCGATTCCAAATGCGACCGCAAGGTGGCGGAGAGAAAACAAAGAGATGCAAGTCGGCATCGACCCCCACTCAAAAGCGTAGAGGCAGGTCACTGTTTCCTAAAATATGAAGTATGTGTAGTGAACAAGCGATTTCATCAACAATTGTTTATATATTTATTAATCTCATACAGATTATTTATATTCTCCTTTATTCCATTCTTTGCTTTAGTGAACATGTCATCATGACAAAATTGTAAGTGTATTCAGTGTTTTATAAGTAAATGTAAACATGTTTAAATATTTTATTCTGTTTAGTGTTTTCACTCGTGCATTTTGTTTTACTCCGCTGTGACTACAAGCGGGTCACAAACAAACAAATAAATCTGCGCAAGAAAGCCACGAAAAGAGTCGAACACGGCGGATGCAAAAATCAGCGTAGTGTCGTTAGGGTGTATAAGAGTGACATAGGAAGTCCAGAATTTCGGAATCATGATGAATGAAACGTTCAGGGACGTATAGTGAATCAGTAATGGGTTCGACTTTTACTATTAGCTATCTTAGAACACGAACTATAGTCACCAAAGCATACATCTAATGTTGGTATATGAGGTGTCTCTTTTTTGAGGTTTAACCGAATAGGACTGAGGTAAACCCTCTAGTTACCAATGACTTACTCACTTAAATAGGCTTGAAGATCCGATGAAAATGCGTAACTTCGTTGACATTCTATCCATATAATCGATTTTCGTCCACTGAACATTTTCTTTCGGTTCCGAGATACCTCTATGCTTGAAATATTTAGCAACTTCAACTGTGAACGATTGCGGGAAAATATTTTTTTTGGGGTCTCCTTCGCATTAAAGGCTTTCTTCAGATGTGACCTTACAATCTGGAATTGAACATTTCCCGAGTTTCATTTCATTGGCTACTGAAATGCACGCTTTCACTGAAATTCAAATTTTCGGCGTCGGGGTGAATTTTGTCTTGTCGGGCCAGCAGTACGTATTCTGAACGTCCCAACGTGAAAAATAAAAATAAATCCTAAGCTGAGTCAAAATCATTCAGTGTACGCAAATCCAAGATATAAAAATAAGCTAGCTTTTCAGTTAAACTTTAAATAAATGAACTTCTTCTATTGGAGATCGTCTTCCATGATTGCTATGCTTTTTTTCTGGATCTTTGTCTGAAAAAAGACGTTTTTAGAAATCGTTTGGTACGCAAATAGAGAACGATTCGCAGTTCAGTCGGACAATTCCCAGTTTCTACACTTTAAAATAAAGAAAATTTAACTGAAACTGACGAATGATTTTTTTTTAGGTTTTTACCTTCGAGGTATCGTGGAACATGACCTGTCCGCCAGCTCCATAGCTACCAATCCCTCTGCTTCCCCCCAGCTCACAAGATGTCAGCAGCTCAACGCCCCCCGAGTGCTTATAGAGATACTCGGAAGTGTTCAACTTCGGGTTCCATTTGCAAACGTGGCCACTTCCCAGTCCGAAATATAGAGTTTCTTCCTTGTTGCAGTAAAGGGCAGTCACGGGTAAGGCAAGGTCTTTCATTTTGCTGAGTTTTTCCGTGGATGGGAGGATGCTACCCTTCGCTTCGAATCTGAAATAAAATCGACGTTAGAGATGAAAGGACACAACACGTTCTCTTTGACACAAAATAAGCCGTTAAAAAATCAAGGTAAAAGAATGAAGGTAAAATACAGAAAAGTTAAGTTATAACAAAGATAAGAACAAATAAAGAAATATTGAAAATCAGAGAATGTGTAAGCAATGAAGGTGGTGAAAATTATTTTGACTACTAGCCTAGTAATTGTTAAAAGTTTAACCAAAAAGGACTGGGATAGGACAATCTGGTTACCCATCACTTATTCACTTGAATTGGCTTGAAGACCCGCTGAAAATGCGTTACTTGATTGTTCCGCTATTCAGGAATAATCGATTTTCGAATAGTGGAATTTCCATGTGATTTGTGGTACCTCTAATTTTTTGTATGCCTTACAACAAAGATTTATGACTTTTTTTTTGTTCAGGCACTAAGCAATCTACACCAGTATCGCCACTGCCCACTGAAAAGCCTTGTTTGTGTTTAGATAAAAATTTCCCGCGTCATAGTAGAATTTTCGCTGTGGGGACGGCCGCAGATATTCTGAACGCCAGAACTAGAGCAGATAGTGGAAAACAAAAAAATCCCTTTGCAGAATCCAAATAATTCAGTGTATTCAACTAAATGACACACAAATAAGTTGGCTTTTCAGTTAAACTTTAAGGTAATTTTATTGTTCTTGGGTTTCAGGTGACACCTAAGGAGATCAAGAGAATAAAGTTGTGAGTTGAGAAATCCGACAACCGAGGATACTAACTTGCCACGTTGTTTCCAGCCCATCATGTTGACGCCTTCAAGAATGCGTCTGATGAACATGTTTGAAAAGAGAAGTACTGTGTTGACAATTTTCGAGGAGTTTTAGCGCCTTTCTCTGCTATTAACAATAATAATAATAGACAAAACCCAACAATCCATTACTTTGTTTTATTTTTGATGAGTGAAAGCACAAATTTTACTATAGAAATATCTTTTCACGATAAAGGTCAAGAAACATCGTTTTCTGAAAATACCAATACCTGCTCTGTGAAACTAGCGATTTCTTATTGGCACTTGCCCACTCTGCCCAGAGCGGGGTTTGACGGGAAATATTTGAAAACTGCTGGCTTACAGACAGTACGCCAACTACATTAATCAACGATAATATAAAGTGTTTTTCGCTCTACCAGCTTATGACCTGGCCTAGCAACCACCTTTAGAAATACTTCAGATACCAGCACCTACCTCTTATCAACCAACATCTTGTTTTTCTTCATTATCCAGACGTTTATTATTCCGTCCAATGCCGACGAGACTAGCCTCGTGTCGCCATCTATTGGGAGCCACACAAGACCCAGAACAGACTCAATATGAGATGCTGCTGAACTTTTGACGATGGCGATAAGATGACTGGGGTCTTGGTTGAGGTCCCATAAGTAGATGTCACCTATAAATAATAATGAATAGATAGACAGATAGATATCGCTTTTATTTTTCTCGAAACTATCATGAGGCGTATTCTCACCGTTCCCCGAGGACTCCACTTGAGGAGTCCCCGCGTTTTTGTTTGTCCCGGTGAGTCACTCCCCGTATTCTTGCGAGTTCCCACGGACGGGGAATGCTCCGATTATCATCATCATCAAAAAGGACTCCCTTTCAGATTCGCAGGGGAATCAATTTTTGCTGGTGTTGGTGCAATGTAAAATTAATTAAAAACAATCAGGATAAGCAAAACCAAAAATAAAGTGATCCTGATAAATTTCGTCAACTGCATATTTTTTTGTCGAACAAAATCCATTTTAGAAGCATTCTCTCGCTGTTTCCCGTACGCGGAGTCCGCGTGGAGTGACTCCCTCTATTCTCGCCGTTCCCTTCGATTCCCCGAGGAGTCCTCGTGGAACGGCGAGAATACGCCTATGGTAGAATACAAATTTGTCGAGGTCGTCAGTATATACAAAACATAAACACTAACAAAGATTAAAGCTTTTCAAGAATGAACGTACGAACATTTTATCATACCGCACATGATCGCGGTTTATTTGTTAAAGTTCAATGGGCGGATCAAACAACCATGATGTCACATCAGCAGATTCCTTGACAACTTATTTTCGCTAATATACCGGTACGGCGTTTTCTGCTGACCGCCATATTCCAATTTACTAGCTTCGACAAATATAAGCGGAGTTTCTTTTTTCTGATCCAGTCGCTGCTATTAGATAGATACTCAGGATTATTTGTACTGTTGACAAATAATCATATTAACTGTGTTAACTGAGAATTCCTTGTAAGCTCTGTAATCGGCTGCAAAGTAAGTCGGTTATATATGTACATTGTTGGCAGTTTTGTAACTTTACATCCAGAAAACAAAACTTTTCTTTGGTACTACAAACAACAGAAGTTTCATCAGATAACACTAAAGCAATCTGCCAGCCACAGCACTCTCATAGGCTACCTCAGCTCTACAAAATGACTGATTTTCGTTCATTGTCGACAGTTTTTGAATTTCCGCGCCTTCCAATACCATGATCTGATATCGAGCGTGTTCTACCCTACTTACCGTAGTTACTACGCTAGGCTGGAACGCTTTTTTTTATTTTTTCGGTCAAATATAAGGCCGCGGGCTGATCGGACCAATCACGTTGCAGAAATTCGTAGTTACTACGCTCTCGAGCGTGGTAAGCAAATAGTTACTATTTTGAGAAGGTTGGAACGGTCAGCGTAGTAACTTTTCGTGAGGCTGGAACGGAAATAGTAACTAATAGTTACTATTGGTAGAGGGGTGGAACACGCTCATCGTCTCCTCCACAACGCCGAAGAGGTAATGACAAGCGATAACCCAGAAATTTGTACATGTGCAGCATTTTCTACAAATTAAAGCAAAGTTAGTGCCCATTGCGCTTTAAAATTTTGGGATCGCCACTAAGGCAGCACTAAGGCTGTCATTCGTTATTTTGTTAGATTTTTTTTTTGGGGTGTTGACTTCAATGGTTTGTTTTTATTTTGAACACGAATTCGATTTTAACAATTGTTGTATATATTACCTGACAAAGGTCAAACAATTTGGTTGGATAACCACGAAATTTTGTACCTGAATTATACAATAAATCAATCAATCAATCGTTACACCTTCTAATCTAATCAACCTAGAAGCGGGTGGTTAAGACCAGACTTTCAAACGATTACACTAAGTATTAACAAGCGATTAAAACTCCCCGGCTTGGACCATTTAAGATCAAACCCCACAATTTAACGATTGGTTTTGGTAAGAAAATTATGCAGTTAGTCAGATTCCACCACATCCTTCCTGAACAACTCCCTGAACCGACTTATTCAACAAGGCATTCAAATTTGATTAAACTATTTCCAACGACAAGTGCCGCACGGCTCTACTACTCTTTCTCACCTCTTGTTACCAATTAGCCAGAGCAAAATAACACTAGAGAGTGGCGCCAAGACTTGAAAAAAGTGACACACACTCAAGTAACAGCGACACTTGCACCACTAGCGATAGCGAACGTCCCTACTAAAGCTCAATCGGCCGTGCACCAGCGCCGGCTTCAATAACTTCAAATTCTGAACAAAGCAAAAAAAAGATACGACCTCCCCAGTTTCCTCGATGTGTGCAGACCGCATTTCTAGAAATTTCTAAACCCGCAAGTTTGTCTCGCTTTAAATTCCGCAAGCGTAGTGGGCGGCCTTATGAGTATGGCCCGTTTGCGAAGCAAGGAAAGGATAGATCTTGACGTTACTCCCTAGTGTTATTTTGCTCTGCCAATTACCTAAATAATCAATATAATTTCACGTTTTTCGCCATTGATTCAGTTCAGGTTTGTCCGTTCAGTTCCTTGTTTATTTTTTATTTTTTATCAAGTTAGCGTTTATTGATGTTAGATTATTTAAATGTTTTTACCCAGTCATGCACAAATCCTCAATTTTTGGGCATGGTTAAAAAACGTATATATTTATGTACAATCAATAATTTAAAATAATCCTAACAGTCATTACATTTGCGTCCAGTAACAAAAAGACAATATAACTTTTTGGCGCACTGACTTTATGTGTCTACTAACCTATAATTGTTCCTGCAGCTAGAATGGTAAAGATCGAAGGATGAAACCGCACAACAGTGATGCAGTTCGAAGTTGCAAGAGTTGTTGATGGAACACCCTCGTCAGTTTTCCTATGAAAAACAGATAAAACTGTCAAGAGTTAGAACGTTCAAGAACCTTGACTTGAAGGGATTCAGAAGAGAGCGGTGAAGATCATGCTTGGCCCGGCCTACACTTCGTATGAAGCGGGTCTAGACAGGCTTGGTCTCTCCACTCTGTCTGAAAGACGACACAAGTTGACAATGGATTTTGGACGTAAATGCTTGTCCTCTGATCTTCCTAGATATCTCCTTCCGGACTACGAAGCCCCAAACCCGACTCGACCTGAAACAAGGCTTCGCGCTGCAACCCGTAATTGTACCAGACTTGTTCGCCCCGATATCCACTCTACTGACCGGTATCTTTCGTCATTTGTACCATATTTCGTGAAGTATTTCAATTCTGAACTGTGATATATTCGTTATTAACTGTACATACATATAAATATTTTAAGGCAATTATTGAGAAGTGATTATTAAGTTTTAGCCGTGTTAATAATTGTGTGACGATCCGATGCTATGAGTAATTATATGAGCTATTCAGGAAATAAACGCTATTATTTTTATTATTATTTTCGACGAAGCTTTGCAAAGGATTCTAAGCTCTTTATGGGTATTACCGCTTCGTAAAATCCGAGAGTGTTTACGTCCGTCCCGGGTGCTTTTTTTTTCCTTGATACGGTCAGGGACCCATAAAGTTCCTGTAATGCCTCGCCATTCAGGGTGCTTGTCAATAAGATATTTCTGATGCGCTCTTGACCGACCAACCGGTAGTTCGAGAAATACCCACGGGGATAGAATACGCGACTATCCAGATAGACAGCCAAAAGATAAGCCAAAATTTGGGCAAAATAAACAAAACCAAAACTAAAGTGGATCAAAATCCATTGCGGAAGCAATCAAATTCACTTTATTTCACCTTAATATTATTGTCGATGACAAAAATAGCAGCGGAGGTCAAAAACAATGTTCTCCGTGTTCTCGTTGTCTTCCGTACGCGGAGTCCGCGTAGAGTGACGCCCTCTATTCTCGCCGTTCCCTTGGATTCCCCGAGGAGTCCTCGGGGAACGGCGAGAATACGCCATTTTCGGTAAAACTCGCTACCTGGAAAGTTTTGTTCCGGCGTTTGTTGACCTTTTCGAGTTAATTTCACAGTTGAGTCGTGGGGTAAGTGATAATCTACAAATGTATAGTCACCATTTAAATAGGTGTCACGCCTCATGCGGGGAGGGGGTTTATACCTTAAAACGTGGTAGACAACAACGCAGCTACGATGGGTGCACACGCCAGTAAGACTATGCTCTTTTCTTCGATAGCCCACGGCGAGAAGAGAACCTCGCCAGTTCATGTCGGTCGCCGAAGCTCGACCCTACAACAATAACTGATAGTCCAACATGTCTCAGTTCACTCTACAAACCGACCTATCAAGAACAAATAATCAGACTGGGGTTCTATCTGATATGTCTTTAGTCCCATATAGCGACTATGAATACCCCGACAAAACTGAGCGGACCTAGAGGTATTTACTCTAGCTTTGAGCTGATGTTGATACCCGTTTACTCACCTTCCATCTTCGCCGTTGCTCATCGCAGAAAAAAAAGGGCAGGAGGCGTACTCCGCGCGCTGGCCCGCTCTGGAGCGCACCCTGAGAACCAATCAGCTTTCACAGCGATTTAGCTATTTGTACAGGTAAGGAAACGTGATATGGCGCGAAGCTACTAACCTCCGCTTGTTCGTAACGGACAGGGTATGGGGAAATATTCGACTCCGCGTAGTCATATTACAGGGATAGGGAGACGGGGGTTCTGTCAGATTATTTGTTCTTGGTCCTATGGATGGTTTTCACGAGCTGAGAAGCAGGCTTAGTTGTGAAATGTCCCCGCGAAAAAAAGGCCCCACCGAAACGTCCCCAACGCTTCTTCAAGAAAAGGAATTTATTATTCCCATACCTCGGTCTCGATTCATCCGTTTTGGAACAAAAATGCAAACCTTGAAATCCTAAAGCAAACAATTCTAATTTTTTTTTTGCCGGGGATGTTTTACATGGGGACGTTTTGGTTGGGGGGACGTTTTGCCACGTGGAGGTTTAGCCCTGGAGACATTTTGCCATGGGGACGTTTGCCATGGGAAAGTTTGCCATGGGGATGTTTGCCAGAGGGATGCTTCGCAATTGGGGCGTTTTTTCATGGAGACATTTTGTCGGGGACGTTTCGCAGACAACTCGGAAGGCAAAGTCGCGACCACTTTCGAGTGGTTTTTGCGCTACTTAAAGCTATGTGCCCACAGAACGCGAATCTTTTACGCCACGCGGCGTAAAACAAATTCGACTTGAAGTTGAGACGGCGGGGCGCGAATTTTTTCCGCTCGCGACGTCAAATTCGCCCAGGCGAACGCGAATTCGCGTTCTGTGGGCACCTAGCTTAAAGTCGGGCTTCACTACCCAGACGCCCCAGAATCTGGGGTCCGGATTATGTGAAGACGGTCCCAAAAAGAAATCAAATCAAATGTCTTTTCAACAGTCCACTTTTGGGTATTTTTCAGCACTTCTGTCATTTTCTTACATTTTACCACCCCAGCACAATAATTTCTCCGAGTCAAATGAAAACTACTTTCGAATTCCCGTTTTTTTTTCACCCAGAATCCGGGAATCTGGTAGATTTTTCTACCAGATTCCCGGACGCGTCCGGGGTGTTTTCAGACCGTTTCAGACCTGTCTTCACTACCCATACCGATACCGAAGAAAACAGAACCCAGAATCCGGGCGAAAAATCTGGGTAGTGAAGCCCGACCTTTAATGACAGTTTCGCGCTTAGTAAACCAAATCAGCTTTCTCGTACAATCCCCAGCGATGGTGGTAGCTCCGCGGAAAGCTGAGAGAGAATAAAACAAGGCAACCGTCATTAAAGACGACTTCGTCATAAGCGAATGGAAGGAATACCCAATGAATCATATCTGGATTTATTTGCTCTAAAAAGTTTGAATTCATTATTTTCTCAGCGGTTCCATGGGTTTCGCGATCGTTCCACCGGAAAGTGGAAAGAAATTCCAGGAATCGGATTCTGATTTGCTCGCCAGAAAATGATTCAGGAATCTCGCGAAACCCTCCTCTATACTGCGATCCTGAAATTAATCACCGTAAACAGAGACGTCATTTCGCGAAAACCTGGAGTTGGGTAACGTCGATCCAGGCCCCTATGGTATTTTAGAAGAAAACCTTACAAAGGTAACACAAACACCACAAGTTCAAACCCGTTACACCTAGACCTGTGGGAATGGTTTCGCAGCCCATTCCTAAGCTACATCCTGTTTCTGCATCTCATGACCGATACAACAAGACCAAAGGTTCTGATGGGATCACAAAACTTCGCTATCTGATCCAGACAATTAGGTTTTGTCTTCGTCAGATCCGGTCTTCGCCAGACTCCATGAACATTTATACTCTTAATATTTAGAAACAGATTAAGGCCAAACAGCTAATCATTAAGAAAACCAAGATTCAGCTTGTGTGTTTACCCCTACAAGTCGATTGAAACGATCCTGGCTTACTTCTGCGAATTTTCCGGTTTCTGGCGGAATTCCAGAACTACTTGTCCGACGAAAAACTAAAGCTTAAAAACGAATTCAGCGTATCTAGTTACCCATATTTCCAACATCTAATCAACTTCAAATAAAAATTTAACTTATCACAAATTTTCCGGTTTCAACCGGATTCCGAACGAACTATATGTCAGGCAAAAAAATTATTGTCATATACGGATTCAGCATCTCGTCTTACCCCTAAATCGGACATCTAATCAACTTTAAATAAAACTTTAACTTTTAACAAAGTTTCCGGTTTTGGCCGGATTCCGGGCGAACTACTTGTCTGGCGAAAAAACGGTTTTGATATTTGTGTTCAGCATGCCTTCTTACCCCTATATCGAACGTCTAATCAACTTCAAATAAGACTTCCACTTTTAACAAACTTTCCGGTTTTGGCCGGATTCCGGGCGAACTACTTGTCCGGCAAGAAAATGGTTTTCATATTCGTGTTCAGCATGCCTTCTTACCCCTAAATCAAACATATAATCAACTTCAAACAAAACTTTTACTTTTAACAAACTTTCCGGTTTTGGCCGGATTCCGGACGAACTACTTGTCCGGTGAGAAAATGGTTTTCATATTCGCGTTCAGCGTGTCTTCTTACCCCATAATCGACTATCACATTAGCTGTTTTAAAATATTTTGCTTGCCCCTTAATTTGAACCCCCTCCCCCACCCCTAAATGTAAGGCTACAGTGCCCATCTACGAACTCGACCTTACTCTTGACCCAAAGAATGCTCACACCAAGTTTCATCAAAATATCTCATTCCCTTCGAGAGTTATCGTGCTCACACAGACGGACGGACGGACAGACGGACAACTTTTGCGATGTCATAGGTATCCCTCCACTTACGTTTTGGGATCCCAAAAAAAGCTTCGTACCGTCATTCGTCGAAATGTATAACTCATCGTAATTCTTGCTTATTTTGTAATTGTTTGACTCCTAATTTTGATATATGTGTAATGTGACGTCATTCGTCGAAATGCACAATTCGTCGTAACTTGTTTATGTTATAGTTATTTGATTTTTAGTCCTGATATAAGTGTAACTGACAAAACCCGGACAAAACCCCCCCGGCTAAACCCCCCCCCCCCCGTTACCAAAACCCCCGGACCAAAAACCCCCAGGTACCCCCCCCCCCCCCCCCCCCCCCCCCCCCGACCAAAACCCCCCCGCATAAAAAAGACGGGTATGTAAGAGTAGAGTAACTGGTAGGTAGAGAGAAAGAGAAAAATAGAAACCCCCGGTACCCCCCGGCGAACCCCCCTCCCGAATCCTTAGACACTCACACATATTAAGACTGGGATTTACTGGGCAACAAAACGAACAACCATGTGACAGTTTTACCATTGACAAGCACGAGTAAGGTGAAGAGCTGGTAGAGAAAGTGCTATCACAAAACGAGCTCAACCTTTCCCTTGACCCAAAGGATCCTCCCATCAAGTCTCATAAAAATATTCATTCCCTTCGAGAGTTATCCTGCTCACAGACGGATAGCAGGACAACTTTTGTGGTGTCATAGGCATCCCTCCGCTTATTGCCCATCTTTTCTGTTTCTGGTATGAATCAGGGATAACTAAAGAGCAATCAGGCAAGGGGAGCTTCACATTGCACCAATGGGTGGCATCGTAACTGCAGCTTCCTCGCCAAGAAGGGTGAGGCATTTGTTGGAGGGATCGTTACACAGAGTGGAACTGGCTTTGATTTGATCATTCACATTTAACACCTCACTGACACAGCTTCAGTTGAAAGCGGGTGTTTGGTGACTTCAGCAATTAGTCTGTCACCATCAACCTTCACCTTCGCCTTGCACTCCCTTTGTTTATCATTGTTCTGATACCCACTGTACTTATTCTTGTAGAGTCAAGTTTGCGAAAGAAGTTTACTCTACTCTTACTCTCTCTCTACCTACCAGTTACTCTACTCTTGCATACCCGTCTTTTTTTATGCGGGGGGGGGTTTGGTACCGGTGGGGTTTTGGTCGGGGGGGGGGGGGGGGTTTGGTACCGGGGGGGGGGGGGGGGGGGTTGGTCGGGGGGGGGGGGGTTGGTAACGGGGGGGTTTTACCTGGGGGGTTTTGTCCGGGGGGGGGGGGTTTCGCCGGGTTTTTTTTAGCCGGAACCCAGGCATCTATTGTTGTTTTCCTGGAAAATAAGCAGCTGACCAGAGAATGGTTGTTTGTTTGTACCTGGCTAAAATTTTGTTCGAGAAGTCGGTGACGGCGTGTGTTCCAAAATTAGCGACTTAAACGGTTTGAAATATTCTGCACCGCGAGGGCTCAATTCCTGCTCAGGACAAAATATTTTGCTAAGAAATGTGAGCGGTAACAGGAAATAACACCAGTACACTGTGCAGTCCCATGATACCAGTCCTATCCTACCCAGTGCCAAAATTGTCTGGCATTCCCCTGATGTTAAAAAAAAAAAGTTCCAACCGTGCACAGCCAGCTATGCGATAACAAGTGATATCGCACGGTTGTAACTTTTTTCTTTTAACATCAGGGGAATACCAGAAAAATTAAAACAAGTGTACTAGTGTTATAATCATTATCGCCAAATCAATTGTATATAACTATTATAATTGTTTCTTTTGCCGTGTAGTGTACGATTACTTTGTCGTCAGCCTATGCTATCCAATGGATAATTTGGTATTAATAAATGATTGATTGACTGACGGAAAGGAATATCTAACTTACATGCTCAGCACCAACAGGGGGTTCAAGCCTGATTTCTTCTCGGACCCTGATCTCCGCCGAGTCTAGCTCAGTCTCAAAAGCCTGAGACTCCAAAGTTTCCGATAGCTCTTTTTCCATCAGAGGAGTGACTTTCTGAAGGAATGCCAAAACCCAGAAGATGTTGATTTCTTGACTAGACGGACAGGGGAGGGGGCAGAGGTCAACTTGCACCTATAAATGAGGAAGTGTATGTATCTGTTCCCATCTCTCGACAGATTGAATGAACGAACGACTATTCTTACTACGGTACTCATTTGTGAAAAAAAAAATTGTAACATGAATAAGAAAGACAGTGAGCTTAGGGTACGACAAAATGGCAAATATATGGATTCAAAATAGGATACTTCTTAAGTAGGTAGAGGCTTCGTTTTTTACAATTTTACCATTTACAACACTATATATATACTCAGGACAAAGTCACTCAGGACTTTGTCCGTCCGTGGCCAAACTATTAGCACGCCAAACTCCCAACTGAAGGGTAGCTTGTTCGAGTCTCGGTTATGCCTACAGTTTGGTTTGGGACGGGGGTTTGTGAAGTAACCCTGTAAGACAAGCCGAAGTCCACCCAGCTTCAAATGGGTACCTGGAGAAATCTGGGGAAGGTGATAGGAAGGGTGTGCGATAGCACCAGGATGGCTGGCCACCAACCGCCCATTCCACTTTCTGGCTGAGGGCCGAGAATCGGAGTTTGGTACCTTTTACCTCTGGACTATGGATGAACTGTATAAATAGTAACTGGGCTCACGGTGCTACTGGCAGTACCAGAAAATCTACCAGCCAAACCGGATTTCGGATTTTTCAGACTCGCACAATCATTCTGCTAGAAACGTTTGGATATTAGAAACCACGCAGGACAGATTCAGAGATGAAGTATAAATTTTTCCTTGCCTAATTTTGAAAATTGGGTTGCTTGGGTTATATTTGGGTAATGCCAAGAGGAGAAGAAACAGCAATTTTCAAGGACATAATCGGCCTGCTATACAGAGGCGTTACTAGCCAAAATGTTTGGGGGGGGGGTAAGGTATTTACCGACTGGCTGGTCCTTTTTACCGACTGTTTTTGCGGATAAAAACGACTATTATTGAGAAAAAAAAACGACTGTGTTGAGAAAATCGGCTGATATTTAAACCGACTGTTTTTACTTAAAAATCGCGGCGCTTCGCACCGACTCGGCTCTTTTTTATCGACTGGCCGACAACATTGGGGGGGGGACATCCCCCCCCCCAATAGTGACGCCTCTGCTGCTATCAACATTAGACCTCAAAGTTTGACCATAAAACCAAACTATTTCTCTAGGCAGAAAAAATTATTGATCCCAAAGACTATACATTGAAAGGAAGAGAGAGAGAGAGAGAGAGGTTTATTTACACAACAATCGTAGCTCAGTGGCTAATTTTATGTTGTTCTACAAATCCCAAACTTGTACTTGATCGCTCTAACGCCTCTGGTTCCCACACCAATGTAGAAACCTATTAATTACCTCTGCATTGCTGCAACTAGTGGTTTGCACAGCGCTATTAGTCACAGAAATGGTTTCTGTCTGACATGCTGTCTGAACAATTTTGCTAGAAGAAAAGAAATTTATATTTGCACTGAACTGAACACAAAACTGAGCGGACAAGCTTATTTAAAGTATGGTGGTCAGACAAAGTGCTTTTCATTCATTCATTCATTTATTTGATTCCTTCAAAACTGAAGAGTATATAAAAAAAAAGAGAACATCATGTCACAAACACTTCAAAGATAGTACACAAACAATTAACTGGCCGTTAAAACAAGCTATCATACTAAATCTACAATAGGCTAAAATACAAATGATAACACAAAATAAAATAAAAAAATAAACTAATCAGGGCACTTTTTTAGTGAAGAAAGGAAAAAGGTTGTGATGGACAAGAATGTTTTCAGCCTTTTTATGAAAGTTCTGAATTTTTCTGTTTAGAGTTTCCAGAGGATTCTTCACTTTAAAATTGGAAGTTTTGGTGGTAGCTCCCGTACGCTAATTGTATATACCATGAAAAAAGAATTAAGATGGCCTTTTTATTAGTCTACAAGAAAATCAGGCTACAAACAAAAATAACTAATCTTTCCTAGAAAAATTTGTTGATGTACTGAACCGATTCGTACAGGATACCTTGCTATTTGCGCCAACCTCCATGAATGAAATATATGCATTGAATTCCCTCTGTTTCTTTCCAGCCTCTACACTTACCAAATGTGTGAAATTGGACCTTGATTGAAAGGTCTGGTTATGAATGAATGAATGAATATTTTTATTTACCCACTTCTACAGAAATAGAAATAGTGGAGTAGGCTACATATAAAAAAGAAAGAACACAAGTTAAATTACAACACAGTTTTACACTTCAACATTACACTTCAAACAAACGGATTTCTCTACAACCTAATATTTTTTCAATTTTCGTTGAGAAAAGTTGCAGCATTGCCAAATGCCTTTCTTCTAAAAACCTGGTGACCATGGCCAAATTGTTTTTGCGCCACCTTCTGTTTCCAATTTTCTTTTGCATCTTTCGCAGATTTATTTCCGCTACCAGGTTAACCCAAATAGCTTGAGCATGACTATTTGCGCCAGCATTTTTCTGCCGCATGTATTTACGCCTTAACGGCTTTGTTTTGTACCAGGTAATTCTTCGAAGAAGAAATAGAAGTAAGTGGATGACATCTGATATTAATTAATTTGGTCAGAATGGATGTATTTTGATGTTTCACATGCAATCCTTGTGATTCAGTCTTTATTTACACAAGTTTACTAGGGGTGGCACAAATATATGTGGTGCAAATAGCAAGGTATCCTGTAATTTCCCTCATCATAGTTCAGCTGCAGAGATACAATGTGGGAAAAACCATGTTCAATTTCATTACATCTCAAAATCAATTTAATGGCTGGAAATTTCACCACCCCATGGGGACTTGAAATGAATGTTATAGAGAAACTGCTAAAGCTAAAATTAAATTTTACACCTACGATTTATCATAGTGCCATTGTCTAAAACTAATTCCTGTTATTCAAAAGAAAAATTAGATATTCAGGAGCAAGGTGGAAAGCTCAAGGTGGAGAGCTAATGTTGATCTCAAACCAGAGCTAAAAGTTAAGAGAATCATTTTCCAGTGATTGAAAGCTCTTGAAAATTATTTATTTACGGTTAGTGGCTATGCGGGTTAGTGGCTATTAAGGGTGGCTTCAGGTGAAAAATATGTTAACCACATTCAAGTCACACAACAAACATCTTAGCCTGATCTAGCCTAATCTTCTACAAGATACCTCGCTATTTGCGCCACCCATATATTTGCACCACCCCCAGTAAACTTGTCTTAATAAAGACTAAATTACAAGGATCGCATGTGGAACATCAAAATACTCCATCCTGACCAAATTAATTGATATAAAATGTCATCCCTAGCTTCTATTTATTCTTTGAAGAATGGCCTGATGCAAAAAAAGTTGAAAAGGCACAAATACATGCAACAGAAAAACGCTGGCGCAAATAGTCACGCTCAAGCTATGTCAGTTGGGCACCAGACTTTTTGGAGATTTCTCCTGCCCAAGGGGAATCACCTACTGAGGAGAAAAACAATCCCTATGTGAGTCAGATGAGCAAAGCTAGAAAACAAATCTCAGGATATTCCAGCTCTAGAGACACTAGAAAACTATAACTGAGATCACCCCCTCCACACTACCTCTAGAAATCAAATCAACTTGTCGGTTTTCTGGCCTATTTAATAGGATTTCTAGAGGTAGGGTCGAGGGAGAGGGTGGGTGATCTCTATTATAGTTTCCTAGGGTCTCTAGAACTGAAACATCCAAGATTTGTTTGCTAGCTTTGCTCACCTGACTCACATGAAACTCTCCTACACACAGGATTATTTTTTCTCTGCAGTGAGGGATTCCACTGGGCAGGAGAAATCTCCAAAAAGTCTGGTGCCCAACTGTAAATAGGTTAACCTGGTAGTGCAAATAAATCTGTGAAGGGAGGAAAAGAAAATTTGAAATGGAAGCTGGCTCAATAACAATTTAGCCATGGTAAGCAGGTGTTTAGAAGAAAGCAATGCTGTGACTTCCTTCGGAAAAAAAAACAGAAAAAAATATTACGCTGTAGAGAACAGTAGAGAATAATTAGAGCTTTCAATCAAGTCCCAATTACACACATTTGGCAAGTGTCAGCAAGTATAGAGGCTGGAAAGAAACGTTGAGAGTTGCATGCATATATTTTATTCACGAGGGGTGGCCCAAATAGCAAGGTACAGTAGATGCAGTAGCGTATATTCCGATTTGTTTCGGGAGGGGCGACAGCTCAGTGAAAATATGAGGCCAAATGCCACCCTTTATCCGGCCGGAAGGGCGAAAAATTTTTGGCGATTTTTTCATTTTTTGACCGTTTTTAACACTAAAAACACCTCTGGCTCTAGCCAGACTAAAATTCGATCCAAATGACGATTTTGTTAAAAACGAGGTGCAAACAAGACCTTTTAATCTTGTAATCGTTCATATTACGACTCAAAAACTGTTTCTGAGATCTATTACTGAACCGTGCTGTAAATAATTTCGATTGATCTTCTCAATTTGTATTTTAGCGTACGTTTTTACGGTAAAAAACTTCTTTTCCGAGAATTTCGGGTGTGGATCGCCCCTGTCGCCCGTGTTTCGCACACGTTTTTCCCACTAAAAATCCCTTTTTCAAGAATTTCGGGGGGGCGATCGCCCCTGTCGCTCCCCCCTAATATACGCTACTGAGTAGATGTATACTTATGTGAACAGTTACTTTTATGTGAACACTGCAGTTTTGGGCTAAATGGTAGACTGAAGATCCAAAATATCTGTACAGGTGTCTTCAGCTGCCCTTCTTACTTCTTAGCTACTTTGGCTAACTGGTAGTTAGCTTAGCTTTAGACACAGCAAGTGCATGGAAATGGCAAAATCCAAACGTTCACATAAGCATACCTCTACTGTATCCTGTGACAGCCTACTAAGTCAAAACTGATAAAAAGGATATTTACCCTCTCTTTTCATTATTGACCACATCCTGGAAACCATCTGGTCCTAAGAAAGCTTCTGTAAACATCCAAAGAAAAGGCAGAAGCAGACAAATAAACTCCGACTTTCCAGCCTCTTTATGTTGATGTTTACTTTTATCACCATGGTAACCAGAGTGACTAATCTTACTTCCTAAGCATGTCACATGGTTTTTGTATTTCCTGCCATGAGATCTTTCTTCATCCACGTGTGCCGTTATAAAATCCTTAAACCCTTTGACAGTAGCGGCGTTGTTTGTGTTGTTTGTAGGTTGACGTTTACAGAGCTTCAGCTCATGCACGCTCGTACCACTGGATATGCGTGAAGCTGTGTAAATATTCTACAATGCTTCAGTCCATTCCAATCATATACAAATCAAAGAAACATTTAGCCAAAGGCTTCGTCAATACTGTAAAGGGGTTAGGGGGTCTTTCTCAAGACGTCGTCAGAATCTGGGTAAGCGTTCCTCACTGAATTTCTTCCTTCTAATATTTTCCACTTCCTGGGTCAATCACAAATCTAAAATTACATAAAACACTCATTAATTCACACTCTCTGGGGTCGTCATAATATTAACATAAATACTATTTACAATTCAAAAATAACCATATTTCTTACAAACACGTATATAACTTCGTACTTCTTACAAAATTTCCCAAATATATCACAGACAATTTCCTCGCCCATGCCGGGGCACTTGAATGACCAAGGATAGACCTCACAGTGAAAGCACCAAATTTACGTATCACATTTTCTTTTAATTTTACTCTTTGGGCATCATACTTTTTGCAAACTAGCAGTATGTGTCTAACATCATCAACAACACTGCACTCTGGGCATTTATCTGATTCAGACTGTTTCCATTTGAACAGCATTTTCTTCGTTTTTGCATGACCAGTTCTTAGCCTAAATGTAGTTGATGCAATTTTTGGGATCCCAAAACGTAAGTGGAGGGATACCTATGACATCGCAAAAGTTGTCCGTCCGTCTGTCCGTCCGTCCGTCCGTCTGTACGCACGATAACTCTCGAAGGGATTGAGATATTTTGATGAAACTTGGTGTGAGTATCCTTTGGGTCAAAGTACAAGTCAAGTTCGAAGATGGGCTATGTAGCCCTATATTTGAGGGTGGGGGAGGGGTTTCAAATTATAGGGCAAAAAAAATATTTTTGAAATCTATTGAGATAGTCAATTTAGGGGTAAGGAGACATGCTGAATCCGAATATGAAAGTTATTCTCTCATCGGAAAAGTAGTTCACCCGGAATCCGGCGAAAACCGGATACAAAATTTGTCGACCCTCGCTACCCCTTGTCTCAGATTTTTATAGCTCTGCGCGGGATCAGTATGGCCCTGCGCGGGGCTGACGTAAGAGAGAGAGAGCTAGTGCGGTCGAAGGGGTTGGTATAATGGAAAAGAGTAGATGGTTGCCGACTGTGCGGGCTATATAACAGTTGGAAAGTTTATAGGGGTTGACAACTTCAGTAGTAGGGTACACACTAAAATCGAAAATAGACCGATCTAAAATTGTGAGACAAGTAGGGGACTTCTGATGGTCTCATGGTCTGATAATAGGCTGTTAGACCATAATCATCTTCGGCAATGAGGGATTAGCAGTTTTTTCTACTTGGTGTACCTACAGTTTGTTTTCTGTGCTTTATGTGGTACGAACAATTTGGTACCACGTCTATCACGAGGACATGGAGTAGTAAGTAAGTGTTGCCAGAATCTTTGGTGGTGAGGGGTTGCCAACTTTTGTTAGTTGATATATCTTTTATTTTTTGCCAGTGTAGCTCATGATAAGAACGATACGGTACCATGTGTATCACGGGTAGATGGACTTGTTTTATAAGTTAAGGTTTTATTTGAAGTTGATTAGATGTTCTTTATAGGGATAAGGAGATGCGCTGAATTCGTTTCTGAACTATCTTTTCTTGGCTGGACAAGTAGTTCGCTCGGAATTCGGCGGAAGTAAAGCAGGAAGTAAAGCGGAAGTAAAGCAGGAAGTTTCGATCAGTATCGTCAAAATAGATATGGCTTATAAAGGTATATCTGAACTTGGTTTTCTCAGATGATTAGCCTGGCGAAGACTGGATCTGGTTTTAAAAGCTAATGTGATAGTCGATTTAGGGGTAGGCAGACCTGCTGAGTCCGTATATGACAATCATTTTCTACCTGGACATATCCTTCGACCGGAATCCGGCTGAAACCAGAAATTTGACAGTAGTATAGCCTAAGGCAGGAAGTTTTGATCAATTTCGTCAACGCCATTGATCTTAATCTGTTTATATGTTTTAATATTAAAAATGTTCATGTAGTCTGGCGAAGAGTGGATATCTACAAGACCCAATTGTCTGGATCAAATATTAAGTTTTTGGGATCCCATCGAAATCTTTGATCTTGTTGGATCTGGATGGATCAGATCATTCGGGGGTGGTCTGCACTCATATAAACTTAAGATTGGGTTTTGCGATGATCTTGAAAACTCTTTTTCTTCTGCATCCACCAACGCCTGCTTGTATGCATTTAAAAATTCTTCAATAGATAATTTTGAGGGAATTTCTTCACCGTCAGCACTTTCATTACCTGGAATTCCCACATGCGCTGGAACCCATGTTAATATCACTGTATTTCCTTTTCTTTCCAAAATTCTCATCAAATTTTCAATCTTCAGCGTCATTTCACGGGCTGGGTGATGTGGCACTGACAGATACTTTATCACCGATAGCGAGTCAGAGCACACTAGCCATTTACCAATTCTACCTAGCGATTTTATATAATCCAACGCTTTAAAAATTGCAATCATCTCAATCGAAAAAATTGACAATCTCATGGGAACCCTAAAAGCACAAGACGTTCTGGGCGTTTTTGTTCTCCGTCCGTTTTTTGTCGCGAGCCGGTCTTTTGCTGGGCGAGTTTGAACTCGTTCGCCGTTGAATTTGTAAAAAAAAATCACTCCCGTTACATCGATTTTCAATCGAGTTACTTAAGGTTTAACTGAAAAGCCGATTTAATTTTGTGTCATCTAATTGAATACACTGAATTATTTGGATCCTGCACAGGCCTTTTTTTTATTTTCCACTATCCGCTCTAGTTATGACGTTCAGAATATCTGCGGCCGTCCCCACAGCGTAAATTCTACTATGACGCGGGAAATTTTAATATCAAAACAAACGCAGCTTTCCAGTGAACAGTGGTGAGATTGGTGAAGATTGCTTAGTGCCTGAACAGAAAAAAAATCATAAATCTTTCTCGTAAAGCATACAACAAAAATTCCGTACCATAGATAACAAGGAAATTCCACTATTTGAAAATCGATTATTCGTGAACAGCGGAACAACTAAGTAACGGATTTTCAGCGGGTCTTCAAGCCAACTTAAGTGAATAAGTGATGGATAACTAGATTGTCCTATCCCAGCCTTTTTCGGTTAAACTTTAAAAATAATAGTTTTCGCATTCGTTTCCACAAAGATTTTGGCCACTCACATACGAATCAGGAAAATAAGTTTTACTGTCGGCTGCACCTGTTCATAAGTATGTTTCCTCTTTTCATGGCACTTGCAGCTTCGCTCAAGTGCCATATACCGATCACTTTTCCGTCGGTCGGTCTGTCGGTCGGTCGGTCGGTCGGTCGGTCCGGTGATCGTGAGTTAGGGTACTTGCAGATGTGCTAGGACGATGAAACTTGGCAGGCATATCAGGGACCCGACCAAACTAACTTGCAAATAATCACTTCCCCGATCCGACGACCGTGGAGGGAGTAGAGGGCGGGGGAATCCGGAAAATTTAGTAGTTTTTGTAAAACCCCTACCCCTTTCTTTACACTAGTAGGTCTGCGCGCGGCATGACGTCACTCTTTGCATCGGATCACTCTGTTAACATTGGAAAGAGCTAGTGCATTCGAGGGTCAAAGGGGTTTGTATCTGTGGTGCAGTGCGGGGGAATATGGAAAATTGAGTGTTGTGTAACTTTCGAACGGGTGATCGGATTGGGACGAAACTTAATATCTGAATGAATGACATATCTCTGATGTTCCATTTGAAGTCCGAACCGGATTCGACAGCTATGGGGGAATTGGGGTGGGGGAAGACCGGAAATCTCGAGAAACGGTTATAATGGAGGGATCGGAGTAAAACTTGCTGGGAAGAACAAGAATCTGCTCCAGATAATTTGTTTACACGTTTGGACTGGACCCGGACACTTGGGGGGGGGGAGGTGGAGGGGAGTTTCACGGAATTCTGGTGATGACAGTTTTTGGGATTTTCACGACGAAACTTGGGAGGCGTATCAGGGACCCGATCAAACTGACTTGTAAATAAAAATTCACTCGATCCGATAGTCGTGGGGGGATCGGAGGGAGGGGGAATCCGGAATATTTAGCCATGCGTAACTTTGGAACGGGTGATCGGATTCGAGTGAAATTTAATAACTGAACAGAGGGCGTGCCTGTGGTGATCTTTTTCATGTCCGGACCGGATCCGACAACAATTGGGGGGGGGGAATACGTGACCGGATTGGACTGGAGAGATCGGGATGGAACTTTGTGGGAATAACAAACAAGTCCAAACTGAACCGGATTGGCTCCGGCGACTGTGGGGTAGTTTGAGGGGGTCGCCGTCACTACCCCCACACGTCATAAACCCCACACGTCAGTTCACCCACAAGAGAAATCCGACAGTTCACCGACACGTCAGTTCGCCCACACGTCAGTACCCCCACACGTCAGTTCGCCCACACGTCAGAACCCCCACACGTCAGTTCGCCCACACGTCAGTTCGCCCACCGTCAGTTGACCCACCGTCAGTTCGCCCACTTCAGAAATCCGTCAGTTCTCCCACACGTCATAACCCCCACACGACATAACCCCCACATGTCATAACCCCACACGTCATAACCCCCACACGTCATAACCCCCACACGTCATAACCCCCACACGTCATAACCCCCACACGTCATAACCCCCACACGTCATAACCCCCACACGACATAACCCCCACACGTCATAACCCCCACACGTCATAACCCCCACACGTCAGAAGACCCACATTTTCCGACAGTTCGCCCACATATGATGACCCATCCACCAGTTTGATAATCTCGAGTGAATGCAATTAAAAGAAAGGGATCATAACCCAGGGGATTCGTAAGAAGAAGTCGACTTCTGCGCGTTTTAATGAGGGCGAATATTAATTCAGTATCGTCAGAAGCTTGCTAATTGATTCGATACTTTTGTTTTATAAGTGGGAAGGACACAAAAAGAAGAATATGTGCAAGAGAAAGGCGTTGTAAACAAGTTGGTAACGAAGGTGGACGATTGGGACTAGTCCATATTGAAATGAAAATTATAAGAATTATAACTTTTGTTGGCCAGCTTTCTTACTCTTTTTTCAACAACGCTTAATATAGTCAGGGGCGTAACTACCATCGGAGCCCTAAGTGTGCCGATAAATCTCATTGAGTGCCGTAGGATGCCGTAGGAAACTATGCATCGATGCATAGTTTTTCGCCTGAGTTCAGATATTGTATGTTCTATCTGAATCGTAGAGAAAGGGTCTTTCGGTAATAACCGAAATTAATGCTCAGCGACGAGTCTAATCGGTCCTGGGTTGTTCAGTACAGTACTGTACCCAGATAGGAGACTAGTTACAGTTTGTAGGCTATGTTTCAATGTGAAGGTTTTACGCTGGATAAAAACCAACGTCACTAGCCGTTAACCTTTAAGGGGGGGGAGGCCGGTACGTTCCGGGTTGTGCCAACAAGTCTGGGAATCACATGAAAAAAAAGCTTTTTTTCTTCAGGTTTTTCTTGGTTGTTAGATTACTCGGTAGGCTACACTTCTGGACATTAACATCAAGGCCAGCCCAGAAAGGAACATGTCATATAAACATATAGTAAAACTGAGAAGAAGAAAATAAGCTAAACTTCAAGTCGACGCTCGCTGCTTTATAAGTTGTGTCAAGAAGGTTAGGGTCAATCTTGTTCAGCATGTTTTTTCTGACCTCATAAGCCTTTTCCTGCACTTCAAGTGTGGGCGAATCTCAAGCGTTGCCTGTTTCTGTAGTAATTTCCTATTCCGGCTTTGCTAAGTATACTCTAAGAATGGCTGCAAACAAAACTTACTGTAGCTCGAACAGTTCAAGTTCTTTTACGACCAGAGTTACGAGCTCATATGGCACTTGCTACGAGTAGGCAGTACAGAAAGTAAATGAAAACGTCACAAAATACCCCCCTTCCAACCTCCCGCCGTCGAAAGACACGGTTTTAACCTAGAAATGGGACATTTATGGCATCTGCTCTTACAACCCATCAAGTTTCACTCGAATCTGAGCATTTCCGGGTAATGTCCGACACCCCACTCCGACTTCCCGAAGCCAAATCCTTCCGGGAGCCAAAAATGGAACATCTAGGGTAAATGACCTTTTTAGCTTCCAAGTTTCATCCAATCGCTCCACCCGTTTGATGTCTAGGCGTGCCAGAAATTTTCCTTAATCCCCCTCCAACGCTTAATCACGCTTAATCGGCAGATGCCCTTTTTATCTCTTTATTAACTGTTGCTCTTCTGAAGTATACATTCTCCTCACTCCATATATTTGAAACCGTGTAAATGTCGTGTCTGTGCTTTTATTTTTGTTTCACGTGTGCATAAATTTCTAGTCCCTTTCTGCGACCAAGTTTTTGCACAATATATTTGAAATGTTCTTCTTTACCATGTTTTATCTTAGAATAGAATAGAATTTTATTGTTTCAAAAGTATCTGTCACAGCGTTGCCGCCGAATTTGACCTTTTCGTCATACAAAAATGAATAAAATAACTTGTACTTATATGAAGTAATAATAATCGAAGCATTCATTTTTAATGGTATACTCGTCCTATTTTAGTTTTCTCCCCTCGTGTCTCCCACTCCCACTTGACATAACGATGCATGTTCAATGACCGAGCCAGATACACACACCCGCAGTATTATATTCAATGTTATTATTGCCGGACCGGACAGAAACAGAAGCTTTCGGTAGTCTCAGTGCCGTTCGCCAACAGGAAACTTTAGTATCGGGCCGGGCCAGCAGGCCGTGGTTAACAAGAGCTGTAAGCTCATATGGCACTTGCAAGGGTTGAGATGTATTATTTGATCAAAAGTAATTTTCGACTGTGCGGTTCAGATGCGCACTTTAAGGGAGCTAGAGAAAAAGTATATTATCGTTGAACTTGGCTGTAATGATGCGCACTTTAAAGGCACTAGAAATTCATCTGTAAGGAAGACCCTTGAGGCAAAAACGATAGCAGGCTCTTAGGGATCATTGATATATACGTATGATCAGAAGTCCTTTTTTTCCACTAATTTGCGTACTTTAAGGGTGCAAAAAATTATTTTTTTTGCAAAACCCTTGTGGGACAACTGATCATGGGTTGAGATGTATCGTTTGATAAAAAGTACTTTTCGACCTTGCGGTTAAGATGCACACTTTAAGGGAGCTAGAACTTCATTTGTAAGCAAAACCCTTGAGGCAAAAATGATCATGAGCTCATGGGGATCATGGAAATGCATATTTTGCTTAAAAGTATTTTTCTTAATTTGCGGTCATGATTGGTACTTTAGGGAATGGTCGGATTTGAAAAGTGGCGATTTCTAAGCCAATCTTGTCGAATTTCTAATATTCCAGCCAAATTTCATCGTCCTGGACGATCGCGAGTTAAGGTACGATCGCGAGTTAAGGTACTTCCAGATGTGCTAGGCTAGCACATCTGGAAGTACCTTAACTCGCGATCACCGGAATTCCGGACCCGCCCCTCAAACTCCCCCCACAGTCGCCAGAGCCAATCCGGTTCAGTTTGGACTTGTTTGTTATTCCCACAAAGTTCCATCCCGATCTCTCCAGTCCAATCCGGTCACGTATTCCCCCCCCCCCCCCCCAATTGTTGTCGGATCCGGTCCGGACATGAAAAAGATCACCACAGGCCCCTCTGTTCAGTTATTAAATTTCACTCGAATCCGATCACCCGTTCCAAAGTTACGCATGGCTAAATATTCCGGATTCCCCCTCCCTCCGATCCCCCCATGACTATCGGATCGAGTGAATTTTTATTTACAAGTCAGTTTGATCGGGTCCCTGATACGCCTCCCAAGTTTCGTCGTGAAAATCCCAAAAACTGTCATCACCAGAATTCTGTGAAACTCCCCTCCACCTCCCCCCCCCAAGTGTCCAGGTCCAGTCCAAACGTGTAAACAAATTATCTGGAGCAGATTCTTGTTCTTCCCAGCAAGTTTTACTCCGATCCCTCCATTATAACCGTTTCTCGAGATTTCCGGTCTTCCCCCACCCCAATTCCCCCATAGCTGTCGAATCCGGTTCGGACTTCAAATGGAACATCAGAGATATGTCATTCATCCAGGTATTAAGTTTCGTCCCAATCCGATCACCCGTTCGAAAGTTACACAACACTCATATTCCCCCGCACTGCACCACAGATACAAACCCCTTTGACCCTCGAATGCACTAGCTCTTTCCAATGTTAACAGAGTGATCCGATGCAAAGAGTGACGTCACGCCGCGCGCAGACCTACTAGTGTAAAGAAAGGGGTAGGGGTTTTACAAAAACTACTAAATTTTCCGGATTCCCCCGCCCTCTACTCCCTCCACGGTGGTCGGATCGGGGAAGTGACTATTTCCAAATTAGTTTGGTCGGGTCCCTGATATGCGTGCCAAGTTTCATCGTCCTAGCTCATCTGGAAGTACCGTAACTCGAGATGAGTGGCCTGACAGACCGACCGACCGACCGACCGACCGACCGACCGACAGACCGACAGACCGACAGACCGACAAGTGATCGGTATATGGCACTTGAGCGAAGCTGCAAGTGCCATAAAAACTGGAAAAACAAAGAAAAAGAGCCTGGAAAATGAAAAAAATAACATTTTGGAGCTTATCATTCACTTATTTTTAAAAGGTCAATTGGCGGACCTTTGAGGCTTTGCTCCGTGACTGACAAACTAGACTAAGTCGAAGAAGTGCTAAAAAGCCGTAGGTGCAAAAGGAAACACTGGCGAAGGGTGGGGATTTCTGAAACTTGTAATTCCACGTAAGCTAGGGATAATCGAAAAGGCAGAGAGGTCCTATAAGTTTCACTGCATAGAGTCGGGCGTTCCATTCGATAAGGCTACGCTTCACTTGCGGCCTATTGGAGGTGGCAGGTCCTTTTTATGGCACTTGCAGCTCCGCTCAAGTGCCATATACCGATCGCTTTTCGGTCGGTCGGTCGGTCGGGCGGTCCACTGTTTTCGAGTTAGGGTACTTCCAGATGTCCTAGGACGATGAAACTTGGCAGGCATATCAGGGACCCGATATAACTAACCTGGAAATAATCAGTTTCACGATCCGACCATCTGGGGGGGAGTGGTGGGCCGGGGAATTCTGAGAATTTAGTAGTTTTTGTAAAACCCCTACCCCTTTCTTCTCACTAGTAGGTCTGCGCGCGGCGTGACGTCACTCTTTGCATCGGATCACTCTGTTAACAGCGGAAAGAGCTAGTGCATTCAAGGGTCAAAGGGGTTTGTATATGTGATTCAGTGCGGGGGAATATGGAAAATTGAGTGTTGTGTAACTTTCGAACGGGTGATCGGATTGGGACGAAACTTAATACCTGAATGAATAACATATCTCTGATCTTCCATTTGAAGTCCGAACCGGATTCGACAGCTATGGGGAGTTGGGGAGGGGGAAGACCGGAAATCTCGAGATACGGTTATAGTGGAGGGATTGGAGTAAAACTTGCTGGGAAGAACAAGAATCTGCTCCATATAAATCGTTTACACGTTTGGACTGGACCCGGACACTTGGGGGGGGGGGAGGGTGGAAGGGAGTTTCCCGGAATTCTGGTGATGACAGTTTTTGGGATTTTCACGACGAAACTTGGGAGGCGTATCAGGGACCCGATCAAACTAACTTGTAAATAAAAATTCACTCGATCCGATAGTCGTGGGGGGATCGGAGGGAGGGCGAATCCGGAATATTTAGCCATGCGTAACTTTGGAACGGGTGATCGGATTCGAGTGAAATTTAATAACTGAACAGAGGGCCTGTGGTGATCTTTTTCGTGTCCGGACCGGATCCGACAACAATTGGGGGGGGGGGGAAATACGTAACCGGATTGGACTGGAGAGATCGGGGTGGAACTTTGTGGGAATAACAAACAAGTCCAAAACCGAACCGGATTGGCTCCAGCGACTGTGGGGGGAGTTTGAGGGGCGGGTCCGGAATTCCGGTGATCGCGAGTTAAGAGATGTGCTAGGACGATGAAATTTGGCTGGAATATTAGAAATTCGACAAGATTGGCTTAGAAATCGCCACTTTTCAAATCCGACCATTCCCTAAAGTACCAATCATGACCGCAAATTAAGAAAAATGCTTTTAAGCAAAATATGCATTTCCATGATCCCCATGAGTCCATGATCATTTTTGCCTCAAGGGTTTTGCTTACAAATGAAGTTCTAGCTCCCTTAAAGTGTGCATCTTAACCGCAAGGTCGAAAAGTACTTTTTATCAAACGATACATCTCAACCTATGATCATTTGTGCCACAAGGGTTTTGCAAAAAAAAAAAATTCTAGCACCCTTAAAGTGCGCATTTTACCCGCATTAGCGGAAAAAAAATACTTTTGATCATACGTATATATCAATGATCCCTAAGAGCCTGATATCGTTTTTGCCTCAAGGGTCTTCCTTACAGATGAATTTCTAGTGCCTTTAAAGTGCGCATCATTACAGCCAAGTTCTACGATAAAATACTTTTTCTCTAGCTTCCTTGTAAGTGCGCATCTGAACCGCGCAGTCGAAAATTACTTTTAATCAAATAATACATCTCAACCCATGCAAGTGCCATATGAGCTTACAGCTCTTGTTAATTTTCTCGCGCACCAGGAATGACTTAGCCGCCTCAAACCGGCCTCAAATGAAGCGCAGCCTTATCGCATGGAAAGCTCGACTTCTCGCAGTGAAATATCAAATCTATTCTACCGAAGCAAAATTTTAGTAAGATATAGATGTAAAAGAACCTCGAACTACATTGTGTTTCTGCTCAGGTATAGTTGACCACTTTACAACTAAGATATGCTAACAGAAAATTACACACGGCTTCGGCTGTTTTTGGCCTCTTTCCATCTCCCTCACCTTGACCGACAATCTTGGCAAAATTTGCATAACCGGTCTTCGGACGAATAAGCTCCTCGTATACAATGATCGGGTGCCTAATACGTCACGCAAAGAGAAGAAACATGGCAAGCGTGATGATCAGTGTGTTGCTAATAGAGGAAATAGGATACACTTATGAAGTTGAGCATCTCTGGATCGAGAATGGATGGAAATAATACTGAAGCAGAATGAATTACTATAATAAGTACGACGTGTCCTTTAAGGGATTGAAATGCAACCCGCCAGGACCTCGTATGTACTTTAACGAGCGAGAAGGACGAGCTTCCTTCTCTGATCCCTGCGTGTTTTCTTTCGTCTTTTTTTTCTTTTCGTAAAAGAAATCAAAGCTATCCGATCTGACAGCAAGCTTCCGGCGATTCTGAATGAATTTTTTGCCTTCATTAAAATGCGCAAACGTCGGCCCCGTCTATTTAGTCCCCTGGGTTTTGACCGTTGACTCAGTCGGGTTTTCTGAATTAATTGGCTGTGGGTCTTTGTTGTGGGCGAACTGTCGGAAAGTGTGGGGGTTATGACGTGTGGGGGTTATGACGTGTGGGGGTTATGACGTGTGGGGGTTATGACGTGTGGGGGTTATGACGTGTGGGGGTTATGACGTGTGGGGGTTATGACGTTTGGGGGTTATGACGTGTGGGGGTTATGTCGTGTGGGGGTTATGACGTGTGGGGGTTATGACGTGTGGGGGTTATGACGTGTGGGGGTTATGACGTGTGGGGGTTATGACGTGTGGGGTTTATGACGTGTGGGGGTTATGACGGTCGGCGAACTGACGGTCGGCGAACTGACGTGTGGGGGAACTGTCGGATTTTAGGAGTGGGTGTACTGACGTGTGGGCGAACTGACGGTGGGTGAACTGACGTGTGGGCGAACTGACGTGTGGGTGAACTGACGTGTGGGTGAACTGACGTGTGGGCGAACTGACGTGTAGGCGAACTGTCGGAAAATGTGGGCCTTGTGACGTGTGGGTGAACTGTCGGAAAATGTGGGCGTAGTGACGGATTTTGTGGGGGTTATGACGTGTGGGGGTTATGACGTGTGGGGGTTATGACGGGACCCCGTTTGAGGGGCGGGTCCGGAATTCCGGTGATCGCGAGTTAAGGTACTTCCAGATGTGCTAGGACGATGAAATTTGGCTGGAATATTAGAAATTCGACAAGATTGGCTTAGAAATCGCCACTTTTCAAATCCGACCATTCCCTAAAGTACCAATCATGACCGCAAATTAAGAAAAATACTTTTAAGCAAAATATGCATTTCCATGATCCGCATGAGCTCATGATCATTTTTGCCTCAAGGGTTTTGCTTACAAATGATGTTCTAGCTCCCTTAAAGTGTGCATCTTAACCGCAAGGTCGAAAAGTATTTTTTATCAAACGATACATCTCAACCCATGATCAGTTGTCCCACAAGGGTTTTGCAAAAAAAATAATTTCCTGCACCCTTAAAGTGCGCAAATTAGTGGGGGAAAAAATACTTCTGATCATACGTATATATCAATGATCCCTAAGAGCCTGCTATCGTTTTTGCCTCAAGGGTCTTCCTTACAGATGAATTTCTAGTTCCTTTAAAGTGCGCATCATTACAGCCAAGTTCAACGATAATATACTTTTTCTCTAGCTCCCTTAAAGTGCGCATCTGAACCGCACAGTCGAAAATTACTTTTGATCAAATAATACATCTCAACCCTTGCAAGTGCCATATGAGCTTACAGCTCTTGTTTAAGCTCTTTCCACTTTTGTTTTAGCCTACTTTTCTCTTCCTTTCCTACTTCCTAGATGCAACCATCTCCTCTAGCGTTTTGGTAGGAAACTCCTCATTTTTCTTCTGGTTTACTTGATTTTTCTGCTAGAGTTCTCAGAGAGTTCCCCAAGATCCCGAAGAGTGTTGGTCATTCTTGTCATTCGCCATTCTCACTTCCTTTTCAGGGTTGATCGAAGTTTTTGGAATCATTTTTGCTGAGTTAATGAAAGTAAGAGCATCCATTCCATCCCTTCTTCACTAATCTCATTGAAATAGGGCGATATTTTTATATCAGATTCTGCAATTTTGCTGGAGGACTGGAGGATGGTTGATAATTGTATGTAAAACGGGATCAGAACGGTATTCCGTTGCGTTGCTAATCCAGCAAGGTTATCTTTATTTACAACAAATGTATCTTTTGCACTTTCCGCTGCTGAGAGCAGAGCTCGAGCGCACACGAAAACAAATCAAACCAAAAATAACTTCAATAAGACGAATCATACCCAAAAATATTACATCCGCTAAATAATTATGCATCTAACCGAAAGCAAAGCCAAGGCACAAAAATAACTATATAGAAAATAGATAAAATATACAGAGATGGGAATATCGATGGACAAAAGTAAAAATAACAAAATACGAGAAAACCGGAAAGTGAGAATCACTTACCTAACTTTTATAATTCTCGATCAGCATTCTTCTAAGCCGTGATTAAATAGCAGCTATTCCTACCGTTAAATCCATAACTAACTTCACAATGAGAGCACAATGGAAGAAAAATGGGATACAACTCTGTTCCTTTCTGAGAAAAAGCAGACAATAGCACTTGAACGGAAAGGAAAGCCGAGAACGAATAGTTAAAAAATAAAAAAATAAAAAAACACGGCTCTGGGTTTTCTATTATTCCTTACTAAGCCAGATTGATACTCGCTTTCGTTTCGATAGATAGGTCGCTGTCACTATCCCCACAAGGGCCACAAGTCAGTTCGAACAAACGTCAGTTGTCCCACACAAAATCCGACACTTCTTCTACACGCCAGTTCGGCCACACGCCAGTTCATCCGCACGTCAGTTCACCACACGTCAAATCGCCTATCGCCAGTTTGTGTCAGTTTATACAAACGTCAGTTCGCCTGCAACATCCGTCCCTACACCCACAAATTTGTTTCCAAAAGCACTTTTGTGTGTACTGACGTGTGTGTGAACTGACGTTTGTGTGTACAGACTGATTTTCATTGATCAACTGACGTGTGGGCGAACTGTCGGATTTTAGGATTGGGTGAACTGACGCGTGGGCGAACTGGCGTGTAGATGAAGTGACGTGCGTTCAAACTGATGGGTTTTCGTGGGTCAGCTGACGTATGGCCAAAATGTCGAAAAATGTGGGTGTAGACGGCGTAGTGACAGATTTTCAGGCGAATTGACTTTTATGTGAACTGATGCGTGGACGACCTAGAAGGACCCCTAACTGAAAGTTCAGGAATCATAGAAGAGTTTCGGCTTTTACAATAGGAGGGTTTTCGCGAAATCTCGGAATCACTTTCCGGCGAGCGAAGCGCATCGTGAAAACTGTGGGAAAGCGATTCCTGGAATCACTTTCCACTTTCCCGCTGGACTGATCGCGAAAACGCATGGAAAGCTGACGTCGCCGGTAAAATATTGATTTACAAGCTCTTTCGAATAAATATGGTTCACTTTAGTACTTCTTTGAATCTCATACAATTCACCGAAGTCATCCTAACAACGCTTGCAATTTTTCTTTATTTATTAGTGATACTTCCACTGTTTTTGTCCATACTTTTGAAATTCCCGCCGAAAAAATCAACTTTCCGCGGAGCTTTCCACTAACTTCGTGGAATCACTTTCCAGGAAAGCTGCTTCGGTTTCCAAAGCGCGAAAACCGGGTGGGAAAGCTCGGCAACTTTCCGACGTAGCGCGAATACCACTGGAAAGTGATTCCGACTTTGCTTTCCAACTCGCGAAAACCCTCCTAATATATGTTGTCACAGTTCAAAGAGACAACGCACTAGCACAGAACTAGCATAATTTTTTTTTACGGTGCGAATACGTTCTAAAGTTATTTCTCAAACAGGATTTCTGAATAAGTTGAAAAAACGCTATTTTTTTCCGGTTAGTGACAATGGCGGGAAAAATCGGCAGGAACCGATTTTGCAGCAAAGAGAGGGATTTTCGGAAAAAGTTTTTTTTAATTAGCGAAATAGTAGGAAACGAAATATTTAGCTTGGAAAGATAAATGGTGATTCGACGGCGCAGGGAATACACAGATACCTAAACATTTGAACTATGGGCTACATTATTTGTTCTGGTAAAAACACAAACTTGGTAAAAACGAGTGGACTCAAAAACAGTTTGACAATTTTATCAGCAATTTTATGGTATAACCCTCGTCATGGAAAGACGACGATTTTAGATGCAGGCTTCTCAGCCAGAAATAGATCAGCTGTTAGAATGTGCGTGTCAGTGTCACGGATTCCCACAATTCTTTTCATAAAAGATTCTTACTAAATATTACCGAGAAGTATTTTTTGTTGTTGCTAGAATTAAAACTATGCTATCTACAAGGCAAGTTTTGTTGTAAACTGGGCGCATGGTAAGACTTTTCCTTGGATTTATGGCATTTATGGTCTAAGCGTAAAAGAAGACAAGTAGTTCTGCTCTTCGTCTCCAGAGGTGCGTTTTATTTAGGTCCATTCGCCCGCGCGGGTCACTAAAATCGTTTTATTTAGCGAACGGGTGACAGATGACGTCGTAGTGACGTCACGGTTTTGCCGTTTTATTTACTCCAGCGGACAATTCGTCCGCTAGCGGACCATGAGACACCCGCTGGAAAAGTGAGCGGGCGATCGTCAGGAAATTACCATTTGGCGCCAAGTTTGAAATTTGTTAATCCCTATCTTACTAATGTAAAACTTAAAATGGTTTTGTAATTCCTGGGGGAGTCACAGAGGGTCGAGCACTTAGTATTAGGAAGCAAGACTTCTCCTCTTTGATTTAAGATATATTTCAGAATATTTGGTTTTGCTTTGAGGCCCCTTAGAGCATTTTTGTGAAAGCCTACTTTTAGGAGCAGGATCAGGATTTCTGACGCCTGTTTGACACATTTGAATTCTCCGCCAGAAAATAAGCTGATCGACAAAAATGTCGTTTTATTTACGCTCGCAAGCTCAAATAAAACGGCAAAATGCTGACGTCACAGTGACCCGCTAGCGGACCCTCGGATCGTAAATAAAACGCTCCTCAGGAAACCCAGGGATTTCCTTTATTTTCGGGATTTTTCTTCTCTTAAAACGGGATTCCAGTCAAACAGCCCTAGACAACTTTTGAATTTTATTACGCGGGAAGTTTGATTTGTAATTTTAAACCCGTGGATTTTAAATTGTGAACTTTTAGTGGATTGAACCAAGCAAGAATGAACAAAAAAGAAAGAAACCAAAATATTCAAGTCTTCGTGAGAGTCAGGTGCTGTATTAATGGTTCATTTTTTTGTTACTAGTTATTTTTAGGCCAGGCTGTTTTTATTTCTAGATGATTCTGTTTCTAGCTAGGCTAGCTCAGCCAAGCTCGGGTCAGGACTAGGTGAAAAAAAGCTGCACTTTATTTGCTTCTTGCAAATCTGTCTTTAGCATATTTGACAAAGCAAAACGAGTAAGTCAGCTAGGCTAGCCTACATTTTAGTATTGGACTAATTGGAGCTATGCCTATATTTCAGCCCTTCTTGGCAAGGGTCCTTCCTTCAGCTTGGGCTGAAGGAATATCTGTCTTTAGCACCCCTTTTTACTTGATATGGTTCCTTTCAGTAATCTAAAACAGGCAAGAATTTGCTCAATAATGATTGTGTTCTGATATGTGCTTGTCTTTTTTCTTTGTTGTTGTTTTTCTTTTTTCTTTTTTGTATGCCATCACTAGGGCTACACTCCCTCCTTGTTTTTGATGGGTTAGAAATAAATTGAAGTGAATTGAATAGAATAGAGCTGGTTTCTGTTCTTAATTTATTAAATAATAAATCTGGAAATATCTTTTAAACATGCATGATAAAGAAAAGGAAATTAGTGGGAGGATGTCATATAGATATTCCTTCAGCCCAAGCTGACTGCGAATCATATTTGACAATGCAAAACGATAAGTCATCTACCTTTTACTAGGGTACGAGCAGCGGTAGTCAGGCGGCAGATAAACACGGGCACTACACTAACCAGTTCCTGCTAGCGCCGGGTGAAGAGTTAATCTCAGGCACTTGGTTTATGCTACCTGATTTTTCTTCCTCATGAAGTAACTTTAAATATTTTGTCTCGTATATTATTTTGTTCTGCTGAAGCTCAATGTCCATCCAAGTTTGCCATCTAAAAATCAGCAGCGAATGTAAAAGCTGGGCAAAACCGAATTGAAGCCACCCAAGTTTAGGCGTGACTGCCCGTGGTTATCTGAGCACAAAAAGGACCACCCGTCAAAATAGTTTTGGGCGGAATATGCATAAATCAGGCGAAGGATTCTTGTTTGGCAACAGTGGTGTCAAGAAACGGCAAAAAGAAGTGCGATTTTCAAACGAATTTATCAATGCGTAAACGAGGTCTGTGAGTTGAGTGGTTTAGTTTTTAAGGTGATTCAAAGCTAAGTGAGGAGTTAACTGCCCGACTACCGCCGCTTGTACCCTAGAGCTATGTTTCAGCCCTTCTTGGCAAGGGTCCTCTTCAGGCTCAAGCCGCTCTAGCTCAAGCTCAGTTTCCAGCTTGAGCGGCTTGAGCCTGAAGAGGACCCTTGCCAAGAAGGGCTGTAATATAGCTCTAATAAAATGTAGCTGACTTGTCTGTTTTGGATTGTCAAATAGGATGTCATATGCAGGTTATCCGCAGTTATATGTATGTAATAGGCTTTTCCCTGTGATGCATGGTTTTGTTTTGTATGGTCTCTAGCTAGACTGCATCAAAATTTGAATATTTCATTATGTAAAACCTGAATATTTATTTATCCAAAGCCAGTGTAGCATCCTGCATTGGCCATAGAACTGAGTTCACTAGTTGGTTGATAGCATGAACAGCCAAGCTGGTTATTTGGGGCGATACATGCAAATTACCACCTCAAGACAATCCTACTCTTGAGATGAACGCTTGACACTGTGTACAAAAATAGGAACTTTTATTAATGATGCTGGAACTTTAATCAGATCTCTTTAATGATTTAAGAGTAATAATATGTGTTGAGAGACAACAAAGTAGCTGATGGCACCGGATAGATATGTCATCTTATTTTGTTCAAGCAATCAGGACTGTCGCAAGCATTTAAAGTATGCAGCCATTTTTCGTTAGCATAGTTTGTGTGAAAATCCACTTCTGACAAAAGTTTGTTACGTCAGCTGGGTTCTCGTTATCATATTCTGATTCGAATTAAAATTTGTTCACAAAATAAACAGAAGTAGTATTGCACTATGCTTGAAATTTCAGTTTCAAGTTTCTGTTGAAACCGATGGAAATATTAAATCTGTCAGCTGGCATGTCCCTTTACGGCAGTCAACTGTAAATTAAAAACCTGGCAAACACTAGCCAAACACTAGATATACCCAGAATTTGGCATAAGGTATAAAAAAACCAGGGGTTTCTGGCAGACTGATTTGGCAGACTGACTGACAGACCAACCTAAAATGCCAGATTTTTAAGAAAACTCGATGAACAATTTGCTGACAAGTTTGTGTGGCGTGTGGCTTGAAAATAGCCTAACAAGGATGGTCATGATTTTACTTCTACTGTATCTTCAAACAGTGCATTTGTACACCAAACTTTCAGCAGATTTATAACTTCAACCATAGATGCAGCGTTAAGTATGAAACATATATTTTCATAATTCTTCTTAATTAGTAGCTACCAATCAGTCAATATATTTATTACATCTGGTTGAACATCACATATTTTAAAACACAACTGGACAAAATATATGTGCAAATCTACGTCACGTTCAGCAGTTTGGAGCAGTAATCAATCAATATCAATAAGTATATTTCACATAATATTTCTTTATGACAAAAATAACCTTGTAGGCTGTAGCCTACGTCAAAACGAAATGTTTTTAAAAATACATAAAACAACGGTTAATGCAAGGTAAAATAAACTAAGTGTCAAACGCTGCTTTGTTATAATTAGATACGAAATATGGTACAAAGGATTTTAAAAAACGCTGAGAAGACTTGAAATCAGGTTCTCTAAGGAGTTGTTTCTTCGCTACTTTTCTTGCTTGCCGCGTGTCGACGGTTGGTTCAGGGGTGTAAAAAGGGGGTAGGATGTCGCGATGGTCTGGAGACAGAAGGAGGGAATATCCAAATGCCATGGTAAGATCGTGTCTCCTTTGGTTGAGTGTTTCTAGCTTTAGAGTCTGCAGGCTGGTGTTGTAATCAACGTACATGTGATCGAGGACAATGCGGCAAGCTCTCTTCTGAAGCTACAGCTCTACACTGTAACAAAAAATCTTTCTGCGCATTTGTACACCAAACTTTCAGCAGATTTATAACTTCATTCTAACCATAGATGCAGCTTTAACTATGAAACTTATATTTTCATAATTCTTCTTTAATTAGTACCTACCAATCAGTCAATATATTTATTACATCTGGTCAAATCAAACATCACATATTTTAAAACACACTGGACAAAATATGTGTGCAAATCTATGTCACATTCAGCAGTTTGGAGAAGTACATTGTAACAAAAAATCTTGCAGTATTTTCTACTGGGATTAATATTATCTCTACTTCTACGGAGATAAGTTTATTTCTGACTCGGATTAATCTTATCCCAGTAGAGATAAGATTAATCCCAGTAGCACATACATACTGCAGTTAACTTTAATCTTACTCCGAGAAACTTTTTGCATTGTGGTACAGTCTGCAGTACAGATAATAGAAGTGTCTGAAACGAAAATCCTCGCTTTGGCGTACAGACTGTAATAAAGTTGTTTTAGGCATACAAATTAAAAAGTTCAAATAAAATACCTCTATCCCTCCAGGTTGTAAGGCTATATTGAACTGAGCATTGAAAAGTCACATGCGGACTATGACCACGCACTACCAGGCAGCCAGGAAACAGCGCTTTCAGTACAGCCAAAATGAAAGCACATATTTTAGCCGGAACCTGCCTAAACCATGTCTGAAAGATTGTTTTTATCAATCAGTCAAGTGATCAATATACTTAGCCAAATAGCTTAACGCCAATGAAGGGAGTCAGAGTCATCCGAAATATTTACGATTCACACTAATACAGGAAAGCAATACAATCATTACATTTACGAAAAGTGTCCCGAACTGCTGGTGAATAAAGAACTGTCTAAAGAGTGACTAGAGTAATGCGAAAAGGATACGGCAAAAAGCGAGTGCCAGCGTTCCTCTTAGGATGGCGGGAGGAGAAGAGGCATAAACATAAATTACTGATTATCCTGAGTAATAGAGACATTTCCTACCAAGATGCCCTCGCAACCCTTGAACTCCAAAGTCCGGTTGGGTGACCTTATCCTGAGGTTTGGCAAAATGCTGCTGTCTAACCCTGCTCACTTTGACATTTTACCCCCAGAAGCCCCGACAGTCAGCCGTTCGAGACAGAAGTTAAAAGTTGTGCCTGTGCGTGCTCGGACAAATCGCCACCAGAACTCTTTCGTGCCCTTTTTTACGTCCTTGTATAATAGTGTACAATGACATGTTTTGTAGTACATCATAAAATTAGCCACTGAGCTACGATTGTTGTGTAAATAAACCTTTCTCTCTGTCTCTCTCAAACGGCTTATTTGGAGACGAGGCACCACCTTTCCCCAAAAATGTTTCCAAAGTAGCCGTCGATCGCTTCAAACACAAGTCAGAGAGGTACAATTCTATCCCAGTTTTCTAACATATGTGACTCTTTTGAAAGTCTGATGGGTGAATCAAAGATTAAAAACCTGTCCCGGGTGTTTTCAGCCTCGCTCGGTCCGGTCCCCTTGGTTTTGATGGGAAAGATGGGAAAAGTTGTATAACTGGTGTTTCTGACCAGTCAGCTGGAGCCTGATGTGCCTGAAACAGAAGATATAAATCATTGTTAGGGTGGATACATCTGACATCGTCCGAAATCTTGGGAAATGAGAATGGACGACTAGAGACTTAGAGTGAGCAATAAAATAAGTAATACAATTCCTTTAATTTAGGAAGGTAGAGTTTGATGACAACACTGCCAGCTGACTTCTCAATGTAATTTTTATTTTATTTTTTAATTCATTATTGAATTGTTATCGAGGGGTTGCCAACTCTCCAGTACTGCCGTACACCCGTTCTCGGCACTGAAGCCGGTAATAAATCAGGCGATTCATCTTTCAAACGGTTCTAACAAGGCTTATTTGAATGTCATTTTTTAAATTTTTGAATTCATTATTGAAGTGTTATCGAGGGGTTTCCCACTCTCCAGTACTGCTGTAAACCCTTTCTTGGCACCGGTGACGGTCATAACTCATATATCAGACGATTCATCTTTCAAACTGTTCCAACATTGCTTATTTGATTGTCATTTTTATATTTTTGAATTCATTATTGAAGTGTTATCAAGGGGTTGCTCGGTCCCCGGCACCTGCTGTACACCCTTTCTTGGCACCAATGCCGGTCACAAATCAGGCGATCTTTCAAACGGTTCTAACAAGGCTTAGGCTATTTGAATTATATTTTGGAATTCATTATTGAAGTGTTATCGAGGGGTTACCCAGTCCCCAGCACCTGTTGTACACCCTTTTTTGGCACCGGTGCCGGTCATAAATCAGGCGATTCATCTTTCAAGCGGTTCTGACAAGGCTTATTTGAATGTCATTTTTTTTTGTATTTTTGAATTCATTATTGAAGTGTTATCGAGGGGTTACCCAGTCCCCAGCACCTGCTGTACACCCTTTCTTGGCACCGGTGCCGGTCATAAATCAGACGATTCATTTTTCAAACTGTTCTAACATAGCTTATTTGAATGTCATTTTTTATTTATTTTTGAATTCATTATTGAAGTGTTATCGAGGTGTTACCCAGTCCCCGGCACCTGCTGTACACCCTTTATTGGCACCGGTGCCGGTCATAAATCAGGTGATTCATCTTTCAAACGGTTCTAACGCGTGGCAGCAGGTGCCGGCACCGGCCGGGCACCGTGGCACCAGGCACTTGCTGGGCACTAAAACTGAGAATAGGCAACCCCTCCATTCTTATTTCAGTTATAATTTTTTTTCTTTATTATTGTATTTTCTAGGCCTCAGAATGCCGCAGAGAAGGCTCGACTGTCACACAATGTCATCAGCACAAAAGGCCCAAGAGAACTTGAAGTGGTTGAGAAAGGGTCGTCTTCAAAAACGTTCACATTTGATCGTGTCTTTGGCACTGAATCCAAACAGGTAAAAATGACTGTTGTGTACAGAGCAAAATAACACTAGGGAGTAGCGCCAAACTTGAAAGAAGTGACACACACTCGAAAAGCAGCGACACTAGCACCCCTAGCGGTAGAGAACGTCCCTACTGAAACGCAGTGAATGAATGAATGAATGAATTTAATCCCAAAAAGGCCAGTGGGGCCATGGTGGGAAAACAAACTAAACACAAAATAACACAAAAACTCAATATATACACCAAGAAGATGGAACGCCTTACCCCAAAAAACGCTCCCGATGCTCCATGGACTGCTTGAGGAATTTCCCCAGCCGACGAAGGTCCCCAAAATTTTTCTTCCCCATAATCTTGACCAGATCCTCTTCCTCCATCCTTTCTTTCCCAAACATCTCTATTCGCAGCTCTTTTAATTCAACGCAACGCTGGCTCCGAAAGCTCCATATTCCGGACATAGTAATAAATACTACCTCCCCTGTTTCCTCGATGTATGCAGACAGCTGGACTAGGAATTTTCTAAACCCGAAAGTTTGTCTCACCTTAGATGTCGCTAACATAGTGGGTGGCAATACGAGTAAGGCCTGTTTTCGATGCATGGAAAGCATAGGTCTTGGCACTACTCCCTAGATCCTAGTGTTATTTTGTTCTGGTTGTATAGTGGCCAGAACAAAGTAGCAAAAGAACCTCCGTCTCCCGATCTTTGTAATACGACCATACGTAGTCGAATAGATTCCCGATGCGCTGCCAGATGTAAACGAGTGGAGGGAGCTATGTGGAACAACACAGTTCGCTACCTCTATGGACGCATCTATGAAAAAGAAAAATTGTGTATGGTGTGGATGCATAGCGTGTTTATGTGTAGCGGGCGAGCATGGTAGTGGCTACTGGTTTGTGATGTTGATGCACCGAGTCTTTTCGAAGGCGATAACCAGTTCGTAGGCCAATAACTAATCAGAGGTTTATTACTTACATAAATTCAGCATACAGCACTTGCACTATAGAGCTAGTTGGAAGGAGGCTATGCCTCAACTTGAACTGAGGCTATGCCCCAACTCGAACTGACTTGCTAACTGGGAAGCTGGGTCTTTTTACTCCGCTTTCCCCTAGCTGTAGGGAGCATGCCCGAACTCGTTTCTAGCTTTAGGGAGCATGCCCGAACTCGTTTCTGATATTTCATTGCAGGAAGGATACTTTACAGGATAGTTCATTGGAGGAAGGATACTTTACAGGATGGCTAGAAGTTAGTTAGGATATAGAGGAACGGAAACCGAGAGACAAGACTGTCTGAAGGAACAGATGAAAAGTTTAAAAGCTATTGAATCTTATTTGATTATAACTGTATCCTCACACATCATCGCAGTAGAGCCCAGGAGAAGAAAATTCGAGAGTTGTTCGACTATTGGCTGTTTAACATTGTGACGTCACCGCAGAGGCGGGTCATCGCGGCCGCTGCGGTCTTTTCCTTTCTATGCGCAGCGGCTAAGAGGGAAGTAGACGGGCGTCAACTTAAAGCTCAGCAAGCAGCTCTAGCTATGCTCAGTTTTGTCAGTATTTTCTGTTTTTTTGCTCAATAGCCTCTAGTGTTTCCTCCCTAAAGAGTGTTTTGGTCCCACAGTCTTCGGTGGAGGAAACTGGAAGGGATTGGAGGATTTTGATATTAGTTGCGTTTTTGCAGATACCATGGCATCTGTTACCGCGGTAACTGGATCTTCAGTTAGTCGTTTTTGCAGCTACCATGGTATCTGATATACGGTTGCACTGGAAAAACGACTATTGCCGAAATTGCACTTTTCGAGGTCATCCCAAAAGAAAAACTGATATCCAGTTACATAACTAAGTGCCAAACTTCTTTCTCACCAATTTGACAAAATTTGATGAAAGTGAGATGACCTTTCAGATACCACGATCGCTACCACGGTATCTGAATATCAGATACCACGAAACTACAAAAACTCCTTTTGACCGTGGTATCAGATACCACTGTAACTGCTCAACTGTAGACAGTGGTATCATATACCATGGTATCTGCAAAAACGCAACTAGGCTATTCTTACTAGCATGTGAAGGGCTTCATTAACATTTTTTTTTAAGGTCGACGTTTACAAAGCCGTGGTGGCACCGATGATTGAAGAGGTACTACAGGGTTACAACTGCACCGTATTTGCCTATGGGCAAACTGGCACCGGTAAAACTTTCACCATGGAGGGTGACAGAAGCGATAACGCCAACAACCTCTCCTGGGAAAATGTAAGCGATTCGCTGTTTATTCCTGTTGCGAAATGGGGAATCCGTGTTCAATGAACAATCCACTCTTGCGGCCGAGGTAGCCAGTTTTCCATTTTCGTTTTTTCACGTTGAAATCTGAAGTTGATTAGATGTTTGATGTAGGGGTAAGAAGGCATGCTGAACAAGAATACGAAAACCATTTTATCGCCGGACAATTAGTTCGCCCGGAATCCGGCCAAGACCGGAAAGTTTGTTAGAAGTTATAAGTTTTATCTGAAGTTGATTAGATCTTTGATGTAGGGGTAAGAAGGCATGCTGAACAAGAATACGAAAACCATTATATCGCCGGACAAGTAGTTCGCCCGGAATCCGGCCAAAACCGGAAAATTTGTTAAAAGTAAAAGTTTTATTTGAAGTTGATTAGACGATAGATTTAGGGGTAAGAGGAGATGGAGAATCCGTATATGACAGTCACTCTTTAGCCGGAAATATAGTTCGTCCGGAATCCGGCTGAAACCGGAAAATTTGTTAGAAGTTAAAGTTGTATTTGAAGTTGATTAGATGTTGGATATAGGGGTAAGGAGATACGCTGAATCCGTTTTTGAGCTTTCGTTTTTCGCCGGACAAGTAGTTCTTGAATTTCGCCAAAACCGCAAAATTCACAGAAGTAAGCTAGGATCGTTTCGATCGGCTTATAGAGGTAAACGCACATGCTGAATCCATATCTGAGCTTGGATTTCTTAATGATTAGCTGTTTGGCCTGGCGAAGACTGGATCTGGCGAAGACAAAACCTTATTGTCTGGATCAAATATTGAAATTTTGGGATCCCATCGGAACCTTTGGTCTTGTTTTTCTTGAGTTCGTAACTCGTTAACCATCGCAGGTATCAAGTTGAAACTCGGTGTGCTTGTAGGCATTGGGGTCTAGTTGGGCGTTTTGGGGTCCCAGTTGGTTCAGGGGCGATTGGGCCCAATTTGCCCAGTGACTAATGCTCCCATGTTGACTACAGCTGGGGTATGACGGTGGAATTCCTTGTGCCTTTAGAGCTTAGTTTGGGTTTCACTTTTGGAGTTTCACCATTCCTACTCTCCCCACTTATGGGCAACTGGGCCCAGACTGCCCAAATGTAGAGTTCATGATCCGTGACAGGTATCGATAGGTATCAACTTGAAACTTGTCGGGCTGTGACTGGTATCAAACTCAAAGTTGGTATACTTTTGGATATATCGGTCGAGATGTACATCTTGATGTGTCCTGACCCCCTCCTCCACCCTCCAGAGACATGTCAAACTTTTTACTTTTACACTCCACGTTTGAGCGCTTGCGGACTTGTTGCAGATACCATGGTGTCTGTTACCACGGTAACTGGATTTGCATTTTGTCGTTTTTGCAGGTACCATGGCTCTGTTACCACGGTAACTGAATCTGCATTTAGTTGTTTTTGCAGTTACCGTGGTATCTGGGATTACAGTTGCTTTGCAAAAATGACTGTTTCTCCGAAGATTCACCCCAAAGAAATACTTATATCCACTCACATCACTAGTGCCGAACTTCTTTCCCACCAATTTGACAAAAATCAAGGCTTTTGTGTTGGTGATGATGAAGGTGAGATGACTGTTAAAGATACCATTGGTCAGTTACTACGGTCGGGATCGTAGTATCTGAATATCGGATTCCGCGGTAATGGGCAGATACCACGGTAAATGCAGAAACGACTTTTGACCGTGGTATCTGTTTGTGTTTCTCGGTACTTGGTGTTTTTACACTTTTACGGGTAATATAAGTTGAGTTTTGCAGATACCATGGTATCTGATACCACGGTCTAAAGTCGTTTTTGCAGTTATCGTGGTATCTGGCCAGTTACCGTGGTATCTGGCCAGTTACCGTGGTAACTGACCGTGGTAAGTCTGGCACTTAGTGATGTGACTGGATATCAGTTTTTCTTTTAGGATGACTTCGAAAAGCGCAATTTCGGCAATTGTCGTTTCTGCAGAGCAACCGTATATCAGATACCACGGTAACTGCGAAAACGACTTATTGCAGATCCAGTTGCCGTGGTAACAGATAGCCTACCATGGTAGCTGCAAAAAAGCAACTACAGTTCTATCTATAGTTGCGTATCTATGGTATCTAATACCACGGTCTAAAGTCGTTTTCGCAATTACCGTGGTATCTGAAACCACGTTCAAATGGTGATTTTGCAGTTACAGTGGTATCTGATACCACGGTCTGAAGTCGTTTTCGCGGTTACCGTGGTATCCGATACCACGGTCGAAAGGCGTTTTTGCAGCTACCCTTGTATCTGGCCAGTCACCGTGGTATATGATATTCAGGTACCACGGTCCAACTGATCGTGGTATCTGAAAAAGTCGTCTGATTTTCATCATCACAACACGAAGAGCTTAGGATTTTGTAAAATTGGTGGGAAAGAAGTTTAGCACTTCTGATGTAAGTGTATATCAGATTTTCTTTCGGGATGACTTCTCAGATCACAAATTCGGCATTTGTCGTTTTTGCAAAGCAGCCGTAGTGTCAGATACCACGGTAACTGCAAAAACGAGTCCGAAGTCGGGGTCGGAGACCGGTTCGTTGATTGACAGTAGAGTCGCAGGCCCCTCAGCAATAAAAAAGCAACCGTAGTATCAAATACCAGGGTAACTGCAGAAACGACAGAACGCAGATCTAATTACCGTGGTATCAGATATCACGGTTTCTGCAAAAACGAAGCGTGCCCGTTTCTCTCAAGTATTGTGTAGAAAAATTGTAAAATGAAAGTGACCCCGACGTGATTTGAACACGCAACCTTCTGATCTGGAGTCAGACGCGCTACCGTTGCGCCACGGAGTCATGTTAGATGTTCCGGTTTCATGGATTGGATGTAGTTAAGTCGTAAAGCAATCTACTAATAAATACAAATAGGAAAAGTGATGGAAATACTTTCATTAAAATAATAAGACGATCTCAAGGTGACCATAACAGTATAACTGGACGAAATGCCTAATAGTTCCCTTCTTTCTCGTCACCATCCGAAAGTTCAGCTCGGTAAGTAAAAGAAGGTACAATTTGGGTAGAATAAGGTACCATATTCAACGGGACATAAAGAGCGTGTTCCACCCCTCTACCAATGGTAACTACTAGTTACTATTTCCGTTCCAGCCTCACGAAAAGTTACTACGCCGACCGTTCCAACCTTCTCAAAATAGTAACTAATAGTAACTATTTGCTTACCACGCTCGGGAACGTAGTAAGCGTAGTAACTACGCATCTCTGTAACGTGATTGGTCCGATCAGCCCGCGGCCTGATATTTGAGTGAAAAAAAAAGCGCTCCAGCCTAGCGTCTCGCCTAGCGTCTCGCCTAGCGTAGTAACTACGGTGACTAGCATAGTAACTACGGTAAGTAGTGTGGAACACGCTCAAAGGGTGAAATTTATGTGTCAGAGAAGCCCACGCTCGAGCCCACGGAATTGAAACAATGTCAACATTTATTTACAGGTATGATATGTCTAGCCAGATTTTAAAAAAAGTACAAGTAGCCTGCTTTCCTGCACTTAAAAAAAATTTAACTAGGCCACGGTGTTATTTTCATTTTGTACCAAATGCAAACAGGGTAGGAAAAGTGATGAAATTCTTTGATTAAAGTAAGTAGCCTAGTAATATTAATAATTTATTGCTGCCCAGTTCTTCAAAAAGCGGAGTAGGGTATATAACTAAAAGAAGAAAACACTAGGTGAGAAAACGACTTTAACTCAATAAGTAGGCTATAGACATTATGTGTAAGAACTGGCTCATTAGAGTAGGCTATTCTCGGCGACAAGCCTGTGACTCTATCTCAGGGTATGTTTGGCTGGGTTCGACAATACTTAACCGACAGCTAATTTGCCTATTTGATTCCCACAAAGGGATGCGAAGCGAGATGCGAAGTAGGAACTTTGCGAGTACCTTTCCTAGGAAGATACGTACGTATCTTTCTTTTTTCGGGCCCAGCCAATCTCTGTGGGGGAAAATGTGTAAAACATGAGGTAGAACAACAGCATAATCTTCTTGGCATACCGGCTAAGAATATGGAGGTATACACTGTTCCTAAGAAAAACTGCTTTTCCATAATCAGCACACATATTTTTGCACGAATTTCGCAGAAGGAGTGCGCGAGTAGATCTGCTGACTGTGCCGTATTCTATATCTAATACCGTAGAGATTTCGATTGCTGAATCGCTATATATAGGTGCGTCACGTTGGGGGGGGGGTGAGGGGGGACGCCCCTCCGAATATTGTCGTAAAAACAATCGATTTGTTCATGAAAACAGTCGGTTTTTCTGAAAATCAGTCGATTTTTCATAATATCAGAAGGTTTTTTCTTAAAAACAGTCGGCTGTTCTGAAAATCAGTCGATTTTTTCGCCGAAACTTTCGTTTTTTCTTGAAAACAGTCGTTTTGCAACAGTCGGTAAAAATCGGACCAGCCAGTCGAAATACCTTGCCCCCCCCCAACATTTTGGCTAGTGACGCCTGAGGTGACCTGAATAGTATAACTGTAAGGAATGCCTAATACTTCCCTTCAAGGAGATACCCACTCCCAATTTGTGTGTATAGCAAGTGCCGGCACCGGCCTAGACCAGACCAGACGGCACCGGTTGCCACGTGTTACACCATCAAAATCAGCATGTTCAGAAGAAGTGTTTGAGACTGGTTTGAGAGATGAATCGCCTAATTTGTCACCGACACCGGTGCCGGCACCACTGATTTCGGCCGGTTCCGGAAAAGGATGCACAGTTAGTGCCTGGGAGTGGGCAACCCCTCGGTTCCCTTCTCTTCTCGTCACCCCACACCCAGCTGAAAAATTAAGTGCAACGGAGTCGGCATTCGGCAACCTCCGGCAACCTCTTATAACGCAGTGCTTCCCATGTTTTCGATACTGTTATAACGGCGATGTTAATGTAGATGTTCGTAACTCCAAGTAAATGGTACAATGAAGCTGTAGATGTAAGTTCTTTCAGCCTTTAGCCTACCACGCAGAATCGGTCAGGAATGGCAAGTAGTAGGCTAAGGCCTAACACGAAATACGACGAAGAAACCGGGCGCGCAGTTCATATCCACAATCTTATCCGAGTTCAGACCCAAACCACACAAACTAACGAATACCGGTGGTTGGTTGCCAGACCATTGCTAGGCCCAAGACTAGCCTAACCAGAACACCTTAGCCCATAGTTCGGCAGGTACATGGGGTTTTATTATAAATCCTAGGCCTATACATTCTGAACATGAATAGAAAGTGGTGATACTTAGTTACAACTCGGTGCTCACGTAATCCAACTGGAAACGACTGATCGACCGATCCTGATCGACTACATACGGCTGAATGAAATGCCGGAGCTTAAATAACCTCGGTACAGCGCTCGAGGCGGGGTGAAATTAATGCTGTTCTCCCGTGGATGGTGATAATTCCAAAAATTTTAAATGATGATTATACTAATTAATAAATACATAAAAGAATACTAAAGGTGTATTTTAAGATTGAAGGTAGAAACTAAAGAAAAGGGAAAAAAACGGGTTACAGACTATGTCTCTGTAACAATACTAACGAAAAGGGCTACATCTCACTTGAGAAATTTTCAACCAACAAGTCTATCACTTGACAAAAAATGTTCTACAAAGTCCCGGTAGACAAGCTTATCATTTGGTAAATTCCCAACCTGCAAGTCCAGCAAAAGACAAGTTTTTGATTGACAAGCTACGAATACATAGGTGGAGTAAGAAAAACTGTTACAAGAAATTGGTAAATAGAAGGGCCAAAATATCGCTGCAAGATCATCGTAGCCGACGTATCCGTTTATCCATTATTTGAGTATATAATTTATTTATTTTGTTTAGGATCCCCTGTGCGGTATCATCCCAAGAGCCCTCTCACAGCTTTTTGACGAACTTCGCCGGCAAGAGTTGGAATTCACCGTACGAGTCTCCTTCGTCGAGATGTATAATGAAGAACTGTTCGATTTGCTCTCAGCAGAAACTGATCTGTCCAAACTGAGGTAAGACCAGTCCCTAAAATCTGATTCACAGTAGGAGCGACTTATGATCCTCTTTGCGACTTTCGCTCCTTCGACCGATTCGGTCATTCATGTGAATTTCGCTCCTTCGTACGATTTGCTCATTCATGCCATTTTCGCTGCTTCGTACGATTCGCTCATTCGTGCGAATTTCGGTCCGTCGTGTAAATTTCGGTCCTTCGTGTGAATTTCGGTCCTTCGTGCAAATTTCGCTCCTTCGTACGATTGGCTAATTCATGTGAATTTCGCTCCTTCGTACGATTTGCTCATTCATGCGATTTTCGCTGCTTCGTACGATTCGCTCATTCGTGCGGATTTCGGTCCTTCGTGTGAATTTTGGTCCTTCGTGTGAATTTCGGTCCTTCGTGCAAATTTCCTCCTTCGTACGATTGGCTAATTCATGTGAATTTCGCTCCTTCGTACGATTCGCTCATTCATGCGAATTTCGCTCCTTCGCACGATTCGCTCATTCGTGCCAATTTCGGTCCTTCCTGTGAATTTCGGTCCTTCGTGTGAATTTCGGTCCTTTGTGCGAATTTCGCTCCTTCGTACGATTGGCTAATTCATGTGAATTTCGCTCCTTCGTACGATTCGCTCATTCATGCGAATTTCGCTCCTTCGCACGATTCGCTCATTCGTGTGAATTTCGGTCCTTCGTGTGAATTTCGGTCCTTCGTGCGAATTTCGCTCCTTCGTACCATTTTCTATTTCATGGGAATTTCGCTCCTTCGTACGATTTGCCGATTCGTGCGAGTTTCGGCTTTTCGTGCGGATTTCGCTAATTTGTTCGAATTTCGGTCCTTCTTCCAATTTCCGCTCCAACGTGCAAACATAGTCGACTGAGCTAAGGAGAAAATTGCCAGTTTCACGGGTCAAGTATTGGTATTTTCGCACTGTCAGATGTTTCTTAACAGACAACACAAGGATGCGTGGTTTCATCAGACAACACTTGGAATGTTATCTATAAATATTCCTTGAGCCCAAGCTGACTTAAGCTAAGTTCCCACTGCCCAGTTATTTTTGCTGGCCAGATTTAAAATCTGGCCAGTTTTAAAAGCTGTCGTTTTTTTTTGTTCTCACTGCATAATCTGGTGTGAACAACAAAAACTGTAGATTCTGCCAGGATAGAGTTTAAGAACTGAAGATTCTGCCAAAGAGTTTAATCTTGAAGTCGGTCAAGGATGACAATGAAGCATTACTATTGTTGTGTTTAATTACAAAAAGTAGAGTAGTTACGTAGTATATGTTATGGCTTTTGTTTTGCAAAATAAATGGTTTTTCCGGGCAGGCTATAATAAATTTATTCAAAAGTTTTAGCAATTTTCGGAGTCGCGGTTCGAGTGTTCTAGCAATATCGACTATACACTGTCAGAAGTTTCATAACAGATAGCGCATAACACTTTCAAGAATAACACCTTTTCACTTAGAAATAAAGTGTTATGACCAGTTAAGTTTACACTATTTTGTGCCTAGATCTCCAACAACACCTTCAATTGGTAAAAATACTAATGGGAACGAAAGAAACATAACAGATAACATTCCAAAGTGTTATCTGTTGAAACCGGGCATCCTTCTCTTGTCGTTATATAACTTCTGACAGTGTAGTATTTTTACCAATTGAAGGTGTTGTTGGAGATCTAGGCACGAAGTAGTGTAAACTTAATTGGTCATAACACTTTATTTCTAAGTGAAAAGGTGTTATTCTTGAAAGTGTTATGCGCAATCTGTTATGAAATTTCTGACAGTGTAGTTGGGGGCCAATTCTTGTGAAGTTTTGAGGGTCGGATAAGCTTGCTATGATGGACCGATTGATATTTTGTTGGTTCACTTCTGAGTTTTGGCTTGCAAAATATGTGGTTTTTCCCGGAAGGCTATAGTAAATTTCTAAATTGATTTCTCTAACTATTTTTGAGCAAGTTCTTATGTTTTTAAGATAGACCCGCTTGCCATTGGTGCAAAACATGCTGAACGGAAAAGTCTCTGTTTTTTTAAATAATGAATATTGTGTATGTTGATTCTTGATAAGAGCCGACAGCTTATTGAGCTTGGAAAAAAGGAAAACTAGGCAAATAGCTTCAAATGTGCAGTTTCTTCCGTTGATCTTTGGTCCACAAACTATGCAATAGCGACACTCTTATTTATATATGCGTTCTATTTATATTGCCCGAAATGCCGAATTATTCATGGTATATACGGTTCCTACATTCCTACTCTGGTTTCACTCTATGAACCTATATAGATATCATTTCCTATTTAGAAAATGTTCGATCCATTTTTCATTGAGCTCCCCAGGTACTAGATAGTCATAAAAATACTGCTTGCCTTCGAAACATGTAGTTGTACAACACTATTAAATTTATAGGTAAAAAATAAGTCACAATCAACCTCTTGAACCAAAGTCATGAGTCAATTGAGACCTTATTTGCTTGGAGCCTTCTATTTACGCATGTACTCCGTGACCTGAGAATAAATTTAAAACTGGGTTAATTTTATTCTCAGGTCACTACAAACCAATGAATTCAAATTTATTCTCAGGGCTATCCAGTTCAGTGAACTGAAATTTACTCAAAACACCTGCGATCTGAAGAAAACTGGCCAGCGTCTTTCGCTGGCCAGTAAATATCAAACTCAGTTTGATCAGAAAAACTGGCCAGCAAAACGAAAAACTGGGAGAAAAACCTGGCCAGCAAAAAAAACTGGCCATTAACTGGGCAGTGGAAACAGCAAACTGGGCAGTGGGAACTTAACTTTAGACTCATATATTCATATATTATATATAGAAAAACGGATTCGTCAGCTGTGATGCTTATGAGGGGATATTTCGGCCCTTCTTGGCATGGGTCCTCTTCAGGCTGTTTTTCTTCTGGGCCAACACTGGGGAAAGAAACAAAATTTGATTATTTATTGCAGGTTTCAGGCCTATATCCAAGTTAATAAGTGAAGTGTAACTAGGTCTCAGCCCTTTTCAGTTAAACTTTAAGACATTTGTATTATAGGTTATACGAGGATGCTACAAAGAAAGGTTCAGTAATTATCCAAGGAGTTGAGGAGAAGACGGTTCACAGCAAAGCTGAAGTTTACGAGATCCTGCAGAAAGGCTCAAACAAACGACAAACGGCTGCTACGCTGATGAACGCTCATTCTAGGTATGTTTTGGGCTTTTGAATTCGAGTTGCCTGGTAGAACTAGAACCAAGAACAAATAATCAGTAAAAACTTCTGTCTTTAGTCGCATGCAGCGACTATGAATACCCCGACAAATCTGAGCGGACCTGGAAGTATTTACTCTCGCTTTGAGCTGATGCTGATACCCATTTACTCCTCTTCCGTCTTCACCGTTGCCTATCGCATAAGAAACATCGAAAGAGGCGAGCAGGAGGCGTACTCCGCGCGCTGATCCGCTCTGGAGCGCGTTCATAGAACCAATCAGCATTGACTTCTAGATTTCCTCTTTAGCAACTTACCGGCGATCTAGCTATTTGTAGAGGTGACGAAACGTGATGTGGCGCGAAGCCGCTCGTTTGCATCGGGAGTCGGTCGTATTTTAGTCGACTCAGCATGTTTGTATGACCGAGATAGGGAGACAGCAGTTCTGTCTCGTTATTTGTTCTTGCTAGAACTGCGGGTACAGTATAGAGCCCAGAGCAAAATAACACTAGGGAGTAGCGCCAAGACCTACCCGATGAAAAATTTGTTTGTATGGTAGTTGTACAAAAATTTGCATGTATTGAAATGCAGTAGTACAGAATACTTTAATTTAATGTGCCTCACACTGGGCAAATCTTATGCAGTAGTATTCAGTAGCATCCCGCCTTAATTACAGTTGTAAAAAAACATATGTGAGCTATATGATTGTAAATAAATGGATAATTAGCAATGGCAGATTTGGGATTTTTAGAGATGAACTTGTAAAAGCACAGCTCGTACTAAAAATGATCTTTTCACGATGAAATTAGTCAGAAATATCGTTTTTCGAAAATACCATTACTTGCCACGCGAAATTGCCGATTTTCTTGTTACCGCTTGTCGACTCTATCTACCCTTTCCGCTCTCAGACGCGGCGGCTGAACGCAAAGTATTTGAAACAGAACGCACCTTGGTTAAAAAGTGGGAAAACCAAGCAAAAGAATAGAAGTCCAAAACAGAAGATAGAACTGATGGTCTACCGTGTCTTCCATAACGAAAAAGAACACTTTTAAAGTTTAACTGAAAACCCAACTCATTTGTGTGTCATTTAATTGGACACACTGAATTATTTGGATTCTGCAAAGGGGTTTTTTGATTTTCCACTATCTGCTCAAGTTATGACGCTCAGAATATCTCCAGCCGTCCCCACAGCGTAAATTCTACTATGACGCGGGAAATTTTAATCTCAACACAAATGCGGCTCTTTAGTGGGCAGTTGTGAGATCGGTGAAGATTGCTTAGTGCCTGAACAAAAAAAAAATGATAAAGCTTTCTCGTAAAGCATACAACAAAAATTCAGTACCATAAATCACAAGGAATTTCCACTATTTGAAAATCGATTATTCGTGAACAGGGGAACAACGAAGTAACGCATTTTCAGCGAGTCTTCAAGCCAATTTAAGTGAATAAGTGATGGGTAACTAGATTGTCCTATCCTAGCCCTTTTCGGTTAAACTTTAAGCTTCTCGTATCCTTATGTGTGAAAGAGTTGTCGGCGGACCTTGAAGTTTTCGGCGAAGTTTGTGTTGTGTGACTGGCAAAACTCGGATCAGGCGAAAAAGCGTTAAAATGTCGTAGGTACAAAACGAAACAATGAAGAAAGGTGGGGATTTAATTCAATAAGGGAGCTAGAGACAATATAAAAGGCAGAATAAGCAAGAGGGGTCCTTTAAAGGAACAGAAAACTTGACTCAAACTTGACTCGGGGAGCTAGCTAACATATCAAGAATGTACCCTGAGTCGATATTGAGAGTAAGAAAAATTCTCGTTACGACCATTGCAGTTTCCGGTCTGTTTCCGAGAATTCGACTTTGAGCAAAAGGTTTGCAAAAGCAAAAGGTTTGTGTGCCGCGACTAGGAATCGAACCCCGGCCGACTTGTCGGGGAGGTCGTTTCTCTGTGGTCTACATGTAAAAAAGGCGAACTTTTACAGTACATAAGTGCATAATTACAGTGCATAAGGGGCAAGGGCCTGCCAGCTAGCTTTTGGAACACTAAGGAGTGGGTTCGAGACGGTTCGAGATAACAAAGAAGGGGGGGGGGGCTGTCGTCAATAAGACCCTGTATATTTATCTAAGCCCCCCGGGCGATTCGATGGCCGAAAGTTGCGTAGTCAAGTTTACTGTTCCTTTAATGCTTTGGATGTCTACTTTTATTTAGTTTTCTGTCTCCATCGAGATTGGTTTCCATTGAGGATAGGAGTGTTTGGTACCTGAAGTCTTGTCGCGGCATAATTATAAATAGTGGTCCTAGTCTTGTCGCGGCATAATTTATAAATAATTATAAATAGTTGTCCACGTCGGATGGTGGGCTTGAGTGAAGCAAAAGCTGACGATTAGATTGGGACTGAGAAGTCCATGTTTGTACAAAGACTTTAATGTTGTTGTGATAACTTTTTTAGCCGTTCACACACTGTTTTCGGGATAACAGTTCACATCCGGGAAAACACCGAAGATGGCGAAGAACTCATGAAGATTGGAAAGTTGAACTTGGTCGACCTCGCCGGCTCCGAAAATATTGGACGCTCGGGCGCTGTGGACAAACGTGCGCGAGAGGCGGGAAATATCAACCAATCCCTGCTCACCCTTGGTCGTGTCATCACGGCATTGGTGGAAAGAGGACCGCACATCCCGTACAGGTAAGCAGTTCTGTGGGTCATCTATTCCAAGTCCAACAGGCTGAAAATGCCTTAAAGGACACCTGAATGAAGAGTACCAAGTATCATCCCTATCTGTATGACTTCCGTTAACATTGCCTGCAGAAAACCCAATCCAAATACTATATAGTGTTTCCAAGCTATGATTTTTGCTCCATTTTGCATCTGTCCTTATTTCAGTACCGAACAATTTTAGAAATGAAAAAATGTCTTCAATCAACCCTTCTTTTGGAATATTTTTTAACCAGTTGCATGTCTAGAAGAAATTCCAATACGACCCGGCCAGCGCTGTACAAGATTTGAATGAATTGCGCTTTTTGTCTTGGAGTCTGCATGTACAAACCTCAAGAAACGAACATCCCTATTTTGAAAGCGTCACGCTCAGGGAAGAATGCTCTCCGTGGCCATGTCTGTAAATGCATTCTCCGTGGTGTGTTCAAGTATGGTTTCATTGTTCAGGTGTCCTTTAATACAGTGAAAGTAGAATAAGGAACAAATTAAGTTGTCTAAATAAGTCATCTTTGTTTCGTAGCTATATTTTTGTATTAACTTCACTGAGTCGGAGGTGGAGTCATAGCGACTTGCTTTAGTTCAATCTTAACTAGGAAAGAATGAAAAAGAAGTTACGTGGGAATTTAAAGAAAAAATTATAATGTGTGTGCATGAGTTGGCGATCCCACAGCTTATTATGGAAATGAACAAACATAATTATTGTATTTCTAAACATATTAATAGTTTCATATCCTCCCAGGGAGTCGAAGCTCACTCGTCTACTGCAGGACTCCCTCGGAGGGCGAACGAAAACTTCCATTATCGCTACAGTGTCACCATCTAGTTGCAACCTTGAGGAAACTCTGTCCACTGTCGACTATGCTCATAGAGCGAAGAACATCACGAATAAACCGGAGGTCAACCAGAAACTGACAAAGAAAGCACTATTAAAGGTAGGGTATTTTGATTCCGGTGAGGGGGGGGGGGGGGGTTCTTGTTTATATGGGGGATAGTTAGTAGTGTGTTTGGTTGAAAGTTTTTTTTTCGTTTTGTTGTTTGGGCTTCCCGACCGCGTAAGTCAGGCTCCTTTCTTCCTTCTTTTTATGTTTCTTTCCTTTTTCATGTGATTGCCGAGGGGTTGCCCACTCTTGATCTGAGTGTACAGCAAGTGCCCGGTGCCGCGGTGCCCGGTCGGTGCCGGCACCGGCTGACACAATCCGTCACCTATTGCCACGTGCTAGAACACTAAAATAAGCATGTTTAGAAGCGTTTGAAAGATGAATCGGCTAATTTATAACCGGCACCGGTGATTTCGGTCGGTTCCCGCCGGTGCCGAGAAAGGGTGTATAGCAGGTGCCGGGGAGTGGGTAACCCCTCGGTGGTTGCTTATCGTTGATGTTTAGGGTTGTTTAGTCCCTTACAGGTTAGCCCCTGGACGTTGAAGAGTTGGTCTTTTTTTCGTTGTTGGAATAAACCCATTTGGTCACCCAGACTAATAGCCATATATTAAAGAAGAAAAGGTGCGTCCGCTGAACTCAGTGAATGCTATCTCACCCATGGATAGTTTTATGCGCTTTTAGGGCCGACCCTCCGCCAAAATTGTTGGCAATGTCTGTTTCTTTCAGTAATTTGTTTTGAGGATTTTCACTTCTTCAGTTGACAGCAATCGCAACATGTAACTTGTCGCTTTGTATAGGCCATCGATAACTTTTTTTTTTTTTTTTTTTATGAAAATTGAAAACAGAGATTATCATTCGATTGACAGCATACAAACAGAGGCGTCATTTGGGGGGGGGCAGGGGGGGCAGCTGCCACCCCTTGACCCCCTTAGCTACCCAGGAAATAACCTGAAAAAGTCAGTTTATCATCACAACTGTGACATATCGTTGCGTTGCGCCCCTGATGAAAAATGAACCTTTTTTAATCCGAGATAATGACCCATTGTTCGAGGATCGAATGTCTTCAAGGCGCGTTTGAGGCTGGATCAGTTGTGTGTCTGAACTATGAACATGAAGAGCGAGACATTATTTTTGTAACATGGCATTCAGTATCATATTGTGGTTTGTGGCCCCTGCTTTCATTTGTGATCCAAAAAGGCCCTCTGATCATAAAGAAATCCAAAATTTTCGCCTGCGCCGCTTGTAGTATGCTCTGTTTACTTTGAGGTTTGGACTTGCAGTTTGGGGGAGGGCCATTTTAGAACCTAAAATTTGTTCAGGAAGTAGTTAAATTTTGTTAGAAAATATGCAAATTCAACATTTTTTTTTTGCCTGCGGCGCTCGTTGCCATTTTCTGGCCAAAAATTCGTTAGAACCTAGCTCTCCAGCGAGTTCTAGTTATTTTCCGCTCTTCAGCCGTGGTCTTACCTATGTAGTTCCGAACATGAAAATAGCAAGGGGGGCCCAGAAGGATGTCACTGCCACCCCCTAGATTTGTCACTGCCACCCCTTAGATTTTCGCGAAAAGACGCCTCTGCATAAAAAGTGTACCCAGTCAATTTTGTCCCTCCGCTTAGTGTATATTAGCGTATATTTTGTACAGTTTGTTAGGCTCCTCTCCCTAGTAATGACTTTCCTATATATGTACCGCCACTGCATAGAAGAATCTTTCCAAAGAGCGTACTTTGTATCTCCAACATGGGCAGCTATCACAACATTTTATGTCTAAGTCGCTTTTCGTAGCCCAGCACTGCTTAACTTTTTATAAAAACATAATTGAAGTTTGGGATTATCGTTCGATTGTACATCACAAAAAGTGTGTACAATCAAGTTGTCTGCTTTGTATGTATTATCTGCGCGTTGCGCACAGTTTTTCAGACCCCCTCACCCTGAAATTAACCTTCCCATATACGTACTGCTTCTGCATAAAAGGTGTAGGCTACAAAGAGCGTACTTTGTATTTCAAACATGGTCAGCTGTCATTACATAGTATTTCACATTGACAAGCGCCATTTAATTTTTTGACGAAAAACTTAATTGGACTGAGGGATTATCTTTTTGCGAACAGCGTGTGGGATTGGAGACTCATCCTGCCATTTTAGTTCACGTGTTCTGCTATTTAGTTATTCCTCCCTTACGGTTGTGTAGTTCTCGGTTTGCCAAAACATACGATCGAGTCACCATGTAATTATGCGTATCAGTGTAAAACATTGCCAAGATGCAACCCGCACACATGTTTTATCGTCAATGATTCATGTCAAGCGTCACTGTATCTTATCAAGAATCTATGTATTTGCACTCGAATAGACCAAACAGCCATGGTACGTAATTAAACACGGAAACTAACAAACCAGAATATCAACTTAAAGTCCTTACCAAAACCTGGCCTTTTTTATCCTAATCCAGCCTTCGGCTTTTGTTCCATACGAACCGACACTCTGCCATGGTCAAAGTCAGACGAGATTTCAGACATCAAACATTCGTATGCAACATAGCAATAGTTTCAAGCAAGAAATAAAACAACCACACAACCTTTTCCCTTTCTTTACCGATAAGGCACATTTATAGTTGTTCGTTATGATGATTGATTTATAGTGTCTTAAAGTTTCCAGTATTCCTATTTATCGTCTTGTTCTATTTAGATGCATATATTGACTGTAGTTGTATATTATGGTTTTATTTCATTTTTGTACTCTTCAACTTTTGAGGGCAATAAAAGAATAATAATAAACATAAGGATATTCAAAACATTCCTTTCGGATGAACTGTTTACAAGTTGATATCCAAAACTATAAGTAACAAATTGTTATCTGCCATTTAATTTTCAGGATGTGAATTCTGCGAAAATTTCAGAAGCTACCTTCACCTACCGTGCCCCGTAGCATGATAGTTAAAATGTTACCAGCGGCAAATGTCTGTTAAGGGTGGACTATTTTTCTATAGCTTTTCTCCATATCTTGTTCAGAACCATCATTGTTTAGTTCATTAGTCCCCTAATGGTTATCATCATGATCAAGAGTTAACCAAAACTCTGCTAGGATATGGATTTAGTTATATGTTCATTCAGCAGGTAGAAAGGTGCGAACGTCCCTGACGATGAGACTATTTACACTGCCCTTCAGTTTAACTTTTGAAAACTTCTCTTTTCTGTTCATTAACTTATGTATCTGTTTGTTTATTTATATCCTTCGAATCTGTTGATTAATATAATAGAGAGTAAGTTTGTACGTTGAACAGTATTAAATACTAGCCTATAAGAGAGAAGAAAAATACAGAAAACTGAAATAATTAATTTGAAATTCTCAACCCTTAAAGTTTAAGTGAAAAGGGCTGAGATAGGACAGTCTAGCTACCCATCACTTATTCACGTAAAGAGCTCGAAGACCCGATGAAAATGCGTTACTTCGTTGCTCCGCTATTCATGAATAATCGATTTTCATATAGTGGAATTTCCCTGGTATTTGTGGTACCTCTATGCGCTTTTGTCTGTGTTTTACGCTTGACGAAAACGATTTACGAAAAATAAGTCTTCACGCAGTGAGCTACCTTCCGCGAGCTGAGCACTGGCCACTGAAAAGCCGCGTTTGTATTGAGATTCAAATTTTCCGCGTCATCGTAAAATTTTGCGTTGTATTAATAAAATAATGTAAAATTTTGCCGTAGTTTTTCTGAACATCATACTAGAGCAAATGATGAGAAATAAGAAAAATCCCTTAACACAAACCAAAGAATGCAGTGTAGTTGGCTTTTCAGATAAACAATTAAACTGGGCACCCCCGAAGAAATTGTGAAAATTCAAAATACGATAAAGCAGATATATATCACAAATTAGAAAATCCAAACCCTTGTGATATATGCTGATAATGGGGCACACACAAACAGAGACTGATCTCCTTGGAGCGCTGACCTGGTACGAAGCGAATTCGTCTCATTCCAGTTCATTGCTTCAAACGGCCTAGTTCTGAAAGTCCGCTGTTGTCTCATTATCAGCACCTGTGCCAAAGAGCTAGTAAACTATGGAACCATAAGGTAATGAGCAGAAACCAATAGCTTTCACTTCTACTCCAAAGACAGTGCAAAGCTTCCTTTGCTGGGGAAGCAGATTGCATATTTTCTACTCATCAACTTGTGGATCTGTTTTACTATATATCTGTGGAATAGTGCTGATAATTAAGGCACGATTTACAGAAACTAGTCATAAGTCGAATTTTCTCTCATGTAAGAATGACGGGGGTGGGGACTGTTAGTGGATTTTGGAACACACCCATGGTGTCCTAGAAGCAACGGCTAGTCTTTTTTGGGCGAAAGGAACGACCGAAATTTACGACCAAACGCTCTACATAACGTGAATCACTTCCTGGGCGTGTACCTCTCATCATTGCATGCTTCGGTGCCATCAGGGTCTTCGGTAAACGCAACAAAAATACCGAAAGACTACCCAGTGTTCTCAACGCTGAGTGGCCCCATAACTTTTCTTCGGCTTTGCTTTATCTCGCACCGAAATCGTAACACTTAAAGCAATAGGCGGTTTGAAACAGTCGTTAGCTACCCCACCCATTGTGCCTATGCCTATCTGTCAATCGGATTCCAAATTAAGAACTGTATATTTCTGGTCTGCACCTATATTTCACACGTGAAAAGTCAGTCTACGAAGCTGGTGAAAGGCACAGAGATATACTTATTTTTACTCCAAGACAAAGCTCCATATCCCGCTAAACGCCAGCATATAACTATATAACGGCATAACGCCAGAAAATACTTTATATGGTCCGAAACACGCCGGTGATCCTAGGGAAGTACAAGAAACCTCATCCAAACAGATCCTCAAAATTAACTCAAATCCTGTGTAAACCGATCAACAACGTTTGTTGTGGTGCCGTTTCAGGCTATCGGCAAGGCAGACGGTGGTCGTTCGTCGGCACAAAAGAGTATAAACCAAAGACTATTTACACATAAGTTTACATAATCTTTGGTATAAACATTGACGACATTTGGGGGAGGTGGTCATGGCGTTGAATGGAACATGAAATCTTGGTAATATCAAATTTGGGCTTCTTGTACGGATGAAGTGAATCGGAGAGGTTTTTCGCTAGATTCTAGGAGCACTTTCCAGTGAGCGAAGCGTGTTACGAAAACCGCACCAGCATCAGCAATGACGGAAAATGGTAGTAAAACAAACATTAAAGATTTGAACAGATTTAAAGTCAATGATTAAAGTCAATTAAAGTCAATTGAAACAGATTTAAAGTCAATGAACCTGTTACCGCGGTAGAAGATCTCCGTGCTCGAATCATTCGCTCTCCATCCCTGGATCACCCGTCTGTGCGGCCAGGAATGATCGAGTATGATTAGTACCATCCTTTAAGTGTTATTGTTATTGTTCATGTACTTTGTGTTCTTGTTTTTCCCTTTTTCAGTTTCTTTTATTATACTCCACTAGTCCTCATTGTAGTGCAGTGGGTCAATAAAATTCATTCATTCATTCATTCAAAGCACAATGGGCACTAACTATGCTTTAATTTTTGTAAAATGCTTCACACATACGCATTTCTGACTTCCACTAGAAAGCGCTTAAAAAATTAAGCCGTTTTCTTGTTCTCGCTTGTTTTGTTTTCTGGATGTAAAGTTACAACACTGCCAAAATGTACAAATATAACCGATCTACTTGCAGCTGATTCCAGAGCTTACAGGGAATTCTCAGTTAACACTGTTAATAGGAATATTGGTCAACAATACAAATAATCCGCAGCATATAATAACAACGAATGGATAAGAAAAAAGAAACTCCGCTTATGTTAGTCGAAGCTAGTAAATCGGAGTATGGCAATCAGCAAAAACTGCGTAACGATATATTAGGGAAAATAAGTTGTCAAGGAATCTGCTGATTTCTGATGTAACATTGTATTCTAGGGGATGGAAATGGGGTATCATGATTGCTTGATCTGCCCATTGAATTTTAAGCCAATAATCAGCCCGAACAGCGTGCTTACACACCAACAGCTGGCAACAATAATTAGGTAACAATAAATAGATGGTAACAATAATTACCAAAAATAGACGTAACACTCGTACAAGTGATCCAAAATTTGTTGTCTTGCGGACAGATTTTCACACTATCGTCTCCTCTTGCCCCTGGAAGGAATAGGTCTGCTGCACTTGGTTGTTTATTGAGTGTCTGAAGATAGGTGATTGGACTGAGTTTGTTATGTGGACATGTAGTAATTAGACTTCAAACCATAGTTTGGATGGAGGCCTGTTTATCCAGGCCGGGTAATTGCCTTTTTGTCGTGTTCTAATCCCTCTTTATTTGGCTCCATCTGTTTGATGGGTAATAAATTCATAAATTAAATATTATAAATCAACCAATCAGTCAAATCAGTATACAATCATTTCATCCATTCTGTGGCTCGGGGCAAAAGCACAGTCGACGGAAAAGGCATATGACCCAAAACGGATAAACTAGCTAGGATTGTTCAGAGCGATTTCGGCCCCTCCTGGCATGGGTCCTTTTCAAGCAGTAGATGGAAATGAAGATTCATGATACATAGATGGCACTTTATACAAGGGAGTTTTTTCGAATTCAATTTAGAAGTCTAGGACTCCATTGTCGGAGCCACGTAGACATACCAGGACCCACAGAGCGGGGTCACATGGTGAAAACCAGATAAAACCAAATATATAATTTTAATGGGGAAGACGCCCTTGAGATGGAAACATTTTATAAGTAGTGGACTGAAAGGCTCCTCAGCCGGGATTTCACAAGCTCCTCGGTAGCTCAAGTGGTAAGAGCGCCTGCCTTGTAAGCAGAGGGTCCTGGGTTCAAATCCTGGCTGCGGAGCTTTTTTGTCTTTCAGTTCACTACTTATAAAAATAACGTATCAGCAAGTCCGACATAAGTTTTCATTTTGCATATGATTCCCAGTCAGCGTACATAATTGTTATTTTTCCTTTTTTTCTCTTTTCATCATTTTGTACTCCGTCTTCATCTGGCTTCGGCATGTTGATGGGTAATAAATTCGAGGGGTCGACGACTCTCCCGGAATGGTGTACACGTCCCGAAGGAATAATCCGGAATAATCCGTTATTCCAGAATGGTGTACATAAAAAATGAGAGTCGTCGACCCCTCGTTTGCCGCAGGACAGCTACCGAATGGGGTGAAATAAATGCGGACTAAACAAAAGTTGGTGAATTACCAAACTCGATAAAGAATGGGAGGATACAGGGAGGATATGGAATGGTTAGGAATAATCCGGAATGGCCAGGAATAATCCGGAATGGTCAGGATTATTCCGGAATGGTGTACATAAAAAATGAGAGTCGTCGACCCCTCGAATAAATTAAATATTCCTGAGCCAGGTGAGCCTGAAACTTCTTTTGATGTATTTAGAGTTTCACACCTCGAGTTTTATGACTTCTGGTAGTTCTTACTGCGCTGTTTTTTTTGCGAGGAATGAGTTGTTTTCTAACCCTGTCTCCACCGTATGCCAGGTGTGGGAATCATTTCTCAGAGGTGTCTCGGCTTCGGATTCCGGAGTCAGTGTCTCCCGTGTCACCGGTTAACGCAAGTCGAGTGTTCCGACTTGGGGAAATTGTGCCGGAGTTTCCTGGAATCTTCAGTTGGAAAAACGCTGCTTTATGGTGGATTTTGTGTAGATGAGAACTCGCCGACCTACTTGTGAATTTCCTCAACGGTCGTGCCCAAGTTCGGACTGATTACGACTGGACAGCCTTTTTTACAGTGTTGTTGTTGTGTCAGTTTTCAGCGACTCCCGGCTTCAGGTACTATATCGAGCTCACGTCAGTTTATACTCTCGATTTTCATTGTTCAGCTTCACCAGTCTTACGATATTGTTTTGCATTTAATTAGTCAGTCAGTTTTATTGCGACCCCAGTAGCAAAACAGTGTTGTTCTTGTCTCAGTTTTCAGCGACTTGCTGGTTCAGGTACCATTTTGAGCTCACATCAGTTTATGACCTAGACATCCATCCTTCAGCTTCGCCAATCTTACACTTATGTTTTGCATTCAATCAATCAGTTTTAGTGTGACCCCATTATCACTTACAATACCACAAAAGTGTTGGTGTTGTCTCAGTTCTCAGCGATTTCCGGTTCAGGTACTACTTTGAGATCATAAGTTTATGACCTATTTTTTCATCCGTAAGCTATGCCAGTCTTATACTTAACTTTTGGCATTTTATCAGCCAATCAATTTTATTGCGACCCTAACAGCAAAACAGTGTTGTCCTTAAATGAGAATCAGCGCTTCCCTGGTTTCAGATACTATTATGAAAACCTCAAAATAAGTTATCGAAAGAAAAGTACACCACCAAAGATCTTTTTATTACTTTTTGTTCATACACCAGCTAAATTAGTTTTTTTCTGTTCGAATTTTTGGCTTTGATCTATTCTGACAGGGCCCAGCTATGTACTTCCGATTTGCGCAACCAGATAGTAATCTTTAATTTCCTCTATAGCTCGTTTAGTTCACTCGCCAGCATTGTACCGTCATACAGTTAACCACTAATACGTATAATAACACTATATGAAACACTTTGAGATCCACAGTATACACTTAATATATACCATTTACCTTCTCAATTACAGCATAGAATTGAAGTGGTGTACGAAGTAGGGTACAAAGTACTTGAGGTACCTGTCCGTTAAATGTGTGTTTGGGCGAACAAGTTTCGTGCTGCTTTATGCCTGGGTTTGATCGAGTTGGGTTTGTCACTTTATAGTTCGGTAATATAGTTTGTGAAGGTATGAGTTCAGGCACTTACGAAGTCCATAGTCAATTTGTGTCGTCTGTCAGAGAGAGAAGAGAGACGAAGCATGGCCAGTCCGTCTTCATAAGAAGTGTAATGAGATCATCCAACGGTCGTGTCGAGGCTGTTCTGGTTTGAACCAACCCCTTGAATGCGGACTATCCAGATATTGCACATGCAAAAATGCTTCCTAATTACCTCCTTAAATGACACGTCGTACATTTGAAAGTAATTCGTTCTACTTAAGTAGTATTTCCATCCATTCTCTTTCCCTAGATTCTTCACTGCATAAGTGTATCCTATACTCTCTACTAGCAATACACATAGCCTACGCTTGTCATGTTTGCTCTCTTTACGTGACGTATCATGCGCTCTGTCAATGTTTCCCAGGAACTTATTTGTCCGGAGACAGGTTATGCAAATTTTGCCAAGATTGTCATCCAAGGCAAGGGACATGGAAAGAGGCTAAAACAGCCGAAGCAGTGTGTAATTTTCTGGAAGCATAGCTTAGTTGTAAAGTGGTCAGCTATTTCAGAACATCTGAGCAGAAACACAGTAGTGCGAGCCGTCCCCTAAGTTCGTAAACTCATGGTTTTCCGTATTTAAAATTTGATTTTACCTGGCGAGTGGACCATTACAAAAAAAAAAACGAAAACAGGTCAGGGAATTCTTCCATAATACACCCTGGTTCGTTCACCGTACACCGAAACTACCAGGTAATTCGTCAAGCACCTATAAAAAGAATTGGACATTTATCACTCCTTTTAACCACTTCACATATGGTCTGGCTGAAATCTGATGCTGTTAATAGCTTGGAAGAATTTTACGAGTTTTTAAAGAATTCCTATTCAGAAACCGCGGATCATATATGTCAGCTTGCATGTATACTGTTACTGGACTGGACCGGAGGGCCAAGCAAAAGGGTAATAAGGATCGGACATTTATTACTCCTTTTAACCCCGCATATATGGTTCGGTGGAAACCTGATGAAGTTAATTGCTGGGAAATACTTTACGATCTTTTAGGAATTAAAATAGGAGTTTTAAGGAATTTCTCTTTCGAAAATGGCAGATAATTTTTTGAGAATTCGTGGTTCTACACTGCATTGCTAGAGACCGAAGAATAGGTCCAAGCAAAAGTATTATACAAATTTTCAGTTTGTCAATTCACTATATTTTTCAAAAAACTCTTCTTTACGAGAAATATGGAAAACGTCAACAGAAATACACTGACATGCAAGTACACTGTATTGCTTTACATAATCATCTGTACAGTTCAAATGCAATTTTGGTTCCTTAAAAAAAAGTTGATAAATAAAATTTTCTTTATTTATTCGTCTTCGGCCAGTCAGTTGGTTTACATTTGCACAATCCTATGTAGGTACAACTTAATGGTCTTGCAAAAACAACAACAACAAGAAACAGCCACCTCATAGAAAAGTCCTATTAGCTGATCCTTTTCCGGCTGTCCTGAAATCTGTCAACAGAATGGACCTAAATTTTGATCACCCATGGTGCTCTATGATGTTTCGGTTTACTGAATTTTAATTATTTTGGTTGTTGTTGTAGTGATATTTCTTCCTGTTCCTACTATACTTCGTCCGTCCACTAGACGGGCTACATATATAATTTAATTTAATTTAATTTAAAAACCATTTCCTCTGAACCAGTGCCATTTTGCAAACCTTTCTGACCTATCATTCATTCCTTTATTCCGTACGATTCAAACTACAGAGCATAAATAAATGGCAAGAGACAAGATCCCCTGAAGCTGTCTTGTCGGGGACCTATTTGCAATGTTGTCATGAATCTTAAAATAAGTTTAATTTTCGTGGTAATTAGCCTACTTGCAACAGACCTCATCTCCGGGAAGTCACCTGGATTCCAGTAGGCGCCTGGATGTTGCGAGTCATGCTTTTGCCGACTTTTAAAAAGTTCGCCAAAATCCACCAGTTGCACTTTAGCTATTCGATTTTTTGGAGTTGTTGTTATGTTGAAATGCCTGAAAAAGCATAGTCTTAAGCAAGGCCCTAGTCATTTCATTTTTGATGGTGATAAATGAACGTCATCTAAGATTTAATCTAGCGGCCCTTCTTGGCGACAGGCTCAAGGTAGATAACCGAATGTGTGATACGTGTTCGGAAGTACTGTACTTCTAGTACTTAATTAAGTACAAAATTAAAGTGTATGTGTTTTATTGAAGTTCAACTTTTCTGGAGTGGGCGTCTTAAATGGAGTATAAGAAAGGAAAAAAAGGAGAAAATGAAAGAAAAGAAACAATGGCCAAACATAAAACTACACTTGCTAACTAATAATAAATTTACTGCCATATGTACGACGAAACATCTTCTTAAATGAAGTGTAAGAAAGAAAAGAAAAACAGAGAAAATAATTGCAGTGTCCAACATAAATATACACTTGCTACCTGTGTTTGACAAATAAATTGCAACATAGCATGATGGATACCATGGCAAGTGTCCCGATCAGCCGCAAACCACTCGCCCCTATCTTGTATCTGTTCAAATCTGTGAAACCTTTTTTTTATACTGGCGTTTCTGGTGGGAACTTTAGAAACTTGGCGTGGTTAAAATAAATTTATTGGATTGATTTTGGGTCGCCCACTGTGAGTATGGGCGAATATCTAGGACCATGCGGTTATACCTAGACTTGTACGGTACCACTGGCCCATATGCATTAAGTCTGGTCTTCACCTCCCGGAACTTCCGGAATCTGGGCTTCCAGATTATTCTTTGACTTCTTCTGTAAATTGCATCTGGAATATGAACCGGTCCGAAAGTACATCAAAATAATCCGGAAAAAAGGGGCTTTTGATCTTCCAGATTTCCGGAATTTTCAAGTATCGCAGAAGAAATTCAAAAAAATTCTCGGAAAATCTGGGAACCCAGATTCCGGAAGGTGAAGACCCGACTTTACGGATTCTTGCAGTAATTGTCAAGCTTTAGTCTCAATGGCAAATTCCTTGCTCGTTTTTTGGACCCATCTCCCGAGTTGTGTGATGGATGCGGTTTTTCAGAGATGTGCTGAGTTTTGTGATTGATGATACTCACATTCACGATCATAATCTTGTCTTTCATGTTGGTCTCCGTGGATCGGCCGTATTGGGGAGGGATTTTGACAAATCTTGCATGTTCATATGGAACTGTTAAGCTAAAGCAAGATTGATTTGATTTGGACGTCAGCTCGGTGGGAGTAGTTGGAGGAGAGACAAGTTTTACATCACGAGTCCTCCCTATGATATTAAAATTTTGTTCCGGGCGATTAAATAAACTTCAAGTTTGAATTTTGTTTGAAACTGAAACTGACGTGGACCATGAATGTCGTAGAAACGATCAGGGAAAATTTGATGTGTCCGGGAAATGCTGAAATGTAGTGACAAAGCAGACACAAGTTTTTATGACATTGCATCGTCACTATAGACGCATCGTCAATATGCTGATCATGCCGATCTGCAGTGACGCTACATAGGTCTCCCATTTTTGCTTTTTTTGGTTTTTTTTACTGTCAAGCTTATTGCAACATTTCCGCCATTCAAAAAAGACAGAAGATCACTTTCGGCAATAGAAAAAAGAGCTTACGTCTTATGGTAATAACTTTTTCTGCCAGAGGGGTAGTAATTTATTTTTGGTTCAGTTCCCTCTTCTTTCCGATGTGCTTTAGGAATATAACATCCTGTTTTGGGTTGAATTTGCAACCTTTTAACATTTTTCCTGGAGTGCACATGTCAACCACACCGAACTTCAATGACAGCAATTGCATTGGAGGGTTACGAGTTATTGAGTGGCTGCAGATTGATAAGTGTGCCAGATTTTCCCTAGTGTGCCTTAGGGGAGAGGCGGGAAGAAAGTTGCATCCTTCAAGATTGAACACAAATTTGTCACGTACAGTATAATTCATGAACCATCAAATTGACATCACAAAATAAGCACTAAAGTTTAACCGAAAAGGGCTAGGATAGGACAATCCAGTTACCCGTCGCTTATTCACTTAAATTGGCTTGAAGACCCGCTGAAAATGAGTTACTATGTTGTTCCGCTATTCACGAGTAACCGATTTTCAAATAGTGGAATTTCCGTGTGATTTGTGGTGCGTCTATGCGCTTGTACTTTTTTTGTATGCCTTACGAGAAAGATTTATAATTTTTTTTTGTTCGGGCACTAAGCAATCGTCATCAATCTCACAACTGCCAACTGAAAAACCGCATTTGTGCTGGGATTAAAATTTCCCGCGTCATAGTAGAATTTTCGCTGTGGGGACGGCCGGAGATATTCTGAGCCTCATAACTAGAGCTGACAGTCGACAATCAAAAAATCCCTTTGCAGAATCCAAATATTTCAGTGTATCAAATTAAATGACACACAAATAAGTTGGTTTTCAGTTAAACTTTAATGTTTTTCCATACCAAAGAAGCGTCGAATGGATTCATTGATTCAAAAGAGATTGTAAAGTAGTAGAAGTTAATAGTAAATTGAGAATATGAGAATCCAAACTTCGAAGTATATCCTCCTCGGCAGACAATAGTAAACAAAATTGATCGCCATTTGCAGTCGCATTTTCGATTAATTTTTCCTTTTCTGGGATTTCAAACGAAAGTGAGGGATACTCTATAATAATAATATTATATTTGTGGCCGTCATTGAGCACAAATGTATAAAAGTCGGAGAGAAGTCAAAAACAAAGAACATTACTGTCAACAACAATGAGACGTAGACAAGAGACGTAGAAAACACACTGACAAAATTTACAATGAGTTAAGCATGCGCTGAGATAATTAAGGCTGCGCTTAAAGCGCTCTCGTCTTTCCAGAATTTTAGGCATAGGCCGTGCTACTCTGTACCAGGGCCGTATCCAGGGGGGTTAAGGGGTCCAAACCCCCCCGAAACACACAAAATTAATCGTTTTTTATTGGCTTTAACCTCTGATCTATGTATTTTTTGTGCTTTTTGGTCCGACCCGGGGGCAACCCCCCCCCCCCGAAATAAATTCCTGGAAACAGATCTGCTATGTACTTGGACGACAAACCACTTGTCCAAGTTGGAACCCTCAGCAGATACTTTACATATTTGTAGAAAGATTTAGCAATATCCTTTATATATACAAGACTGTGAATCTATCCGTTGGTATGTCCGTCCGTTCCGTCAGTAAAACTTCCCAAGGCGAGCGTCTGATAGGCCCGGCAAAAACAAGCCATTTATCCAAGTTGGAACCCTCAGCAGATACTTTACATATTTGTAGAAAGATTTAGCAATATCCTTTATATTGACTGTGAATCTATCCGTTGGTATGTCCGTCCGTTCCGTCAGTAAAACTTCCCAAGGTCTTATAGGCCCGGCAAAAATAAGCTTCTTTCTCTGTGTTTGTATTATGAGTAAAAAATAAGGTTTTGTTATTAAAGTATTAAAAAAAATCCGGCTACTGTAAATTTTGTGATTCTGTTTCCATTGTCACTTTATTTCTGCTGGTTTCCTCTTGGCTAAAAAGAATTTTAATTTGTGCATTCCGGAGGCTTGCGTTAGGAATTTCTTATTTCGTTTGGAATGAGTTATAGCAGCGCTAGTATTTAGATATAGCCTGAGAATTTCTGTCTTTGTAAGCTAATCAGCATAGAAACCCACAGCCGTGGTTTCACAATGTGTCATAATCCAGAAATGCATGAGAAAAAAGATATAATACAAATAATACAAATATCGTATAATACAAATATGTAATAGGCTACACATTTGTGTAATACATACGAAACCGCCATTCGCTTGGAATGAGTTATATCAACGCCAATATTATAGATAGCTTGAGAATTCCAGTCTTCGTAAGCTGATCAACATAGAAACCCACAGTCGTGGTTTCTGAATGTTCATGATCCAGGAATGAATGACAAAAAGTAAATGTATTACAAATACAGGCTGTGCTATAAACCATATACAAGTATATTTTAAACAGTTATGTAATGTAACGACGTCAGATAAAAAAAACCACAATGAATTTATAAAACATGCTGAGGGATTGGCTTGAAATTATGGGGTGTTGGTGAAATTATGGTTCCAACAAGATAGTATTCAAACCAAAGGTTTACTGCTTTGCCGTCTTTCGAGTTATGGAAACTAGATCTGACACTCGAAACTGTGATTTTTTGTGAGGCAATGTAGCTGAAATGAAGCCGGATGTGCATGTATAATTACTATTTCAGCCAGGGCCGTGTCCAGGGGGGGGGTCAGGGGGTTCGAACCCTCTCCGAAACATATAAAAGTAACCGTTTTTGGTATGGACTTTTTGGTATGGACTAGGTCCGACCCGCGGGTAAAACCCCCTCCGAAATAAGTTCCTGGATACGGGCCTGATTTCAGCCCAAGCTGACTGGAAATCATGCAAAAATTACTCAAAACGGATACGTCAGCTAGCATACTCTTCACGATATTTCGACCCTTCTTGGCAAATGTCCTCTTCAGGTTTAGCTGGAAGAAACGAACCTACAATGAAAAACATGTCTTCAATGAAAAATATCAAAATTCTCCTGGCTGATTTATGGTTAAAGCTTGGCGCCACATTCCTCAAAACACAAACATTTTTAGCCTGGCTACAATTCCCCCTCCCCTCTATACCTCAAGGACCTGCCTCTAACATATTCTTCAGCAGTATTTTGGCCCTTCTTGGCGAAGGCCCTCTTCTGGTTTAATCTAGAACAAACGAACCTCCGATGAAAAACACATCTTCAATGAAAAATATCAAAATACTCTTGGCTGACTTATGGTTAAAGCTTGTCGCCACTTCCTTCAAAACACAAACTTTTTTTTAAGCTACAATTCCTCCTCCCCTCTATACCTGAAGGACTTGTTGTATCCATAAAACGGATGCGTCAGCTAACATATTCTTCGGCAGTATTTCGGCCCTTCTTGGCGAAGGCCCTCTTGAGGTTTAATCTAGAAGAAACGTAACTCCAATATGTCTTCAGTGAAAAATATCAAAATATCTCCTGGCTGACGTATGGATAAAGCTTGGCGCCACACTTTCTTCAAAACACAAACTTTTTTTTTAGGCAACGTTCCTCCCCTGTCTACATCAAATACCTGCTGCAACTCCTTACTCTTTGTCAAGTCGATTGAAATGGGTAAACTCGGTAAAAAGGAAAGAATGATTATCTTTGTAAAATAACTTGCAAGAGTCCAGAAGTTCGCATTGGCACGCTCTCTTACTGTAGTGTCCGTCTGGTTGGCTCATCGAACAGGGAACAAACTCAAGAATTCAAAGACTAAAAGCTTGTAAGTTCCTTTTGTTGCGACGTAAAAAGATTTATTCCCTGAAATGTGCTTGCTGTCTGAGTAAACTTAAAGAGAATGTCGAGGAGTAGACTAAAATTATAAATTTGGTTTAGGGATGAACAAAAAATGAAATTATGTGCAAATGAAATTAGGGTTAAAGGAATTCCGCAAATTAATTCTTCGTACTGGTTAAAGGACTCTTCGCACCTGTAATGCCAACGCAAACCGCTTCCTTAGTTGCTCCAGCAATTCTTAAACCCGCCGACACGGATTTCTTACATTTCCTACATTCTAAACCCCCTAACGACCACTCACAGATTTTCGCACTTGCCTTCTGTGGCCGTTTTCGATTCATATCATGCTCTCGACGATTGCTCCGTCGTCAGTAAATCCGCTTTTCTGCATTGTCCCTGTTTTTTCCTTTAAATCAATGTGCCTGGATAAAGGCTAAACTGGCCAAAGCTGTGGGAGCAAGTTCTAGTTTTAAAGTATTCAAATATTTTAAAACGCTAGAACATAAACAGTACACATTGGGGTCTGCTGTAAGTATCGCTTCAGAGACGGAGATTTGTGTTCAAGTTCGGGTTCTTTTGTTTTGCTTATTGGAGAGATATAGGAATCGGTCATTAAGGTAGATGCGGGAAGATTACAGATAGTGTTGGGCGATATTCGATACGATAATCGAAATATCGATATTATTGTAAAATATCGATATTTCGATATTGACTTTTCAAATATCGATATTTTCGATACTTACATTACGATCTACACCAGTTCTATTATTGGAGATTTTCGGAATAAAAGAATGATTAGGGATTTCAGACTTGAGCGATTGGAGGAGAAAGACGCTGAGAAGGAAAAACGTGGAATGTTTGATTTTATCATTTTAGTTCATTTTCTTTTGATTTTTTTTTTTTTTCATGAAAACCTGTTGCAGTATGGACAGTTTCAAGTACGCCAAATATCGGTTTCCGATAATCGAAATATCGATTATCGAATTGGAAAATATCGAAATATCGATATTTCGATATTCCTCAATATCGCCCGACATGAATTACAGAATTGCAGGGAAAATATGTAAAAGTTGTGGAAGTATTTCAAGGAAGGTTAACTGTCGTTTTTAAAGCATTGAATCTGACACACGGGAGACAGGTATCTTAGGAGCCACCTCTTGTCATGTGTTCCCTCTGAACTTTTTGTTACTTCTCTTTGACATTACGGTTTCGTCACGGACTATGCTAATGTCTTTCTTATTCTTAGCATGTTCAGCCGAAGTTCAGTCGTAACTCCCCGAGGGCGTATTGGCTCCTTTGTTGTTCGCAGGTCCGTGCCCAGGAATTTATTTCGGAGGGGTTTTTACCCGCGGAGAAAACTAGTCCATACCAAAAATATAAAAATCAGAGGTCTAAGTCTATGAAAAAACGATTATTTTTGTATGTTTCGGAGGGGATTTGAACTTGATATGAACTTGATTTATCTTTAACCCACCATTTTTAAAAAGCGGAGTAAGTGAAAAATAATAAATTAAACACAGAACAGACATAGAAAAAAATCACTAAATCTTCAATCTTCGCCAGAAAGCAGTGGATAACGCCGTGCGCTGGCTGGGCCCAGTTGTCCATGGTTTTTTTTAGAGCGACGAGGAAACATACAAAAGGGTAACACTTGCAAAAGGGTAATATGTAAAACTAAAAATGCCAAAAAATATCATAAGGTACCATGCACTAAGCGAAACCATGAACTTGATACGGCCCTAACTTTAACCCCGACGATCAAATTCGGCAAACTGTACAAGGAATTACAAAACCTTGAATCATAATCGGATATCCTCTTCTAAATGATTGAATTGAATTTTATTTATAATCGTCTAGGTAGAGACGGAGGATGGTAAAAAAGAAAAAAAAGAAACACAAAAACAATAACCAAAAAAATGAAAAGTCACTAAACATCATGCAGCTCCATGGGCGACTACAGTTTTGTTGTATTCTATTGATGGATCTCAGGACAGCCGCAGACGGATCAGGTGTACAAAACTTCTCAATGAGATGGCTGTTCCTTGTCCAGGGGGGGGGGGGGGGGGGGGGTAGCAGATATTTGCCAAACCGATAGAAAATTGAACGAATTTGACGGATTTTCGTTACTGAAGCTGGTCCAGAAAAGGGAAAGATATAGAACGTGGGGAAGAGCCGTAGCATTGTAGGAGTATGCTAGAATCTTCCGGTTGAATCGCATCTTTCCGGAAAAGCTACGTGCATATGCTCCACTGATGCGCTTCAGCAAATGAGCTATCAGTAGCTTTCTAGCGGTTTTGAATGAAGGTACGTGAGACTGGATTTGCTCAGGACTTGACAATGCCTTGTGCATGCCATTGCCTAGACAATATAGAGGTTTGCAACAACCTTGTTTGGGTTGCGCCGTCCAAGTTTATTCGTTACCGTTGGTTAGGCTCGGAAAACGAAGGTCTGTCGTGTTAGTTTCCCTCCGTGGCCTTTAATGGGTTTCTTTGGAACTTCGAATCAAATGGGTCTGCAGCAATATATATATACAGGTCCGTATCCAGCAATTTATTTCAGGGGGGGGGGGTGCCTGCGGGTTGGACCAAAGAAATACAAAAAGACATAGATCAGAGGATAAAGCCTATAAAAACTAATATTTTGCATGTTTCGGGGGGATACCCCTATATATATATATACCCCTATATATAGGGGTATAGTGCATCTTATATATATATATATATAAGATGCACCGTCACCAGAGCATGCACTCCTTCAAGTCAGTGGAAAAGGCTTGACAAACAAATCTGCACAGTTTGTTTTCCGACGCCGTCATTCGTCACCGAAGAAAAAACATAACGACCGACCCAGCCTTCATTATTCCTACCGGCCACCGCTGAAACTGTTGATTGACTTTTGGATCATTCTGGAGTAATTAGCCTGTCATTTGAGCCGCCCATAAGAAATAGAGCTGGCCTAGAGATTTACGGTCAGTTTGGAGCCAGATTGAGAAAATTGTTCAGCAACTTAGCCTATGCGGTAGCCTATTGATGCAATAGGAACAGCACGAAGTCAGTTGTAACTGACAGTAATTTGGACGCTAGATTGTCCTCCATTGTTTATCTGGGAAAATTTAGGTGGGTAGGCGTTTTTTTTTTTATTAGATTTTACATAATGAAAAAAAAGAGTAATACACTTTCAGCAAAAGGAGTAGGCCTACTTGTAACCTACACCACCTATAAATCCGACCTGAGTCTTTTTTTTATGATATGTTCCCTTACAAGACGGGAGACTTCAAAGTAACCAACGTGAAAAGTAAGAGACTCACAACAATCACACCAAGGCAAACCCTCGAGAGACCGCGACAGTACAACGGGGCCATAACATAAGCACTGGTGATTTTGTTGTTCCGGATCTTGAGACATGTCTCATATCCGAAAGTATAGTTCTGCGTTACTCTGCATTTTTTTCATCTCGTCAGATTTGTTCACCAGAATATAAATGCAGAACAATCATATCTACAATAAAACTTAATGAGGTGAAAAGTAAATTGTCATAACATTCGCATGCACACTTAATACATGCATCCAGTGACAGCTGAATGTCAGAACGTCTGTCAGGTTATAGTCGTTCCATGAGATAGCTTACGGAATGTATCTGGATAAGCTACTCCAAACCCTGTGCATGCCAACCACCGGCTACCCTATCTTAAATGATGACCACCCAAGCCCAATAAAAATTGATGGGTTTAGTGAAATTCAGAAAACAACCCATTGCTATTCTTTTTTAGTTGGCAAAAAAAAAAAAAAAAATATGATTTGAGTAAAATTCACAAAACAACCAATGGGGATAGTGTAACTGAAGTTTGGCATGGGCTATTCTGAACTGAGAGTACGGAATACCTAACATTTGGCATAGCAGTGATAGACTGGTTTGGACCAGAAAAACACTTGCGAATAAGCTCAAAAAGTGCACTTAGTATCAGTGAAATTTCTGACTGAATCAAAATCAACCAACAGACACTTTTTTTTATGAAGCAGAAGCTCCGCCTTATCTTTGACAATTCGTTTGCTGGGTGTAATAGTAATTACGGTCTCGTTCCCTCTGACTCTGGGAGTAACGAAGGTCTAGCGTTCAGGTTGTATGATTCAGAACTGACCAAATCAGAGGACGACTTCGAACCAGTTCTGTTAAATCCAGCATGTAAGTACTGAATCAAGTTGGCAGGTTGGCGTTGGCATATTATGAGATGCGAAGATTGGGCGAATTGATTGCACAACTTTCGGAGTAGTACCTGAAGCCGGCTTGAATGAAGCAGTGAGATGCTGAAGAAAAACCGTGAGTTTCACTCGAGTCTGTGAAAAGCGACTTCAAAGTCAGGAGATACTGGTGCTCATCTGTGCTGAAAGAAAGCTTAATGACGTTCTGGCAGCGGTGAATAAGACGTTGCGATCCTTAACTTTGGAATACGAAGTCACTTCTGTAGATCAAGAGTGAGAAGTTTCGTCTAGGCATATTTGCGTCATTGACAACAGCTGGATGCCGCTAAAGTAAATAGTTGAACGTTGTGTTGAATCGTGTTTTGTTTTGACGGTGGGAAGACGAAGTGACGACGGTCATCAGAGGTTGACGGATACAATTGGGGAAAGCTTAGGCCTACCCTGTGCTTCACTATTGGTGGATTAAAAAGGACTTCAGTAACCTAATCAAAGGCATCTAGAGCTAGTCGAAGACAAGGTTACTTGAAGAACAAGTCGACGGCAAGGTCAGTTTTTATATGAGTTGGTGAACACGAGCCAAGTATGAAGACCTGAGGATGTGTGGTGACGATTGTGCCGGACCCCCGTGGTGTTTAAGATGACACAATGGCTCGAAGTGGTTGCAGAGCGTCCACAGTGTTGATAGTTACTATACTCTCATTCTTAACCGCTGGATTAATCTTGTGTATTGGAATACTACATTGGGTAAGTATTACTTTTATCGCATGACGTACCCCAAACCCAACCGCATGTCGCATCGATTAGTCTGGTGTATTGGGTTACTTGGTCGGATAAGTATCATTTTTTATAGCATGACACACCGTACGGCACACCACTAGCATGACACACCTCACACGGCACACCGCTTGGGAATCTCTCATGTTCAGTTCAGTGTTATGGAAAACATTATTAAACAAAATATATTTCTATCAGTTTCAGTTCAGTGGTATGGAAAACATTAGTAAAAAAAACAACATATTTCTACATATGCTCGAACGGAGGGACAAGAACTGTAATGCACGATTATGACCACGGTCATTACGTGGAATGCACGTAATGACCCTCGCAGGGGAAGAAACAACAACAGTTTTTACAAGCGAAAAAACAAAAGAAATTAAGAGAAAGCCGATATTTTACTGAGTTGGAGAAGTGGCGTGAAGCCAGTAATAATTAATATAATGAATCCACATAGCCTATCGAGGGGCATGGAAACCACACCTTTAAACAGACGAAGTTTGTTGGTTTGTACAATATCGAGAACCAATCATAGAAGTGAGTGCATGAATAATGTCTTATCGACCCACTGTACTACAAGAGGACTATTGGAGCACAAGAAATATGAACAAAAAATAATGATAATCAGTCATAGAAGTGAAATCTGCGCATAGCTCTTCTACAATTTTTTTTTAGGATTTGATTTTTTAGCAAAAACACGGAGACTTCCGTGACAAACAAGGGAAGTGTGGAAATCAGTGAGGTGTCGTTAGGGAGGTAGAATACACCGTATCAAGTTCGGGTATCCGCGTTTAAGAATTGAGAATTGGATCAAGCGATTGTAGAAGTAGGATGCATCGTCATTACATCCAGGGCGGGTCGTTTATGTGAAAGTTTGCAGAATTTCTGATGTCCCTGATGCTGAAGATAAGGACTATAAGCACGAATGACTGTAAGGGCCAGTCTCTTGATAGTCCACCATCGCTCGTAGATGGGATTTACAGTGTTTCAGTGTAGATACCAAAATAATAATGTATTCAGAATAATAAAATAACATTGATATACGGAATTAATGTTCAGTACAGAATCGATATACAGCTTTTGATGTAAGATCTGTGTATATCGGTACCCTTTGTATGTTGGTACCCTAGCCTGTTAACTGCTTTTAATAAGCAAGGGCACTCTCGTTTTGCTTTTCATTTTATGTACTCCATACCTGAATTTTACGTATGTTTATAGTGGAAAATCAAGCTATTTATTCCTTGAGTGTAACTTGGAATATGGCTGAGGCTAAGATCGAGTGCCGCGATTCCAGTTCCCGACGAATCAAAAGTTGTGGGTTCGGTTTGAATTCCTGACCCACATTCGTCAGAGATCACGGCGAGGACAGGTTATGAGATTTTCTTACATTCTATCGGGTTGAAAAAAGCTCAACTTTTCGGTACGGAATTGATGATGGTGATGAAAATCCTGGAAGGAATGTGGGGCCGCCCGAAACTGCTCATCTATTCGAACCATAAGGTCGAACCCCCTATAACCAATAAGCCACCAGTTTGTAGGGGTCATTTACATGGTGATGATGATGAAACGAATTCGGACCCCTCACTTGGGTCGTTTCTATGTGATATTCACTTTATATAATGGGAAATGTGATCACTAAAGTTCGAATAATGATTCATTCCTATATCCTATTATCACATCCAGTCAGTTCTGTACTGTGGCATTGAGTCACATCCACATGGTTTTACTCCGAATCTCGCTGAGTAGACGCATTTCGAGTAACTACAGTCGACTAAATGTCTCTGTTAGATCATTGAAGAACATCATTCATCTATGTGGTCACGTTATCATGTAACTTCTCTTACGAACCTTAAATGGTATGTTGTTAGTCATACAAATATGATTCTCTCCGGTTCTGTTGCAGTGAAATTCCGCTTGCCATTTAGCCCTATATCAGTATATGAAGAGCCTTTTATGGCATGGACCACATGTGAGGTAGAGTAGTTCATTCCACATCCGGGAGTCCAGGGGTTTGTTTTCAGTAGGCAATTGGAGTACCACGCCCTGTACTTTTGTTGGCACTTTGGACGCTGTGGAGCTTCCACTAATGCATGGGGAAACATAATTACTGTTATTCTATAACATCCTGAAAAGGAAGCCAAGATACATCTTACTTTGAGATTTTTATCTGTTTGGCATCGATTGAGTGTTCTGGTACTTTCTTGTGTTCCATGCAATATCTGAATGTACTTCAAGCACCCGTGACATCATCTTTTATTTTTCAGCGCTTTTGTGCTCTCCCTTAAGTCAATCGGGTATGGAAACAGGTAGACTATAGAATACACAACCGGGGTTCCCACATACGCAAAAATTAGAGACTTTTGGCCCAGAACAGAGAGTGAATAAGGAGCGAAATTTTATTTTCGTGAAGAAATGTGAAAGGGCCACTTTTGGTCGGAATTACTGCTGCAAAAATGACACATGAATTTTATTTTCATGAAAACACGTACCATGGTCACCTAGGGTAGGAATCACTGCCCTGGCCATTTTCTGAAATGGAGTGAATTTTATGTCATACGTAGGACAAGAGTTGCAAAAACAAAATAGAGTGACAATTAACACTATCGTGCGACACGTCGCAACCCTGCACGCAATGCTCGGTTAACTTGCAGAGGGTTGACGCGGTTGCTCTGGAAGCTGACATTCTTCTGTGGCAGAGCAAAATCACACTAGGGAGTAGCGCCAAGACCTATGCTTTCCATGCTTTGCAAACGGGCCGAGTGCCGCCCACTACGCTTGCGGCATTTAAAGCAAGACAAACTTGTAGGTTTAGAAATTTCTAGTAACGCTAAGAAGCGGTCTGCACACATCGAGGAAACAGGGGAGGTTGTATCTTTTTTTGCTGTGTTAGAATAGGAAGCTATTGGAGCCAGCGCTGGTGCAAGACCGATTGAGTTTGAGTAGGGACGTTCACTATCGCTAGTGGTGCTAGTGTCGCTGTTATTCGAGTGTGTGTCACTTTTTTCAAGTCTTGGCGCTACTCCCTAGTGTTCTGTTCTGTGGTGGATTTTTCAAAATTGTTTTCGTCAAGGTAAAAGGGATCCAGATGGAACCCAAGTGCCAGTCGTTTGAGGAAGGACGGAGTTTTGACTCTTCATTATTATGTTGCGCGACTAGCAGCTGACCGAAACGTGGCAGTTTCGGTTTCGTGGCTAAAAATTTTGTTCAAGAAGCCGTTGACGGTGCGGGTTTGAAAATTGGTGACTCGAATGGTGGGAATTATGTTGCACTTATTTCCTTTTCCTTGTTTATGTCTGTAACCACATAAAATTAAATTGACAAAGTAAACGAAAGTCCTGTCAAAGACGTGCGTGCTTCGTGCATTCTGAAACAAAAACTGTTTTTTGGTAGAGCAGAAATCTTTTGAAAATGAGAATTTAGCATTACTAGAAATCAGAGTAAAATAACACTAGGGAGTAGCGCCAAGACCTATCCTTTCCATGCTTTGCAAACGGGCCATAGTCGTACCGCCGCCATTACGCTTGCGGGATTTAAAGCGAGACAAACTTGCGGATTTAGAAATTTCTAGTAAAGCTAAGATGCAGTCTGAACACATCTTGGAAACCTGGGAGTTTGTACCTTTTTTTTGCTGTGTTCAGAATATGAAGTTATTAGAGCCAGCGCTGGTGCACGACTGATTGAGTCTGAGTAGGGACGTTCACTACCGCTAGTGGTACTAGTTCGCTGCTATTCGAGTGTGTGTCACTTCTTTCAAGTCTTGGCGCTACTCCCTAGTGTTGATTTGCTCTGCTGGAAATGCACTTCAGTAGTGGAGACAAACAATGAATGGAAGCAATTACTGCCATGATTGCTTTAAGCCAGTAAGCTATTCGCAACCAATAGTGTAACTCCTTTTCAAGGATTTGACTGATATGGTGGATGCCAGGATAGAAAGCATTACCAGCCAGTGGGAGTGATTATTCTGAACCAAACCTGTACCTTTTCTGTCTACAAAATCCTGTCACCAACCAATATTATTTGGAAGTAATAGAGCCGGATTAACCCTCTAGAGCAATGGATCCAATCTTTCGCCAACTAAGTGCGTTTCATAGTATTCCTTGACCTTAATGGACACATCTTTTCCTCTTTAAAGTTTAACCGAAAAGGGCTAGGATAGGACAATCTACTTACCCATCACTTATTCACTTAAATTGGCTTGAAAACCCGCTGAAAAGGAGTTACTTCGATGTTCCGCTATTCACGAATAATCGATTTTCAAATAGTGGAATTTCCGTGTGATTTGTGGTGCCTCTATGCTCTTGTATTTTTGTTGTATGCCTTACGAGAAAGATTTGTAATTTTTTTTTGTTCAGGCACTAAGCAATCGTCACCAATCTCACCACTGCCCACTGAAAAGCGGCATTTGGGTTGAGATTAAAATTTCCCGCGTCATAGTAGAATTTACGCTGTGGGGAAGGCCGGAGATATTCTGAGCCTCATAACTAGAGCAGATAGTGGAAAATCAAAAAATCGCAGAATCCAAATAATTCAGCGTGTCCAATTAAATGACACACAAATAAGTTGGCTTTTCAGTTAAACTTTAAAAGTATTGAGGATTTTAAGCAGAAATGATATTGAACCTCAATGCGAAAACAGTGAGAAACGAAGCACCAGTGAGCAGTCCCCGCCTTCAGTTAGATAATCCGGCCGAGAATCAAACTCCGAAATGGTGTCGCGATGACATGTTTTGATGATAGATGATGCATTTTGATAAGGCCTCCTGTTAAGAACTCTTGTCGTATTTTACAGCTTGTCAGTAGCTTTTTCATGCCCTCATGTGTTGAACAAGCTGTGAGTGTAGATACCCATTCTGTCATTGGATTCACTGGAGTTTCCTCACTTGGCTCCATTGTTAAGGTGTCCATAGCTCCCCGCTGTTTACAACTTTGTTCATTAAGACGACTGTAGGCTATTGGGAAACCGTCTTTATAAATTAGGATTGCTCAATGGGATGTAGTTAGTATCTGATGATCTTGTTGGTCTGGGAACGGGTCGGCTCGAATCCTGACTGCACACTTTGATAGACAAGAGGGTTGAGTGATTAGTGCGAGTGATTATTGTGAACCAAACCTGTACCTTTTCTGTCTACAAAATCCTTTCATCAACCAATATTATTTGGAAGTAACAGAGCCGAATTAACCCTCTAGAGCAATGGATCCAATCTTTCGCCAACGTGCGGTGTCCATAGCTCCCTGCTGTTTACAACTGTGTTCATTAAGACGACTGTATTGGGAAACCGTCTTTATAAATTGGGATTGCTCTGGGATGTAGTTATTATCTGATGATCTTGTTGGTCTGGGAACGGGTCGGTTTTCTCGAATCATGACTACGCACGTTGATAGACAAGAGGGCTGAGATACGACAGTATAGAAACCAATCACGTATCACTAAAAAGGTTTGAAGACCAGATAAAAATGTGTTACTTTGTTGCCACGCTGTTCATATAGTTAATTTTCATCGATGGACTTTTCTTTTCGCAATTGTGGTACCTCTGTGTGCTTCTACCTCTATGCTGGAAATATTTAGCAACTACAGCAGTAAGATATTGCCGAGAATGAATCCTGTTTGTGTCACACTCAGCTTTCTTCAGAAGTGACCTTACAATCTGGAATTGAACATTTCCTGCGCTTCGCTTCATTAGCCATTGAAATGCACGCTTTTGTTGGAATTCAAATTCTCCGCCTCGGAGTGAACCAAGTCATGTCTGGCCAGTAGGTCATATTCTGAACGTCACTACTAGAGCCCAAGGTGAAAAAAAAATAAGAATCCCTTAGCAGAGTTGGAATAATTCAGTGTATTTAAATCGAAGATATAATAATAAGCTGGCTTTTCAGTTATTCTTTAAAGGGCAAGTCGTACTTATTTTGCCGATTCCCTAATTGTTCCATCCCGTTCTCGTTTCTGACATTTGAACTTGATATATGGTTATTAATTGAACCAAGTCTTGTCTGGCCAGTAGGGCATATTCTGAACGTCACTAGAGCCCAAGGTGAAAAAAATTTAGAATCCCTTAGCAGAGTTAGAATAATTCAGTGTATTCAAATCGAAGATACAATAATAAGCTGGCTTTTCAGTTAAACTTTAAAAGACAAGTCGTACCTGTATTGCCGATTCACTCTATGTCCTTAATCGTTCCTTCCCGTTCCCATTCCTGGCATTTGAACTTGATATATGGTTATCAATTCGATTCAATTCATTTTTTTTCTAAAACGTGAAGTGGACAAGCCGAATATTCGTTTGGTCGTCAACAATAATTGTCCACCATAAAGCCACTGCACGGATTTTGCATTTGCCGTGTTTTGTTCTTCGAAGCGGAGCAGGCTCCCGCGTATTCCCCTTGAGGATCCAGTTGGTCCGAAATACCAGAAAAGGGGCCCGAGTGAATATAAAAACCACCGAAGCTGGTTTGTAATATCTGTAATATCCGTTAGTTGAATTTTATTAGAGCGATATTTTGGCCCTTCTTGGTTCTAGGATCAAGCCGCTGAAGATGGGAAGTAAACTTGCCTTGCCAGCGTGGGCCGAAATATTGCTCTAATAAAATTCAGCTGACGTATCCGTTTGTCACTATTAACTGTAATTACAAAAAAGGGTATAAAACTCTATCTACTGTCATATATGCTTTAAAGTTTAACCGAAAAGGGCTGGGATAAGACAATCTAGTTACCCATCACTTATTCACTTAAATTGGCTTGAATACCCGCTGAAAATGCGTTACTTGGTTCTTCTGCTATTCACGAATAATCGATTTTCAAATAGTGGAATTTCCGAGTGATTTGTGGTACCTCTATGCGCTTGTATTTTTGCTGTATGCCTTACGATAAAGATTTATGATTTTTTTTTTGTTCAGGCATTAAGCAATCTTCACCAATCTCACCACTGCCCACAGAAAAGCCGCGTTTGTGTTGAGATTAGAATTTCCCGCGTCATAGTAGAATTTTTGTTGTGGGGACCGCCGTAGAAGTTCTGAACGTCATAACTGGAGCAGATAGTGGAAAATAGAAAAATCCGTTTGCAGAATCCAAATAATTCAGTGTAATGACACAAAGATAAGTTGGCTTTTCATTAAACTTTAAGAATTTGTCCCCAGCAACTGCTAGTCCACTGCTGGATTGTTATGATCAGAATTTGTTACACCTTGTTACTTAATGGCCTGTTTCAAAAGGGTGTGCGGTAGGAAAGACGCAACACTTGTTTACCTTTATTATTATATGTTTGTTGTAATTATTACGGCTATTCGTATCATGCGACTCTGGAGGTTTGCCATATAGTAATTCTCAGGACGTGCCAATTATATTAACGGATAAAGGGTCTCGCCCCAGAACCGGGACGCGGGCCAGGGAATGCCGCAGAGATAATCCACAAGTCGTCCCGCCATTAATCACAGAGGGAAAAAAATGCGCAATTTAACAGTACTGCAAAAAAGACCGAAGCGAACAAGTCGACATAACCAGCAAACTGCTATCACACAGGCTATCACTTCTTGCCTCTTCCTTTTTTCTTCGTGATGAATGTAGACGTAAATGGTGTGCGAATTCTGACTTAAGGTACCCTGTAGTCGATCAATCTCTCTTTCTCCCTTACTGGGATTCAGGAGACCAAAGATTTTGTCCTGTCGGCAAGCACACCTTAAAGTTTAACCGACTAGGACTGAGATACGACATTCTAGTTACCCATAACTACTTATTTACTTAAATAGGCTTGAAGACTCGATGAAAATGCGTAACTTCGTTGCTCCTCTATTCATACAATCGGTTTTCATCGTATGAACATTTTCTTTCCGATTTGTGGTACCTCTATGGGCTTGTACCTCTATGCTTGAAATATTTAGCAACTTCAACGGTGAACAATCGCCGAAAAATAAATGCTTTTGGTGTCACACACAATAGCATGCTTTATTCAAAAATGACCTTACAATCTTGGGTTTAACATTTCCTGAGCTTCGCTTCATTAGCCATTGAAATGCACACTTTTGTTGACATTGAAATTCTCCGCGTCGGGGTGAACTTTAGTTGCGTTTTTGCGGATACCATGGTATCTGTTACCACGGTAACTGGATCTGCAATTAGTCGTTTTTGCAGTTACCGTGGTTTGTGATATACGGTCCACTGCAAAAACGACTATTGCAGAAATTGCACCTTTTGAAGTCATCCCAAAATAAAAAGTGATATCCAGTTACATCACTAAGTGCTGAACTTCTTTTTCACCATTTTGACAAAATTTGATGAAAGTGAGATGCATTTTCCAGATACCACGACCAGATATCACGGTCGGACCGTGATATCTGAATATCTGTTACCACGATAACTGGCCAGTTACCACGACAACCGCAAAAACGCCTTTTGACCGTGGTATCAGATACTGCGATAACTGCAAAAACGACTTTAGACCGTATATCAGATACCATGGTAAGAGCGAAAACGCAACTTTTGTCTTGTCAAGCCAGCAGTGCGAATTCTGGACGTCACCACTAGAGCCGAAAAGTGAATATAAAAAATCCCTTCGCAGAGTCAAAACAATTCAGTGGATTTAAATCCTACATGTAAAAATGTTAATCTTCCTGTTCCAAAAATTCTGATAGATCGCAATTTTAGAAGTAAAATTTCAGAAATAATTTCAGTTGTTCAGTCCATTTATACGATCAAACATATTGGCTGGTATTACTATGGATTATATAGGCAAGCTTGTGCCAGGAGCTATGAGCCATGCATATGGCAATTATATATTGCAGTGTTTGTTTTATTCCCACATAGCCATCATTTCCTCACTTTCCTTTCTATCGATTGAACTACAGTAAGTGGCTACGACTCCTCCATTCAGTGACTTCAAAAATATTAAAATACAAAAATAAAATAAAAAATGAAATCATTACACTGAAAATAATAACCTCACTTACACTACGAATAACAATATTTTATAATTTTAAATTTTAAATCCTATCCAAAATTTCCTTTTTGCCTTTTTCGAAGATTTTTAGTATTGCTGTTTGAAGCATCGTAAAACCGTATTAAGGCTAGTCTTCACCTTCCGGAATCTGGGTTCCCAGATTTTCCGAGATTTTTTTTTGAATTTCTTCTGCGATACTTAAAAATTCCGGAAATCTGGAAGTTCAAAACCCCTTTTTTCCGGATTATCTTGATATACTTTCGGACCGGTTCATATTCCAGATGCAATTTACAGAAGACGTCAAAGAATAATCTGGAAGCCCAGATTCCGGAAGTTCCGGGAGGTGAAGACCGGACTTTATGCGTTTTAGCCTATTTTCCCAAGTTTCCAAACGTCTACTATCGAAGGTGTCGATAACTCAGCTAAATTTGTTCCCTCATTTGCACCTGCTGGAAATTCTTCAGAATTACTTTCTTCTCTAACAGTTCTAGCCAGGAAACTCCCCACTAAGTGTCAGCATTAATCATAACGTATTTTTTTTTAGCTTTTAAATTTTTTCATAAAGACGCGAATCTGACATCTTGTAACTGATAGTTGGGATGGCTCGTCACTGGTAATTAATTAGACAGTCGACGACAAGATTCTTTGTGGATAAAATGGTAACATTTCTGGGAGAGTACCTGCTCGCCGAGCCTATAACATGCTAGGTTTCCAACCGGGTGTTAAGGTGCACTGAAAACAGGCCCGTATCCAGGAATTTATTTCTGGGGGGGGGGGGGTTGCCCGCGGAATTTATTTCGGTGGGGGGGGGGGGGGGTTTGCCCACTGGTCGGACCAAAAAGTACAAAAAATACATAGATCAGAGGCTAAAGCCTACAAAAAACTATTACTTTTGTGGGTTTCGGGGGTGTTCGAACCCCCTAACCCCCCCCCCGGATACGGCCTTGACTGAAAACCACGATTAAACGGAAGTCTGCTCTGATGAGTCCTGTTCAAGATGCGGTCACGACAAGGGGAACCATTGATTCTATAGGGAATTGAAAACAAAAATCTGTCTAGGAATGATATTATTCCTGGTGATATAATAATAATATATGATAATAATCTCTTTATAATCCACTGCACATGGACAATGTAAGGAACTCTCCTCCGAAATTCACAAGCCCCCCCCCCACCCTTTCCATTTAACATTGTCCTACTTCAGATTCCTTAAATTAATTACCCAACAGATGTTTGATTAATTTATTGTCAAACAACAAATGATATTTGGACAATGAGAATCATTCAGCCGTATCAGCCGGTAGGTTATTCCAAACATTCACACTATATTGATTTTGTTTTGTTTATTAGTACATTTAATGTTAGGCATTGATTGTAATGATACGTTGCATTCGATGTTTAAAGCGGAGTTACAGTATTATTTCCCCATCAGAGAGGCAGGGCTGCAATAAGATGGGGTATTGAAAAAATTAACGAAGAATAAGTTGGAGCAACAAGTATAGGAAAATACTACTGAGTTTCGGTTGGATCCCAAATGAGTGTATACTTTTATTTTACCTTCATGGACCTCCCATTAGGATAGCCCGCTGCCTTATGTTGTACGCCTAATAATATTGTAGACCTGATTAGGGCAAACTGTTACTCACCCCTGGCCAAAGACCCTATTTTTCCCTCGTTCAGTTCCATCGGGCAATTAGGTCATACCCAATATTGTGCTTATATCGGATTTCGACCGACGACCAGACGCGTAAATTGGATGTTGAGACACGAATTCAATTGTCTTTACATTTGACCTGCCGAATCAAGTTCCGTGACCATGACTCACGGACAAATTGGCCAAAGTTATCCGTCGCCTCCGCGGAAATTAAAAATGCATTTCCTCGGTGCTTTTTAGAACTGATGCTGAATTCAGGAGTTCTCGATCGGTTCTGGATTACAAAATTATTAACTCGGTTACTGACATGTTTTCGCATTTAAAGTTTTAAATTTGTTAATAATTTGGTGATGTTAAACATGTTTAATTGTTCTGCTATGTTTAGTGTTTTCTTCGTGATTTTACTTTATTTTGCATTACTCCGCTTTACCTAAAAAGCGGGTCATAGGTAAATAAATAGGAGCACAATGGCCTTTAGTTGGATGTCCTATCTTTCTGAAAGTACGCTATAGCTTAACTGGGTCCTATTCTTTTTTGGCTACTCAATAGTTTTCAGAACCTAACCGGTACTGCACTGTCAGAAGTTTCATAACAGACAACAGAAGGATGCGCGGTTTCAACAGACAATCCGTAACAGACAACACTGGGATGTTACCTGCTGTATTGGAAAACGTTATGCATACTATGTTATGCATAACAACTGTTGCCAGGAAGAACCACGAAACAGCCAAAAAAGCATCTATTGTTGAAACCGCGCATCCTTCTGTTGTCTGTTATGAAACTTCTGACGGTGTGGTTATTCGATCCTCATTTTGGGCCTAGTGCCCGGCCGGTGCACCGGATTCAGGTCGGTGCCGGGAAAGGGTGTACAGTGGGTAATCCCTCGGTCGCTGCGCTACTCGTTCACACCAGATTCCTTTTGTGCGATGGTATTAACCAGACTCAGTTTATCACACTCTATGTTCCTAAAGGGTATGAAGTACTGGCTCACGACTCAGTATGGCATATTAACGGCTTCTGTATTTTGAATGTGTGGTACTTCCAAGCTTTTGTCTGCTCATCGTAATGTCTATTTGATAAACCATAAATTGGCAAAAGAAGTAAATAGATTGTCATTTATTAACCGGAACACGGCGGTGACGCACCTATCTCTTAAGAGACTGCCGAGGGTTACCCACTCTCAATTTTAGTTCACAGCAAGGGCCTGGTACCAAGCCGGTGCCGGCAGCGGGCTAGACCAGCCGACACCGGTGCCACGCTGGTGCCACGTGTTAAAACATTAATCAACATGTTTATAATCCGTTTTTATATATTATATGAATATATGTTCCTTCCTAAATCAGCTTAGGCTCAAGGAATATCTATGTTTAGAAGCGTTTGAGAGAAAATCGCCTAATTTATGGCCGGCATAGGTACCAGCACCTCTGATTTTGCTGGCCGGAAAGGGCGTACAGCAGGCACCGGGGAGTGGGCAACCCCTCGGATGCTGCAGATTGTGTTGTGGCTCCATATTGTGTTGTGTATCCATTAGAAAGATGATGTTAAGAGACGGCATGTCAAATTCCCTTTGCGTGACGTATTGTTAAGGCGATTCTGGCGATCTCACGGATTCACTTTCCTAAAAGTAAAGCGAGAATCCCACTAGCGCCAGAACTAAAGGAAAGTGGTTGCGCCTCTGTTGCGTGGTGGATTCACGTTCTACCAAGAAGAAATAATGTGACAGAACCTACATCTCCCTATCTCTGTGATATGACTATACGGAGTCGAATATTTTCCCATAATCTGTCCGCTACGAACGAGCGGAGGTTAGTAGCTTCGCGCCACATCACGTTTGGTTACCTCTACAAATAGCTAAATCGCTATGAGCTGGTGAGGAAAAGTAGGAGTCAAAGCTGATTGGTTCTATGGATGCGCTCCAGAGCGGGTCAGCGCGCGGAGTACGCCTCCTGCCAGCCTCTTGCACTATTTTTTTTGCGATAGGCAACGGCGAAGACGGAAGATGAGTAAACGGGTATCAGCGTCAGCTCAAAGCTAGAGTAAATACCTCTAGGTCCGCTCAGTTTTGTCGGGGTATTCGTAGTCGCTGCATGGGACTAATGACAGAAGTTCTATCAGATTATCTTTCCCACCAATTTGACAAAAAACTAGACTCTTGCGTTAATAATGGTGAAAGTGAGATGAGCATTTCAGATATCACTATCAGTTACCAGTTACCACAGTAACTGCAAAAACGCCTTATGACCGTAGTATCAGATACCACGGTAACTGCGAACACGACTTTAGACCGTGGTATCAGATACCATGGTATCTGCAAGACCGCAACTATTGAGAGAGTAAATGCACAGGAGCTGTCCGCGTTTTCTTCCCGGGAGTTCGAGCTGGAATTCAGCAAGTCGGAAACGTCATCATAAGCATTTCAGTTAAACTTTAATTATGATATCTTTTTAGGAATATACGGAGGAGATAGAGCGCCTCAAGCGGGACTTGGTGGCAACACGCGAGAAGTCTGGTGTCTTCCTTGCTTATGAAAACTACCAAGAGTTAATAATGTCCAAAGAGACGGTAGAAAAGGAGCTGAGTGAGAAGCTAGGAAGAATCAAAGCAATTGAAGAGGAGAAAGAGAAGATGGAGGTAAGCTTGATGGTTTTGTTAAAGTTTGGGCGAGAGATAAAAGTTGCGTTTTTGATCGAAGTTTTGTTGGCCGTTGGCTTAGCCGGTTGCTTAATTTCCGTTTTCGAACGCCGTTGAAGTTCACCGTTTGCTTAATTAATGTTTTTACGACTCCGGCGATCCTTGCCCGGTCGACGATTCAAGCAAACTTCGAACTTGCTAGCTTACGAAGTTCGACGGTCAGAGTTTGAAGGACAAAAAAACTGTGACCGGCGACCAAAAACGGTATTTAAATAGAGAACTTTGAGTTTGAAGGTAACTTCAAACTTCGATCAGAAACGCAACTAGAGTATATTTAAATGTTAAAGGTTAACCAAATAGGACTGAGATCCGACAGTCTAGTTACACTTCACTTACTTACTTAAATAGGCGTGGAAACCCGTTAAAAATGCGTTACTTCTTTTGTCCGATATCCACTGACGATCGATTTCATCGAATGAACTTTTTCTTTCGGATTTGTCGTACCTCTGTGTCCTATGCTTGAAATATTCAGCAACTACAAAGGTATGCCACTTCCGGAAAATAGTAACTATTAGTTACTATTTCCGTTCCAGCCTCACGAAAAGTTACTACGCTGACCGTTCCAACCTTCTCAAAATAGTAACTAATAGTAACTATTTGCTTACCACGCTCGGGAGCGTAGTAACTACGCATCTCTGCAACGTAATTGGCCCGATTAGCCCGCGGCCTGATATTTGACCGCAAAAAATAAAAAAGCGTTCCAGCCTAGCGTAGTAACTACGGTAAGTAGGGTGGAACACGCTCATGGAAAGGCAGGACTCTGTTAATTCAAATTCTCCGCGTATCAATGAATTTCGAACTACCTTAGATGAGTAAAAATAGTTCAGCGTATTCAAATATCATAAGTAAAAATAAGTTGCCTTTTCAGTTACATTAAACATAAATACTTCACATAACAATAGTTTTTGCTTCATAGTTTAAGCAAGCCGACTGAATGATAACGAAAAAGCAATGCCCAAATTCTTATATTCGTATGCGGCAAGTTTTTCCAGAGGTAATAAACAATAATAATGCAATTTGTGAAAATAAATTTGAATAATAATAATGAACCCACGGCATATGAACAATGTGATAGTGCAGTAAAAAGAGAAAGAAAGAAACAAAGAACTGAAACACGCTCAGTAATCGAAAGTCAATTTTAACTAAAAAATTTTGTTCAGAAAAATTAAAAAAAAATTAAATGTGATAATAAATTTCCAAATATTAAGGGGGAAGAGTAGCCTAGTAAATAGAACATGGGGTAATTTTCAAAAGTTAGGTGACGTGAATAGTTAAAAGTGGGTAAAAAAATCTAAAATAAAACAAATAAACACACTCAAATCTCCAGTCCTATGCTGAGTGAAACGATAATGGAGAATATCGCGTCCTCATCCTTTAGGGCCGGGCTTCTTTAAGTTCGTTGTTGCTCTGAATTACTACATCACCGACCTCCGTCATTCCGAGTCAGAAATAGGAATTGTGACCTCGTAAATTAGGCCAGCTCACACCTTGGTACACCTCCAGTCTTCCCGGTCAAGTGACTGACAGGAGAAAAATCGTAAAGAGATGAGGACAGCCACGCCCAGTTGACGTGGAATATTTCTTTGCCCTTTTTTCACTCATCAACTTGATACTATAGAGATGTTAAAATTTTGGCAGGTAGGGAAAAGTAACATGCTTGGTCCTTTTTAGCAAGCAATCACTCGGAATCAGATGAAATTTGTTGAATGCATGATTTTTTATCCATTAACAACACAAAGGAGAAAAAGCTGGAGTGTGGGAAAAAAGATAAGACTAACAAAAAGACAAGACAACAAGACAACCTTCATGCAAAATAAACAATATTTCTGATTATACTCGATAACGGGATTAAAAATCATGATTGGGTCGGAAAACGCTTCCAGCAACTTGCAGATGCTGGATAGTTATCAAACTCCGACAATTCGATCTCTAAAGTAAAAGTACTTCAAACTGTTAAATTCTTTGTTTTTGCCCTTTTCGGTGATGGTGTAGATCCGTTTGCGTTTGGTAGGCTGCAGTCTGTCTATTAAAGCACACCTCACACTATTTACTGTTCATATTCAAATATTCTGAAATAGTTCAATTTTTTTTTTCAATTCAGTTCACTTTATTCAAAAACATGCGACGGACAGAGCAGATTATTAGTTTTTGTTGTCCAAGAAGGCCTGGGATTGGCTGCTGGAGACGAGTCTCCGCCTTGAGGGAGGAGTACCTTTGTCCCCGCCCTGGGGGAGGAGCTACGCGATCAAAGCCGCGTTTTATATTATGTTCATAGTACAGCGGACTGTTCGTTGCCGTTTTTTTCGCCAGCGGGCTGTACGCTGGAAGGCGCGGGGTGCCCGAAGTCGTTTTATTTGCCAGCAGGCCGCCCGCTGAGTGCCAGCGGACCCGCTAGTTTGTACGCTGGGTGAGGCAGGGAGTTGTTCAGCGTACCTTCTGACGTAGTCCGCCGGGAATGAAACGGCTACTTACAGTCCGCCGTCCGCTCCCGCTGTACTATGAACTTCAAATAAAACGCAACTCAAGTGTCGCTGCTACACGTGACGCCCCTGGTGGGAGGACGTGAATGTCTGAATAGTATTGTCGTTTTCGTACAATTTAGGAGCCGTAGGCCCAGGATTTTACTTTTAAACCAGGCTGTGATTATCAGTGAGGTTAGGGAGGTTAGAGTGTTCGGTGTTAAGGTTTAACTGAAAAGCCGACTTATTTTTTAGTCATTTAATTGAATACACTGAATTATTTGGATTCTGCAAAGGAATTTTTTTTATTTTCCTCTATCTGCTCTAGTTATGGCGTTCAGAATATCTGCGGCCGTCCCCACAGCGAAAATTCTACTATGACGCGGAAAATATTTATCTAAACACAGACAAGGCTTTTCAGTGGGCAGTGGCGATATTGGTGAAGATTGCTTGGTGCCTGAACAAAATAAAGTCCTAAATCTTTCTTGTAAGGCATACAACCAATTAGAGGTACCACAAATCACACGGAAATTCCACTATTTGAAAATCGATTATTCTTGAATAGCGGAACAACCAAGTAACGCATTTTCAGCGGGTCTTCAAGCCAATTTAAGTGAATAAGTGATGGGTAACTAGACTGTCCTATCCCAGTCCTTTTCGGTTACACTTAAAGCTCGGGTCGCCGTGTTCAAGAATGGATGGTTCGATTCCGGCAGTAGGCTACATTGGCGTTACAGGTACGACCAGAAGCGTTACTAGCTCCGAGTGGTAAATAATTATTGCGAAAACAGTCTAATCGAGGGAGTGAGCACCTCATTTATGCAGTTATCACTACCCATCTGGGACAAGATCAACTCCGACATTTTTGGTTTCCCAGGTGGATAGGTGACATTCGTTAAGTTTATGTTATTGTGCTTGTTTGTTTTCTGGATATTAGGCTAGTCAATATGGCATTTCTTTTTCTGGATTAAAGAGTAATAATAATAACTAGTCAAAATGTTGGGGGGGGGGGGGGCAAGGTATTTACCGACTGGCTGGTCATTTTTACCCACTGTTTTTGCAGAAAAAACGATGGTTTTAAGAAAAAACGATGGTTTTGACGAAAAATCGACTCATTTAAAAGAAAAAACCGAGTATTTTTTAATAAAAAGTCGACTAAGTGTACGAAAAAGACTGTTTTGAAAAAAATTCGACAGTTTCCAAGAAAAAAAAATCGACTGTTTCTACGTAAAATCGCGGGGCTTCGCGCTGACTCGGCTATTTTTTACCGACTGGCCGACAACATTGGGGTGGATGGGGAAATAAAATTTAGCCGACGTATGCGTTTTGCACTGTCAAATATGTGGACGGGAAACCCCCCTCTCCATACGTCACGCCCCTGGGTACGACGGAGTCTTTAAGGTACGGTTGACAGCTCTTATTATTTTTTTCAGGGTATTTTCGAAGGTTTGAAGAAGCGAATATCGAAATACGAAAAGGATTTGAAGTCAACATGCTTGCAGAGGTCAGTAAAAACCTATGATACCCTTAACCGGATTCGGTTTCCGGATAATGTTGTCTCCCCCCCCCTTCCGTTACAAGGTCAAGGTTGAATAACTCCGGTCACTGTCGTCTCTACTAAGACACAGAGATGGGCGAATCCGATCATGAAAGGATTCGAATCCTAACCCGAACCCTGGGCTAGGTACGAATCCGATTCCGATTCCGAATCCGAATCCACCATTTCATGCTGAGGATTCGAATCCGGAATCGAATCCAGATTCGTATCCGACCTTGGATGATGTACATAGGTTATCGTCTAAAAATCAGATGTGACAAAAAGCACTGCTATCTGAGGTAGTCAGATAACATGTTAGATTATGAGGATGGCTGGTGGTGGAGACCAAAAAGTTGGAGCCAACTGTGTAAAAATTGGGAAACCGAAACTCTAAGGATGAAAGCTACAAGTTTGAGCGGATTCGTAAGATTGAGAATCCGAATCCGAATCCAGTCTGACGAGCAGAAGATTCGAATCCGGCCAAAAGGAATCCAAATCCGGATTCAAGTGTTGACTATAAATTGTACATATATATTTATTGACGACTAAACGAATATTCGGCTTGCCCGCTTCCCATTAAAAATAAATTGGATTAAATGTGAAAAAAAAATTAATTGAACACGCTGATTTTCAAGTTTGGACGTAAATCCTTGTGTCAGTTCAGTACCGTACTATCGTACCACCTGATGCTTCCGTAAATAACCGTACGCCTTCTCAGCTCAGTCTGAAAACAGTAAAGTCAAAAGCAAACAGGTCACATAGTACGTCTTGCTTATGATAGTAATTCGTCACACTGTAGTAGTAATTACATCCATTCTCATTCCAGAGATTCAACTTCGTAAGTTTATCCTATCTCCTCTGTTAGCATTACATTGAATATCACTTGCCACGCTTGTTCTCTTTATGTCAATGAATCAATCAGTCTTTATTCTGCAAAAACATTCCTTACGGTGTTAACAAAAAAACCGAACATTTGTTTTAACAAAAAAAAACGATGTGACGCATTGGTTTTGAGTCCGAAATCCGGTCATTCAAATTTTGCCAAGTTTATCGTCCATGACAAGGGACATGAGTTGAGTTTTTGCAGATACCATGGTATCTTTTACCACGGTAACTGGATCTGCAATTAGTCGTTTTTGCAGTTACCGTGATATCTGATGTACGGTTGCTCTACAAAAACGACAATTGCCGAAATTCCGCTTTTCGAAGTCATCCCAAAAGAAAAACTTATATCCAGTCCCATCACTAAGTACCAAACTTCTTTCCCACCAATTTGACAAACACTGGTGAAAGTGAGATGACTCTTTCAGATACCACGATAACTGGCCAGATACCACGATAACTGCAAAAACGCCTTTTGACCGTGGTATCAGATACCACGATTACTGCAAAAACGACTTTAGACCGTGATATCAGATACCATGGAATCTGCAAAAACGCAACTATGGAAAGAGGCTAAAAACAGGCGAAGCCTTGTGTAATTTTTTTTTTAGCAGAAACACAACGTAGTGCGAGTTGTCCTTTAACCAATGAGTGCTGTAACGAATGAAGCTTGTAAAGACAACCAAATTAGCTCTCTATTAAGTTTTTGTCTGAACAAACTTACTTACTTTCTTATCCTCTGATTTAAACCTGTGCGTCACCCACTCGATTTCGGTATTTTCTTAGTCCCATGAGTCCTTTTATTTCAATTAAACTTCCTTCAAGCTTCCAAGGAAAATATTATCGAAGACGGACACATGGATTGTAACGATGACGATTCTAGATGTTGGAAAGCTCCGCGATTTTATTCGCCGGCTGTTTTGCGACTTCGGCTAAAACTCGCTTTAGTTTCCAAAGCAGTTTTGGCGCTCCGCTAGTGTTTGGGATCCCAAAGCGTAAGTTGAAGGATACCTGTGCCTTCGTAAAAGTTGTCCGTCTGTCTGTTTGTCTCTGAGCACGATAACTGTCGAAGGGAATGAGATATTTTGATAAAACTTGGTGTGAGGATTCGTTGGTTCAAGGGAAAGGTCGAGTTCGTAGATGGACCGAATATCTGTATATTCGGGAGGGGTTTCAAATTATGGGGCGACAGAAATATTTTTTAAAAGCTAATGAGAAAGTCGATTTAGAGATGGATGGAAAGCTCCGCGAGCTTATGCGCCGGCTGCTTTTGCGACTTACTTAAATCTCGCTTTACTTTCCAAACCAGTTTTCCAAAATTGTTCTGGAAAGCGAAACCGCGATGGAGAGTCGAAAGTAATCTCGGAAAGTTGTAACGGCTTTCTCGAGGCCGTGGTGGATATCGTTTTGCTTTTCGGAAAGCGAAAACGTGGGAGCGTCAGAACCAAAGCTCCGTTACTTTAGCCGTTTTCTTCTGCGCGAGAGTAAGCTGAGCAGTCGTGTTCCATTTTATTTTTTTTAAATACCCGCAAACAATTTTTTCACACTTTTCAAACTAGATTGACACCAGCACGATGTTACGTTTCCTCCATAGTCGATGACTTTAAATCCTAACTTCCGCTAATCTTTTCCTAACACTACACTAACAATAATGTAAAAAATACGACTAACCAATTTTCATCGAATGTTGGAATGATTGAATGAATCCTTTTATTTACCCACTTCTGTAAAATAGAAATAGTGGAGTACATAGAGAAAAGAAAGAACACAACTTAAATAGGAATACACATTTAATTAATGCACTTGACTCTTACCCAAGGTGAAACTGATGAAATAGAGCGAGTTCAGAAGAGATCGCTGCAAATTATCTATGGTGGTCCCCCCTACCATACTCTTTTTACCTCAAAGAAATAAAATTGAATCCCTTTCTTCCCGCCGCGAAAAACTATGTCGCAACTTTGGCTCCTCCCTTCTCCAGCACCCCATGTACCGTTCATTCCTTCGCCCACCCTTTGTTCCTGTAAAATCTCGTCTCTCCCGAGAAGTGGCTGAGAAGGTTCCCAAACTGACCCCAATCTACTGTAAGACTATGCGTTACAATAGAAGCTTTGTGCCGAGCTTCGTAAAGCAGTATAATGATCTTTAGCATTTCTCTGCTTTGTTGACAACTTATTTTATTTTTTGTTTATGACTAAAAAACATCGTATTTGGGCTCTGCCCACGAGAGACATGTTTTGTTTTATTATTAAATGATATGAAAAAAATAAAATAAAACTATTTCCTTTAATCTATCAAAAGTAGGTAAATATTAGAGAAGATTGTTTTTTATTTGATAAGGTAGCCTAAGGTGAAAAATACTCTGAATAGGCCTTGAAGCACAATTTCTACTAGAAATTATCTTTTCCTTATGAAATGGATCAGAAAAAAATATTTTCGAAAATATCATTACTTTCCACCTGAAATTAGCGATTTTCTTGTTAGCGCTTGTTCCTACCAGCCTTCCTGCTCTCCGACGCGGCGGCTGGGCGCAAAACATTTGAAAATTGAACGCGCCGTGGTTAAAAAGTGGTAAAATTTAGCATATACGAAACTAATAAACAGAAGCTTCTCAGATCCTTATGTGTGAAAGAGTTGTCAGCAGACGTCGAAGATCCCCAGCTCGTTGTGTGACGGGCAAAACTCGGCAAGGCCAAAAAAGTGCTAATAAAACGAAACAATCGAGAAAGGCGGGGATTTTAGAAGCTTATAATTCCGTATGGGAGCTAGGTATATTATAAAAGGCAGAATAAGCAAGAGTTTGAGAGGTTTGTTCCTTCCCCAGCGTTGGCACAGAAGACTGCCGAGAAGACCGACAGCCTGAAGAGGACCCTTGCCAAGAAGGGCCGAAATATCGCTACATAAGCACTACAGCTGACGAATCCGTTTTTATATACTATATGAATATATGACTTTAAGTCAGCTTGGGCTCAAGGAATATTTATAAGCAAGAGGCGTCCTAGTTTAACTAAAAAGCCAACTTATTTTTGTGTCATTTAGTTGAATACACTGAATTATTTGGATTCTGCAAAGTGATTTTTTCGTTTTCCACTATCTGCTCTAGTTATGACGTTCAGAATATCTACGGCTGTCCCCACAGCGAAAATTCTACTATGACGCGGGAAATTTTTATCTAAACACAAACAAAGGCTTTTCAGTGGGCAGTGGCGATATTGGTGAAGATTGCTTAGTGCCTGACCAAAAAAAAAGTCATAAATCTTTCTTGTAAGGCATACAACAAATTAGAGGCACCACAAATCACACGGAAATTCCACTATTTGAAAATCGATTATTCCTGAATAGCGGAACAACCAAGTAACGCATTTTCAGCGGGTCTTCAAGCCAATCTAAGTGAATAAGTGATGGGTAACTAGATTGTCCTATCCCAGTACTTTTCGGTTTAACTTTAAGGCTTATTTATTTATTCATCATTTCCAACACCGGTAAGCTAAAGGCTTGTCGCTTGAAACAGACATAGTGAATGTGGATTTTGCTGATCAAAATAAATTTGAATTGAACTGAAAATTGAATCGCCGTGTTATTTTGAGTTTCACTGCCTCATATCAGTCAATCAATCAATCCGTTTACTGCGCCGTAATATTATAAAAAATAGCATTGGCAATGTCAGCATAAATTAAAGCACTAAAGACAATTAACGTTGTACAATTGAAGGATTCGATCCCTGAGTATAAACATACTGAATATAACTGAAGATATTCAGTTTGTTATCATCCTTTCTATTTTTTTTTTATCCATTATTATTTTTTTTTATTTTTCAGGGATGAGCAAGTGCATCTGGTGAAAAAGCATGCGGAAACGGAGAAGAAGCTGAGTCATCAAGCCAAAGAAATTCTCCGCGTCGCGGATGAATCAGTCACCGACGTGAGCAAGCTGCAGTCCAAATTGGACCGAAGACGGTAAGAAAGTAGACCTCTGTGCGCGCAACGGCCATGCATTAAGCCCCGTCTCCGTTACCGTAAACCGACCGTTTTACGGCCGACCGTTTGACCGTTACGGCAGTTAAGACGGGTCTTTCTCTACGGACGGCCGTAGCCGTAAAACGGCGGTACTGACCCCTCCGTAACCGTAAAGTGGAGACTGCTTTTTTGTCACAGTCCCATGTAATTGTTTTTCAACTGTTTTTCAAGTCACATATAAACTGTTTTTTAAATTTCAACACAAGATTCACCTATTTGGGACTAATGTAGACCACATTTTTGCGGTTACTGACCTAATGAAGACCACATTTTTGCGGCTACGGACCGTCCGTAAAACGGTCGGTTTACGGTAATGGAGACGGGGCTTTAACCTTGGTTCACACTGCTGCGTCGTATCAAGAACAAATAATCTGACAGAACCTCCGTCTCCCGATCTCTTTCATGTGACTATGCGGAGTCGAGTATTTCCCCATACCCTGTCCGCTACGAACGGGCGGAAATTAGTAGCTTCGCGCCATGTCACGTTTCGCTACCTCTACAAATAGCTAAATCGCTGTGAATCCGCCAGTGAGAAAAAGTAGAACTCAAAGCTGATTGGTTTTATGGACGCGCTCCAGAGCGGGTCAGCGCGCGGAGTACGCCTACTGTACTATTCCCATACTATTTTTCCCCATACCCTGTCCGCCACGAACGAGCAGAGGTTACTACCTTCGCGCCAATCACGGTTCGTTACCTCTACAGATAGCTCAATCGCTGTGAACCGCCGTTTACGAAAAGGAGAAGTCAAAGCTGATTGGTTCTATGGACGCGCTCCAGAGCGGGTGAGCGCGCGGGGTACGCTCCTGCCAGCCTCCTTTATTATTTCTTGTGCGATAAGCAACAGCGAAGACGGAAGAGGAGTAAACGGGTATCAACATCAGCTCAAAGCTAGAGTAAATACCTCTAGGTCCGCTCAGTTTTGTCGGGGTTTTCATGGTCGCTGCATGCGACTAAAGACAGAAGTTCTATCTGATTATTTGTTCTTGGTATTACAGAGATTGGGAGATCTAGGTTCTTTTGTTTATTTGTTCTTGTCAGTACTTATTCACTTAAATAGGCTCGAGACCCGACAAAAATGTGATACTTCGTTGTTCTTCTATCCCCGAACAGTCGATTTTCATATTTTGAATCTTTCCTTTCGGTGCGCTGATTCCGCTATCCTTGAATATTTAGCAAGCACAAAGGCAAATGATTCCCAGAAAATTTATAGCCTATATTATACGGCTGGTACACTTCCTCACATTCTTTTTCCGTCTGCTTTCTTCAGATTTAGTAGGTTAATTTGTTTTTAACGGTCAGTTGTTTGTCTGTTTACTTCTTTGTAAGTGTGTGTGAGTTTCGATTGACATGTTGTTCTCTCTTTTTATATATTACTCTTCAGTTTGAAGGATTCAAATAAATCCCTTCTTTTCCTGAACTTCGTAGGAGATCATCTCTTTCGATCCAGACAAGGATTCTTGCTTCGGACAATCCGCTCCTTCGGGTGCTTTCGGGGCCGCTTTTTCGGCTATCTCTGCCACTTTGGCGGACTTGGTCTGGTGAGATCTATACACAACAAACTTGATGTTCAAGCACCTTTTTTGTTGTTTGTGGATTTTTTTTTTTACTGTTTAATATGTTGTTGTTGTTTTTTTGTATGTTTTTGAATGGCCCTAGTTGGTCCTTAGTTTAATGAAAATAAATAATAATAAATAAATAAATAATAATAGTAAAAATAATATATAAGAAGAATACTGAAATGGCAGATCGGTGTCTCCGATCGCCATTGCGGTGCCAGTTTTTAAAACTTTTCCGATCTACACTTGACATCCAAATTTGTTGGCACTTCCCATGTGATGACAAGAAACCAAGCCAAAAAAAAGCCAGGCTTCACCTTACAGATTAGCAGGTATCTGCATCCTCCGTATTGCCAAGCATGTTAAATTATGACTCTTGTGTTACCTTTATGTTAACTGTTGTCCGAAAGCGAGTATCTAATATACCGGCTCTAGCGTGTACCTGAGCGGGTGGTACATATTGAACTATTCCGGTACTCCGTGTGAAGGAATTTCGAAGAGGCTTTGCGACAAAGAGGAACCTTTGCGAGAGTTGTTATAAACATTGAATCAAATATTTCGTGCCGTTACAAGACAACTCTTCCGGAAACAGTATAGGCAGGTCCTTATCCAGGAATTTATTTCGGGGGGGGGGGGGGGGGGATGCCCGTGCGTCTGACCAAAAAGTACAAAAAAGACGTAGACCAGAGGTGAAACCCTAAAAAACGAGTATTTTCGCATGTTTCGGGAGGGGAGGAGGTGATCCCCTCCCTGGATACGGCCCTGAGTATAGGTATGCTTATTTCTGCTAATAAATATATAACAGGCGTCTCAGGCTGTCTGCGAAACACTTGCCGAAAACATTTATTTCATGTTTGGTGTATCGTATCAGCATGGTATCGAAATACGTGCTCTTAATTTTCTTATGTTTCTTGGTTCAAGTTTTGCATCACGACGAAATCGATTAAAATCTATCTTTACATTTTAGCCAACTCTTCCGATACTCCACATTCACCCACTACACCAAATATTCCATACTGGACATATGAAAAAAAATGAAATGTCCGCTTCGACATTGTAAATAGAGCCTGGCATGTTTATATAAGCCGGAGACAACATCGCTTCAGACTAGTCCAGAAATACCAAAACGATTAAAATGAATTCTATTTCTACCTGATTAGCAAGTCCGTTGGTGATCAGAGAATTTTCAGTTTGTAATTGTTGATGTTTTTTTGGGAAAGTGTTTTTTTACTTTGTACTCCGTCCTTTTTCTTTGTTGAAATGACAGGTGATAAATAAATAAAATTTATCTCTCTTAAACTTCTTGACCAAGGAAGTAGTCCTATCTGAATGAAGGAAGCGATTGCCCCCCCTCCCTAAAAATGCCTGACCTACCGATATTGCGATCGAAGATGATGTCTATTCTGTCTGTTTGCTCTCCTGTCCTGTCTCTTCTAACCAACGAAAGCTAAACTTCGGTCACGTAATTTAATCCAGTATGCCGCCAACCATTATAAAGACCACACGTGAAAATTACCATACAATAATTGAATGAAAAAAGATATGAAAAGTAGGTGCAGGATATAGCACCCAAGTATGAATTTTAATTGCTAATTCTTAATCGTTCTTCCATAAGTAATTAGTCTTATGAATGTTACTTTTTTGGGCTTGGGGTAAGAAAAGCGTCGAGTAGGTAGGTGGGTTCATTATTTATCCATTTAATTCTCTGAAAACTGAAGATTACAAAATTCAATTCATATTATTTTTGTTTATATCCGCCAAAGCTGGCGAGTAGAAAATATAATAAAATATAAATAATAGGTCTACAACTGATTAATAACTAGACCACATACTTTCACAAAATCTACATTCAGTTCATTTGAAAAAGGATACATTAGCCTAAATGAATATCTACCTAAAACTTTAACCAAAATACAATCGTCAATCAGTCAACTCAACGCATCCGAAAAAGTGTGCTTTACGGTAAAAGTTCTTGAAAAAAATGTTTCCCGTTTCTTTTGTAAACCATAATTTTCCAAATATAATTAATAAAACAAAACTAAACCTAAGTCAACTGAACCATTCAGTGACACTGTAAATACTATACAAATAACACAGAGCTATATAGGGCCGGAATCGAAAACAAAAACAGCGACATTTAAAGACCGTTGCGTGCAGTTAGCGCGAAACTATTTTTGCTTACGTAGGAATATTTCCTTTATAATTAGTTCCACTCATTGTCTAAAGTCGGCATTTTCGACAGAAAATAATTTAATGTATCTGACTCAGTGTTGGAAAGTAGGTCAGGGTTTCAAGTACTGATTAAACACCTTTTTTTTGTCTCTCCTCTGACTTATACAGGTTCTTTAATATAAAAAACACTCCATATCAATGTATGTCGATCACTGGGGCGGCCCCATTTTATGCAGTGTAGATAATATAAATGATATAAATGAGTCGCTCCTCTGTAATATACGCACACAAAAAAAAGAAAAAGAAAAAAAGTAGCCTATCCGTTTTCATTCCGTATACTTGCAGACGCCATATGAATTTATGAATTTTATGAATTTAATCCCAAAAAAGCCCGTGGGGCCATGGCGGGAAAACAAAATAAACACAAAATAACACGAAAACTCAATATATACACCAAGAAGATAGAACGCCTTACCCCAAAAAACGGTCCCGATGCTCCATAGACTGCTTGAGGAATTTCCCCAGCCGACGAAGGTCCCCAAAATTTTTCTTCCCCATAATCTTGACCAAATCCTCTTCCTCCATCCTTTCTTTCCCAAACATCTCGATTCGCAGCTCTTTTAAGTCCAACCAAACGAAAAATATCTTCCCCAAGTGAACCACACATACGGCAAAAGTAAGGAACTCTCCACATGATAAAAACAAAGAAAGAAATACCAACACCAGGTTGTGGTCTAAGCGGAAGGAACGCTGATTTTTCACTAAAACAAAATAATAATTAAAAGACTGGTTCCGTCGAAGTATTGTAATGTAAGCATTTCCCTTGGGGTGACGTCTAAAAACGCAAATAATAATATATAATTGCAATAATAAGGCTTTCGCCTCTATAAAGTTCTCGGGACACTAAACACTAAATTGAATTTCAGCCAGGTGGTAGACATTTTCGGCATTTACAACACTTTCTGGGATATTATTCCAATATTCTACTAATCGGTTTCTAAATCTCCATTTTTCAATGTCTTTCCGGAATTTCTTACCACTAAGTTTCAAGTTGTGTCCTCTGAGATCGTTGTGATTGAAAGTGAGGACATCGTCAGGCCTTAGGTTATCATATCATAATATATCATCTTTAATTCAATTCAGTTCATTTATTAGGTTATATCCACCAAAGCTGGCGAGTAGAAAAAGTTTAATAAAATATAAAAAAGGTCTGCAACTGACCGATAGCTAGACCATACACTTGCACAAATTCTACATTCAGTTCATTAAAGGACACCTGAATGAAGAGTACCAAGTATCATCCCTATCTGTATGACTTCCGTTAACATTGCCTGCAGAAAACCCAATCCAAATACGAAATAGTGTTTCCAAGCTTTGATTTTTGCTCCATTTTGCGTCTGTCCTTATTTCAGTACCAAACAATTTTAGAAATGAACAAACGTCTCCAATAGTCCCTTCTTCTGGAATTTTATTTAACCAGTTAAGCCCAAACGTATATCTAGAAGAAATTCCAATACGATCCGGACATCGCTGTACAAGATTTGAATGAATTGCGCTTTTTGTCTTGGAGTCTGCATGTGCAGACCTCCAGAAACGAACATCCCTATTTTGAAAACATCACGCTCAGGAGAAGAATGCTCTCCGTGGCCATGTCTGTAAATGCATTCTCCATGGTGTCTTCAAGTATGGTTTCATTGTTCAGGTGTCCTTTAAAAGTGACACTAGCCTAAATTAATGTCTACCTTGAACTTCAACCAAAATACAAATCATCAATCAATTAAGGCAAAGCAATTTTTGCAAAGCAACACTAGTATCAGATATCATGGTAACTGCAAAAACGACAAAATGCAGATAATGAGCAACTAGTGAGTGCGTTCTCTTTCCCAGGTCCGTCGATGAAGAAAACGACGGGAAGATTCCTCAATTTGTCGAGACGTTCCATCGGGAGGTTGATCGAATGGGGGAAGAAGTTGTTCGCGGTATCCAGGACCATGTGCGATCCTGTAATTCCCAAAGCTCTGTATATGGTAAGTCGATCAATCATTCATTTATTCTAAAATCCATAGCCGGTGATCTTTTATAAATTACGAATGCCTCGGGTTGTTAAGTCCGGTCTTCACCTCCCGGAACTTCCGGAATCTGGGCTTCCAGATTGTTCTTTGACGTCTTGTGTAAATTGCATCTGGAATATGAACCGGTCCGAAAGTATATCAAAATAATCCGGATAAACGGGGCTTTTAACTTCCAGATTTCCGGAATTTTTAAGTATTGCAGAAGAAATTTAAAAAAAATCTCAGAAAATCTGGGAACCCAGATTCTGGAAGGTGAAGACTAGACTTTACTGAAATGTTCAGGTTCTGTCTTCGGTATCTCATTCCTCTTCACTGGGAGAGTGTGAACTTAATTATGGATTTAACGGTAGGAATAGCTGCTTTAAAATCACGACTGAGAAGAATGCTGATCGAGAATTACAGTAGTTAGGTAAGTGGTTCTCACTTTCCGGTCTTCTCTTATTCTGTTATTTATATTTTTGTCTATCTATATTCCCATCTTGGTTACTTTTATTTCATCTTTATAAAGTTATTTTTTGTTTAATTGTGACTGTGCCTTGGCCTGCTTTCGGTTAGATATATGATTATCAATCAATCAATTTATTTAGGCTACTTCGTGACATTACACGTCACAAATTACACTAAAACAGGACTATCCGTCACTTACGTTGATTTGTTATCCACAAATATTGAATTTTGTCTGACGAGTTTATTCTTCCGCAATTACGGACGTACCTCTATGTTTGAAATGTTGAGCAACTACAGTGGCAAACAATTGCCGAAAATAACCAGCAATGGCGGATTTTCACTATTCAAACCAAGTTCAAGTTCAAGGTCAAGTTTTTTTATTTTCAACATAAATAAATAAAAAACAACACTTTCGCGCTGGAGAAAAAACATACGAGGGTTTGCATTCGCGCGAAAGTCCACGTAAGTACTTACCTATAATAAAAAATCCGATCTCGCTCATATTGAAAGTGACCAGGAAGAACTTGGCATTCGCTCATACATGTTGGTGCTGATGTTATTCTGCATAACTGAAAAGTATATTCATATAATATATAAAAATGGATTCGTCAGCTGTAGTGCTTTTGTAGCAATATTTCGGCCCTTCTTGGCAAGGGTCCTCTTCAGGCTGTCGGTCTTCTTGGCAGTCTTCTGTGCCAACGCTGGGGAATGAACAAACCTGTATTGCAGGTGGGGAATGAACAAACCTAGACTGCCAAGAAGACCGACAGCCTGAAGAGGACCCTTGCCAAGAAGGGCCGAAATATCACTACAAAAGCACTACAGCTGACGAATCCGTTTTTATATATTATATGAATATATGACTTTCAGTCAGCTTGGGCTTAAGGAATATTTATAACTGAAAAGCCAATAAGTTGGCTTTTCAGTTATACTTTAATAAGGGACTGGGGCTTAAATTTTCTTCCATTATCGCTGCCGAAGCATCCTAGCTGACGTATCTGTTTTATGCATTGTTTGAAATGTTCCTAGTGTATGAGATGTTTCATTACCTGTCCTGCGAATCTGACTGGCCAATTGATTTCGCTGTAAATTCAATCCTTACTGCCGCCCCTAAGGAAAACGATACAAAGTTACCTTTTCGATGTTTTTGTGTCATATTTAATGATCGAATTTGTTTATTTTTACCTCTTTTGACTGGCAAGCGACACAGTAGCAACGACGGGTTCCGGTGTGTCTGTCACAATTACGTCAGAAGACGGTTGTTTGCCAAGGTTCAGTTTTGTGTTGTCTAATTTAAAATCTGGCATGGGTAGCGTACAGATAAAGATGCTGAGATGCCGGTACTTTAGAGTAGTTAAACCAAAAACAAAAAGCTGACAGAACCTCCGTCTCCCTATCTCTGTAATATGACTATGCGGAGTCGAATATTTCCCCATACCCTGGCCGCTACGAACAAGCGGAGGTTAGTAGCTTCGCGCCACATACATTTCGTTACCTCTACAAATAGCTAAATTGCTGTGAAGCCGACGGTGAAGAAAAGTAGAAGTCAAAGCTGATTGGTTCTATGGACGCGCTCCAGAGCGGGTCAGCGCGCGGAGTACGCCTCCTGCACTATTTTTTCTGCGATAAGCAACGGCGAAGACGGAAGATGACTAAGATGAGTAAACGGGTATCAACATCACCTCAAAGCTAGAGTAAATACCTCTAGGTCCGCTCAGTTTTGTCGGGGTATTCATAGTCGCTGGATGGGACTAAAGACAGAAGTTCTATCAGATTATTTGTTCTTGGTTAAACGAATCTTTTTAAAAATGACAAGAATGCTCCCAATAATCCTTAGGTAAATGGAGGAGCCTACCAGAGGTACGAAATTCCTGATAATAATGTTTTAATTTATTTGTATAATCCTTCAAAATTAAAGAATAAATTTAAAATTGAAAACCCAGTACATTATTCATTTCACAAACAATTTATTACATGCATATAAAGCAACTCGGCAATACTACAGACATTTACTAAATCTACAATACGATTCGTGCACAAATTATTCGTGTATAACACCAGTACATTGTGCATTCCCATGATACCAGTCCTATCCTACCCAGTGCCAAAATTTTCTGGTATTCCCCTGATGTTAAAAGAAAAAAGTACCAACCGTGCGATAACACGGTTACAAGGGTTATCGCACAGCCAGCCCTGCGATAACAAGTGATATCGCACGGTTGGAACTTTTTTCTTTTAACATCAGGGGAATACCAGAAAATTCAAACAAGTGTAGTAGTGTTATAATCATTATCGCCCTTGCTTTTCTTCGAGCGATAATATATAATATTACTATTAATGATTATCCTATAGCGTATAGTTTTCACACTAGTGTATGGATAGGTTAAAATTGTATCTTGTGTTTTTTTCTTTTTTTTCTATCTCTTTGTACCCCTTCATTAACCAGTTCATGTAAAGACAGGTGATAAACACAGCCATCCATTCATACAGTGACTCAAGAACTCTAGATTCATTATTCGATTCGCTCCGCCAGTTATAGTGATTCTACCAGTCCAATTCTATTTGGCGAATAGTATTTACGTTAAGATAATCAGACATGGTATTAGTTTTCCAATTAGACGGGGCGTGCTGCTTAATTGGCCGTCTTTAATGGGTGTCATGTTAGTTCCATGGCTTGGCTTGTCTCGTATGTCACTGAACAGACAGCTCGAAAAGCAACTTGCTTTTTGTTGGCTCGACTTTGAATACGATGAGAATGCATGATTGAACAGAACATCCCACCAACTTTTGATCGAAATATGAAATGTTAAAGGACACATCGTACTTATGATACTAATTCATTCTACTTCAGTAGTATTTTTATTCATTCTTGTTCTACACTTGTATCTCCTCTGTTAACATTACACTAATTTCACGCATTGACCTGCTACAGAGTTACATCAAATCTCAGGAGAGTTCGCCTGTATTCGGCCAAATGCTTGAAGGCCTGCGGTTGTTGTTACTCAGCTCACTCTTTTAAAATTTAACTGAAAAGCCAATTTAATTTTGTATCATTTAACTGACTTAGATTGCATTATTTTGATTGTGTCAAGGGATTTTTATTTTTCCCTATTTGCTCTATTATGACGTTCAGAATATCTACAGCCGTCCTCACAACGCACAATTCTACTATGACGCGGAAAATTTGAATCTCAATACAGACGCGTCTTTTCAGTGGTCAGTGATCAGCTAGAGGAAGGTGGCTCACTGCGTGAACACTTACTTTTCGTAAATCTTTTTCGTCAAGCATACAACACACATATAAGCGCATAGAGGTACCACAATCAGACCGGGAAATTCCACTATTTGAAAATCGATTAGTCTTGAATAGCTGAGCAACGAAGTATCGCATTTGCGTCGGGTCTTCAAGCCTTCTTAAGTAAATAAGTCATGGGTAATTAGATTGTCCTATTAAATCCCGTTTCGGTTAAAACTTTAAAGGACGCGTCGTATTTATGATAGCAATTAATTCATTCTCTTTCCCGAGATTCTTCACTTCATAAGTGTATCCTATCTCCTCTATTAACATTACAGTAAAATAATTCACGCTTGCCAACCTTGTTTTCTTTACTTGACTTATCGGGCTCGATCATTGTTCAATAGCAACCTATTTCGATGGAGACAGACAACAAAAAAGAAAGAAGACATCCGAAACTTTATCAAGCATTAACCAGTCAACCACAAACCCCTGATTTTTTTATACCCTATGCCAATCGCTGGATATGCCCAACGGTTGGCATAGCCTATATGCTTAACCCTGGACACCCTATGCCAAACGCCGGATAGCTGTTGGCAACTTAACCCTGACCTACCTCACTATAGATGAATTCTGATTGGTTGATTTTTTAGCTTCACTCTGGCTTCACTCAAATCATCAATATTTTATTGGGCCCCAGTCAGCCCCAGTATCATTTAGCATAGTGAATCCAGCGTTTGGCATAGGGTATACCAAACGCTAGATATACCCAGCGTTTGTCGTAGGCTTTCCCAAAATCAGGGATTTGTGGTAGACTGGCATTAACCTCGGCATTAACTGTTTACAACTTCGTAGCTGAAACTCACAAGTATGCAATTGCTAATTATAGTGCGGGCGAAAAGCGTCGAAAAACACCAGAATACTTCCGTATTTGAGGAAAGCACCAAAATTGGCCGAGATGTACTTTCGAGTATGCTCTTTAATATGGCTCGATTACGCAAGCGAAATTTTTCCTCGGAACGCCGCTAGGTGGCTTGAAATCCAAGATGGCGGACGAAAATACGAGTTTGTCAAAATGAGAAGACATGGCCGTTCAAACAGGCTAGTATGGGGTAATCGATGGCACAGGTTCCGAATATGAGCTTAAAAATAACCTAAGTTGTACCGTAGTGCCGCTAGGTGTCTCAAATCCAAAATGGCGGACGAAAATACGAGTTTGTCAAAATGAGAAGACATGGCCGTTCAAATAGGCTAGTATGGGTTAATCGATGGCATAGGTTCCGAATATGAACGCAAAAATAACCTAAGTTGTACCGTAGTGCCGCTAGGTGCCTCAAATTCAAAATGGCGGACGAAAATACGAGTTTGTTAAACTGAGAAGACATGACAGCTCAAATAGGCTAGTCTGGGGTAATCGATGGCACTGGTATATGAAAGTAAGAGTGGACTAAAGTTATAATATCTGGAATTTCGTCTATTACTCTGAATAATGATAAGAAGCATTTTGATACTAAATTAACTAAAAAAATACAACCAGTTTGCATGAAAAACCACCACTCAAAGAGGCAGTTCTTTGCGACTTGGCAAAATATGCCAGGACTGACGGAGACTTTCCTTCAACTGACAAACCAGCCTTCCCAAGTGACAGAACTGCAAGTACACAACCTTGAACGCTTTGTCATGAAGACATACGACGTAAAACAAGACTGCGACGACGTGAATGAATTTAGGAAAGAAACATTTCTCCGACAAAAGACCAAGAACATGCAGAGACTTCCTCCAGCTAGTGCTTCGCTTTTACAACATATCCTTAGAGCTGCACTACAGTCAGGTCATGTGTGGAGTCGCAGCCTGGAATCAACACCCCCCCTTCCCAGTTTTTCTGACTTTGGCTGGGTCAGAGGCACCGATGGAAAGTGGCTTCCCAATTGGTTAGGTTCCCTTCCGCCAGCGTCAAAAGTCTGTCGCGAGACAGTGCGTTGTGGTTGCTTCTTTTTACCTGAAGATTCGATTGATCTCTTTGTGTTCCTGATAAAATTATAATTCTTAAATGCTTTAATCCGTCCGTTTAGCTTATGTTGATTCATTTACAATAAATAAAGAGATGAAGAGTTAACAAGTATTTAACTGATTTTGGTTTAGCAAATGTAAACAAAGACCATAAATTGGACGCGTCTTGGTCTCATACTTATGCAATTTGTACTGTACAAACTGTATTACTATTAGGCGTATGTCGGAATGACAGAACGATATTTAAAACTGCTGCATTAATTACTCCACTCCAGCCTGTTATATCGGGATCATAAACCTCGAGCGATTCGGAAAACTGACATTTTCTTCCGCAATCTTCGATTTTAGACCCCAAGCGGATCAACGGTACAACTAAGGAATATTTATGTGAATATACGTGCGTTTTCAGAATCTGAAGTATCGATTGCTCCTAATCCGCCCATTTGAAGTCATTACTTCTTGTTTTAACAAAACTTGCATTTTTCGACCGCCATCTTGAATCTGAAGCGCCTAGCAACACTACGGTACAACTTAGGTTAGTTTTACGTTCATATTCGGAACTTCTGCCATCGATTACCCCATACTGGCCTATTTGAGCGGTCATATCTTTTCATTTTGACAAACTCATATTTTCGACCGCCATCTTGGATTTGAGGCACCTAGCGGCACTACGGTACAACTTAGGTTATTTTTAAGCTCATATTCGGAACCTGTGCCATCGATTACCCCATACTAGCCTATTTGAACGGCCATGTCTTCTCATTTTGACAAACTCGTATTTTCGTCCGCCATCTTGGATTTCAAGCCACCTAGCGGCGTTCCGAGGAAAAATTTCGCTTGCGTAATCGAGCCATATTAAAGAGCATGCTCGAAAGTACATCTCGGCCAATTTTGGTGCTCTCCTCAAACACGGAAGTATTTTGGTGCTTTTCGCCCGCACTATTACTCACAGATGATTTGTACTGCTCATGGTGGGAATTTAGGAATCCCGACATCACTTAGTCGTTCGAAATGAGTTACAAGCGATGAGCAAGGGGGTTAGAGACTCAATTCGTAACTAAAGCAAAGGGATGCGCTCGCAGTTGTCATGATGTTGTGAAGCTTTGTTGGAAAGAATAGTTATAAGCGTCAGGAAATAGAGTTTAAAGCTGGTTTCAGTCAATCAATCATTTATTATATGAACCGTAGCCAGTGCCGTCTTTACCCTTAGGCCGGATAGGCCGGTGGTGTTGGGCCAGGGCAAACAAGAGGCCAAACGGCCTGTGTAAAAGGTTGAGAAAGAAACCGTTGTCCGGAACTTGATTGGTCGGATGGTGTTATTAACTATTTTTCTGCTTTTGAATGCCGCCGAAAGTGCTAAACTGTTGATGAATGATCAATATTTTTCTGCTTTTGAATGCCGCCGAAAGTGCTAAACTGTTGATGAATGATCAATCTTTCTATTTCTTTCAATAATATGTTCGAGGTTTGCATCTCCAATAAAAAAAAAAAAAAGCTCTGGACTTAAGCTAGAAATGTAGCAAAATCAGACAGTGGCAATATAATCGTAACCCTATAACCGACCATTAGCAGCACACAAGCTTCCAATCGAAGGATTAAATACAGAGGTAGAAGCACTGTGCATTTCAAAAAAACGAATCCACATAAAACACGAACATTCCAACATGACAGGTCTGACAACTGATCCAGTCTTATTGTTATTATCATTATAATGATCATAGTGTCGTATCATCATCTTTGTTTCTGAAAATCACCGAATTCCTGTTATTAGTAATTTGTGTCTGCAGGAGAAGGAATCACATAAAAAGAAACAGCGAACAAGAAGCACGCACAGATTCAATACTAGCCTAGAGAGACTTCACTTACTAGCAGTGAGCCGATGCTAGAGAATGTCGGCCAGGCCCCAGCGACCCCCCCCCCCCCCTCGTTACAGCAGCAGGGTTATAAAGTCTGTTCCTATTCTTGTAGCTTTCGCCAGTGACCATGGTTAGAGCGTTGCAGAAGTGAAAACGGCTTTGTAGGTTGTACACTGCCACTGCTATCTTGGTTGGGGTTCTTGACAGCAAAATCACCAGGTTATTTTGGCCGCTAATTCCTCAAAACAGGCGGCTGTAGATAAGGGGGTCGTAAACTGTCCCCCAGAAATGTAGCCTATACTGGCCTATTATCACGCGTCACACATTTGTTCTCTTTACGTGACGTATCATGCCCCCGACCATTGTTTCCGAGGAGCTTATTCGTCCGGAGACTGGTTATGCAGATTTTGCCAAGATTGTCATCCAAGGGCAGGGGCATGGAAGAGGCTAAACACAACGGAAGCCGTGTATCTGCCGTTTTCTGTAAGCATAGCTTAGTTGTCAAGTGGTCAACTACTTTAAAACACCTGAGCAGAGTGCGAGGTGTCCTTTAAGGGAGAATACCGTCCTATTCCTAGTAATGGGCTTGGATAGCCAGTGTTTAAATTGTAATTTTTTTGTGTGTGTTATAGTCTTTTTCAGTGTATGTGTCTGGCTTGGCTGAATAAAAGCATAATGATAATATGTCTAAAAATAAGATCCACAAATAATACAAACGAACCTACAAGGAAAGCATAAGAAGGGGCGCTTGGCTAGGATAGGACACTATAACTAATACTATTAAAAAAACAAAGAATGAGAATCGACAGATTAAATGAATATATGTCTGTACAGAAAAAAATAATCGGTACCTAAAGGTTGTTGGGTTGGCATATTCTCATATTACTCCTTGTCCAGTGTAATTGTTTCTATTAATCTTTTGATATTGAAATATTTTTTTTTATTGCCCATGTTCGTGATCACGATCATAAAAATCCAAGTGAAATTTGTGCATTTTCGCTTTCTCGATTGTGACCAAGTAGTGCCACATGTGATTTTGAGGGTTTTTTTTATTGGCTGGTTTTATCCCGAAATCCCGTTTGGGAGTCTCGCAAACCTACGTCGCTACTCACCTACCACCCTTTTTTATTTTTTGTTGTTCGAAAGTGAATGTTGCCATACCTTAGGAGTCTGTAACCCATCTGGCTTCCGACCACGGAAAAAGAAATAAAAAGCTAGCTTCACCTGTTGACTGGACAGATTTGCTAAATAATAAACTTGCGACTCTGGAAGTAACTATTTTTCGGATGCCTTCTTTTTTTTTTGCCTGGTCACCATTCAGATATGTTGCAGCAAATATAGGACGGTTATTTGACTTTGGGCTGGAAGAACAAATCCAGGACAGCCATTCAGATACTAGGTTAGTTTAAAGCCCGTGTACTAACCGCACTGTCAGAAGTTTCATAACAGATAGCGCATAAAACTTTCAAGAATAACACCTTTTCACTTATAAATAAAGTGTTACGACCATTTAAGTTTACACTATTTCGTGCCTAGATCTCCAACGACACCTTTAATTGGTCAAAATACTAACGGGAACAAAATAAACATAACAGATAACATCTATTAACATCCCAAAGTGTTACCTGTTGAAACCGGGCATCCTTCTGTTGTCGTTATGTAACTTCTGACAGTGTAGTATTTTTACCAATTGAAGGTGTTGTTGGAGATCTAGGCACGAAATAGTGTAAACTTAATTGGTCATAACACTTTATTTCTAAGTGAAAAGGTGTTATTCTTGAAAGTGTTATGCGCGATCTGTTATGAAACTTCTGACAGTGCGAACTTGTTTTAAATATTTCTGAAGAGGAACCTTGCCAAAAAGGGCCGAAATATCGCTTTAGTGAAGAAGTCAGCTGACGTACTCGTTTAACGCTGCAGATCGGACTTGTTCATGCAGTGTCTTCAAACCCACCCTCTGGTTTGGATCTGTACAACAGATGTTGAATGTCACGCAGACAAGAAGAGCCGAAACACCCCCTTAAAATCGTGTGCTGACTTTTTTGTTTGTCATCACGGTATATCTGTTAAGCCAGCAGATGCTTTTTTGGCTCTTCTTGGCAATGCTTGTTATGCATACCGTTTTCAAATCATGACAGATAACATGCCAAGTGTTATCTGTTGAAACTGCGCAAACAGTTTCAACACGTTTTTCATTAAGTTCGTTTTTCCAACTTGAGCGGTTTTGAGCCTGAAGGGGACCATTGCCAAGATGGGTCGAAATTAAGCTCCAATAAAATTTAGCTGACGTATCCGTTTTACACTAGTTGCGTTTTTTGCCTTTTCTCCGTAGGTCGGTTAACCGACCTATTTGCCACTATTGACCGTTTTTTCGTTTCGCCGGTCGGCTCGACTGAGCTCTAAAAAACGGCTTATAAGAAAACATGGCGTCATCCCTTCGCCGGCGCCTATCTTTCCAATGAGAATTTTGAATTTCGCGCCGTGCCAAGAGCGTAGGTCGGTTGGATGGACCTCCAGCCTCAGTCCACAGGTCGGTTAACCGACCTGCGAACGGAGCAAAAAAAAACGGCTTATAAGAACTCAGGTCGGTTAACCGAAGGAAAGAAAACGGCTTATAGTGGGAAATCTTGTAGGTCGGTTAACTGGATGAAGGCAAAAAACGCAACTACTGTCAAATATGAAACTGCGCATCCTTTTGTTATCTTTATTGAAACTTCTGAGGCTGCAAAATAGATAAAAAAAATATCTAAACATTAACAAAATTACAGTGTATGGCTTTTTATTTTATTTATTAAAATTATTGTTTGCCTTCAGTTCATAAAAAATGTGTTGTTTTATTTTAGGCCGCCTGCTTGACAGAAGAGTTGTTGAGCTCAATGCCCATCGCGACCTTCTCGAGTCAATCGTCGCCGGCGTGTCGTCATACATCGAGTCTCAGAAAAGCGTCGCTACGCAACAGGTAGGCATAGATTTGTTGGTCCCGTTTAGTCTTTTTTTCCTGTTTTATTTTTTGGTCTTGCGCGTTTCAGGTCATTGCTTGCAAATTGTATTAGCAAGAACAAATAATCTGACAGAACCTCCGTCTCCCTATCTCTGTAATATGACTATGTGGAGTCGAATATTTCCTCATACCCTGTCCGCTACGAACGAGCGGAGGTTAGTAGCTTTGCGCCACATCACGTTTCGTTACCTCTACAAATAGCTAAATCGCTGTGAAACCGCCGGTGAGGAAAACTAGAAGTCAAAGCTGATTGGTTCTATGGACGCGCTCCAGAGCGGGTCAGCGCGTGGAGTAAGCCTCCTCCCCAGCCTCCTTGACTATTTTTTCTGTGCAACGGCAACGGCGAAGACATAAGATGTGGAAACGGGTATCAACAAGAGCTCAAAGCTAGAGTAAATACCTCTAGGTCTGCTCAGTTTTGTCGGGGTATTCACAGTCGCTGCATGGGACTAAAGACAGAAGTTCTATCAGATTATTTGTTCTTGGTATTAGCTAATTTGCGGTCTGTTGTTTTAGTATCTTTTGTAAATAGTTCTCATGTCTGTGACTGCTTCGACGATCTTTAAGCTATTTGGTTAAATAAAGTGAATTGATTGGTTTCACCACATTATCGAAAACTCAGTGTAATTTGTTTATTTTCTTTTTTCCTTACTGCGCTTTTTCTTTTCGTTGCTCAAGTACGTAATAAAACTCATCGTCATCATCATAGAGGGATTGTAGCCTACCGAAAGAAAACGGATATTTCTACAAAATTCTACAGTATCATCGGGGAAGAACAGAAAATAAATTAACATTGTGAGATATGGAATTTTGGGAGTCTGAATCATCGGCGTTTGGTAATCATACTGAGAGCGTGTCCGAAAGCTCGGAAACGAACGAAAATGCTGAATTAATTCAGCATTTTATGCAGCATTTCACTTTCGGACTTAAATTTTCGCTCAGTTAATGCAGCATTAATTCATCGAAAAATTCAGCGAAGATGCTAAATTTTACGCTGAATTTTCAAGAAGAAACTGGGGAGCTGGCGATTAAGGCTAAATTTCGGAATTAGAAGTGTCGGAGAAGAAATAAAGAACGTGTCCGAAAGCTTTTAGTGCTGTAAATGCTGCATTTAATGCTGCATATAAGGTAAGAGCTTTCGGACGAAAAAGAAAATAAAAATGCAGCATTAAATGCAGCATTTACAGTCCTGAAAGCTTTCGGACACGCTCTGAATTGTTTTTGTGACCCTTTCTGTCAGCGTCTTTGTCTTTGTTCTTTATCTTTTCCGGTAGAAATTTCATGAGGTATGGGATGAAGGTGTCATCGCTCGGTTAGTTCAGCAATACAAATGTTGCATAAAAATGCAATAAAAACGCCCCGACCATCGCAAGGTATAATTTTACAACAGGGTTGTCTATAGTGTATTGTAATTTTATTTATTTAATTATTTATAGTTAATCCGTTTTGGAAAATGATGGTTGGTGGACAGTTATGATTGACCATGTTATTGCCCGAGCTCATACTTGGGACAATAATATGCAGTAATTGTGCTTGTGCAGTATGCTTATGCTGGTTTTTTCCACAACTTCGTTTTTCCAACTTGAGCGGTTTTGAGCCTCAAGAGGACCCTTGCCAAGAAGGGCCGAAATATAGCTCGAATAAAATTTAGCTGACGTATTCGTTTTGCACTGTCAAACATGCTTATTTGAACACTTTCTCAACCACTACCCTGGCTTTGTTACTTACATATAAAAAAGGAAAGGAAAAATAACGAACTTGGTATCAGCTATCAGCCAACTATTTCAGGGTTATCCTGGCGCAAACTTGAAGTATAAATTCAATTAAGTTTCTTTGATTTTGAATTTACAAACAAGTTCCTTTTCCTGTTGGAGGCATCTGCAGGTTCGGAGCGCCATCTTAACCATTGAAGGTGCGTTCCTCCTGGCAAACTATTCAGATTGTGAAAGGAATACTCTATATGACTAAGTTTAAAACACGCCAGTGCTCCTCAGGAAGAAGGAGTAAATGTTTCCGTAATGACTCAAACTCAACGACTCGAATCCTGCGTCAAACAATCACCGCGCTCTTTGGGAGCAGCTGTGACACCGTTTCTTTCTTTCTTCCGCTGGTACCCGGAGATTTAGCATCGGCAAGGAGAGATAGTCATAAAGCGTATTACCAGGTGGCAGTTGAGTCACTATCAGCTGTGAATCAGCAAAATATTCAAAAAGTGACAAAAGCGTGAATTTATTACTAGTATTTTGTAGTAAAAAATGCCTGGTTTGGGTTTTAGTTTTTTCGTCGGCGATCGTTCACTGTTAGCAGACGTTCACATAAGCATGCCTCTATTGTAGTTGAAAAAATATGTCATCGTCCAAGAAACGCCCTCAACAAAAAGAGCTTCTTTTTTAATTAGATTTTTTGCGCCGACTATTTGGAATCTACTACCGTTAGATATCCGGAACTAATAACCTTATTTCATTCAAGCGAGCAGCGAAATGTCATTTCAGGAAAATTGTTTAGTGTTTTCCTCCTTTAGACCCCCCCCCGTTTTTTCTTTTTTTCTTTATTGTTCGTTGTTTCTCTTGTTTGTTTGTTTTCGAAGTTGAAACCACAGGTTTGTCCTTTTTTTTGCATAGGGTATTCAGTTAATTGATGCTGTTTGTTGATTAATTAATACAGATTATTTCCCTGCCCTAGCCAAGCACGTTTCCCCGTAAGACAAGCCGAAAGTCCACCCAGCTTCAGATGGGTACATAGAGAAATCTAGGGAAAAGCGCGGGAAAGCGTCGGATGATTTGCCCCCAACCACGCATTGCACCCCGGCCGAGGGAAGAGTATCAGGAGATCGGCACTGCGCTACGCGAACCTTCACCGGGTGGAATGCGAAAGTTTGCTTTTTTTTTTTGCTAGCCAAGCACTCCTTTTGTGCTTCCCTGGCAGGAGTGTTACTGATGTTTTTGTGTTTAAATATAGTCAAATGAAACTGAAACTGAAAACCAATGAGTTTTCGAAAAATTCTTAAAGGAACAGTAAACTTGACTACGCAACTTTCGGCCATCGAATCGCCCGGGGGGGCTTGGATAAATATACAGGGTCTTATTGTCGACAGGCCCCCCCTTCTTTGTCATCTCGAACTGTCTCGAACCCCCTCCTTAGTGTTCCCAAAGCTAGCTGGCAGGCCCTTGCCCCTTATGCACTGTAATTATGCACTCATGTACTGTAAAAGTTCGCCTTTTTACGTGTAGACTACAGAGTAACGACCTCCCCGACTAGACGGCCGGGGTTCGATTCCTAGTCGCGGCACACAAACCTTTTGCTTTTGCAAACCTTTTGCTCAAAAGTCGAATTCTCGGAACTGCCCGGAAACTGCAATGGTCGTAACGAGAATTTTTCTTTCTCTCAATATCGACTCAGGGTACATTCTTGATGTGTTAGCTAGCTCCCCGAGTTAAGTTTGAGTCAAGTTTTCTGTTCCTTTAATCTCGGCCTCATTGATCTGAATTTTTTGTAGACCAAGTCAACTCAGGAATGGGTCGCTGGTTTCCGCACTGCCTCTCGCGGACATTTTACTTCACAAGCTGCTCAGCAAAATGCAGCTTTCGCAGAGAACTTCGTTCCTGCTGCCCTGTCAATGATTCGACTCATCACAGACTGCTCCTCGGAGACGACTCAGCTTCAGAAGAATTTGAAAACAGAGGTAATGTTTACCGGACCCCCTCTGCCCCCCCCCCCCAGAGTAGTCCTATCCGGATCGGTAAATGTCAAATCTAGGGCGTTGCAGATATCGAGATTCGTCCCGATCCTTCCACTGGTTCGGCCGTTAGGTCGAATTGAAACGGTGGGGTAGTCGGAGGAGAGTACCGGTTTGAAACGGTGGGGTAGTCGGAGGAGAGTACCGGAAATTTCACGGAATCCTTAGGTTCGAGTGAGAAGATTACATAGTCCAAAATAATTTGCATTGTTTTACCCCCCCCCTCCATTCACACACACACAATTTCATACCCCCATAGTTGATAATGATCCTTCTGAGTGCGCATGATGGAAATGATCCTTCTGAATGCGCATGATGAATCCGGATTCGGGTTCGAATCCAGGCTCCGTCTTTTTTGCCGGATTCGAATCTTCTGCTTTTCAGGCTGATTTGGACTCTGATTCCAAACCCTGAATTTTACGAATCCGCTCCAGTTTCTAACCTTTCCATATTTTTTAGACACTGTGCTTATTTTGCTTGACGAGCCTCACATTCATTCTTGGTTGCCGAGAGTAAGTCCATACTTTAACAAGCACACAGACAAACCTAGAAATATGGTTTACATCGTCCAGTTAACCGTCTCATTTGCCTTGGGCATCAGTGCTTTTTTGTCACCTCTGATGTTCAAACTGGAACCTATGTACATGATTTGATTTTTGTCAAGGTCGGATTCGATTCTGGATTCGAAATCGTGGATTCAGATTTGGAATCGGTTTCGTGATTGGATTCGCCCATCTCTGGCCCCACCCCATTCATATTACCTGTTATTTTCAGTATTTTCGTATTCTAGTCCGACCGATATATTGAGATGGTATCCGCCTTTTCCACCGAACAACAAGACCTGATCGATCGAGCGAAAACCCGAATTTCACACTTCATCGCCGAAGAAAAGATGATCATTGATCGTATGGCGGAAAGAGCCAAGTTCAGAGAGACGGAACAACTCCAACAAATATCGGTAAGAACATGAGCCTACACTGAACGGGGGAGGCGGGTCGATGATGAGAGGAGGGGTTTTGGTCCTGCAAAAAAAAGAGCCCGGAAGACCCTATACCTCCCCCAGAGTGTTGGAGCCTGGAGGAAGTTCAGTAGCGACACGTGGTACCGATGGGCTGGGTAGATTGTGGGTTTAAGCCGCTTTCACATTGACGCGTTTGTCTTGCGTAATCTGATGCGTACGCGCCGATGCAACGCTATTCTTGCGTTGCGTCGACGCGTACGCATCAAATTACGCAAGATAAACGCGTCAATGTGAAAGCGGCTCTATTCTTGCGTTGCGTCGACGCGTACGCATCAGATTACGCAAGATAAACGCGTCAATGTGAAAGCAGCATTACACTTTGCGTAAAATCCGAGCGTATTTACGCACGTATTTGTGCCTTTAAAAGCTTTCTAGCAATACGGACGCACTTATATACAAAACGGACCGATTTCTCAAATACGTCCGTATTGCTACAGATCTTTTCAAGCCCAAATATACGCGCGTAAAATACGCTCGGATTTACGCAGTGTGTAAACGTAGCATGATATGAGATTTCATTCAAAGACAAAACTGGGTAAATTTTCCGTGAGTTGTTGGAAACGATTTTTTTGGACTGTAAGAACCTAAAACTTTTAGTTTGAATCAAAACCTGAACATTGCCTACTACTCCTTCAGCTTACGCATGCCGCAAACTGGGCCTCTCGTGTTGGTCACCGTTAATATTAGCCAATATTTCAGACATAAACTATCAATAATGTTATAAAAATAATATGTAATTACATATAAAGGGCTTCCGCCTCTGTAAATTTCTCACGACGCTATTTATACCAAGATTTACGCTAAAATAAAAATGTCAGATTCCTTGCAAGACGTATCTTAACATAATTTTTGTGCTTTCTACAGGTGCAATTTTTCCGAGCTTAACATCCTTAAAGGACATTGCATGTCTTAATTATTATAGTAATTCATTCTACTTCAGTATTATTTTCATCCATTGTCGTTCCCGAGATTCTCACTTCATAAGTGTATCCTATTTTCTCTATTACCAATATCAGGGACCCATAAATTTCCTGTAATGACTCACCAATCCGGGGGCTTGTCATTTCCTATGCTTCTATGTTGCTATGTTACCCGAGCCTCACCTAGTTTCCAGAAATTCCACTTGGGTCGAATCGGCGTTCTTGCTCAGATAGAGCCAATCCCGGGCCTCCTTGGACGTGAGACCAAATAGACTCCTCCCTCAAGGCAATATTTTATCCCCGTGGGTATTTCTCGAATTATCTGACGCTCGGTCAAGAGCGCATCAGAAATCTCTTATGACAAGCCCCCTGAATGGCGAGTCATTACAAGAAGTTTATGTGTCCCTGCCAATATGCTGATTATCACTCTTGCCACTAATTCTTCTCTTTACGTGACGTATTAGGCGCCCGATCTTGTTCCCAGGGAGCTGTGTCCGTTCGAAAACAGGTTATGCGCATTTTGCCAAGATTTTTGTCCAAGGCAAGGGGGGAAAAAACAGCCGAAGCCGTGTGTAATTTTCTCTAAGCATAGCTTAGTTGAAAATTGGTCAACTGTCCCAGAATGTCTGAGCAGAAACACTATGCAATGCGAGGTGACTTTTAACCCTAAAAATGCAGGTCTTTGTTGTCCACACATTGAACGTTATTACTATAAGAGCCCCGTGTGAAAAAATACAAAATTTCTTAGATGGGTCAAAATATTTCAGTTTATCATCAGATTTGAAAAAAGCTACCTGAAACTTTAAAGTTTAACTGAAAAGCCAACTTATTTTTGTATCATTTAACTGACTACACTGCATAATTTGATTGCGTTAAGGTTTTTTTTTCACTATTTGCTCTAGTATGATCTTCAGAATATCTACGGCCCTCCTCACAACGCAAAATTCTACTATGACGCAGAAAAACTGAATCTCAATACAAACGCGGCTTTTCAGTGGTCAGTGATCAGCTCGAGGAAGGTGGCTCACTGCTTGAACACTTATTTTTCGTAAATCATTTTCGTCAAGCACACAACACGGACACAAGTAGATAGAGGTACCACAAATCAGAGGGAAATTCCACTATTTGAAAATCGATTATTCGTGAATAGCTAAAGAACGAAGTGACGCATTTTCATCGGGTCTTCAAGCCTCTTTAAGTGAATAAGTCATGGGTACCTAGATTCTGGTATTACATTCCTTTTCGGTTAAACTTTAAGGAAAAACAACCTATTTTTTGGCGTTTTGAATGCTTTAAATCTTCAACCATTTTATTCCAGGATTTGGACAAAGAAATTGAGGAAGGCATCCAACTCCTTAACAACCTGAAAAAGAAGTCGACCGTTCTCCGGGAACGGGCTTCAAACGCGACGGAGGAAATGGACGGATTCAGAGCGACGGCAGAACAAGAACGGATCCGGTTTGGAACGGATGCGAACGTCCTACTGTCGGACACCGGAAACCGAATGAAAGAGTTCGGAATCAAGGTGACCAACTTGAAGAAAGAGAGCTTTGAGGTTTCCAATGCGGTTCTAGATAAGGTAAGTGTGTGAGAGCTTTACAAGCTTAAGACTTGACGTTCCTAAATTAACTTGACGCAGAAGTACTCTTTCAAAAAATTTTGTCCGCAGACTATTCCGTCCGTCTATTCCAGTCATGCACAAATCCTCAATTTTTGGGCATGGTGCCCCAACGTCAGGGCATGCCCCAAGGTATGGGCATGGTGCCCATACGTTGGGGCACCATGCCCTGGAGCATGGGCATGGAACTAGCATGGCACCCCCATGATATTTGATTGAACTGAGATTGATTACATACCTAAATAGGGCCTTCTTCCTCTCCTAGACAACAAGATACTTAATCTTATGTTCTATCTAACCTCTTTTTCCAGTTTTAAAAATACTAGAGAACTTCCAAGAAATTTAGCATTTAATGAAGACCACTTTTTCTTATTGGTTTACCTATCCATTTCCAGGGAAAAAGGGGAAATTCATTCATGGCTAAATTTCTTGGAAGTTCTCCAATATTTTTAAAATTGGAAAAAGAGGTTAAATAGAACATAAGATCAAGTATCTTGTGGTCTAGGAGAGGAAGAAGGCCCTATTTAGGTATGTAATCAATCTCAGTTCAACCAAATATCATGGGGGTGCCATGCTAGTTCCATGCCCATGCTCCAGGGCATGGTGCCCCAACGTATGGGCACCATGCCCATACCTTGGGGCATGCCCTGACGTTGGGGCACCATGCCCAAACATTGAGGATTTGTGCATAACTGGTCTATTCCCCCTCCCCTTCCGCTGTCCGTGCGTCGGTCCGAAAGGAACACTGGCAATCAATTTTCTCCATATTCGTCTAATTTCTCTTCCCGATTTTTACATAGTTTCATTCCATCATTTATTACTGGTCAAATCATGTAAGTGTATTAGTTAAACTGTTCCGTTTCTGTGTATTTTGTAAATATTTTTTTGTATTCCTATTCTTGCTTTATTTGGAGCTGTTTGGAAAAAATAAATATGATTGATTGATTGAAAATGTCAACCGAACGCCCACAATTTAATCTCGAAGCTGAAAGTACTATACCTCTCAACGTTAAAGCACAACTCTTACTAGAAATTGTCTTTTCACGATGAAATGGCTGAGACATATCGGATTTCGAAAATACCATTACTTGTCACGTGAAATTAGCGATTTTCTTGTTAGCGCTTCAAATTTTCAAATTCATTATATTCTCCAAATATTCTTTTACGACGAATGGCCTAGGACGTCAACAAAAATAATAACACTTTTTGATTTACCAATGACTTATGGCGGGTACATTTGAAAGACAACAATTATAAAAAAAAAAAAAAAATCATAAATTCATAAAATATAAAAATAATCGGTAACTATATAGTTATATTATTATATATAGTTATATATCTACGATTATAATGAAAATATACACAATTAAGTCAACAATACCTCGAAATATTTACAATTAGAAGTCATTTTGTTGCGTCGAATTAAAATGTTTCACGAAATACGGCACGAAAGATTTGAGAAAACGATCCGACGAAGCAGCTGGAGGCATTTCTAATAGTTGGTGTTTGAGATTTTTTGATCCACGGGTTATTTTCTCTTGTCTACTGCTTTGAAAACTTGGAAGACTCTATTTTGTCGACTCTATCCAGCCTTCCTCATTACCGACGCGGCGGCTGGATGCAAATTATTTGAAAACTGAACGCACCGTGGTTAAAAGTGGGAAAACCAAGCAAAATAAAAGAAATCCAAAACAGAAGGTATAAGACCTGATAGCCTACAATGTCTTCCAAAACGAAAAAGAATATTTTAAAGCTTCAAATGTCCTAATATGTGTTGTAGGGGGACCTTGAAGCTTTCGGCGAAGTTTGCTTTGCGTGATTGTCAAAACTCGGCTAGGCCGAAAATTTAAGCGCTAAAAAAACGGTAGGTAAATAACGAAACAGTGCCGAAAGGCAGCTTAAAATCCCAGAAGGTTGCTATACAAAAGGCAGAGTAAATAAGAGGGGTTCTTCAAATTTGTGTATTTTGCGTTTTCGTCGAGTATGGTGCAGTCCCTCCTTTTTTTCTATTCGTAGCTCTTTTTTTCTTTAGGTGTCTACCCAGCAACGGCGCGGGATCGAAGTAGCGGCTCAGCTCGAACTGGACTTGAAATCTCATCTCGCGACGCACGAAACGAACTGGAATGCAATCGAAGGGGCCCAAGAAACGGAACTCCGCAAGCTTACAGACGAACAGAATAATGTGTACAGGAATTATTTAAGTATATCACAAGTAAGTAAACAAAACAGCAGTCCGCTACATGTGGGAGAGGTGACTTTCTATCCTGATGACCAAAAACTAATATCAAGAACAAATAATCTTCAAGAACCTCCGTCTCCCTATCTCTGTAATTGGACCATGCGGAGTCGAATATATTCTGATACCCTACCCGATTCAAACGAGCGGAGGAGGAGCTACGCAGAACATCGTAATATGCTACCTCTACAAACAGCTATAACGCAGTACAACTCCGCAGAAGAATATGAACGCCGTCCGAGTCGTCCTTTACAGCTGATTGGTTGTCTACCATTGTGAGGTCACGTGCAACTCCGGGTTCTCTACCCCTGCAGGCATCTTACGGTATGGTTTTCATTTGGTAGGTGCAGTGGGAAGTTGACAGGCATCAGCTCAAACCTCTCAGCATGTACCTCTAGCTCTGCTCAGTTTTATCGGGGTATCCATAGTCGTTGCATGGGACCAAAGACGGAGGTTCTATCAGATTATTTGATCTTTAATATGGAACATCGTTCGTTCACTAGTGCAGTATACCAGTTTGTGCTTTTATGCCATACATTTATGCCACGTGTTTCTGTAAAAATATATGGAAAAGTTGTTAGTCCATATACGCAAAAGCATACGTTAAAGACAATATACTATATTCACACAATTTTGCGTATAAAAGTATAATATTCGTAATTCATTTATCCTCACTTGATTGATCCATGGAATTGCTCGAAAAAACAGCCGACGTATCAAACTAGCGGAGCTGTCCAGACCGCAAGATCACCGTTAGGTTTCATTCCATGGAAACGCTAAAGGATTTTGAATGGCAATCAGCACCATCTAGCGTTAATTTTCTCTTTTAAAAACCTTAGGTATTTTCTGGCATCAGAGATAGAAAAAAAACCGAATTGTTCAAATTTTGACCATCACGGCACTTACGAAAACAAATAAAATTACAGAACAGCCTACGCAGTTGCGAATCCAATACTTTTGATAAGTTAACTCTTCGATCCGACGAATAATTGCCGTGTGCTTCTCGAAGAGCAGCAAACTTCACCATTGCTGCCCAACAACAAACGCTGTTGATTGATTGACAATGGATTTGAGTCATCGTTCGGGTGACGCTTCTTGTTCTTCCCGAGATTCACTGGCGTGTTTTGGACGCCCTGATAAAAATCGATGGGCCATTTCTCCTCTAACAAACCAATTGACAGGTCGTGTTACTTAATTAACCGTCTTTAATGGGTGTAACGTTAGTTCCATGGCTTGACTTGTCTCGTATGTCACTGATTAGACAGCTCGAAAATCAACTTTTTTTCTTCTTTTTTTGTTCGCATTTGAGTACAATAGAGGTGTGCTTATTTGAATGTTTGTTGACTTGAAGCAGTGCCATTTTTGTGCACTTGCTGTGACTAAAAGTTCTACCATTTAGCCAAAGTAGCTAATTGATGGCCTCTGAAAACACCAAATAGGTCCTTTAAGTTTAGCTAAAAAAGGCTGGGATAGGACAATCTAGTTACCTATCACTTTTTCACTTAAATTGGCTTGAAGACCCGCTGAAAGTGCCTTACTTCGTTGTTCCGCTATTCACGAATAGTCGATTTTCAAATAGTGGAATTTCCGTGTGATTTGTGGTACCTCTATGCGCCTATTTTTTTTGTTGTAAGCCTTACGAGAAAGATTTATAAAAAAAAAATTGTTAAGGCACTAACTAATCTTCACCAGTGTCACCACTGCCCACTAAAAAGTCGCGTTTGTTATGAGATTAAAATTTCCCGCGTCATAGTAGAATTTACGCTGTGGGGACGCCCGCAGATACTCTGAACAGTCATAACTAGTGCAGATAGTAGAAAATAAAAAAAATCCCTTGCAGAATCCAAATAATTAAGTGAATTGAATTATATGACACAAAAATAAGTTGGCTTTTCAGTTGAACTTTTAGATCGTCATTCTACTCGGGGGGGGGGGGGAGGGTGCCCGGTCGGTAGTGGCACCGTTTGCCACGTGTCAGAACAGTTTCATAAAAAGGCTGACAACATTCTTGCTTTTCCTTTTTTCACTAAAAAAGCGAGTTTGTTTATTTTGAGTTTTGGTTTTTCCTTTGTATTTTATTGTCGATTCAGTAGGATAATTTGTTTTTCACGGTCAGTTGTTTGTCTGTATACTATCTCTGTAAGTGTGTGTGAGTTTGATTGACATGCTGTTCTTTCCAAGAGTTGGACGAAGATCAGGTCACAGTTCGGCCATTGTCCCAGTCCCTTCAATTTCGAAGGATCCAAATAAATAATAATAATAAAACCATCATGTTTGAATAAATAAATAAATACATATAATGCTGATAAAGGCTTTCACGCCTCTTAAAAAAAAATCATTTATGACAAATTTTGGCACCAGAAATCTAAATAACTCAAAAATCTCATGTGAAATTTTTAGACCAAAAACGTGTCATCCTGCCTACAACGTTTATGAGTTCATTGGCCGTCTCTGTACCAACTACGTTGTCTGGTAGGGAGTTCCACGGGACTGCCACTCTTTTTCCAAACGCCCAACGGCCGACATCCTTGTCAAAGCTTGAATAAACAATTTGAATGAAAACTAAGGGGATTAGGGAGGTTCCTGAAGATAGCAATGGAACATAGGATTTTTTTTTAATACTGTTGATTTAAATGTATTGGTTTTTGTGGTGTCAATATTTTTGCTCCGCTATGGCCCGATTGGTTTTATTTTGGAATTATATCATCTCTGTCCGAAAATATGAGTTTATAGTTAATTCGGAAACAATCACGCACTTCAAAGTCTGAATCGCCCACATTCAAACCAAGAATCAGTACGACCAAGAACGAATAAGCAAAATAATCTCCGTCTCCTGGTCTCTGTAATACGACCATGCGGAGTCGAATAGATTCCCGATACCCTGTCTGGTGCAGACGAGCTGAGGTGGAGCTACGCGGAACATCGCAATTCGTTACCTCTATCTACAAACACTCGTCGCAGGAGAGCCCAGGAGAAGAAAAGTCGAGAGTAAGCGACTATTGGTTGTTGTGACGTCACTGCACTCATACACTCCTGCTACTGTCTTTTCCCCTTAATGCACAGTGGCTAAGAGGGAAGTTGACGGGCGTCAACTCATTGATCAGCAAGTAGTTCTAGCTCTGCTCAGTTTTGTCCATAGTCGGTGGATGGGACTATAGACGGAGGTTCCATTGGCTTATTTGTTCTTTGTATTATATACTCTCGGAGTTTGGGCTCAGGCAATAACATGCTCGTTCATAATTGTCCATTAACCGTAACTTTCCTCTCCAGTTGACTTTAATTAGATAAAAAACTATTTAATGACAAAAAATTCAAAATTAATCCTGGGATGAGGCGAAAACAAGAACCCGGAGTCATTTTTTCCAGAACCGAGTCATCTCACTTTGGAACGAGCTGTTATAGGAGTCTGTTACATCCAAGACCGTAGATGCCTTCAAACGGTACGTGAACAAGGAATGGGAAACAAAACCCTGGAAGCTGTACTGGGATGCGCCGGAATCCAGTACCAAGAACTAGACGAAACCAGTTACCAGAATCAACACCCGCAGGAGTATCGCGTCAGGATTATATCTTAGATCAGTGGTTCATCCCAACCTTTTCCGTACCGCGTACCCTTAAACAAGGTTCAAAAAGGTTGCGTACCCCTAATCAAGGTTCCGCACCCCTGTTTTGACGAATTGTTCGCTGACGAATTGTTCTTTTACTATTTTATACCACGATCAGAACGTTAAAAATATGATATTTATTGTCATCAATGATAATTATTGCTCCTTATTGCTTTAAATTATAAGTTTTGTAGAAGCATTCTAGGTAAAGTGTATAATGCGTTTGTTATTCCTCACTTCCTTGCATTAGCACCGTTTTGGTGTATTTTTACTGAGGCTGATATTAAAGTATTATGTAAGTGTTTTTATAAGTTCGCAAAATATCTATTGAAACTTCCGCCTTGGTCAAGCAACAGTAGCATTTCAAGGAAGTATGGAATAGCCCAGCCCGTAATTGCCGTACAGAAGCGTTTATTGCGGTACAGGCAAGATCTTGATTCGACAAGCGATATGTATAGACTCCTGAAATAGTTGATGATTTGTTGTTGATTACGCAGTGTTGTGCATTGTTTCTTTTTCCTTATTTTTTCCTACTCCATTTTTTGTGTATTTATACATTATGATGGGTAATAAAATTATAATAATAATAATAAGGCATGTAAATGTGAAATTGCGTACGACGGGGTATCTGATTTCGAGGACATTAATGAAACTGAGTTACGGGACTAAAAAACAACTGAAGCGAGGTATTAAAGCTATAGACTAGCTTGATTTCGGGACCTTCGCGTACCCCTTGCGAGAGTCTCTCGTACCCCTTAGGGTACGCGTACCACCGGTTGGGAACCACTGTCTTAGATTGCTCCGAAGTGCAATTTAAGGTAAATGATCGAGTGGCGCGAAACTACCCAAAAATTCTCTTTTTTTTCGATTTCAAACGCCTTTCGATTTCAGGACCAGTCGAACCTTCTGCACAGCGCGCGAAACCAACACGAGCGCCTGATTGAAGAGCAGAGCTCCGACTCGGTCGCTTTCATCAGGGAGCGTCAAGAGGAACTGGACGGTCGTTGTACGGCCCTGAATGACCTGGCTCTGTTCGTCAATACAGGTCTGAGATCCCGGAAAGAAGAGGTGGAGAAGTTCTTGACAGAGGATCTTAGAAAAGACATTCCAACTGGTAAGATCTCAGGGATGGTTTACAACATTCCAAACAGTTGTTTATTTTCAAACCGAAAACGGTCACAGCCACACTCTGAGACGTTTCGTGACATAACACAAGGATGCGCGGTTTTAAAGTTTAACTGAAAAGCCAACTCATTTGTGTGTCATTTAATTGGATACACTGAATTATTTGGATTCTGCAAAGGCATTTTTTGATTTTCCACCATCTGCTCTAGTTATGAGGCTCAGAATATCTCCAGCCGTCCCCACAGCATAAATTCTACTATGACGCCGGAAATTTTAATCTCAACACAAATGCGGCTTTTCAGTGGGTAGTGGTGAGATTCGTGAAGATTGCTTAGTGCCTGAACAAAAAAAAAGAAGATAAATCTTTCTCGTAAGGCATACAGCAAAAATACAAGCGCATAGAGGCACCACAAATCACACGGAAATTTTCCACTATTTGAAAATCGATTTTTCGTGAATAGCGGCACAACGAAGTAACTCATTTTCAGCGGGTCTTCAAGCTAATTTAAGTGAATAAGTGATGGGTAACTAGATTATCCTATCCTAGCCCTTTTCGGTTAAACTTTAACAGATAACACTTAGGATTGATTTTTTTTTTTCGCTTCGTGTTGGCAGTTTCTTGCGGTAATCTTTCTACTTAGCGTTCGGTCGATTTTTATTGATTTATTTTTAATGGAAGGGTTTGAACCATTCGATGTTTTTCTTCTCTTCGGTTCAAACCCTGAAATAATTGCAAGTGCAGAGTATCGTATTATTAATGTTTACGTATCAGTTAGAGTTAAGAAAAAAAAAAAAACTTGACTAACGTTGAATAAATAATGCATTGAACGTTATGTACGAATTGCCAGGAAGAGACGAAAAAGCATCTGCTGACTTTTCCAATTTCATGACGACAAACAGAGTCAGCAGATGTTATGGAGCAGGGTTTCGGCTCTTCTTGTATGCATAATGTTAACGTTAAAATAATGAACATAGCGAGGTAGTTTGTTAGTTTTCTGTATCTGTTTGCATGTGTGTATTGGCAGAGGCGTTGCTAGCCAAAATGTTTGGCGGGGGGGGGGGGGGAAGGCATTTACCGACTGGCGGGTAATTTTTACCGATTATTTTTTGCAGAAAAAACGAGTTTTGAAAAAACAAAGGTCGACTGATTTTCGGAAGAACCGACTGTTTTGACAAAAATCGACTGATTTTCAAAAAAACCGACTGTGTTCACGAAGAAAATCAATGTTTTTGACGAAAAATCGCGGCGCTTCGTGCCGACTCGGTTATTTTTTTTTTTACCGAGTGACGCCCCTGTGTAGTGGTGGCGACAAGGTAAAAAGATAAACGCCAGATGTGTTGATCTAAAACAACTCTTCCCGATTGTTACATCGGCGCATATGGAGCTATTATTATAATGAGTTGTATATAATAATTATAATAATGTTACTGCATCAAGAGGATTTCGCCGGTATAATTTTCTCTATACACTAAACTGAATTTCAGCCAGGTGGCGATCCACACCTGCTTTTCAAAACAGTTCAATAAAAAAAAAAACGTAAATAGAACTATGAAAGTGAATTTTTTTCGCAGGCCAAACACCACAGCGACGGGAGTTCACTTATCCCCGCTCCTTGGCCCAGACTTCGCCGCATGATCGAATTCTTGAAAGATTTAGACTCAAAGAACTGGAAGACGTGAGAGAAGATGATAGCAGCTCTAGCGTCGCTACGGAAAGCCCGATGGTAAGCTTGAGAGAGAGATCGGTATATTTAGAAACTATCATAGCATAACTAATTTCAGTTTCTTACAAATTCTAAATAACAAACATATACGTTGCGTTTTTGCAGAGATCTGGTATACGGTCTAAAGTCGTTTTTGCAGTTATCGTGGTATCTGATACCACGGTCAAAAGGCGTTTTTGCAGTTGTCGTGGTATCTGGCCAGTTACCGTGGTAACTGATATTCAGATATCACGGTCCGACCGTGGTATCTGGTCGTGGTATCTGAAAAGTCATCTCACTTTCATCATATTCTGTCAAATTAGTGAGAAAGAAGTTTAGCACTTAGTGATGTACCTGGATATCAGTTTTTCTTTTGGGATGACTTCGAAAAGTGCAATTTCGGCAACAGTCGTTTTTGCAGTGGACACGTATATCAGATACCGTATATCTTGAGTGCTTTTTTGTTGTGAGATAGAAGTGTATGTATTTCTTTTTTCTTTTTCCTTTGTTCTTTTGTCATTACTCCATGTTAGCACCTTGCGTGTTTTTTGGGAAATAAAATAATAATAATAATAATACCGCTGTAACTGCAAAAATGACTAATTGCAGATCCAGTTACCGTGGTAACAGATACCATGGTATCTGCAAAAACGCAACTGTAGATAACAAACTACGATTCACTGAAGTAAAAAAGGGCACAAACGAGTGAAGGTCCCTTTATCGTGTTTCATTGGCATATCAACCACGTTAGAGAAACTTAGGAGTGTCAATAGTGATATTACCAGCACCATCCTGTCATTTGTCTGCGTGAAACAGGCACAAACAAGTTAAACTGGGATGGCCTCTGGAACTGCTGCTGAGCGTCAACCAGAGCCATCTATATGTTGATACGAGCTTGGGTTGATACGAGGGGGGGGGGGGTTGATCTCACAGGTGCGAAGAGACCTTTCGCCTTCATGAAGATTGAGGCTTAAAGGTTTGAAAGACGTGGGATAGCAGCTCTAGCATCGCAACAGAAAGCCCGATGGTAAGCTTGCGTTGATAAGAGGGGGAAGGGGAGTGGGCGATCTCACAGGCGTGAAGAGACCTTCCGCGTTAACTGTCGATGAAGGATTATAAAACAACTCTTCGCGATTGTTACATCGGTGCATATGGACCTATTATTATAATGAGTTTGGGGTAGACCATAAACTCAGGCTATAATCAGTCCTGAAGCGGCCGAGAAGTGGACGTGCAGCGTTCAACCAAAACGAGGCTCGGGTTAACCCCCCCCCCCCCCGCGCGCCTGTCCTAATTAACCGTTCAAAGTCAGCTTCATCCAAATCGAAGTGAATATATTTTGTCTTTCTCAGGGAAGTCCAACGTTTACCCGCAAGATGGACGTGGCGTCGACGAACCACCACAAATCCAGCTCGCTTACCGACCTTACCACCTCAGCACCTGAAGCTACCAAGCCACCTACCACCGCTGTCCGATCTCAGACCACCCTTGGAATAAGTGAACTGCCGAGGTCGAGCTCGACGAATAGCTTGGACGAGGATGCTAAGGTTGGTTTCATTAGTTGTGTTTTTGCAGATACCATGGTATCTGCAATTGGCCATATTCCCGTTCAGCGCTTCCAAGCGGACTAGTTTCTGTTAATCCCCCTATGCCTCACCATCAGCACTTGGATCATACATGGTAAAATAGATCCACAGGTTAGTGAGTGGAAAGCCTGTCATCTGTGTCCCAGGTCATGGAGGTTTTGCATATATCTCAGCAGCAGAAAGTGAAAGTGACCCATTTCCCTATGGATCCGACTTTTTACTATGTCTACACAAGGGTTGGTTATGAGGCAATGGGGGACTAATAGAAACTAGTCCACTTGAGGCGCTGAACTGTAATAAGGCCAATTAGTCGTTTTTGCAGTTACCGTGGTATCTGATACACGGTTGCTCTGCAAAAACGACAATTGCCGAAATTGCGCTTTTCAAAGTCATCCCAGAAGAAAACTGTATCCAGTTACATCAGCTAAACTTCTTTCTCATAAATTTGACAAAAACTGATGAAGGTGAGATGACTTTTTCAGATACCACGATCAGTTATCACTAACGACGCCCTTGGGCGTCATAAATTCATTCATTCAGTTACCACGACAGCTGGCCAGATACCACGATAACTGCTAAAACGCCTTTTGACCGTGGTATCAGATACCACGATAACTGCAAAAACGAATTTAGACCGCATATCAGATACCATGGTATCTGCAAAAGCGCAACTATTAATAAGGCGTGATGATGTCTTCTCCTTCAACCGCAACGGTCTTGGAGTCAATTTCCGAAAGGACATTGGAAGATGAAGCTTCAAAAACAGAATGGTTGAATACTAGAATCATCTCCCTGAAAGTCTCGTAAAGGCCGAAAATATCATTTCAAAGCTGGTTTGGATTGTCACCTGGCCAAAATTCAGTTTAATCAAAGTGTCCAGAGAAATTTGTAGAGGCGAAGCCTTTTGCTGCAATGATTTATTATTATTTATTTATTTATTTCCCTCAAAACTGAGGAATACAACATATAAATTATAAAACAAAATCATTCGTTAATCAACTATAATCCTTTCAATAAAATGCTGTGAAATACTATAAAAAAATACACATCATTTCAACAACTAACTTACAATTTCTTACGTATTACGTTACTCACTTGTTAAAGAAAGGGGTACAGGTTGTGGGTTAGGAGGACTTCCGACGCTTTTTTTTATAAAAGTTTGCCAGAGTTATTTTACGAGTTGCATTATAGGATTTTTCTGCGGAACGGTTGTGTGCCAGACATTTCAGTTCAGTTAAATTTATTTCCGGAACGGGAAGTTGACAAGCCGAATATTCGTTCACTCGTCAATCAATATTGTACAACTTGTATAGTTAACACTTAAGAAGGAATGGTCCGTCTATTCCCCCCTCCCCTCTCGTCGTCCGTACGTCGGTCCGAGAGGAACCCGTAGGGAAAAAAGGTACCCGGATTCCCGTAAAGGTGTCCGGAATTTTGAAACAACATTCCGGGCACGGAAAACGTAACGGAAATCCCGCCTGGGGAGTCTTGTTTCCTGGAATTCCGCAGTTTAACGCGGAATTCCTGTCAAACCGCGGAATTCCGGGAAATAAATCCCCCCAGCCGGGATTTCCGTTACGTTTTCCGTGCCCGGAATGTTGTTCCAAAATTCCGGACACCTTTACGGGAATCCGGGCACCTTTTTTCCCTACGGGAACACTGGCAATCAGGTTTCTCCATATCCGGCTAATTTCTCCTCCAAATTTTTGCATAGTTTCATTCCATCATTTATTTCTGGTCAAATCTTGCAAGTGTATTAGTTAAATTGTTCCGTTTCTGTGTGTTTTGTAAATATTTTTTTTTATTCCTATTCTAGCTTTATTTGGAGCTATTTGGAAAAATAAATGTGATTGATTGATTGAATATAAAATAAAAGTAATTTCCTAATTCATCTGTTAAAGAAAGTTAACTTCAGGTGTTGTGGAAACTGGATTTGACGCAACTCTCTTGACCCGAGGGTTGAACCTCGCGGTCTTTTGTCGTTTTTTTTGCGATGATGACTGAAAATAAAAATTAAACTGAAAATTTCTAGAAATAGAACTTTAGGATTAGGCCCTTACCAGTCTGCACTGGAGGAATCCTCAGTTTTATGTAAGTGTACTTTAAAAAATAGTGAATATTATTATTTGGACGTGAAAATACCACTAAAAATGAATTTTCCGAGAAAATCAAGCCACAAAATCGAATACCTTAGCGAGCCGAAAAACAACCACACTTCTCGGTCACAAAAACGACCGCAGAACCCCTCTGTTCGTGCCGCAACCGAGCCACAAACACTTAAAGGACCCCTCTTGCTTATTCTGATTGTTATAATATATCTAGCTCCCATACAGAATTATAAGCTTCTAAAATCCCCACCTTTCTCCATTGTTTCGTTTTGTGCCTACGAAATTTTAGCGCTTTTTTGGCCTTGCCGAGTTTTGCCCGTCACACAACGAAACGTTTGCCGGGATCATCAACGTCTGCTGACAACTCTTTCACACATAAGAATCTGAGAAGCTTTTGTTTACTACTTCTTTTATTTACTTAGTTTTCACACTTTTGAACCACGGCGCGATCAGTTTTCAAATGTTTTGCGCCCAGCCGCCGAGTCGGAGAGCAGGAAGGCTGGACATAGTCGACAGGCGCTAACAAGAAAATCGCTAATTTCAGATGGAAAGTTATGGTATTTTCGAAAATGTTTTTGTCTGATCCATTTCATAGGGAAAATATTATTTCTAGTAAGAGTTGTGCTTTAAGTGGGATTGCGGAAGTATCAACTTCAGATTTTGGCATACGTCTGGACATACAGGTCTAAGCTTGTGTTTTGTGGCCCCTCCCCTACTTGACGTAATTTGTAAGATATAACGATGAAAGTTCGTGCGCTCGTAGATCTGGAATCGCTTTTTCGAGTTGCACCTCCTGAACTAACCCGTTCATGAGCAGCTCGGCCCAGCTTGAGCGCTTGCGCACTTGTTAGTCGTTAATGGTAGCTTTAGTAACCATCTCCTTACATTGTTTTGCAATAATTTTGACAGTACCATACGCGACTATGGGGCCATAGAATAAGGGATTCCCATTGTACGTGTAGGTTTTGGAGAATTTCATACTGTTAGAATTCCTGAAAACCGTAAGTGGCCACAGGGACTTATCATCGGGGTGTGTGTCAGAAAGGTGTGGGGGGGGGGAGGGGCGTCACTAGCCTTTTACCTTTGGGGGTGGGGACGCCCACTTTGTGCCGATTGACTCAAAATTGTGCCGACAAAAAACGCAACAGGTTCGGGTTGGAATGAGAAGCCTTTAATCACAAACCAGATTTTTTAGCAAAGGGTCGGGCTACTCATTTCGCTCCATAGGTCTAAGGGTGTGCTGGCTTCTTTAAGACAACCCGGAAAATGTGTTGTAGGATAGTGATAATTTTTTTTTCTAATAGTAGCCTACAGTACGGTAGCTAGGGTACGATCATCAACCAATACTCATACGTCAGTTGAATTTTTGCAGATACCACGGTAAACAAAATACGGGCTGTATTTTGTCGTTTTTGCAGTGTCGCCCCGAGAGAAATACTTACATCCACTCACATCCTCAGTGCCAAACTTCTTTCCCACCAAAACCTAGGGTCTTTAGTTGGTGATGATAGTGAGATATGATGAAATGAGAGGCACCACCATCAGTTACTACGTACCGTAGTATCTGAACAGCAGATACCACGCCAAGTGGTTAGATATTCAGAGCGTGTTCCACAATTCTAACAACAGTAACTATTAGTCAATAACACCAGTAGCCTACACTGTGCAGTCCCATGATACCAGTCCTATCTTACCAAGTGCCAAAATTTTCTGGTATTCCCCTGAAGTTAAAAGAAAAAAGTTCCAACCGTGCGATAACAATTGTTATCGCACAGCCAGCCATGCGATAACAAGTGATATCGCACGGTTGTAACTTTTTTCTTTTAACATCAGGGGGATACCAGAAAATTAAAACAAGTGTACTAGTGTTATAATCATTATCGCCCTATATTTATTATACTATTATCGTTCCAACCTCGTGAAAAGTAACTACGCTGACCGTTCGAACCTTCTCGAAATAATAGCTAATAGTAACTATTTGCTTACCACGCTCGGGAGCGTAGTATGTGTTGTAACTAGGACCTCTGTGACGTGATTAGCCCGTGACTCGGTATTCTGCCAAAAATAGAAAAAATGCATTCCAGCCTTGACGCCTAGAAGCAAGAATCCGTGACGTCATAGTAGTAACTACGGTAAGTAGGGTGCAACACGCTCGCAGTAATTCTAAAAAACAGACATAGACCGTCATATTGGGTCCGTCCTGGGAATGACTTCGTGATTTTGACGGTATTTGTCGGACAACCTTCATCCTCCATATCAACAACTACCTCATTTCAGAGCTGGGCGAATCCGAATCCGGATTCGGATTCGAATCCAGGATTCGTCGTTTTGGACGGATTCGAATCTTCTCCTTGTCAGGCTGGATTCGGATTCGGACTCCGATTCCAAACCATCAATCTTACGAATCCGCTCAAATTTCTTCTCTGCATCCTTTAGTTTCCGTTTCCCAGTTTTTACACAATGGGCTTAGGCAGTCCAACTTGTTTATGTCCACCGCCAACCATCATCAGTAATCAGTCACTATATTATCCGATTACTTTAGACATCAGTGATTTTTGTCACCTCTGATTTTAAACTATAACCTACGTATATGATTTGATTTTCGTTATGGTCGGGTTCGAATCTGGATTCGATTCCGGATTCGAATCCGCAGCATGAAATGGTGGATTCAGACTCGGATTCGTACCTAGCCCTGGATTCGGATTCGGATTCGAATCCTCTCATGGTCGGATTCGCCCATCTCTGCCTCATTTATTTGCTGTTCAGTTTAACTTTGATGTTTCCCCGTAGGGACTAATACTAGCCGTGGACCATCGACCAGACCGGCCTAGATTACTGTTGTACGATAAGTGGGATGTACCACCACCACCATTCCCTACCACCACCGCTCCACCCGAAAAGCGTCTGTGTAGGGTGGTTTGTACGCGAGGTGGGTCTGGTTGATGGTTTTTAGCATGTGTTTAACCTTGAGTGAGGAATTAACAAGCACTAAGACCATGTTGACCAATGTCTAGATATTTTCCACCATTGACCACCCATTTGCAGTGGTCTTTCTCGTGTTTGCCTTTAAACTTTTCTCAGTTGAACTTCAACTCTAAACTTAAAATCGACCAGACCTTTAGTCGGCTCAAGATCAAGATTTTTAAAGTGACCCTCTTATGAGTTTCCTCGTCACTTTAAAGTTTAACCGAAAAGGGCTAGGATGGGACAATCTAGTTACCCGTCACTTATTCACTTAAATAGGCTTGAAGACCCGCTGAAAATGAGTTACTTTGTTGTTCCGCTATTCACGAATAACCGATTTTCAAATAGTGGAATTTCCGTGTGATTTGTGATGTGTCTATGCGCTTGGATTTTTGTTGTATGCCTTACGAGAAAGATTTATCATTTTTTTTGTTCAGGCACTAAGCCATCGTCACCAATCTCATCACTGCCCACTGAAAAGCCGAATTTGTGTTGAGATTAAAATTTCCCGCGTCATAGTAGAATTTTCGCTGTAGGAACGGCGGGAGATATTCTGAGCCTCATAACTAGAGCAGATTGTGGAAAATCAAAAAATCCCTTTGCAGAATCCAAATAATTCGGAGTATCCAATTAAATGACACCCAATGACTCAAATAAGTTGGCTTTTCAGTTAAACTTTAAAAATAATGGACAACCCGGCCCAACTTGTGCATGACGTTCACCATTGTTTTCTGGTATTCCTGTGTTTATTTTTGTTTTGTTTATTTTCTTTCACTTACTCCGCTTTGCAAATATCGGGTTACAAATAAATTATTGTCTTATTTACTATAGTGTGCAAATCATGAAAGTTTGCAACTTGGCTCAGTGGTGTTAGTTTAATAAACATTAAGGGGGTTCTGAAGATCTATTTTGGGCCCCAATCCCAGGTTTACTCGGAATTAAATTGCTCTTTTTAGGATAAATAAGCCATTACTTTACATTTTGCCTTTTATGCCCTGTTTAGCGAGTAAGCAAACACCAGGGATGAACATTTTTAAATCTAGGTGGGTCCATGGCCCCCTCTCCCAAAATTGACGCCCTTGGCTTGGTGGATAACAACCGAGGCGTTGCCCACTCTCAATTTTAGTGTACAGCAAGGCCGGTGCCACGATGCCCGGTCGGTGCCGGCACCGGTTGTCACTTGTTAAAACGTCAAAATAAGTATTTTTAGAAGCGTTTGAAAGATGAATCGCTCAATTTATTGTCGGCACCGGTGCCGGCACCGCTTATTTCGGTTGGTGCCGGGAAAGGGTGTACAGCAGGTGCCGGAGAGTGGGTAACCCCTCGATAACAACTTCTTCTTTTTCAGAGTGACGTAAACAAGGAAAACGCCTTCCAAGTCCCCAGCGCACCAAAGGCGAAAAAGCGTGAACTGAAACCGCCGCAGAACGGTTTCATGAAACCAAGAGAAAAACGCGTTCTCGGTTCAAGAAGAGAAAACGGGGAATAGGAACCACATACAGATAACTTTGAGTGCGCAAATTCGTGTGAGACTCCATCGGAAAGAAGTGGTCACAGTGGTAATAAGTGAGTGTTCATATACCAAAGTCGACCGTCATATGTGGCAGTGACCTCAGTTATCACTGTTTAGGTGAGATTTCTCTCCCCTCAAAACCATATCGTACCAATCTAAAAAAAAAAATCAGCCTGTGTTGCCGCCCCTACAGGTTGGCTCTACAATGAAAATTTCGGAAATTATGCTGGCTTGTGCTAGATACGAAAACTAGTGCTAGAGTGTACACTCCGGGAAAAAACGAAGAACTTAATTACACTCTTTTTAGTGAAGTTTGTTTGAAGAACAGTCTGCTGGCAACACTGTCAAAGCAATACGAGCGTTAAAGTGTAGAATCGAGTGAGAGGATTCTCTTGGTATGACGTTGTTGACCCGAGCCAGCCCTTGAAGCTTGATATCGTTGTCGCTAGAGAAATACCGGCCAACGTTGGAATTCCGCGTGTTAACTTTAGTGTTAAAGTATACGGTGCGGAGTGAGTCGGTTGCCGTTCTTGGTGGAACACTATGGTACTCGGCTAGTGTTGAACCGTAGGTTTTCAAGACTTCACACAGTTAAAAGCCCATAACATATAACACAAGGATGCGCAGTTTCCACAGGTAACACTTGGTATGTGATCTGTTATGATTTTGCAAACGTTAAAAACATTTTGCAAACATAATAAGCACTGCCAGGAAGAGCCGAAAAACATCTGCGGACTTCTCCGATATCACGATCATAAACAGCTGATTTTTTTCTGACGATATTATCGGCTCTTCTTACATGCATAACGTTCAATCCGTAACATTTGTGAAATCCTAACATCCTAAGTGTTTTTGCTGAACGGCCATTCCTTGTGTTGTTTGTTAGGAAACATCTGACAGCGCAGTCATTAGTTGAGTTTTTGTTCGACTTTTCGCTCGCCTTTTCGACGGCTTTTTACTTTTTTTGCGTTTTCGTAAAATAGTCCTAAGCACTGTTTGACAATTTCCCGTTTTTTCAAAAAGGCAAACGCCGACTTTCGCCTTTTCCCTCGGCTTTTTGCAAAAAGGCAAACTTGGTAGGTGACGAAGTTGCGCTCTCCTTTTGGCTTTTTGCCTCGCGACTTTCATGACTTTACCCAAAAATCCAATAAAAGATGGACATGGCCTCAAAGTGATAATCAGTATCTGGAGACTGTATCAGATGATAAAGATTAAAAATTTGCAGTACGAATAAAATACAAGTAAAATGGTATTTGTCAAAATTGCGTTTTTATCCAAGAAAAGCGAAAAGTCCTTAGTAGTAACGGCGATTTACAAAAACGCGAGAATGTTAAAAAAGGCCTGAAAAAGGCTAAAAGCTAAAGCCGTAAAGGGAAAGGCAAAAGCCGAACAAAAACGCAACTATTGTTGCCAGAGCAAAACTAGCCAGCTTCGGAATCCTGTGAATTCCCGTTTCTGCCTTAGACTGGGGTCCGGATATAGCGAGAGTTACTTTGAAGCGTTGCAGTCAAATAATTGTAAAATGCAAAGTGCTGCCGCTGTAGGTTTCAGAACCCAACTGGGTCGCCCTTTCTATTATTTGAGAGCGAATCAGTTTCGATTTGTTAAAGCCGCCGTTTCGGCTAAATTTCCCCCCATGCTTGGAAGGGGCTAGAACCAAGAACTTGTAAATTTACACACAACCCCATCGAAAACTATGCCACATTCTTCTCTGAAACGAAAAAAAAGTTTGCAATGCGAAAAAATAGAAGTACGCAGTGCGTTTTACCGTAGCGCTTTTGAGATTTAAGAATATGTTTAGCGAACTGTGCTCAGAGTTGCCGCGAATCACTCAATAGATAGATGTCTAGAAAGATAGATAATATCACTGAATATTCAAAAACTGCGCCCGGCTTCATCGCGATTGAACGAAATCGGGCGATTTGTTTTCGTCTGATGTGACAACCCTGCATCCTTGAAACAGGGAAAGTGTGTGTCAGAGCTACAGCCAGGCTGAACATTCTATCTTATCGATTCTTGGCAGACCGACGCAAAACCTCTTTCCCAATTGGGGACTATTCTGCATTGACCTTTATTATATGTATGGTGATGTATATTATATTGCGTGCCTTTTAGAAAAATTAAAGCTATAGCATTTAGTTTGCCTCTGCAAACCTAAGTTGGAATTCCGTTCGAAAACATGTTGAGGTAACTTAACAGTGTTGGCAGTCGATATTGACGCGATATTGTCTTAAAGCGAGGGGTTACTAACTGAATATTTTGGGTGCATCCAGTTGATTTTGGTGGATTCTGGGGAGTTAGCAACTGAAGAGCTGAACGTACACAGGTGATAACTCACTTTTGCTAGTTTTCAGATAATCGCGTAAAAGGTCTGCGAAGTTATTACATCGAAATGTTATCACCTTTTGTCCGCTGGATATATCAGTAGGGGGGGGGGGTGATCTGGCGAAGATCCTGATAGCACAGGGAGAAAGAGCACAAAAATATTTACCAGATGGCGCTCTTAACTCAATTTGCCAAAAAGCGAATTATCACCTTTGTGCGCTCAGCTCTTCAGTTACGTTAGGTGATGCGCTTTTGATCAGTCTGCTGAAATATTAGTTAAGTTTTTGCAGATACCATGGTATCTGATACAACGGTCTAAAGTCGTTTTCGCAGTTACCGTGGTATCTGATACCACGGTCAAAAGGCGTTTTCGCAGTTATCGTGGTATCTGGTCAGTTATCGTGGTATCTGATATTTAGATACCACGGTCCGACCGTGGTATCTGAAAAGTCATCTCACTTGCATCAAATTTTGTCAAATTGGTGAAAAAGAAGTTTAGCACTTAGTGATGTAACTGGATATCAGTTTTTCTTTGGGATGTCGACTTCGAAAAGTGCAATTTCCGCAATAGTTATTTGCAGTGCAACCGTATTTCAGATACCACGGTAACTACAATAAACGACTAATTGCAGATGCAGTTACCGTGGTGATTCTGCAAAAACGCAACTATTTTCCCGCGATGTTCGGCTCTTGTTTGCAACTGTCGAAGTTAAAAATATAGACCCCCTCAAATTGTAGATTCATAGCTGGAGGAATAATACACTGAGTTATTCCTCGTATAAAGGTTGGCACTATCCCATTAACCTGGTTCTTTTATTTTGTACTTCTATTTCATATTACTGTTGTAAATATGTTTCTCGGTATTAGTGAAGATAACCAAGACGTCATGTGAAATATTTGGATTAAATGAGGATTTGTGAAATGTCCAGCAGACCCTTAGTCTTTCCCCATTGAGTAGGTTCCGTCACGGACCTCAGACCGTCCGTGACATAACATGACTTAATTATATTCAAGAACAAATAACGAGCTAGAACTGCTGTCTCCCTATCTCGGTCATACAAACATGCGGAGTCGAGTAAAACTCCCGACGCAAATGAGCGGAGGTTACTAGCTTAGCTTCGCGCCACACCACGTGTCGTTACCTCTACAACTAGCTATATCGCTGTTAAGTTGCTGAAGAGGAAATTTAGCAGTCAACGCTGATTGGTTCTATGGACGCGCTCCAGAGCGGGTCAGCGCGCGGAGTACGCCTCCGCTAGCCTCTTTCTACATTTAATTTTCTTGTCCGATAAGCAACGGTGAAGACGTAACAGGAGTAAACGGGTATCAACATCAGCTCAAAGCTAGAGTAAATAACTCCAGGTCCGCTCAATTTTGTCGGGATTTCATAGTCGCTGCATGCGACTAAAGACATAAGTTCTATCTGATTATTTGTTCTTGGTATATTCAAAGTGTTGTCCCAATAGCTCAACCCTATGCGTGTCGCAAAATTTCCGAGACCCCTCCCTCCTCCACTCACACACACCTTGGTCGGATCCGATTAGGAGAGATAAATATCGCATCCAGGGCATTTCCTCTTGAAAAATTATCCAAAAATAGTAGTATGAAAAGAAGCATGCAATACCAACTGATGCTACTACATGGTAGTGTAGAAAGACTGGATGTTACTGGAGCAAGGCGGGATGCTACTGAATACTACTGCTTAAGAGTAGCCCAGTGTGAGGCACATTAAATTAAAGTATTCTGTACTACTGCATATCAATAGGCTACATGCAACTTTTTCGAACAAATACCATACAACTACACAGGCTACAACTTTTCATCGGGACAACACCCCCTCCCCGACACATACCGTGGTCGGATGCGATTAGGATACATAAATGTCACATCTACGGACTTTCCTCTTAACATTCCCCCCCCCCCCCCCCATACAAACCGTGGCCGGATTCAATTAGGGCTTTTCCTCTTACGAGATTTCATTCCCGAGGACCGAGACTCACAGCATTTTATCCATCCTAACGCCACTACGCTAAATTCTTGCATTTTCCGTCTTTTTGAGCCGGATCACGAATCAGGATTATTATTCGAAGGATCTCACTGATCAGAACTACCGGTTACCCGACTTCTTTTTCCATCTTTATCGTCATATTTTCATGTACGGTCTGAAGAGGACCCTTGCCAAGAAGGGTCGAAATAAAATCTTATGCAAAAAAATAGTTGCGTTTTTGCAGAAACCATGGTAACCAAGTACCACGGTAACTGGATCTGCAATTAGTCGTTTTTGCAGTTACCGTGGTATCTGATGTACGGTCCACTGCAAAAACGACTATCGCCGAAATTGCGCTTTTCGAAGTCATCCCACGGTCGGACCGTGATATCTGAATATCTTTTTCCATGGCCAGATACCACGACAACTGCAAAACGACTTTAGACCGTATATCAGATACCATGGTATCTGCAAAAACGCAACTAATGACTAAAAGCTGGTAAGTCAGCTAGCATAGGATATTATTTAGGGATATTTCGAGACATCCGTTTTGTCATCTTTTATATATGACCAAGAACAAATAATCTGACAGAACCTCTGTCTCCCTATCTCTGTAATATGACTATGCGGAGTCGAATATTTCCCCATACCATGTCCGCTACGAACGAGCGGAGGTTAGTAGCTTCGCGCCACATCACACTGTCAATCCGCCGGTGAGGGTTCTGTGATTGTGAAATGATTGGTTCTATGGACGCTCCAGAGCGGGTCAGCGCGCGGATGACTACGCCTCCTGCACTATTTTTTTCTGCGATAAGCAACGGCGAAGACGGAAGATAAACGGGTATCAACCTCAGCTCAAAGCTAGAGTGAATACCTCTAGGTCCGCTCGGTTTTGTCAAGGTATTCATAGTCGCTGCACGGGAATAAAGACAGAAGTTCTATCAGATTATTTGTTCTTGACATGACTTCGTGTCTGTCAGCTTGGGCTCAAGGAATCTCAGATGAAAAACACTAGTAAATGTCTTTGGATACTCAAGAAACCATTTAAATTAAATCTCGTTTATTAAGGCACTTTCATGTTCATACTCCAAATTAATTCCGAAACAACCACTAACAATCCCGAATAACTGCAATTCCGCACATAAACCATCGCTTCTCCATTAACGGATAACGTCTCGCTGTAACTGATATCTCGTAACTACTGCATTATAATGACTCTTTGCGAGTGGCAAACTATCCCAGTGGTTTCGTCAGACTGTATAATAACTTAACTGTATGCCAATACTGCACAATAGAGGAGGATTCTGGCGGTCTGGAAAGCTCCGCGAGCTTACGCGCCGGCTGTTTTTGCGACTTCGACTAAAACTCACTTCGCTTTCCAGAGCTGTTCTCGCGCTCCGCTAGTTTCCGCGACCACTTGGAAAGTGAATCCACTTCGCGAGTGGAAAGTGATTTCGGCAAGTCAGCGAGAAGTTGCAAAGGTGCAACTGAGGCACAACGACTTTCCGTTTGTTCTAACGCTCGGCGGATTCTCGCTTTGCTTTTCGGAAACCGAATCCAAGAGATCGCCAGAATCGCCCTTAGGTTTACAACAAAATCGCCCCCCTCAGTCTTCAAGGTTCACGTGACCGTGTCCCAGTTCAGCACCTCAATCATCAATTACACGGAGATGGTACAATAGATCGATGAACAGAAAATAGCAGCTTTGATTTTTAAACTGCAAAAACTTTTCTGCTTGAGGAAATATATTTAACAAATATTTCAGTAGTTCAAGTTAAATTTTGATGATTATGGTGATCACTGGGGGAGGGACAAATGGCAACTAAATTGTATGGTCGCTATCAGCTGGAATAAGGAGGATTCAAGGTTTTCCAAGAGTTCCAAGAGCAACGACTCAGACGAAAGGATCTTAAATTCTGTAGACACTTTTACTGCCCTACCGAAAGCCCTCTAATTCTCATTCTCAGTCCCCAACGAATCTACAATTTGGGGGAGGGTGGGGTTGTATACCAACCGCTAGCTGCGTTGGCAACACTGTCATAAGTTTCCTAGCATTTACTCAAGGGTCAGCAATTTCAACAGATATGAGCTAACACACTATTTTTTATGACCCGCATTTTAGTTACAGCGAAGTAATGCAACTGTGTTGATGACCGTTGATGTTACAGAACTGAGCCTTTAAGTATTGCGTTTCTGTAAAACATAACACTAAATATGGGGTGCAACCAGGTCCGTATCCAGTAATTTATATCGGGGAGGGGGGTGCCTGCGGGGCGAACCAAAAAGTACAAAAAACACATAATTTTGAGGTAAAAGCCTATGAAAAACGATAACTTTTACAAATTCGGGGGGGGGGGGTCGAACCCCCTAACCCCCCTGGATACGGCCATGTGTGCAACGTTGCTTTTAGCGAAAAAATAACAGTTAAAAGGTCATATCATAAATATCCCCTAACGTCAGCAGATAGTGTGTTCTCATATCTGTCGAAACAGTTCATCATTGTGCTAGACGTTACGAAACTTCCGTCAGTGACGTGACCGTATCTCGAGGCAAACAATCCATTACGGACTTAACCACCGAAGTTGGAGGCGGAGTCAGTAGGGACAACGGATCCATGCAGTTGGACCACGGCAACATTTTACGTAAACTATGGGTTGTTCGTCCAATGAGCCAACCTATCCCCCAATTCAAGGTAGTCCATTTCTGAATAACTTTAGCTTTTGTTCTCAACTTTAGTCTATAACCCCACATGGTTAGTGCGATTTCCAACGCAGGGGCAACGAGTGTTCGTCCAGCAGACATAAAGCCTGCAATTTTAGGAGACTTGAAGCCTGCAGACTTCTTTTTAGGCCAGTAGACTTTTAGCCTGTAATTTTAGTAGACTTTTCTCCTGCAATTCCAATTTTACATGCATACTTCTTAAGCCAGCAGACTTATAGCCTACAATTTTAGGACTCTTTAAGCCTGGTAGACGTTTTAAAGCCAGTAGACTTTAAGCCTGCAAATTTAGGCCGGGAGTACCGGGGTTTTATCACAGAGGCACACCGAGTTTACACTTCCACTCCTAGGTCGGTTTCGTCCGTTTTCGTTGGTCGCTGAAGCCGTTTCAAGATGTCACTTGTATCGTTCTGCGAGGACGGGAGTACCGACTGCTCCGGTATCGTTTCACTAGCTATGGAACTTTGAGGTCGGGTGAAGAATGCCATCTTTTCTCTAAAAAACAAACTGAGTTAGTCGGCTAGTTTCTATAGCCTGATTAGGATGACGACCAGAGGCGTTACCTAGCTGAAATGTTTGGGGGTGGGGGCAAGGTATTTACTGACTAGCTGTTAATTTTTACCGACTGTTTTTCAAAAAGACGACTGTTTTAAAGAAACCGTGGGGGCGTCCCAGCCCCACCACCCATACGTGACGTCTCTGATGATGACATTTTTTTAACTTGGCAATAATAGTGCAATACAAAAAAAGAAAAGAAAAATACAATAAGCTTTTAATAACGGAATAACTGGACAAGATAAAAAAAATAAAAAATTCGGTCTAAGAAATCACAATAGATTATTGTTCGATTTGAAATAACGAACCACCCTTGAGCTTTCGACATCAACACGTAAACAGTCAACCCTTACGAATTTTGTAACACTTCTATCATGTTTTGTGTGTTCCTTCTTGCGAGAAGCTTGCCAATAACTAAATAACAATACTGGAATGTTCGTCGCATGCAATCGCAGTCTCGTCCAGAATATGGTGAACAGTAAGGGTTGGGTCTTAACAAAGCCTGAAGACTGGTTTTTAATGAAAAAAACAAACAAAAAAACACAGTAGCCTATACTTATAGCGTCACTTGATGGATCAGTTGATTTAGCTCTAGTTCAGTTTACATATTATCATATTGTGTTACTCCTCGATTTAGAGAGAAAAAAAAAATATCAAAAGTTATCATTCTAGCGTATTAGAGTAGAGTTTTATCAGGGACCCATACATTTCCTGTAATGCCTCGCCATTCAGGGGGCTTGTCATTTCCTGTGCTTCTATGTTGCTCGACCAACTCTTACTTTCCAAAAATTCCGCTTGGGTCAAATTGGCGTTCTTGTTTGCCTCATTGGACGTGAGCGCCAAAGAGACTCCTCCCTCAAGGCGCCAGCAGCCAATCCCAAATTTTGTTTATCTGGATAGTCGCGTATATCCCCGTGGGCATTTCTCGAACTACCGGACGGTCGGTCAAGAGCGCATCAGAAATCTCTTATTGACAAGCCACCTGAATGGCGAGGCATTACAGGAGATTTATGGGTCCCTGGTTTTATTCATAAGGAGTATCTTTCAAAGCGTAAACGCCGAATCTGACCTCTACGTCAAACATAAACACTAAAATATAAGTATGTATACACTCAATCAGTTCGTCATTTCAATAACAGTCACAACACAATTATTCGTAAAATATGCCATCGACCTCTGCAAAACGGTATATACTATAAAGTCTTCCGGCAAACAGTTTGCCAAAGAATCCTTAAAAATACAATCACTTTTAATAAAATGATTTAGTTTTCTTTAGAAATTAGTTTTTCAAATGGTGTAAAGGGGGGGGGGGGTCAAAAATGTAGGTCACTACTCACTGGAAAGTAATGCAGTCCGGTTGTCCTCTTGCTATTTTGCTCCTTCTTAGTTTGTATATTTCCCGCCAGGTTCGCCGAAACAGCCTTTCTAACCTCCGACCTTCTCTTGTTTCGGTTTTCGTTGAATTCTCCGTCTGAAAATAACATGGGATAATCAATCATTTGTTAACACAAATTAGTTTAACAAATAAATTATCAATAACTGATTGGACTTGTAAGTCTCGCGGAAACTTACACCCAGTGGTCGCCCTCCTAAACGCTGGAAAAAATTGTCCGGCGCACTACATGACTATAAATTTATAGAGGCGAAAGCCTTATTATTGCAATTATTTTATTATTATTATACGTTCTTTCAGTCCAAGCTGACTGCGAATAATATTTGGGCGACTCCGAAACCAAAATGCTGAAGAATATCCAATCGAAAAAGACGTGCTTCGGGGGGGGGGGGGGGGGGTGAACCCCTAACCCCCCTGGATACGGCCCTGGACATTTCCGTATATCGCCACCAAATATGATTAAAAATCAACCTGGGCTGGAGGGCACGAATCTGGGAACAATTACTGATACTGATACTTTATTGTAAAACGAAACTTTCACAGCATTGGATTGCCGAACTTGTCGTTTTCGTCAGGTACATCATAATTACAAAACATTTAATAACGCGGTTGTACACAGGGCCGTATCTAGGAATTTATTTCGGGGGGGGTTTTGCTCGCGGAATTTATTTCGGGGGGGGGGGGGGGGGTTTGTCCACGGATCGGACCAAAAAGTACAAAAAATACATAGATCAGAGGTTAAAACCTGCAAAAAACTATTACTTTTGTGGGTTTCGGGGGGGGGGGGGTTTGAACCCCCTAACCCCCCCCCCCCTGGATACGGCCTTGGTTGTACATAATAATTAAATCTGTTAAGCGTACCTGTTTTAACAGAGAATGCATCGTTGTGTCGAACTCGTTCCAGTCGAAAAGGCTTAGGTTGCCTTCGTCTTCCACCGCTAGCAGGCGCTGCTTCAAAGCTCGCAGTCTTTCCAGTTCGGTGGTAAGTTCACCAAGTCTTTTTGTCTGAGCCTGAAAAAGCAATATTATTTAACCCAATCTCAAATAAATGAGCATACGAATTTTTTTTTTCAGTCAATCACATTTGTGTTTTCCAAATAGCTCCAAATAATAGAAAAAATATTTCAATTTAGACAAAATAAACGGCTGTAAAAGGAAGTTTAGTATAAGATGCCTGAAAAAGCATAATGCAAAACGAACGGCTGTAAAAGGGAGTTTAGTATATGATGCTTAGTTTGATAAAAACTCGTTTTTTATCATCATTGCCATGGACGGAATTTTGTACGAAAAAAATTATCATTACTATTATAGCACATTTCTGCAAATAAAGTTCAAGGTCTAGAAGCTTATAATCCACAGTTAATATTACTCAGTCAAGAACAAAAATAGCCCTGCACTATCATAACAGTTTCTAGTTAAGGCCTGACCAGGATCATTGCCCAGAAGGGCCGACAGTTTACAATACCTGCAAATCAAGTTCAAGGTCTAGGGACTATAACCCACAATTAGTATTAGTCGGTCAAGAAAAAAAAATGCGAAGTGTTAATTCCTTTTGAGTTCCTGAACTCGCCGTTTAAAGCCTATTGCTTTATTCGTAAACAAATCAGTCAATCATTCAGTCAAGAACAGAAATGATAGCTGAAGATATGTCGTTGTAGATAAGTAGTGGTGGATATGGTTTTCGTTTCCCCTTTTTTTTTCTTACTCCATTTTTGTGTAGGCTACTTGTACATTATCATGGGTAATAAAATTAATAATAATAAAAATTAACATGTTCATATTTCTAACTCCATTTGTGTGTGCTTAATTGTACTGACTTGTACATTATCGTGGGTAAGAAAAATAATAATAATAAAAATTAGCATGTTAATATTCCTAACTCCATTTTTGTGTACTTGTACTGACTTGTAAATTATCATGGGTAATAAAATTAATAATAATAAAAATTATTTATGTTCATATTTCTAGCTTAGGCCTGAAGAGGAAGTTCACGCATACCTGCAAATCAAGTTCAAGGTCTAGCGAGGTTCGTTCCTTCGGACTGGATTTCTGCTTCAAGCGGGACTTCCCCGACTCGGGAAGGCGTGCGGCATTCGTCGTGGAATCGTCACGCCAGCGGAGACTTCGTCGCTCGTGCGATAATCGCTGAAACGGTGCGCCGCGTCGGTATAACGCCATTGAGCTGTCGCTGTCACTACGATTTAGCTGTACAAAAAATACAACTATTAGATAAAAAAAAGTCACCAGTAATGCCAGTCAACAGCATGCGAGTGATAATGGTTTCTCCCAATCTTCCTCAATGTCAAATCCTACAAATTTAATAATATTAAATAAATTTATAAACTTATATTATCATTAGCTCCACTATGGAATTACAAACTTCAGAAATCCCCTCCCTTCGACATTGTTTCGTTCTGCCACCTAAGGCTTTTCAGCGTTTTGTCAGCCGAGCCGAGTTTGCCAGTCAAGCAGCGCAAACATCGTCGAAAGCTTCAAGGTCCACCGACAGCACTTACTAATTCGGATTAATCTGATCCCAGTAGAGATAAGCTTAATCCCAGTAGCAAATACTGCATCCTTATTCGGAGAAACTTTTTACAGTGTTGGTAGGCTATTGTCGTAAAAAAGCGGGTTGTAGGAACAGGAAAAGAGAACACAAAAAGAAACAGAATAGAAAGAGAAGTAGAAATTTTGTTCTTGTCCTTATTTCGTTTGTTGTTTTCTAATACGTCTGTTCACAAGAACTAAGTCATTCCGCCGCCTTTAATGTACAGTAACATATATGCAACTGACGCGAATGGATCCATTATACGTTTCACAAAATTGTATCAGCACGTCTAGACATGTCCGGGGGGGGGGGGGGGGGGTGTTTAGCCAGAACCCATAAATACGTATCTTTTTTCGTTTCTTCTTCCCTTTCCTAATTCACACTCCGTCTTTTGTCCTGCAATCGTGTGACTGGTTACAAATAAAATTCAATCATTGAAAAAGCGGCATGCTACTTGGATGCCGCCAATGTCCACTAATGTTTGACAGTGTGGTAAGTTTGATTGATTGATTTATTGTATAATTCAGGTACAAAATTTCGTGGTTATCCAACCAAATTGTTTGACCTTTGTCAGGTAATATATACAACAATTGTTAAAATCGAATTCGTATCCAAAATAAAAACAAACCATTGAAGTCAACACCCAAAAAAAGAAAAAAATCTAACAGAATAACTAAAACAAAACATTATTGTAAAAATCCACAAATTTCGGAATGAAGCTATTACAATATCTTTCCCGGTTGCATGCGATCGGCATGAGCTTCGGGACTTTGGTGGAAACTTGCCTTGGTGGCCTTGGGCGTTCAACCTCAAAATCAGGGGGTAAAAGGGATCGGAGAGTTGGGTGTTCAAGGAGTTTTAGTCCAAAATTTTGACACAACTTCTGCCTCCTATTAGACAACGCATCCAGTCCAAATAAAGAAAGGAGGCCAGAGTACGGGATTTTAGGGCCCCTGTGCACAATTCTTAGGGCACGTTTCTGAATATTCTCTATACGATCAGATTCATCCTTCGTAATACCATAGTGCCAAACTGGACAAGCATACTCCACCAGAGGACGAACAAACGTACAATACAGACGCAACATCTTTTTTTCAGGGACCTTAAATTTAGTGAGTGTTTTTAACATAACAATAGACGCATTAGCTTTTCTAATCATGCTATCATAAAATCTTAATGCTAATCATAGTATTAAGTAAATAAAAACAATACTAATTTCATGAGTCATACCTTACAACTGTAGTTAAACCGTGCAAGCGCAACGCTTGGCGAAAACGTTTGGGAACGCTTCACACTTGGATCCGTTTTCTTCCGGTCATCCATGTGTTGTCGGGTGGGTAGAAAGACGCACTCTGTATTCGTTTCCTTGTCCGTCACTCGTATAGAATATACACGACTTAGGGGTCGGCGTTTTTTCGCTTCGGATGCTACGCCGCTGTCCGATAACTCGCCACCGGATTCGTCCGAGGAGTCGGAAATCCGGTCGGAACCATCGAGCCCTGCGCCCTCCTGAAAAGGAAAAGGTTAGCTATAGAAAAAGTCTATTCCTAGAATTTGTATAGTACACTGTGAGAACTTTCATAGCAGATAACATAAGGATGCGCGGTTTCTACGGATAACCCTTGGGATGTTATCTGTTATGTTTTTGAAATGGCACACCTTGAAACGTTATGCATTATAAGACGGGCCGAATCGCCGCCGAAGAAACATCTGCTGACTTTTTTTTGTCATCAGCAGATGCTTATCGGGGAGTTTTCAGTTCTTCGTGGCAATGCTTGTTATGCATTACGTTCTAATCCGTAACGTTTAAAAAACATAACAGCTAACATCGTTAGTCTTAACTGTTGAAATCGCGCATCCTTGTTCATCTGTTGCGAAACTTCCTGACAGTATACTTACTATGTTAGCTGTTATAAGCTACATACATTTCTTTTATATATAAACTGATAAATTTTAAAATAGCTGAATGGTGGTGTCCCCTGACAGTATAGCCTAGATGTAACCAAATCGCAATTTTCATCATTATAAATTATTAATTATTAATTGCTAAATTAATAACCAGTACTAAATAAATGATTAGTAATTATTTAATCACTAACTATATTAATTATCAATTCCGGGTAAGTAATTACTAATTAGTGATTCTCACCACAGCTTCCAGGGCTGCGTCTAGGAGTCTCTCCTGGCTGAGAGTATCGTCGTTGTAGCTAGAACTATTCGAATCCTCATCCTGTTCAGCTAGGTCGTAGGGAACATCGATAATTTCGTCTGAAATAAAACGAACTTTCAAAAAAAAATCACTGAACACATTTGACTGAACGCGAAATAAAGGGCAAAACAAGCCGTCTCCGACGTAAGAGCGTATGGTCGAAACACAATTTACACCACTTTTCATTCATTTCTTTGAAGCTGGCAAAAAAAAACATTCAGTCATTAATCAGCAAATCTCAGATAATTTCCAAAGTAACAGAAAAATTCAATACAAATCGATGTAGACTTACTTTGATTTCTCGTGAGTGTGGAAGTTTTCGATGAGATAATGGTACTCTCATCACTACTCTCATGAGACCGGTTCTCCTCCTTGTTTGCAACTGGGGGGTTAGCAACTGTCTCCCATCCGAGAGCTGCAGGTATGATATTGTACCACTTCAAAGAGGGTCGATCTTTATCGAAGTCTGCTAAACTGACTTGGACGGACCCCTGCAAATACGAAGGCCTGAAAAGTCCACCGAAGGGCGGCGGAGGGGTGAAGGACGGTGACGACAAGTTAAAAGCCACAGCAATATGCTGCTCCTCAAACAACATCCTAAAATATCTTCCTCTTTCATAACTTTATCTTATTTAAAGGTCCGGTCGTACTTATACTGCCAATGCAACTTACTTCCGTAACTGCATTCATTAGTTGCGTTTTTGCTGATACCATGGTATCTGCTATACGGTCTAAAGTCGTTTTTGCAGTTACCGTGGTATCTGATACCACGGTCAAAAGGCGTTTTTGCAGCTGTCGAGGTATCAGGCCAGTTACCGTGGTAACAGATATTCAGATATCACGGTCCGAGCGTGGTATCTGGTCGTGGTATCTGGAAAACACATTTCACTTTCATCAAATTTTGTCAAATTGGTGAGGAAGAAGTTCAGGACTTGGTGATGTAACTGGATATCAGTTTTTATTTTGGGATGACTTCGAGAAGTTCAATTTCGGCAATGGTCGTTTTTGCAGTGGACCGTATATCAGATACAACGGTAACGGCGAAAACGACTAAATGCAGATCCAGTTACCGTGGTAACAGATACCATGGTATCCGAAAAAACACAACTACTGATTCTTAAACCCCAAGACACAAATTTCATGTTGCATTCTAAACATGCTAATGACCATTCACCAATCTCTGCACTTGCCAGGATCCACTGTTTTCCATGCGTATCATGTTCCCGACGAGTGCTCGCATATCATGCTATCGATGAGTAAAAACTGGTTATCTGATTTTTGCCAAGTTTTTGCTAGAAGTCAATGGGTCTGGGAAAAGGCTTACAACAGCAAAAGCCATGGGCAACTTGCCAAAAGCAGAGCTTAGTTCCTACAAGTTCAACTTCCTACCAAAGCTTAAGGTCAAAGCTGAAGATCGTGATGACTGAGGAAACTCTAACATGTCGAAATGTATCTCAATAAGAAAATACGTGTCCCTATGAACGGTCCGCACACCAGTTATAATCCTTTCCCAACTTTTGCATCGAAGCCAAGCCTACCAGAGACAGGGGTAGGCCAACCGAAATGTACCAGGTTGTCAGGTACCCAGGTCTACCAGATCGGGGCAGAAGATCATGAAAAGATTCGAATCCGAATCCGGGGCTAGGTACGAATCCGATTCCGGATCCGAATCCACCATTTCATGCTGAGGATTCGAATCCGGATTCGACTCCGAGCTTAAAAAAATCAAATCTTGTGCATAGGTAATAGGTAACAAGAGCTACGAGCTCATATGGCACTTGTTACGAGTAGTGGTACGAGACAGTAGAAGAGAACTTCACAATAAACACCCCGCCATTAAAAAATGCGGTTCGGACCTAAAATTAGGATACCTAGGTTCATTCAATATGAAAGCTCTAGATGATGTATTTAGAACTTATGCTTGTTCTTCCCACCAAGTTTCATCTCGATCCCTCCACTCTAAGCGATTACAAAGGTTTCCGGTTCGCCCCTCCAACTCCTCTCAATGTCACCGGATCCGGTCGAGACCTTTCTACATATCAAGTTTCGGTTAAATCCGATAACCCGTTCAATAGCTGAGCTTGCCACTGGATTCCGGATTCCCCTTCCGTACACTCCCCCTCGACGGTCGACAATAGTTCGGGTACCTGACAAGCCTGCCAAGTTCATTGTCCTTGCACATCAGGAAGTACCGAACTCGTGGGATTACTACAAACTCGGATCCCCTCCAACTCCCCCACAGTGACCGGATCCATTCCGGTTATGCTATTCACTTGTTCTTCCCACCAACTTTAATCCCGAACCCTCCACTCTAAGCGTTTCCCAAGATTTCCGGTTTCCCCGTCCTACTCCCCCCAATATCACCGGATCCGGTTCGGATTTAAAATGGGGCGTCTGAGACACGAGGTCTTTCTATATATCAAGTTTCATCAAGATCCGATCACCCCTTTGCAAGTTAAAAATACCTCACTTTTCGGATTCCCCCTCTCTCCACCCCCATCCCCCAGACGGTCGGATCCGGGAAACGACTATTCTCAGGTCAACCTGTTCGGGTCCCATACACGCCTGCCAAGTTTCATCGTCTAGCGCATCAGGAAGTACCGAACTCGCGAGATCACTAGAAAGTCAGATCCCCCCAACCCCTCCCCCCCACTGTGAACGGATCCGGTCCGGTTATGTCAATCACGTATCTAAGGCTTGTGCTTGTTCTTTCCGCCAAATTTCCTCCCGATCTCTCTACTCAAAGCGTTTCCCAAGATTTCCGGTTCCCCCCTCCAGTTCCCCCAAGGTCACCGTACAACACACTACCTTGTGCGTTTTTTGAAAGACATGCTGGAACATCTCGAGAAACAAGGAGCATTTGTTGACTGCATCATAGCTGATTTTGTGAAGGCATTCGACTATCTGGAGCACCAGACGGTCATCAATGAAGCAAAAACCATGGGAGCCCGCAAGATCGTACTCAGGATGCTTGGAAGTTTCCTCTCCGAACGACTACAGTGCGTGCAGCTTGAAGATGGTGAAACTTCTGATCTGCTTGCTATCACTTGTGGAGCAGCCCAAGGGTCTAAACTTGGCCCACTGGCTTTCCTACTGGTCATCAATAAACTAATGCAGGAGATGAAAACACGCTACAAATTTGCTGACGACCTTACCATGTCCCTACTACGGTTCCTTCCTGATGACAACCCTGCCGAACCAGTGAAGACGCTGCTGACACAGCTTAAAGCTGAGGCCGACCAGGTAAAACTTATGGTCAGCGAAGAGAAGAGCACCCTTTTTAGAGTAAACTTCCTCAAACAAACCGTACCTGATCTACCGACAGACTACCTTAAATGCGCACACTCCGTGAAAATACTCGGTGTACATTTCGATGACGACCTACGCTGGAACACTCATATTGCCAGCATTGAGTCAAAGGCAGCTGGTTTGCTAAAATCATTCTCCTATTTACGAAGATTCGGCTTGAGCAGACAATCACTTCTTACATGTTTTAAAACTTATGTAAGACCGGCCGTTGAATACGCATGCCCAGTCTGGCACAGTTCACTTACAGACCAGCAAATTGGGTGCATTGAGAATATCCAGAAACGTGCCTGTAGGATAATCCTCGGTGCAGATTATATTGACTACACAGTGAGCCTAGAAGTCCTGAATCTCCAAACACTGAAAGAAAGACGGCACAAACTAGTCATGGACTTCGGAAGGCAAATCTTGAACTCGGAAAATCATCGAGACCTCCTGCCCAGTTTCACTGATGAACCATCTGTCCGAAAGACAAGACTAGCAGTGAAGCTCACCGGAAAACAACAACTGAAGCTTCCTCCGACTCACACATCCGAGCGTTATTCGAAATCATTCAGTCCATATTTTACCTATCATTTTAACTCAATTTGATTTTAAATACTTTACTGCTTTTTAACTCATGCATTGTTTTATTTATGGTTGAAAATCCTAGCTTTTATTTTTGACATTACCATTGTTCCCTTGTACCACAAAGATCTCGCGAAAAATTCTGATTGAATTGACCAATTGACATTTTAACACGAGTAAATTGTATATATTATATGTGTTGTATCATTTTGTTGATGAAAGCTTTTGTGAAACTAAACAGTGTTTGAATTGTACAAAGTATTATGTAAATTAACAAAAAATGATATGTACCCGCACATTAGTGTATATGTGTGACTATGTGACATTTCCGATGCTATTTTTCTTAAGGAAGAATTTTTTGGAAAAATAAAGTGAATTGAATTGAATTGAATTGAATCCGGTCCGGATTTAAACTGGGATATCTGAGACACAAGGTACTTCTATATATCAAGTTTCATTAAGATCCGATCACCCGTTCGTAAGTTAAAAATACCTCATTTCCCGGATTCCCCTCCCTCCAGCTCCCCCCCCCGGATGGTCGGATCGGGGAAACGACTATTATCAAGTCAATATGTTCGGGTCCCTGACATGCCTGCCAATTTTCATCGTCCTAGCACATCAGGAAGCACCGAACTCGCGGATCACTAGAAATCCGGATTCCCCCCCCCTCCAACTCCCCCAAAGTGAACGGGTCCGGTCCAGCTATGTCAATCCCGTATCTAGGACTTGTGCTTGTTCTTTCCACCAACTTTCATCCAGATCTGTCCACTCTAAGCGATTTTCAAGATTTCAAGATGGTCTGAGACACGTGGTCCTTCCATATATCAGATTTCAAGATGGTCTGAGACACGTGGTCCTTCCATATATCAAGTTTCATTAAGATCCGACCACCCGTTCGTATGTTAAAAATAAATAATTTTTCCTATTTTTTCCGGATTCCCCTTCCCTCCACTCCCCCTCAGGTGGTCGGATCGGGGAAGCGACTATTTCTAATTTAATCTGGTCCGGTCCCTGATATGCCTGCCAAGTTTCATCGTCCTAGCTTATCTGGAAGTGCCCGAACTAGCAAAACCCGGACCGACCGACCGACCGACAGACCGACCGACGGACGGACAGAAATTGCGATCGCTATATGGCATTTGGCCGAAGGGCAAGTGCCATAAAAACTCAGAGCTGACAAAAAAGCACAGATACCCTAAAGTACATGAGACGGTATGCAAACCATATTTCTAGGTTTTCATGTGTGCTTGTTATGGTATACCTTAAGCTAGCGTGTAAAAATTAGGAAAATATTATAAACTGGAGGGGATTAGTAAGATTCAGGCTTGGAATCCGAGTCCGAATCCGATCCAGCCTGACAAGCAGAAGATTCGAATCCGGCCAAAAGGACGAATCCTGGATTCGAATCCGGATTTGCCCATCTCAGAGTAGAGGGTGTGTTGCTTTTACAGCAATTACAGCGGCGTATCCTAGAAATCTGTTCGCGTACTCACCATGGATACTTCATTGAGATCCCTCGTTGAACACACTTCAATAGCGAGGGTTTTGAGACTCAGCTTCTGAACAGGTACAGCCAATCGGAACTCTTCATACCAGCTCGGATTGGCAAACTCGGTCACGTGACCGGTGCAACAGACCAATAGGGAGTCAGGGGGGCTGGGCAAGAGACGGGCTTTGACACACCTGTAAAATGAAATTTAACTTCATTTACTACTTACCTAAAGTCTCACTTAGGAGCGAATTAAGATCATCGTCATCTATTAGATCGATCCGTCGTTAATGGTATAATAATAATACAATACAATTGCGGCAAAAAGGCTTTCGCTTCTATTTCTACAAATGTCTTATGACACTATTTACAATAAACTGAACGTCAGCCAGGTAACGATCTGATATAATCTGTAGTGTTCTGTTAGACACCAGGTGTATCCCAATGGTCAGAGGCGTTACTAGCCGTAATGTTTGGGGGGGGGGCAAGGGATTTACGGACTGGCTGGTCATTTTTACCGACTGTTTTTGCAGATAAAAACGACTGTTATTGAGAGAAAAACGACTGTTTTGACGAATAGTCGGCTGATTTTAAGAAAAACGACTATTTTTAAGAAAAAATCGACCATTTTTACGAGAGACCGACTGTTTTTATGAAAAATCGACTAATTCCAAGAAAAAAATCGACTGTTTTTACGAAAAATCGCGGCGCTTTACCGACTGGCCGACAAAAGTCGGGGGGGGGGGGGGGGGACTAGAGACACATACACCAGGTTCGTCATTTATGCTGCGAGGAGTACGTTTTAAAAAAATCATCATCACGTCCTATGTACAACAAAGGCGTTTTTGCGCGATAATCCCGGATTTAACCCTAGATCGCTGATTCATCAGAGAAACAGCGAATCGACAATCCCAGATTGTACAAACGACGATCAGACGATTTTGCTCCGTTGCAAGATTCCCGAATCGACGATTCAAGAACGAATCCGGACTGTCGGATTGTCAGAGAAAATGATTTTTCATAATCCGGATTGCAAGAGAAAGCGCATTTTGGAGAAGCAGGATTATGAATCGTCAATCTGGATTGTCACGGAAAAACGCCTCAAGGGTAGGCTATATTTCTTTGGATTAGGACTGAGCCTACTAGAAATAAAACTTAAAGGTAGGGACTTACACTCGAGCATCGGCAGGTAACTTGAGGGCAGTGAGATTGCGAGCTTTTTCAATTCCGATATGCAAAAAATTGTCAGCCATCGAATACCTATTCAAAACAAAGTTGAATTAATTTCCAACGGGTGGCTTGGGGGGAGGGGGGGCATACTAAGTTGGTGTTCAAACAAAAGAAACAGTAGGCATGACCCAAACGAAATCTCAGCATTAGTTTTCCCCTCCGGCCATTTTTAAGAAATTCCAATTTTTGTAGAGGCCTATTATTTGCATTTTATTATTATTAGTATTTTTAAGCAGGAACTCCCCAAAACAAGTATTTATGGTTGCTCGAACCGAGGACCCTGACGAGGAACGTTGCCAAACGGGGCCGAAATATCGGTGAAGCAAATCGCCTATCTGCCTACCACCATTTTTTATATACCTGGGTGGGTTTTTCGTTCCCACTTAAGCAAACGCCTAGATTTCTGCACCAGTTTTGCACACCTCTCTGCACCAGAAAGTGACTTTGGAAGGCTAAAGATTTCCGCAAATCGGAACCCGAAGCCGGATTCACTTGCGTGGTTTTCGCGCTGTTACGGCAAGCGTCCTCGCGGATTCCGAGCTCCGGAAACTGATGTAACCATTTCGGAAAGCGATTCTCTTGCTCTGCTATTCTCACCATGAATCAGAAGACTTAGTCTCCACTGACATTGCCGAATTAAAGAGATCAGAATAATAAGGCCCACAAGCCACGAGAAATAGGTGTTAAAAACTGAGAAATACTTACGACAGCTTGATTTGTATTTGGCTAGTTTCATTATCACAGTAGCTTTCAATCACATCATACTCGCTGGACGGATTATTCCAATCACCATTTACACCACTTTCATCAATTTTTTCGTACAAAGTCGAAGGCTCTTCGTACAAAGGCTCAGGCGGGAAGTTCAAACTGGCAAAACGTGCCTCTTGAAGAGCTGGTAGATTGGAATACGGTGGTTCCAAGTCGACCAGCCGCGGATCATGCTGGTTGTACCTCAACTCGGGTTGAGAAAATCGCGGATCCGCCTGGTTGTACCTCAGCTCTGGTTGAGAAAACCGCGGATCGGATTGAACGTAGCGCGGAAACTGCATATCCACCTGTGGGATCGCGGGCTGGAAAGCATCGAACCGCGGATCATGCTCTGAGCTCTCTTGCACCGTTTCGTCACTAAAACGTGACATTTCAAACCGCGGATCCGAAAAATATCTGTTCTGGTCACTTCTCTGCTCGAAATCCGCAAACCGCGGATCAGACAAATATCGCATGTCAGCTCTCTGACCTCCAAACCGCGGATCGTCTAAAAACCGCGGATCCTTCACCTCAAACTTGGGCGATATCGGGGGCGATAAATTGTATCGAGGAACATTAGCATAAATCGCTTCGTTACTATCGTTAACTGAGTTTGTGGATAGTAATCTATCGAACCGCATCCGCAAATCCGCCATATTAATCGGGGTTGCAACGATTCCACTATCAGTATATGGATGTCCGTATATATCAGTATATGACAAGACTGAGTTGAGACTTGACGTTCGACTTTGGCTTGATGTCGACAGACTCCCGATGCTTGAGCCGCTTGAGAGACTTAACGTACTCGCCCTCAAATGTTTCAGCTGTGATTCGAGGACTGTCACTGACTTGATCGCATCGTGAAGGTTGGCCACTAAATTCTCTTTTTCTTCATGAAGTTTGAGCCTTTCGGAAATCATCCGGTTTGAGATTTCAAGATTCGCCCGGATTTCGGACTGGAGCCGCCGGATTTCACTGTTGAAATGGTCCTGCTCTCGCTGGCTACGAGTCCGGGAAACCATCGAACGAAGTTCGGACAGGAGCTGCTCTTTCTCTTGGATAAGAAGAAGCCTGAAAAAGATGACAAAATAAAGACCCGGAACACGTTACTACCCCTGACCATTTTTCCGCGAGCTATCTAGGAAGATGATGTAGCTCCTCCCCCAGGGCGGGGCAAAAGAAACCTGTCACTTGTTACACTTGACTCCTCCCTCAAGGTGGAGATGGAAGAGACAAGAAAACACCTTCTTCAAATGTTATCATATATAAAAATAGATAGTCCACAGAAAGTAGCACCAATTTTGCGAGTTCGGTGTTTTATAAAAAATAAAAACGATGTTGATTTTCGTTTATGGTAGCCTATGGATATTCATGAGATTAGGCAATAAACAACACAAATAATGGTTTTGTATCTCCAGCAGCCAACCCCCGGCCTCCTTGGACTTGGTTATCCTTAGTTGCGTTTTTGCAGACCATGGTATCTGATGCCACGGTCGAAATGCGGTTTTGGAGTTATCGTGGTATCTGATACCACGGTCAAGAGGCGTTTTTGCAGTTACATAGTGTGTATTCAGAAAAAGAAAAAAAAATAGTGGTATCTGGCCAGTTCTCGTGGTATCTGAAAAGTAATCTCAAATTCATCAAATTAAAGTGCAATTTTGGCTATAGTCGTTTTTGCAGAGCAACCGTGTATCAGATACCACGGTAACTGCAAACACGACTAATTGCAGATCCAATTACCGTGGTAAAAGATACCATGTTATCTGCAAAAACGCAACTCTTGTCACTAGCAAGTGCGATTTAAAGTTTAATTGAAAAGCCAACTCATTTCTCATTCAACTGAATACACTGTATTATTTAGACTGTAGCCTATTAAGGGATTTATTTCATTTTTCACTATTTGCTCTGGTATGACTTTCAGAATATCTGCGGCCGTCCTCACAGTGCAAATTCTACTATGAAAAATTACTACGGAAAATTTGAATCTAAATACAAACGCAGCTTTTCACTGGCCAGTGGTGAGCTAGTTGATCACTGCTCAATGCGTGAACGCTTATTTTTCGTAAGTCGCTTTCGTCAAGCATAGACACAGGTACAAGCGCATAGAGGTACCACAAATCCGAGAGGGAAATTCCACCATATCAAAATCGATTATTCGTGAATAGCAGTACATAATACAGCCTCGCAAGCCCCGCTTTTGTTGTGCTATTGAAAAAAAAAAATATTTTCAATAAAACTGTTCTACTACTACTACTATTAAACTGCGCATCCTTTTGTTACCTGTTATGAAACTTCTGACAGTGCAGAATCTAGGCTTGTGAGGCTTTATCAATACGGAATACTGAATATATAACATTTCACATCAGTGACTTTTGATGTCTTACCGCGCTGGGCGGGGTTTCCGACCATCCCGGGACTCAATCCTCAAGACCACACCTCGAAAATCGAGCGGGGGGGGGGATTCTCTGTCCCCGACAGAACCTGCATTCCCTCTTTCTTTTTTCATGTCAATCCTTTCAGGTGTTAACCTTTGACCGAAAAATTGCTTAGGGGAAATAAGGATTTGAGTTGTGCAGGACCATATTTCAAAAATCGAGCGGGGGGGATTCTCTGTCCCCGACAGAGCCTACATGCCCTCTTCCTTTTTTTCATGTCAATCCTTTCAGTCCGTTGTGTGTTAACCTTTGAGCGAAAAATTCCTTAGGAGAAATTAGGATTTTAGTTGTGCAGGACCATACTTCAAAAATCGAGCGGGGGGGGGGATTCTCTGTCCCCGACAGAACCTGCATGCCCTCTTCCTTTTTTTCATGTCAATCCTTTCAGGTGTTAACCTTTGAGCGAAAAATTCCTTAGGAGAAATTAGGATTTTAGTTGTGCAGGACCATACTTCAAAAATCGAGCGGGGGGGGATTCTCTGTCCCCGACAGAGCCTGCATGCCCTCTTCCTTTTTTTCATGTCAATCCTTTCAGTCCGTTGTGTGTTAACCTTTGAGCGAAAAAATTCCTTAGGAGAAATTAGGATTTTAGTTGTGCAGGACCATACTTCAAAAATCGAGCGGGGGGGGGGATTCTCTGTCCCCGACAGAACCTGCATTCCCTCTTCCTTTTTTCATGTCAATCCTTTCAGGTGTTAACCTTTGACCGAAAAATTGCTTAGGGGAAATAAGGATTTGAGTTGTGCAGGAACATACTTCAAAAATCGAGCGGGGGGGGATTCTCTGTCCCCGACAGAGCCTACATGCCCTCTTCCTTTTTTTCATGTCAATCCTTTCAGTCCGTTGTGTGTTAACCTTTGAGCGACAAATTCCTTAGGAGAAATTAGCATTTTAGTTGTGCAGGACCATACTTCAAAAATCGAGCGGGGGGGGGGATTCTCTGTCCCCGACAGAACCTGCATGCCCTCTTCCTTTTTTTCATGTCAATCCTTTCAGGTGTTAACCTTTGAGCGAAAAATTCCTTAGGAGAAATTAGGATTTTAGTTGTGCAGGACCATACTTCAAAATCGGGCGGGGGGGATTCTCTGTCCCCGACAGAGCCTGCATGCCCTCTTCCTTTTTTTCATGTCAATCCTTTCAGTCCGTTGTGTGTTAACCTTTGAGCGAAAAATTCCTTAGGAGAAATTAGGATTTTAGTTGTGCAGGACCATACTTCAAAAATCGAGCGGGGGGGGGGGATTCTCTGTCCCCGACAGAACCTGCATTCCCTCTTCCTTTTTTCATGTCAATCCTTTCAGGTGTTAACCTTTGACCGAAAAATTGCTTAGGGGAAATAAGGATTTGAGTTCTGCAGGAACATACTTCAAAAATCGAGCGGGGGGGGATTCTCTGTCCCCGACAGAGCCTACATTCCCTCTTCCTTTTTTCATGTCAATCCTTTCAGGTGTTAACCTTTGACCGAAAAATTGCTTAGGGGAAATAAGGATTTGAGTTGTGCAGGACCATACTTCAAAAATCGAGCGGGGGGGGGATTCTCTGTCCCCGACAGAGCCTACCGAAAAATTCCTTAGGAGAAATTAGCATTTTAGTTGTGCAGGACCATACTTCAAAAATCGAGCGGGGGGGGATTCTCTGTCCCCGACAGAGCCTACATGCCCTCTTCCTTTTTTTCATGTCAATCCTTTCAGTCCGTTGTGTGTTCACCTTTGACCGAAAAATTGCTTAGGAGAAATAAGGATTTGAGTTGTGCAGGACCATACTTCAAAAATCGAGCGGGGGGGGAATCTCTGTCACCGACTGAGCCTGCATGCCCTCTTCCTTTTTTTTCACGTCAATCCTTTCAGTCCGTTGTGTGTTAACCTTTGACCGAAAAATTGCTTAGGGGAAATAAGGATTTGAGTTGTGCAGGACCATACTTCAAAAATCGAGCGGGGGGGGATACTCTGTCCCCGACAGAACCGGCATGCCCTCTTGCTTTTTTTTCATGTCAATCCTTTCAGTTCGTTGTGTGTTAACCTTTGAGTGAAACATTCCTTAGGGGAAATTATCTGGCGCGTTGTGAAGGAATGTTTGCGCTCCGATGGCACTCTTGGAATGTCGTTTCCAACCGCTGGATCTTTCCAGGAGGCTTTTCAATTAATCCCGAGAGTTTGGCAAGCTTGCCGGACAACCGGAATGCAAAGAGGTTCGCGGGAACTACAGCAGAGTTATGTTACTTCGGACATTTATTATAAAAGTTGCGTTTTTGCAGTTAGCATGGTATCTGATATTCAGTCTAAAGTCGTTTTTGCAGTTATCGTGGTCTCTGATACCACGGTCAAACGTCGTTCTTGCAGTTGTCGTGGTATCTGGCCAGTTACCGCGGTAAATGATATTCAGATATCACGGTCCGACCGTGGTATCTGGTCGTGGTATCTGAAAAGTCATCTCACTTTTATCAAACTTTGTCAAATTGGTGAGAAAGAAGTTCAGCACTTAGTGATGTAACTGGATATCAGTTTTTCTTTTGGGATGACTTCGAAAAGTGCAGTTTCGGCAATAGTCGTTTTTGCAGTGGACCGTATATCAGAGACCACGGTAACTGCAAAAACGACTAATTGCAGATCCAGTTACCGTGGTAACAGATACCATGATATCTGCAAAAACGCAACTAATATTTTAGACTGAATTTTTTTTTACATATTCAGCTTTCTACTGAGATAAAGAACGAAGACAAGAGGAACGCCAGATACCATGGTATCTGCTACAAAAACGCAGCAAATATTTTGTACATATTTTTTGTACATATTTTCAGCTTTCTTAGGAGATCAAGAAAGAAATCGTTGCTTAGTTCATTCTGAATTCCTTTTTTGAGCGCCATGAGAGTTCGATTTCGTTCTTTATCTCAAAAGCTCATAGCTGATATGACGTTCTTAACCTTAGGTAGATGCTGAAGTAAGTAGAAGGATGTCCGTACATGGGAAATTCTAATTTACATGTATTGTTGAATATATATTTCAATCTGTATGCAATTCCGATGTGGCTAACAAGTTGTAATTTATCATTCCGCTTGACTGCTTTAGTGGCGGGAAACAAAACCAAGGTGGTCCAAATAAATACATCGTCAAAGAATAACGTTTTTTTATCGTGGACTAGGACCTTTGAGCTCCCTCTTATCATTATCAGCATACGAGATAGATTCACAAAATGGTCTTTCACTAAATATTCCTTCAGCCCAAGCTGACTGCGAATCATATTTTTGATGGTGCAAAACGGATACGTCAGCTAAATTTTATTAGAGCTATGTTTCGGACCCTTCTTGGCAAGGGTCCTCTTCAGGCTCCAATCGCTCAAGTTGGAAAAACGAACTTGTGGAAAAACCACAAGTTCCTGTTTCTTTTTGTGCTTAGCGGACCCGCCAATAGAGTATCGAACTGCCTGGTGTTTTATTATTTGTGGTCATTTGTGACATTTGAATCGTTGATTTGAAAATACATTCGCTTCTCTGGTATACACCGGATTAGATTCCTCTTCCCAAATAAGAGCAGAGCTTGACCTTATACGGTTTCTTGGGGGGGGGGGGGGTCTAATATATCTGGTATTCACCGGTTTAGATTCCTCTTCCCAAAATAACAGAAGAGCTTGACCTCATACGGTTTCTTGGGGGGAGGTAAGTCCTACGGCAGTTCTTCCCCTGATGTTTTTATCACCACGATTGTGTCCTTTCCTCAAACGTAAATTATTTGGAAACGCGCGATGTCTCTCTATCTTAGATCCCAAGCATGCATAATCTCTAATTCCAATGTCCGGACCGCGAATAAAATTCCTGATACGTTTTCAAAAAGATAAGAATTCAGAGATTGCCAAGAGGGCGGAGATTGGAAGCTGTGAAGATTTTCTCGCCGATCCAGAAGGTTTATTGCGGCCTTACGACACAAGACTTCAAAATTTCATACAGAGCGTGCGTTACCCTTCCAACAATAGTAGCTATCAAGTTAATAGTTGCGTTTTTGCAGATACCATGGTATCTGTTACCACGGTAACTGGATCTGCAATTAATCGTTTTTGCAGTTACCGTGGTATCTGATATGCGGTTGCTCTGCAAAAACGACAATTGCCCAAAATTGCGCTTTTCGAAGTCATCCCAAAAGAAAAACTGATATCCCGTCACGTCACTAAGTGCCAAACTTCTTTCCCACCAATTTGACAAAAGTTGATGAAAGTGAGATGACTTTTCAGATACCACGGTCGGACCGTGATATCTGAATAACAGTTACCACGGTAACTGGCCAGATACCGTGAGAACTGCAAAAAGCCTTTTGACCGTGGTATCAGATACCACGATAACTGCAAAAACGACTTTAGACCGTATATCAGATACCATGGTATCTGCAAAAACGCAACTAATATTCTTGTTCCATCCTCGTGAAAAGTTACTACGCTGACCGTTCCAACCTTCTCAAAATAGTAACCACGAGTAGGTCAGCCACGCTCGGGGGCGTATTTAGCATGGTAACTACGATCTCTACGACGTGATTGTCCCGATCAGCCCGCGGCATGATATTTTCAAGAAAATAAAAAAATGCGTTCGAGACTTGGCGCCAAGAAGCCATGATTCGTTACGTCATGCGTAGTAACTACGGTAAGTAGGGTGGAACACGCCAACAGTCGTCCTGTACCTTTGTAAATCTCGTTATTCTAGTCATACGGAGCAAAGACTTTCTAGCATTTATACATAGGCTAAAGGCCCGTACCCAGGAATTGATTTCGGGGGGGGGGGGGGGTTGCCCACGGGTTGGACCAAAAAGTACAAAAAATACATATATCAGATTTTGTGGGTTTGGGGGGGGGGGTCTAACCCCCTAACCCTACGGCCTTGGTCGGCTATGCCGGGGTCTCGCGGCAGCCAGTCAAATGGCCACCTGCCGTTTCGCCAAAAAAAAGAATCCGTCACTTCGGCGACTTTCCCCGACAGTTCGCCAACCTGTAGATTGACCCACCAAAACCCGTAAGTTCGCCAGCCCGTCACTTCACCCACACGTAAGTTCGAAACTGAAACCGATCTCCGGCCACGGTCGGGGTTTAGTCTGGGGAAGCCCATGGCTCCCTCTCTATGTTTTAGCCTCTTTTCAGGCCCGATAACTCGGAGGGAAAACGCGGCAAAATACGGATATTCGGTCTTTCTGACCAAGAAGCTTCCTGTAAACAACAATAGGGAAAAACACAGCAAGCGTCAAATCAGTTTAATGTCAACAGGAGGATTGGAATACAACCCTGCAGCATCACGGGAAGAAGAATGGACAAACGACGCAAGAGACTGACTGTGAAAAGACTCTCCATAAGGAGATTCGATCTGGATGGAATGCAAAAGCATGAAAACAACTACGAAAGGAAAATCGAAAACAAGTGGACTGGGATGGCACTTGTTATTGAGAGGGAAATAACGGGACGGTATCAGACTTCAGTTCCAAGGTTAAACAAGAAGCAAGGAAGGTTGTCACAAAGCGTACATGACAACAAGAATCTGAGGACGAGGAGTTTACCTGCAAGTTTAATTGGAAATACTGAACCGCGAACCTATAATAAAAGCACCACATCATCGGTAAGAAAGCCATTACTTGGTCCCACAACCGAGTTCAGAAAGCCTTAATCTGATTCCAGATCCTAGGTGTTCTGACCTCTGATGGGCTTGTGTTGGGCTAATAAAAGAATGCGGTTTACCTGAGACGATTATGAACAAGGATTGCGGTGAGACTTTTGTGGCAAGTTTTGTGGCCAAGACTAGACATAAAAAGACCTGCCGACTCTGGACCAAGGAAGCGTTAAGAAGCTGTAGTAGAGTCGAAGTTCTAAAGTTACAAAGAAGTCCAAAAAGTTATAGTTGTGCTGGAAGTTACTATAGAAGAAGTCTTGTACCTATCCTGAATATACGTAGGTGCTAATCGGAATCCAAACGGAAAGACTACGAGCCCCATACGTCTCTGAAGAGTTGCGTATTCCCCACCGATCGACAATACCAAGATCTATACAGCACACGGCCTTCGAGATAAAACATACCTTTTGTTGTAAGGTAGGTGCTTACCTGTCTCTGTCGCTTTCTGATTGGCCAGGAAGGACTCTATCGTCGAAATCAGCCAATAAGCGCTGGACAGTCGTCAACTGTCGCCTCGCCTCGTCGTACTGAAGTCTTAACCGGGACAACTCTGCTACTCTCGCCCTTGGTGACATGAGCTAAAAGAAAGGGCTTAGTTAGTTGATTCGTATAGCAAAAAATGGGGAGAAACCATTGCCAGTTCTTATTGTCAATTAAATTTATTTCTTAAACGGTTTATTTCTTCATCGCATCATTTAATCGAATTTCCTTATTTCTTTCAAGACGTCATAAAAACGTCACGGGTTGAGGTAAATATTACACCATTTTCACCGCTTTTTCTTGACTGATTTACTGACTGAGACTCGTCCCTACACTGAATTTTTTTTTGCAGTTTTTGCTACTCCGATTAATCTTGTCTCTACTGAGGTAATCTTTCCTCGAATCCGGACTAATCTTATCTCAGTAGAGATAAGATTAATCCGAGTAGCAAATACTGCAGTTAGCTTTAATCCTTACTCAGAGAAACTTTTTACAGTGTATGGAGGGGGGGATTGAAATAACGCTTACCTCTCCATAGATGTCGTTTTTTTTGCAGTTTTCGCTACTCTGATTAATCTTGTCTCTACTGAGATAATCTTTCCTCTAATCCGGACGAATCTTATCTCAGTAGAGATAAGATTAATCCGAGTAGCAATACTGCAGTTAGCTTTAATCCTTACTCGGAGAAACTTCGGAGAAGCCCGTTGAAAAATATCCGAGAATTAGTCGCAGGGCTAGTACGAAAAAGTAGCATGCAGTAGTAACTGTTTTGATTAACCCAGCCGGAGGCATGTTTATCAAAGTATTCCATACTACTTTACATATCACTAATCGAACTACTCCATACTACTACATACCATTCCATGCAACTTTTTAGTACAACTACCAACCATACTACTACACAGTCGAAGAATTTTTCATGGGGGGGGGGGGGTGAAATAAGGCTTACCTCCCCACAGATGTCGGTTTGTGACGCCGTGCTAAGTTTTTCACTGGCTATACTAAACAAGGAACTATCCAATGACAAATCACTTCGGAATCCCCTCGTATCCCTCATTCGGGACAGTGTTGCCAGAAGATCTGCTTTCTCTTTTTCACCAATCAGAAGGGATTTCTGAATGTTTTTGAGTTCCTGGATGATGGCATGAGCTTCAGATAGAGAGTAATTGGTATTGGGGCCTGACATCTTGCGATCAACCCTGAAAAAAAACATGTACTATAAGTAAACCCAACTGTGAAGAATGCCCGGGCCACATTCAGTCACATCTGTACGTAACTTGGTTCGTTAGTTTGGTTATTACCCACTCTTACGTTTCATTCTGGTCACACCTGGAAGGAAGAAATTCAAGATTTATTACCACCATCATCACTCATATGTAAACCAAACTAGCTAAAGTCAGTAGTTGCGTTTTTGCAGATACCATGGTATCTGACATACGGTCTAAAGTCGTTTTTGCAGTTGTCGTGGTGTCTGGCCAGTTACCGTGGTAACTGATATTCAGATATCACGGTCCGACCGTGGTATCTGGTCATGGTATCTGAAAAGTCATTTCACTTTCATGAAATTTTGAAAGAGAGAAAGAAAGAAGTTCAGCACTTAGTGATGTAACTGGATATCAGTTTTTCTTTTGGGATGACTTCGAAAAGTGCAATTTCGGCAATAGTCGTTTTTGCAGTGGACCGTATATCAGATACCACGGTAACTGCAAAATGACTAATTGCAGATCCAGTTACCGTGGTATCCGATACCATGGTATCCGAAAAAACGTTACTATGATGAGTCCTTTAAAGCAATTTCACCTAAAGGAACAGAAAACTTGACTCAAACTTGACTCGGGGAGCTAGCTGACATCTCAAGAACGTACCCTGAGGCGATATTGAGAGTCAGAAAAATTCTCCTTACGACCATTGTAGTTTCCGAGAATTCGACTTTTGGGTTAGTAGCAAGAAAAGCAAAAGGTTTGTGTGCCGGGAGTAGGAATCGAACGCACGACCTCTCGACTACTATCCCGATGTGTTAGTCAACACGGCCAAAGGAAAACCTTTACAGTGCATAAGTGCATAATTACAGTGCTTAAGGGGCAAGGGCCTGCCAGCTAGCTTTGGGAACACTAAGGAGGGGGTTCGAGATAACAAAGAAGAGGGATCCTGTCGACAATAAATCACTGTATACTTACCCAAGCTCCCCAGGTCGGTTTGGTCGCCGAAAGTCGCGTAGTCAAGTTTTCTGTGCCTTTAAAGCAAAATTTAAAGCATTTCACGTAAAGAAAAACTTTTCCAAAATACTCACTGCTCCAACAAATTTACTCCTTTCTTATGCGAAAGCATTTCCATTCTTGCTGCCTCCAATTCTTGTCTTAAATGGGCGACTCTCTGCTTACTCAAAATCACATCCGTTTTAATCGCATCGGTATCGTAGCGGTTGGAACCGGAACTTCCAGTAGATGCCAGGGAGGAGGTAGATCTGTTGACGAGCCCGATATGGTTTAGCTGCGCGTATTCCTTCTGAGCTAAATGCAGGCGTTCTTCTCTGATATTTACGAGCTCTTGCTTGGCCTAAAACAAATGTATTCAAGTTGATATAAATGTCGTGCTGGGAAGTCACTGGGACCAGGGCAGTCAAGCACAAATCCTCAATTTTTGGGCATGGTGCCCCAACGTCAGGGCATGCCCCAAGGTATGGGCATGGACATGGTACTAGCATGGCACCCCCATGATATTTGGTTGAACTGTGATTGATTACATACCTAAATAGGGCTGTCTTCCTCTCCTAAACCACAAGATCCTAATCTTATGTTTTATCCAACCTCTTTTTCCAATTTTAAAAATATTAGAGAACTTCCAAGAAATTTAGCCATGAATGAATTCCCCTTTTTTCCTGGGAATGAACAGGTAAACCAATAGGAAAAAGTGGCCTTAATTAAAGGCTAAATTTCTTGAAGTTCTCTAATATTATTGAAATTGGAAAAAGAGGTTAGATAGAACATAAAATCAAGTATCTTGTGGTCTAGGAGAGGAAGACAGACCTATTTAGGTATGTAATCAATCTCAGTTAAACCAAATATCATGGGGGTGCCATGCTAGTACCATGCCCATGCTCCAGGGCATGGTGCTCCAGCGTATATGCACCATGCCCATACCTTGGGGCATGCCCTGACGTTGGGGCACCATGCCCAAAAATTGAGGATTTGTGCATGACTGGACCAGGGACCCATACATTTCCTGTGATGCCTCGCCATTCAGGGGGCTTGTCAATAAGAGATTTCTGATGCTATGTTGACCGAACAGAAGATAGTTCGAGAAATACCCACGGTCCAATCACGTCCAGGCCAGATAGACAAAATTTGGGATTGGCTGCTGGCGCCTTGAGGGAGGAGTCTCTATGGCGCGCACGTCCAATGAGGCAAACAAGAATGCCGATTCGACCCAAGTGGGATTTTTTTGGAAAGTAGGCAAGGATCAGACAACATAGCAACATAGAAGCATAGGAAATGACAAGCCCCCTGTAAAGGAAATGTATGGGTCCCTGCTGGGACGGTGGAAAATGTACGTCTGTTGGTGGCTGATGGTAGTCACTAAGTCTTTTAAAGTTTAACCGAATAGGGCTGAGATCTGACAGTTTAATGACACTTCACTTCCGCAGATACGTGAGATACGTTATTACCAGGTTATTACTAGAGCCCCTGGTGAAAAATACATAATCCTTTAGATGAGTAAAAATAATTCAGTATAGGCTACTCAAATATCAGATGTAAGAAAAAGCTGACTTTTCAGTTAAACTTGAAGGTTTACTGAAGAGCTTCCCGGCTTAAAGTTTAACCGAAAAGGGCTAGGATAGGACAATCTAGTTACCCATCACTTATTCACTTAAATTGTCCTGAAGACCCGCTGAAAATGAGTTACTTCGTTGTTCCGCTATTCACGAATAATCGATTTTCAAATAGTGGAATTTCCTTGTGATTGCTTGTATTTTTGTTGTATGCCTTACGAGAAAGATTTATCACTTTTTTTTTTGTTCAGGCACTAAGCAATCGTCAACAATCTCACCACTGCACACTGAAAAGCCGCATTTGTGTTGAGATTAAAATTTCCCGCGTCGTAGTAGAATTTACGCTGTGGGGACGGCTGGAGATATTCTGAGCCTCATAACTAGAGCAGATAATGGGAAATCAAAAAATCCCTTTGCAGAATCCAAATAATTCAGTGTATCCAATGAAATGACCGACAAATAAGTTGGCTTTTCAGTTAAACTTTAAGCCCACGAAAGGCAAAACAGAGCAGTTCCTGTGCATCAAGTCCGGCAACGTGTCTTCCCTGAATAGCTCACTACCTACCCGCGATCTCGACTAACGTCACCTATGACAGTTGTCACTGACTGAAACTGTACGGTTTGCACCTCCCGATGGAAAAATTTCGAGAATTAGTCGTATAGAGTTGTACGAAAAAGTCGCATGCAGTAGTAATTGTTGCCACTGCATGCTACTACTAGCAATTTGAATGCTACTACAGCAAGAGTGGATGCTATCGGATACTACTACTTACAACTAGCCCAGTCGGAGGCATGTTAAGTCAAAGTATTCCATACTACTACATATCAATAGATGCAACTTTCTCGTACAACTATCATACAACTACACAGTCAAAGAATTTTTCATCGGGCTTGGATTGAACCAATCACAAACAACGGTGGGGCGGGGCTCAATTGTGAAAAGACTCAACATGAGAAAATTGGATTCAAATTAAATTAAACTTTATTTATAGCCCGTCTAGGTAAAAACGGAGTATGGGAGAACAAAACACAAAAACAAAATGAGACCTGAAACTACGGAGCTGGTTACTGAGAAGGAAAATAACCGAATGGTGCCGGGTTTTAGTCCGGCTTTATCAAGGCAATTAAAATTTAAATTATTATCGCCCAAATTACGTGTTAATATTTCACGGATTTGTTTTCATTCACTGTCTTTCTCGTCTTTGTCTATTCCACTCTCTGCAACAATAGTGTTTACTCTGTTTCGGCACTATTTAAAATACAGGAAAGTCAGATTATGGCCTACATATTTACAGAATTACAGAGACAAATATCTACATAAAATATATTTAGCCTAGGGAGAGCGGGGTACCATGAACCACGGGGTACCATAAACCAGGGCTGTATCACCCACTTCCTGTTGGTGTGATTGCTCCTCCTTTTCAACCAATATCGACCCCTGGTCCCTCTAGGTTCTGATGTAGTTCTGTTCAATATGGACCAATACTCGACTCGTGACGGCAATAAGACTATTTTTGGGGTGGCAAAGTAAAAAATTTGTTTAAGACTATTTGTTTACTTTTCAGGTGATAAACCTGTCAGATCAGGATGATTGTCGGGTTTCCAATGGAATAATATCATGGCTTTAAGGCTGTGAATTTCGCTTTACGTTCCGTTTATTACTTTTTTAGTTAGCTATTTTTTAGCAATTCCTATGCACGGGGGGATCGATGCACCACTTGCCATGGGCAACATTGAACCAGTGGTTGTAGAGGGAATGTCCAATGTTAATTAATAATTTGGACCTTGAAGTGGAGTTCTGGAAGCATTTGGATAACCAGGAATTGGTTCCCACCAATGACGCGATTCAGTTTGAAATTCCAAGTGGTGTTTCACCTCCGAAAGTCATACCCTTTTGGTGGAACATCCGGCTAAGCAGGGATAATTATTTTTGGAGTTAACGGCGGGTGATTCCCACTTGGTTAAGATTTAGTTGGTATTTTTTAATCTCTCTACATTTAGTAGCTTTTACCTTTATATATTACACGAAAATTACACAATATTATAAGATCAATCATTCTGGTTCATCGTGCCCCGAGGGTGGTTCATGGTACCCAGGGGGTGGGGAAAGTGAACCAGCTGACCAAGTTTTCTAGAACCGTCGGTGTGTTCCACTCGGATAAATTACATGTCAAAGAAAAATACTCGGAGATCGGCCGATAAATAAGCTACATTTTGAAGTGAAATAGAAGCTGAAAGCTCATTTGGTTCGCCTGGAAAAAAATCAAAACACAAATGTGGTTCATGGTACCCCGCTCTCCCCCTACAGATTTACCGAGAACAGAGACTGTTCATAAATGAACACTCCACTAAAAACTATCAGATAAACTCCTATTTACTATCCTATTACATGATGATCCAATGTTCCGGCTTGCCCGTGAAGGAATTTTGAAAATAAATTGAAATTGACAAAGATATCAATGACAGCAGGCTGAAGTAACAGATACTGGTGACAAAAATCACAATCTTACTGAAACAGAAATCAACGGAGACTCGCCAGCTTATATGAATGAGGATGCTACGCACATGCTTATATAGGCCGAAAGCGGTAACATAAATATAGGCCTACGCTAATTATAAAGGCTAATTCTCAGTTTTAGGTTGTTGGCGAAATCTCTATAGGCTAATGAAAGGACTGAACAAATCGCAACTATGGTCTCAAGGAATACGTTCAAACGTCACCTGGCAAGTGAGTGGTGGAAGAATATGCCACGGAAGAATGACTGAACTGTTCCTGTGTCTGACAACGAAATGTGACCAAAGGGACTCGTATTCAACCAATATCATAGCCTAACAAATAGGCTTAACAAGATACAGGGACATGTAGGCTAGAGCCTTTTTGCTTCCATGTATGAAAAAAAAACTACAGAAAGACCTACAGAAGGATTAATATGTGTTTAAGCAAAACTCACCTCTAAGTTTTCTCGTGCTGTTACCAAATAATCCTTCAGCATTTGTTCCTGAATCGATCTCCATGTAAGTCTTGGGTCTTCAATCTGGTTGGTATGTTCAAGGTGGTTTATGAAGTATTTTCCTAACTGTGGGTCATATGCTTCTTCCCAGCCAACTGGCAATTCATTTCCTACGCAGTCTGCAAACGATGTTGGCTTTGTATAGCTGAAAAAAAAACGGATAAATCAAGATAGACTAACTGGGTCCACTGCTCGAGGAAAAAGTTGTGCCCTTTGTAGTTGTAGCGTATGTATTAACACAAAGTAGAACGAAATACTTTCATTGAACTGTGCTTCAGACTGATATAAGCTAATCTTAAGCAGTATTAGCCTATTTATCGTGGCAACAGTTACTACTGCATATTGCTAAGGCTTACAACTTCATAGCCTACAGCTGATTTTCGACAATTTTTCATCGGGTGGTTCAATTTAGCCTAACTGATTCCAAATGCTTGGGTCAGTCGGTCAAAGCGGTGTATGGAGTATACTCCTAACTGTGATTCATCTGCTTCTGCCCAACCAGCTTCCTACACAGTCAGCAAACGATGTCGGTTTTGTAGGCTATAGCTGAAACAAATCGGCTAAATCTGCTTCTTCCTGTTTGAGGTAGTCCAACTGGTTCCATATTCTTGGATCAACTGGTAAAGGTAATGGCAACAACAAACTAACATAGCCTAACTCTTTGCAATCAGTACAGATAATCTAGTTTTGCTTTCTTCTCCTAAAGTTTAAGTTTTTTGCCCTGATAATTTGTTTTTGCAAGTAGGCCTATCCTATTTTGCAAATCAACAAAAAAAAAAGTTATGTGTGGTAAAACAAATGAAGTGTGTCAAGTAGGAGTAGAAACTAGCCTTGTAAATGTCTAACAAGTTAATTCCTTTTCTTTCTACCATATTATAGGTGCTTTTTTATGTAGTTTCGGTGTAGTTTCACTGTAGTTTGACGTACTTTTGTTTTAGTTGTGAAAGTAAGTATGTGGAATAGACAAATAAAACGGTACACATACTGTACTTTCATAACTGAAACAAAAGTAGGTCGAACTACTGTGAAACTACACCGAAACTACATCAAAAAAAACGCACCTTATGTTTTCCTTCTGCGTTCTGACTCACCCACTAATCACAATGGAAAATCTGTCCTCGAAATTATCTCCCCCGATCGGCGGTTTACCTGTTCACCACCCAATTGGCTTAGTTCTTATTTGTGATTAAATTTCTCTGACACTGTGTGTAATTTTGTGTGTGTTTTCTTATGTTTTCTTTTACTGTTATACTGCACTTATGCCCTAGGGCAGTGCGTAATAAATTCATTCATTTATTCATTCACTGTCTTGCTGCAAAAACACAAACAGCAGCTCTAACCCATCATACATATCAACAAAATATAATACCGTAGGCTATTATATGTGGCAAAACAGATAAAATGTGTTGAGTACAAGTATGCTACAGATTAGCCTTGTCGAACTGTATATCTTACTTTCAAGAAAGCTGACTTGTAATCTGGACAATTATTTTGAGACATATCTGGAAAGTGAGGGTGCATTAAGCAAAGTTTGGTTTTTGGAAATATCTAATGAAAACTCCAAGATTTGTCTCGTAATTTTGCATTCAACTACTGAAGCTCTGCATCAACTGGAGAGTACATTGCAAATGAGGAAAGCTATTTACTAGCCAAGGTGTAGGCCTACACTAGTAAGTCTGGCAATAAAACATGCAACTACAGTAGAGGTATGCTTCATTGAACATTTCTTGACTATAAATTTGATATCTCAATAGGTATTTTGGACCTTTATTCTACCATTTAGCCCAAAACTGCAGTTTTCACATTAAAGTAACTGTTCACATAAGCACCTCTTCTGTAATTAGGAACAACCAACAAAATAAATGAAGTTCTACTAGGCCTAAGCAAGGCTAAACAACAATTTAAAACATTATTTTTCTTTATAAATGTCCACTCAGTTCCTTCTACACCCTTATTTACAGCCCTTTCTCGGACGGGACAATCCTGGGACAATCTACGGCATCCAAAGAAAAGCAACGGTTCTGCAGTGCTTCATGACTGTCTGAAAAATCTCAACAGAAAAAAAATAATGTTCGTAAATGGAACAACTAACCACAGAAAATAATTCCTCCTGTATGTCAAACAAAGCTGAAGTGCTGGAAGTTTTTGATTAATATATTTTTATTTACCACTTTTAAAGTAAAAAAATAAACATGGTGGCCTGAAATCCAGAGAACTGTTGAAGCTGGTTCAAAGAAGCAACTTCACGTAAGTCAGCCTAAATCTCTCAGATTCAACAAAGTCACCATTACAAATTTCTGACATAAGTGGCGTTTTTGATTGCCGATTAGTTCGGCGGCCGATAGCATAGCTGTTTGACTTTTTGGCGTTCACCGCTGGTTCACCGGAAGCCGATAGCCGTAGCTGTTTCTTCTAATTTCTGTTTTTGTGCTCAACAGCTAACGTCTATCGCCTAAATTCCTGTCCATCGCCTATCGGCCTTGGTCCCTAGGACACGCCGATAGGCAATGGACGTTGCCTCCAATGTCTATCGGCTATAGTAAACAGTAAATAAGTTAATAATAGGGTAGCCACTAAAAAAAAAAAAAATCAAACCTGAGCTTTTGAAGATCAGAATGTGATTCTCCTATCTTTTAGCTTTGATTTGAGGCCAAAATCACCTCTCTATCTTGTCTCTAAGCATCTCAAATCTTCTTTAGAAAACAGTATTTTACATAAGGAAATGCCTATGTTCATCCATTGACTTTAGGGTTTTGTCCATCTAGTGACCGGCTTGGAACTATGTGCTTCAATGAAATTCTATGAAACTGGGTGATTTTGAGCTGGTTTTGAGTGCATGGGGAGCCCCAGCAAGTGAGTTAGATGACAAAATATGAATATGATCATCAAGGTTATAGTCCAATAGACCTATTGCTGCTATAGGCTGCTGACCTTTCCTCCTTAGTATCAACAAATTTTGGTAGGCAAGTTCAGCTACTTTTTTTACATCTAAATTTACATTGAATATTAAGAAATAATATTAAATAGCTAGGACATCTTACTGTTAGCCTTATTAAATAGACAATTTTGTCCTGAATTCAATGGTATTTTTAAAATATTTATTAAAGATGTTTTAGATAGGTAAAACTGATAAGGAAAATTCACAGCAATTTATGCATTCATTACAACAAAATTGCCAATTTTTGCCACTAGGTGTTTTTGTGGCTACCCTATTAATAAGCACAAATTGGAAAACTTCCTTGTCTACCGGGGAAATTTCATCGGCGATCAAAAACGCCAGTATAGTGATACCCATTAGAGCTGCATTAGAGCAGCGTATGCCTTATCTGTCCCTTATAGCAGAAAGAAACTCACCTGTCTCTTGGATCAATCCATGTTGTCCTTTTGTTATTATGATCAATAAAATACAATTTTCCATCAATATCCTTTGAGGCTTCCCAACCCTCAGGTAATGGCAACTCTGAATTTCTATTTCCACTCATTTTCCAACTGGGATTCCACACAAATTAGAAATAAATAACTTTAACTTTTACAAAACCACCATATTGCCGAAACAACAAAACAAAACTGACGACGTCACAGCGACGCCAACCAACCAGCGGCCGGGCGGCCACAGGAATGCAGTAGTGTTACAGCAAAGGAATTTGGCAGAAACAAACTAAATAAATTAGCCGCGGTAAAAAGATAAACGTTTCTTATCGGGTGGTTCCCAAAATCACCACGATCATTTTGCCCACTCTCACAATGCCCACGCTCAGAATGCCCACGACTCAAAATGCCCATGACTCAAAATGCCCACGATCAGAATGCCCACGATTAAAATGCCCACGGCTCAAAATGCCCACGACTCAAAATGCCCACGACTCAAAATGCCCACGACTCAGAATGCCCACGACTCAGGTCGAACACCTGAAATCGAAATCGTCCTAAATGCCGGCGGCTCAAAATGCCGACAGTTCAAAATGGTCACAGGGGACGCTAATATCGTCTTGTTCAAAATGCCAACGGCTGAAACTGTCCACAGGGGAGGCCAAAATCATCCTGGGGGATTATAAGGGATAGGACCGGAAAATGTTCCGAAAGGAATTATTTTACTGTTTCTTGATCAGTTCAGAAGTCTTTGCGTGAAAGTATAGAAGCATTGTCGTACAGAACTGTGCCAACACAGAAAGCAAAACCAGGCGATCCAGATCCTCCAGTTAACCTGCATCATGAAGGTCAGAGTTCAAGATCGCTGTTTGGGACTCAGTCTGTTCAGAACTCGGCAGAGTAAATGTTTTACAAAATAAATATCAAATCAGAATTCATGTTGCATTTTGAGGCCCGGAAACGTTACTGACAGGGTGCATATGAATTCGTGCAGTGCCGTTTGCAGGTGCAGTTTGCGGGGTTCCTTATTAGTCAGAGGCTTCAGCAAGGAAGCACAGCGCTGTTGTGGCATCTAACCACGAGGCAGTACACATTTTTTTAAATACTTTAACAGTGTTATATTACAATTGAGATTATACCAGTTCAAAATACGATCATCGTCATTCTGATACTCGGTCTACTCCTCCCGTTGCTCACTCAGCCCTAAATTCAAGTTTACTTCGGACTAAACATCTCAAAATAATCCAATCGTGGGCATTCTGAACCGTGGGCATTTTGAGTCGTGGGCATTTTGAGTCGTAGGCATTTCGAGTCGTGGGCATTTTGAGTTGTGGGCATTTTGAGTCGTGGGCATTTTGAGTTGTTGGCATTTTTAGTGGGCATTTTGAGTCGTGGGCATTGTGATCGTGGGCATTTTGAGTGTTAGCCTTCTTATCGTTTTCCCCTTTAGAGAAAACATTTAAAAAAAAAAATCGGCATGGTGGCTACGTGATAATATTTATCAGCTACTTTCAAAGTCCACTTACAGTGAGGCAGTAACAAACTAAATTAGTCCCGTGAGAAGACACACGTCTTCTTTTGTTTTTTTCCTTAATTTCAAAAAACAAAGACGCTTACATAACACTGAAAGAAGGCCTCAAAATACTCATTTTTCCTTAAATCCAACTGCTCTCTGTATATGCAGCTTTTTTTCAGGAAAGTCCCATCAACAAAAGTGCCAAAAAACAGAACATAAACTAATTTCTTTCAGGCTGCTGCTCTTTGACCTTTCATTCGCCACCTGGATGCGTTTTGGCGATTCCGGTTCTTAATTTCATTCCATGAGAACAATGAATCTCACTGAGTAATTCAACGTATATATTAAAACAATGGCTAAAAAGGATAATCAGGTACGACGCCGTAAAAAAACCTCTCTTTCGAATTACTAATCACTGTAAAAAAAAAACCTCTCCGTTTTGAGGCAACTTAATCTGCATTATTTTGCACTCTAGCCATTTAATCCTCCATCGCATTCAAACTGTCCCAACTTGCGATAAAAGTATCAAATTTGGTGATTCGCAGTTACTAAAGTCCGATGTAGACGTGAGTTGAATCTGCAGTATTTTGCATTCTAACGTTTTAATCCTCCATCGGATTTTGACTCTCCCAAGTCGGAATAAACATCTCCGAATTCGGTGTGCATACCTACTAAAGTCCGATCAGGGACCCATAAATTTCCTGTAATGACTCGCCATTCAGGGGGCTTGTCATTTCCTATGCTTCTATGTTACTATGTTGCCCGAGCCTCAACTAGTTCCCAAAATTCCACTTGGGTCGAATCGGCGTTCTTGCTCAGATAGAGCCAATCCCGGGCCTTCTTGGACGTGAGACCAAATAGACTCCTCCCTCAAGGCAATATTTTATCCCCGTGGGTATTTCTCGAACTATCTGACGCTCAGTCAAGAGCGCATCAGAAATCTCTTATTGACAAGCCCTCTGTATGGCGAGTCATAACAGGAAATTTATGGGTCCCTGGTCCGATGTAGGAGAGACGTTTTACAGTGGTTTCTTTGGAAGCTACATTTCGGCCCTTCTTGGCAAGGGTCCTTGTCAGGCTATTACCGGAATGGGAGAAACATGCGCGTTCGTTTCTTCAGTCCAGCAACGTCAAGGAATTTGAGAATATAAAACAGAGGGCTCATAAACTCTCAAATTAACAACCTGTTGGAACTGAATGTTTGTGGAATAGTGCCATTGCTTCAGATAGTTTGGTCGGAGAAAGAAAAAGCACATATCTTAAAACCTAAAACAGATTTGGTTCCGAAAAGAAGCACTTTACTTTGAGGCCGCCTTGGTTCACATCTTGTAGATCGAGTAGGCTAGGCTAATATGTTTGTAGACTTGATAAATTTCCTTATAATCCTGTAATTGTTTGTAAATACTCTTCATGACTATCTCTCCTTGCCCATCCAAAATCTCCGGCCTCTCCGGGTACCTAGCGGAAGAAAGGCAGAAATGGTATCACAGCTGCTCCCAAAGAGCGCCGTGATTGTTTGACACAGGATTTGAGTAGGCGAGCTTGAGTCGTCACGGAGACGTTTACTCCTTCTTCTTGAGGATCACCGGTGTGTTTGGACTTAGCCATATAGAGTATTGACCGATGCGTTATTGTTTAAAATTTTTATATTCACTCTTCAGTAGAATGATAATCTTCCTCTCGAAATAAAGTGTCATATTTGTTGTTGTTTAAATTTCTTCAATTGAAGGAATCAAAGAAATAATAATAATACAATCTACAAATAAAATGCAATTAGGAATTAGGAGTTTGATGCACGGTGTGCTAAAGGATGTCGCGTTACCCGTCAATTTGGTTGAGAAAATAAATGTTGATAATATTTTTTTACTTTTGATTAATAACGCTTTTACGTGTTGACCCAGTCTTCGCTGACCCGCCTAACGTTTTAACGATTCAGGGTTAAGGGCTCCGTCTTGTGCGGGCTTAAATTAGTAATTAATTAAATTAAAGAAAAAAATGGAGTTCGTCTAATAGCTATCGTTTACAAGACGAGGATATAACTGTGGCGAGATATCAGGGACTTTTGGTTCAAAGTCGAATCCGAAAACCCAGAGTAATTTTCGTTACGATTTCAGCGAGGAGTGGATTGGCAGATAAGAGATAGTTCCCGCCAAATTCCTTCTCTGTAACGCGGTCACTCGAAAGTATGTGGTTATGGCTGGACGCGTGCCATCCTAGGAATTCGGTTCAGACTTCAGAATGCAGACACAGGTTGTGAATAGCTATTGAACACCCTTAATTCAAGAAAAGCATACCAGAACCTATGCAGTATTATTTATCGTGTGCTAAATGCGAGGCTAAATGTACACTCAAGCGAGAGGTTGTCAAATGGTGTACAGGACGAGGTTTACGCCATGTCAAAAATCGACTTCTGTATGGTTTACCGTGTACTGCCCAACCCCTGCCGGCTGCCGTAACCCTACCCTTACCCGAAACAAAGTTTAAGGGTTCTTCAGAATCTACTGTTCGGCTATTGTCCAATAATGACGTTTCAGGTTTAATAATTTGTATTACACAGTTTAACCTAGGCTACGTAAACAACCATTTAAACACACTGTTATTATTCTCTAGACCCGATTGGGCCCTTGGGGCAATCAAAACAAATCTTCACGTTAAATAGTCTGTACATACATTTCCAGGAAAGAGGAAAGAACACAGAATAGGAGGAGGAAGGACAAACATTTTCCGGGGACTGGAAGACTCCCGGGAACATCCGGTAATCACGGTGTTAAAGTAGGGTTAAATACGGTGTTTCAATTCAATTCAATACTTTTATTCCGGTGACAAAGACCATAATTAATCACTAACATAATAAAAACAACAAAAATAAGAAAAGGAAAAGAAATGTTTTGACGAACTGTTTATGACGAATTGTAGTGTATAGGCTACTCTTTATTTCCTCATACCTGTAAAAATTTTCTTTCTGCCAACTTATCATAAATAGTGACAAAACTGCATAATCTTCATTCTTCCATCGGTCTGTCAACTGCAGAGGCTCTAGCCCCTTTGCTCAACGTATTTCACTCGATCTTTTCTTCCGACTGAATCATCTGTGATTAACACTGGCATAATCAAAAGTGTTAGGTGTCAAATCGAAAACAGTTAACACTGAGTTATCAGTTGGATCTGGACTATGTACTCAGGCTCATCGTTGTTGTTGTATAATAGCTAAGGCTTATGTTGAGTTAAACGAGAGGTTGCCCACTCTCGGTTTTAGGGCACAGCAAGTCCCGATGCCCAACCGGTCCCGGCACCAGTTGCCCCGTGTTAGAACATTAAAATCAGCATGTTTAGAGGCGGCATCGCCTAATTTGTTGCCGTTGCAGGTTTCAGCCGGTGCCGGCAAAGGGTGTACAGAAGGTGTGGGAGGATGGGCAACCCCTCGAACTAAAGTGCTTCAGTCATTGACTCAACTTGTCCCCAGTTACACATCTAGCTAAATACATGCGTTCAAACAGGGACCCATAAATTTCCCGTAATGCCTCGCCATTCAGGGGGCTTGTCAATAAGAGATTTCTGATGCTATGTTGACCGACCGGAAGATAGTTCGAGAATACCCACGGTCCAATCACGTCCAAAGCCAGATAGACAAAATTTGGGATTGGCTGCTGGCGCCTTGAGGGAGGAGTCTCTTTTGCGCGCATGTCCAATGAGGCAAACAAGAATGCCGATTCGACCCAAGTGGGATTTTTGGAAAGTAGGCAAGGGTCGGGCAACATAGCAACATAGAAGCATAGGAAATGACAAGCCCCCTGTAAAGGAAATTTATGGGTCCCTGGTTCAAGTTTGGATCGAGTGACGTCCTAGACGAGGTCGTACATAAACAGGCAGAATGTGCTTTTTCTAATATAATCGTAAATCTTATAATATCCAAATCATCAGTTTCCAGGTGGATCAAAGGAGTTTTGGCGTTTGCAGGGATGGATTCCAGCATGAATTTTGGTTTAAAATTGCTTCCGTAATTGACTGACTAAGCATAAACTAACGAAACTTGAGCAGAGCAGAGAGCACTGCGTATTACAGGGCGACTGGCGAGTGATATTTTTTTTCAATATATCAATGCATTTGTTTCATCAAACAGCTGACAGCTAGAGACGAGGATGAATATTGGCTATTGTTATAGTATTACTATTACTATATTCCGCTTTAAGCAAAGCTAGTATTGGAGGCTGAAAGGTGTTCCACAGGATTGTATGTAGTTTGACTAATACGAATCGAAAACAAAGATATACAATCCAGCCCTTTGTCAATCCAACTCGGAAACGGACCAGCCGCATGTGCCATCTAGTTAGTATTATCCAGGAAGCTATTAGGATTTCTGAGAGTTTACATATGGCACTGCCAGTGGCGGATAACCAAGTAGGCACCTTCCTATTGGCAAGAATAAATTATTTGATAGGACCTCCGTCTCCCTATTTCTGTGATACGACCATTCTCAGAGTCAAATATATTCTGATACACTACCCGATGCAAACGAGCGGAGGAAGAGCTAGGCAGTGGAACCGAAATCGTCTTTATCCCTCGCATAACATCTTAGAGGGACAATTAGCTGATTAGCAAAACAAGAGCTGTAAGCACATATGGCACTTGCATGGGTTGAGATGTAGTGTTTGATCAAAAGTACTTTTAAGGTTACCTTTGCGGTTCAGATGCGCACTTTAAGGGAGCTAGAGAAAACGTATTTTGTTTTAGAACTTGGCTGTAATGATACGCACTTTATAGGCGCTAGAAATTCATCTGTAAGAAAAACTGTTGAGACAAAACGATCACAGTTCCTTAGGGATCATTGATATATTATACCGTTTGGTAAAAAGTTTTTTTTTCACTTTTCAGTTAAAATGTGCACTTTATGGGTGATAAAATAAATTTTTAAGCAAAACCCATGTGGTACAAATGATCACGGGTTGAGATGTATCGTTTGATAAAAAAAAAGTAATTTTCGACCTTGCGGTTCAGATGCGCACTTGAAGGAAGCTAGAACTTCATTTGTAAGCAAAACCCTTGAGGCAAAAATGATGATGGGCTCATGGGGATCATGAAAATGTATAATTTGCTTAAAAGTATTTTTCTAAATTTACGGTCAAGATTGGTACTTTAAGGAATGTCGGATTTGGAAAGTGGCGATTTCTGAGCCAATCTTGTCGAATCTTAATATTCCGGCCCATTTCCATCGTCCTAGCACATCTGGAAGTACCTTAAATCGCGATTACCGGAATTCCGGCCCCCCCTCAAACTCCCCCACAGTCGCCGGAGCCAATCCGGTTCTGTAAGTGATTTATCCAGAGCATCTCTTTATTATTCCCACAAAGTTCCATCCGGATCTCCCCATGCAGTCTGAGCCGGTCACGTATTCCCCTCCCCCCATTGTTGTCGAATCCGGTCCGGACATCACAAAGATCACCAGAGACATGTCCTCTGATCAATTATCAAATTTCACTCAAATCCGATGAACCGTTCCAAAGTTGCGCATGACTCAATATTCCGGATTCCCCCTCCCGCTACTCCCCCCACGACAATCGGATCATGTAAGTTTTTATTTAAAAGTCAGTTTGATCGGGTCCCTGATTCGCCTCCCAAGTTTCATCGTGAAAAACCCCAAAACTGCCATTATAGGAATTCCAGGAAACTCCCCTCCACACCCCCCCCTCCCGAGTGTCCGGATCCAGTCCAAATGTATAAAAGATTTATCTGGAGCAGATGCTTGTTCTTCCCAGCAAGTTTCACTCCGATCCCTCCATTCTAACCGTTTCTCGAGATTTCCGGTCTCCCCCCAACTCCCCCATAGCTGTCGAATCCGGTCCGGATTTCAAATGGGACATCAGAGGTATGCCATTTATTCAGTTATTAAGTTTCATTCCAATCCGATCACCCGTTCGAAAGTTACACACTACTCCAGTTTTCCGGATTTCCCGGCCCTCCACACCCCCTAGGTGGTCGGATTGGGAAACTGATTATTTCCAGGTTAGTCGGTCGGGTCCCTGATGCTCCTGCCAAGTTTCATCGTCCTAGCACATCTGGAAGTACCCCAACTCGAAAAAGTTTGACAAAAACTACTTAATTTTCAGAATTCCCCGGCCCACCACTCCCCCCCCCCCCAGATGGTCGGATCGGGAAACTGATTATTTCCAGGTTAGTTTGGTCGGGTCCCTGATTTTTCTGTCAAGTTTCATCGTCCTAGCACATCTGGAAGTACCCTAACTCGAACATGTGGGACAAAAAAATTCGGACAGACCGACAGACGGAATTGCGATCGGTATATGGCACTTGAGCCAGAGGCTGCAAGTGCCATAAAAACATGAAAATCTCGTTTTTTATTTTTTTTTTCAATTCATTTTATTTTTCCAAAAATTCTTCGTTGCGGTAATAGCGTAGGAAAATGTCAATAAACATACACTGACATGCAAATACATAGAATGCTATTACTTTACATAATCTTCTGCACAATTTAAATAGAATTTTGGTTTCTTAACTTAATCAATAAAATATTACTAACACATAAATAGTATATACAATTTCTTCATCTTACAACGTTAATTGTAAGACGTTAATTTATAAGATGGAAGATGCTGTGTATTCTTACACAGCAATCAGCCGTCCCTCGCCACGGTTATATCCCTTTCTGGGCTCATATAGTTTTTGGGATCTCAAAACGTAAGTGGAGGGATACCTATGACATCGCAAAAGTTGTCCGCCTGTCCGTCCGTCTGCAAGCACAATAACTCTCCAAGGGAATGAGATATTTTGATGAAACTTGGTGGAAGGATCCTCTGGGTCAAGGGAAAGGTCGAGTTTGTAGATGGGCTATGTAGCCCTAAATTTGCGGGTGGGGTTCAAATTAAGGAAAAAACAAAAATTAGTCAGAAGACATGCTGAACACGAATTTGAAAACTACTTTCTCTCCGGACAAATAGTTCGTCCGGAATCCGGCCAAAACCGGAAAGTTTGTTAAAACAAAAAGTTTTATTTGGAGTTGATTAGAATTTTGATTAAGGGGTAAGAAGACATGCTGGATACTAATATGAAAACCGTTTTGTCGCCGGACAAATAGTTCGTCCGGAATACGGCCAAAACCGGAAAGTTTGTAAAACTAAAAGTTTTATTTGAAGTTGATTAGATTTTCGTTTTAGGGGTAAGAAGACATGCTGAACACTTATGTGAAAATCATTTTTTAACCGGACAAGTACTTCGCCCGGAATCCGGCCCAAACTGGAAAATCTGTTAAAATTGTTGCTGAGGATTGCTACAATTGTATTTGTAGTTGATTAGATGTCCGATTTAGGGGTAAGAAGAGATGCTTTATCCGTATATGACAATAATTTTTTTTCTGGACATGTAGTTCGTCTGGAATCCGGCTGAAACCGGAAAATTTGTTACGGTATAAGTTAAATTTGTATTTGAAGCTGATTTGATGTTGGATATAGGGGTAAGGAGATTACGCTGAATTAGTTTTTGAGCTTTATTTTTTCACCGGACAGTAGTTCCGGAAATTCGCCGAAACCGAAAAATTGGCAGAAGTAAGGCAGGATCGTTTCGATGGGCTTATAGGGGTAAACGCACATTATCTATTCGGCCTTAATTTGTTTCTAAATTTTGAGAACAAAAATTATCAAGGAGTCTGGCGAAGATTGGACCTGGCGAAGACAAAGCCTAATTGCATCTGGATCAAATACTGAATTTTTGGGATCCCATCGAAACCTTTGGTCTTGTTATGGGTTGATATGGGGCTCTTCAACGTTCAGGGTGCGGTGTAAAGTTCTGGATCAAAATGAATTCCACCTTCTTACGTTGCGACGATCGCTTCGAGGTCATTTTACTTCACTCAAAATTCATTCAAGGCCATTTTACTTCAAGGTCATTAGCATCCGGTTTGTTTTCCCAGTTAAGGAAAGGGGTGGCTCTGACAGCTTTGACCGCCAACTAAATTTCCACCGACGTAATTTATTAACTACAGAGACTTGAACAAAGTGAGACACACTCGAATAGCAGCGACACTAGCTCTACTAGCGACAGAGAACGTCGCTACTGAAACTCAATCAGTCGTTCACCGGCGCCGGCGCCAATTGCTCCCTATTCCGAACGTAGCAAAATAAAAGATACAACCTCCCCAGTTTCGACAATGTGTGCAGACCGCACCTTATCTTTACCACAAATTTCTCAACCCGCAAGTTTGTCTCGCTTTAAATGCCGCAAGCGTAATGGGCGGCGCTACGAGTATGGCCCGTTTGTGAAGCATGGAATGTAGTTCTAGGCGCTACTTCCTTGTGTTGTTTTGCTCTGATAAATATGAGGTTCAAAGCCAAGCCGACCATTAATAATTCAAGAAACAAAAACAGGATTTTCGGTTTTTTTGTAGATCAGCTATATATTCCATACGAAGACGGTTGCCGGAAGTGCAGCGGAAATGTTTGAACTTATCCTTATCCCTTGCATAACATCTTTGAGGGATAATTAGCTGATCTACAAACCACCCAAAAGTCTCGTTTTTGGTTCTCCTAATTTATTAAAAAAAACGACACAAGATCCCGCAACAACAAACAATAACGCATGAAAAACAATACTGGAAGGGTGATGCAGAAGTCTACAAGTTCGATGACCTAAAAAGAAAAGTTCGACATCAGTCAATGTTATCACGCCGTAGCTCCTGTTAAACGACCCGTCGTACCGATAATACCAATCCATCCTACTTCCGTAACTGCATTAATTAATTCTTAAACCGGAGACCCAAATTTCATATGTTACATTCTGAACCCGCTAACGACACCTCACCAATATTTGTCCTTGCCGAGATTCACCAGTTTCCATGCGCATTATGTTCCCGACGAGTGTTCGCGTATCATGCTACTGATGCGTAAAACCGGTTATCTGAATTTTGTCGTGTTCTTGCTAGAAAACAATGGGTCTTGGAAAAGGCTTAAACAGCCAAAGCCGTGGATAATTCGTTAGAGAACAACTCTTACTCGAAATGATCTTTTCATGATGAAATGGCTCAGAAATATCGTTTCAAAAAATACCATTACTTTCCACGAGAAATTAGCGATTTTCTTGTTACCGCTTCTCGACTATATCGAGCCTTTCCTCTCTCCGACGCGGCGGCTGGACGCAAAATATTTGAAACTGTACGCGCCGTGGTTAAAAAATGGGAAAACCAAGCAAAATAAAAGAAGTCCGAAACAGAAAGTAGAACCGATGGTCTACCATGTCTTCTAAAATGAAAAATAATACTTTGAAGCCTATCATGGCTTATGTTTGAAAAAGCCGCTGGCGGACTTTGAATCTTTCGGCGAAGTTTGCGCTTGCGTGACTGTCAACACTCGGCTAGGCCGGAAAAGCGTTGCAAATACGTAGGGACAGAACGAAAGAATTTTGAAAGGTGGAGACTTCAGAAGCTTATAATTTCAGAAGGGTGCTAGGGATAATATGAAAGGCAGAATAAGCAAGAGGGGTCCTTTAAAAGCAGAGTTTAGTTTTACCGTATTCAGATAGTTTTGAAAATTTGAACATAAACACTAAATGGTGCGATCTGTGCTTTAAGGTACGTGCACACTAAGTCTAATTTTTGCACTAGGATGTGTATTTCTCTCTTGGCCCCGCTTCGCATGCAGGTTACCCTTTAGCGACGGGAATTTCGCACGCGAAATCTTAAAGGACCATAGTTGCGTTTTTGCTGATGCCATGGTATCTGATATACGGTCTAAAGTCGTTTTTGCAGTTATCGTGGTATCTGATACCACGGTCAAAAGGCGTTTTTGCAGTTGTCGTAGTATCTGGCCAGTTACCGTGGTAACAGATATTCAGATTTCACGGTCCGACCGTGGTATCTCGAAAACGCATCTGACTTTCATCAAATTGGTGAGAAAGAAGTTCAGCACTTAGTGATGTAACTGGATATCAGTTTTTATTTTCGGATGACTTCAAAAAGTGCAATTCCGGCAACAGGCGTTTTTGCAGTGGACCGTATATCAGATACCACGGTAACTGCAAAAACGACTAATTGCAGATCCAGTTACCGTGGTAAAAGATACCATGGTATCCGCAAAAACGCGACTCATGTGTGCACGACAACGTACTGAGCGTGTTCCACCCTTCTAACAATATTAACTATTGGTTACTATTTTCGTTCCAGCCCCGCGAAAAGTTAGTACGCTGACCTTCCAGCCTTAGTAACTATTTGCTTACCACGCTCGGGAGCGTAGTAAGTGTGGTAACTACGATCTCTGTGACGTGATTGGCCCGATTAGCCCCTGGTCCGATATTTTGGCGAAAATAGAAAAACGTGTTCCAGCCTTGTCGCAAATAAGCCAGAATCCGTGACGTAATGCGTACTAACTACAGTAAGTAGGTTGGAACACGGTGGGTCTCACTTCTTTCAAGTCTTGGCGCTACTCCCTAGTGTTATTTTGTTCTTTGACACACACTCGAATAGCAGCGATACTAGCACCACTAGCGATAGTGAACGTCCCTACTGGAACTCAATCAGTCGTGCACCAGCGCTGGCTCCAATAACTTCATATCCTGAACACAGCAAAAAAAGATACATCCTCCCCTGTTTCCTCGATGTGTGCATCTTAGGTTTACTAGAAATTTCTAAATCCGGAAGTTTGACTCGCTCTAAATGCCGAAAGCTTAGTGGGCGGCGCTATGAGTATGGCCCGTTTGCGAAGCAAGGAAAGCATAGGTCTTGACGCTACTCCCTAGTGTTATTTTGCTCTGTCGTACTGCTAGTATCGATAAAAAGTCGCAGCAAACGAGTAGGCTACGCAACAGCCAAAGGCGATTGGCATTGCCTTTGGACGCCTGGAAACTGCAGGCGTTGCCAACGAAGAGCGACTGGACTTGCCGGCAACTGGCAGGTTGCTTCTTTGCTTACTTGAAAAAATAATATAAAGAAGAGGACGAAGCCTTAGGCTACACTTAGTAAACAGATCTATTTTTTTTTTTTTAACTGTAAAGTATTCCCAATAACCAAAAACACTAATCGTGAACACCACTGTTTTGTTACTATTTTAATTTCTGAAGTAAATACTTAGTAATTAAATAAATAAATATAAACTGTAACGTATTAATAAGAGCCTACAATACTGAGTGTGAATCACAGCACTTACCTCGTAACTGTCACAATTCTTTCTGCTTCCCTCCATCCGGATTCGACGGCCCCATGCACGGTTGAGTAATAATGGTCATGGGTAGCCTCCCCGGCAAACATTAAAACCTTAACAAAAAATATTTTTAATCTCTGTTGTTTGAAGTACAGTAGAGGTATGGTTATGTGAACAGTTACTTTAATGTGGGTTATGTGAACAGTGTATTTGTTGGCTAAATGGTAGAATGAAGATCCAAAATACCTATACAGGTGTTTTCAGATGCCCTTCTTACCACAGCTTAACTACTAGGCAGTTGCGCAAACATTTTTCAAAAGCAACACATAGCTATCGTCGCGACATTAATTGGCGCTGCGTCAAACCTAGACACTCTCGCAGTTGGAAACTTGATTCCGAAGAGGCAACATGTGCGGCGTGCGCAATAAATGTGAGACCTCCACTACTTTCTTCTGATAACATTACGCACCCACGGTGGTCCCAACAGAAATTTCTGTTTTCACTCACGGAATAGACCCTAGATCTTTCCGCGCTGATTGGCTGTGGGAGCGCCGGAGGTTAACGCCTACTCTAAAGATGTGTGTTGAAATCTTTCTATGGGCAAGATACGACTCCGCGCAACTGCCTAGTAGTTAAGCTCTGCTTCTTACCTACTTTGGCTAACTGGTAGTTAGTTTTAGACACAGCAAGTGCATGAAAATGGCAAAGTCCACTGTCAACAAACGTTCACATAAGCATACCTCTACTGTACTGATATGTGGGCAAAAGCTCGTTCTGGATCTTGAAACGCTCTCATTTCTTACATCAGATGGATGTTACTGCCGGAATACGGTTAAAACCGGAAATTTATCCAACTGCCCGAGGAGTATAATTGGGATCCTCACCGGCGAACATCTGTGCGCGAAAATCTGTGCCAAGAAAGAATTACTGGTCCAAGAGGGCAAATGCAGCAGATACTTGGCAAATTTAAGATAAGTTCTGTGAACATTTTTCTTATTAAAAGCAGGAAAAAATTGCCAAACGGGGTACATAGCAAGAAGATGGGGCACAGTTAGACTGTTGCAAAGTTTAGAAAGATGAAACCGGCTAAGATGCGTGACATTAGAAACAAGTGACGCATAAGCGATCCGGATCTTTTTAGCGAGGTTTTGAATGTTAAGCTTGATGGTTTCTTTGATAGTTTTTCCGATGGGCATGCCAGGGTAAAAAAGACTGTCAGAAAGCGGAATAGATGTTTCAGAAAGTTCAAGTCGCTTCTCTGAATTACCCTTCAGATTGAAAGCAACTGCAACGGTTTTGTCAACATTAAAACTCAGTCCGATCTGCTTATATTCATTTTGTAGTTTCGAAAACGTATTTTCGCTTCCCAGAAAAGTACGACTTAGATTCAGAATGTCATCGGCGTATGTAAACAGAGACACATCGATACCGCCATAAATACACGTGCACTCGACAAGTTTTGAGCAGGAAGAACCGAGTTGTTAAAAAGAGCAGGGGAAGTTAAACCTCCCTGTCTTACACCCTTTAAGACATTGAAGAGGTCCGAACCCCCTTTCATTTTTGCTCTGAGATGACTGTACATATAACGTATACACTTTATAACGGAAGGATCAACCCCTCTTTCTATAGCTTCTGACAAATCTAATCAAAAATACATGAATCAAAAGCTCTGGCTATGTCCAGTGCACAAAGAACAAGGAAATCCCCGGAGCCTTCCACATCCGCAAGAACATTAAAAAGGTCGAAGAGAGCATGCTCCCGACTCAATCCTTCCTGGAAACCGAACTGATGCGAAGGAACATAACACTTCCGAGAAATTTCACTAAGAATAATAAAAATAATAAACAATACAACAATAACAACATGTCAACAATACAAATAATCCGGAGTAAATCATAAAAACGAATAGATAAGAAAGAAGAAACTCCGCTTATATTTGTCGAAGCTAGTAAATCGGAGTATGGCAGTCAGCAAAAAACGGCGTAACGATGTATTAGCGAAAATAAGTTGTCGAGGAATCTCCTAATTTCTGATATAACATTGTATTCTAGGGGGTGGTAATGTGGCATAATGATTGTTTGATCCGCCCATTGAACTTTAAGTGCCTTTTTTCTACCTTGTCATTTTTGCACTCCGTCTTTATCTGGCTCTGACCGGCTGATGGTTAATAAATAAAATAATAATATAAATAAAAACAAGACTTACCGGAAACCCACTTTCATTTGCTTTCATTTGATAATTTCTGATGTAACATTGTATTCTAGGGGGTGGTAATGTGGCATCATGATTGTTTGATCCGCCCACTGAACTTTAAAGTTTAACTGAAAAGCCAACTTATTTTCGTGTCATTTAACCGAATACACTGAATTATTTGGATTCTGCAAAGGGATTTTTGTATTTTCCACTATCTACTCTAGTTATGACGTTCAGAATATCTGCAGCCGTCCGCACAAGAAAAATTCTACTATGACGCGGGAAATTTTAATCTCAACACAAACGCGGCTTTTCAGTGGGCAGTGGTGAGATTGGTGAATATCGCTTAGTGCCTGAACAAAAGAAAATCATAAATCTTTCTCGTAAGGCATACAACAAAAATACAAGCGCAAAGAGGTACCACAAATCACGCGGAAATTCCACTATTTGAAAATGGATTATTCGTGAATTGCGGAACAACGAAGTAACGCATTTTCAGCGCGTCTTCAAGCCAATTTTAGTGAACAAGTGATGGGTAACTAGATTGTCCTATCCCAGCCCTTTTCGGTTAAACTTTAAGTGCCTTTTTTCTATCTTGTCATTTTTGCACTCCGTCTTTGACCTTCTGATGGTTATTAAATAAAATAATAATATAAATAAAAACAAGACTTACCGGAAACCCACTTTCATTGACCACGGGCTCGGCCAAATCCTTCGCCCACACAAGGTTTGAATCCGACTGAACGGACCTGTAGCTATAGCTCCCACGGGTAAATGGGTTGAGATTCCAAGTTGACCTACAGAAAAAATAGCTCAACAAAGTCAACAATAGTTGCGTCGAGGGCAGAGATGGGCGAATCCGAATCCGGATTCGAATCCAGGATTCGTCCTTTTGGCCGGATTCGAATCCGGATTATATTCCTTTTCTACACTTATCGTTCGCACTCGGAATGAGTTTGGGTTGGTTCACTTTATTTGTATTTATTTAATTATTTGAAAAAAAAAAATCACACCAAAGAAAACACATTTCACTCAGTACGGAAAAAAAAAATCATCTATCAATTATTACGCTGAACTTTGCAATTAGGCATTCGCTTGAATTTGTTGCCTGTATGTTTTTTTTTTGTCAAATTTGTCAAATTCACCTGAACTGGATGATTTTTAGGGAATCTACCTGATTTTTGCTCAGTGAACCTACCGGATTATTGCTCCGGGAACCTACCGGATTTTGCTAAGGAAATCAACCGACATCTTTCACAAGGAATCTGCCGGAATTCGACCCAGGGAATCTGTCGGAGTTTGTCTCAGGGGACATCTCAGGGGCCTGTATGCTTTGGTATTTGTTTGTGTTTCTGTTTTTGTAAAGTCCGGTCTTCACCTCCCGGAACTTCCGGAATCTGAGCTTCCAGATTATTCTTTGACGTCTTCTGTAAATTGCATCTGGAATATGAACCCGTCCGAAAGTATATCAAAATAATCCGGAAAAAAGGGGTTTTTGAACTTCCAGATTTCCGGAATTTTTAAAGGACACCTGAATGAAGAGTACCAAGTATCATCCCTATCTGTATGACTTCCGTTAACATTGCCTGCAGAAAACCCAATCTATATACGAAATAGTGTTTCCAAGCTATGGTTTTTGCTCCATTTTGCATCTGTCCTTATTTCAGTACCGAACAATTTCAGAAATGAACAAATGTCTCCAATCAACCCTTCTGGAATATTTTTTAACCAGTTAAGCCCAAACGTGTATCTAGAAAAAATTCCAATACGATCCGGCCAGCGCTGTACAAGATTTGAATGAATTGCGCTTTTTGTCTTGGAGTCTGCATGTGCAAACCTCCAGAAACGAACATCCCTATTTTGAAAACGTCACGCTCAGGAGAAGAATTCTCTCCGTGGCCATGTCTGTAAATGCATTCTCCATGGTGTGTTCAAGTATGGTTTCATTGTTCAGGTGTCCTTTAAGTATCGCAGAAGAAATTGAGAAAAAATCTCGGAAAATCTGGGAACCCAGATTCCGGAAGGTGAAGACTCACCTTAAACCTTCAATCAAATCCAAAGCAAATGTCAGCTCAATACTGACGGACTGTAATGTCTTACCTGGTTATCTTAATCGGCTTCGTTATTTCGTAGCGACTGCTTACATATTTCTGTAGTGCGCGATAGCAATCTTCCATAACTGTTTCTTCAGGAAGGCGTTCCATAGCTCGGGCTGCAGCGCCAAAAATCCAACCAACCAGCACGTTCGGATTGTTCCTCACGGAATAGAATCCGAGGAGATCTCTTGCCCAGTCCTTGGGAAAAGGATCCCAATCAAACAATACAAGCAAAAATGCATGAAAATTTTCTGTGTGAACGTCATGAACTGAAAGGTTTAAGGGGAGAAATTTTGGGGCAGGGAATTATGAGGGAGGATGGGATAAGATGGGAAGTGCAAATAAGAGAGATATTCGTAATTTGGGTAAATTCCTCCGAGTTGCAATGTCTCATAGGGAACTTTTCGTATAATTTTTTCTTTTTGGATTGTTAAAGATGTAAGGTCTCATAGAGAGTTTGTTTTATTTAGTGATTCTTCCATTTTTTTTGCATTGACCCTCGGTTTTTTTGTGCAATATATTCATATTCATATTGTAAAAGGTAGAAGGTCTACCTTTGAACCCCACTACCCAGAAGGTAGTGGGTAACTTTCTACTGCTGAAACATATGCAAAACCTCCATTACCTGGGAAGCAGATGGCAGATGTTTACTCAGCAAACTGTAAATCTATTTTACAAAGTCTCTGACAATTGATGACGGTGAGACATAGGGGGATTAACAGAAACTAGTCCGCTTGGAAGCGCTGAACTTCATATTTGATGCTAAAGCCCAATTTTAAAGTACTTGTCCAAAGCCTGGCCTCGGCGAGGATTTGAACTCGGGGCTCACAACCGTCTTAAGGCGTATTCTCGCCGTTCCCCGAGGACTCCACTTAAGGAGTCCCCGCGTTTTTGTTTGTCCCGGGGACTCACTCCCCGCATTCTCGCGAGTCCCCACGGACGGGGAATGCTCCAATTATCATCACCATCATCAAAAAGGACTCCCTTTCAGAATCGGAGGGGAATCAATTTCTGCTGGTGTTGGAGCAATATAAAATTCATAAAAAATAATCATAATAAACAAAACCAAAAATAAAGGAGATCCAGACTAATTTTGTCAACTGCATATTTGTTTTAAGAACAAAATCCGTTTTGAAAGCATTCACCGTGTTCTCGCTGTTTTCTGTACGCGGAGTCCGTGTGGGGTGAGTCCCTGTGTTCTCGCCGTTCCCTTCGATTCACCGAGGAGTCCTCGTGGAAAAGCGAGAATACGCCCTTAGTTCGAAGTCCAACGCTCCAACTACTCTTCCATTGACGATCAATTGCTGGCGTCTTCCAGATCCTAGTTTTTAGAGTCGTATGCATCCTCACCTTTCCATGTTTTTCTGGCGAGTACCGCTCTCTGTCCGAACGTAGAAAGCCGAAACCCCCGACGTCCGTTGGCCACCAAGCCTGTTCAAATTCTATGAAAACCTTGTCTACCGTTCCAAGCTCTAGATGCTGAAGGAAAAAAAAATATTATTAAAGGACCCGTCGTACCTGTTCAATTTCAAATACCTTTTCAATATTATTAAATGCCAATAGTTGCGTGTTTGCAGATACCATGGTATCTGATATACGTTCTAAGGTTGTTTTGCAGTCATCGTGGTATCTTTTTTTTTTTTTTTTTTTTTTTTTTTTTACCCGCGTAGCCTTTCGAATTTTTTTATTTTTACTTTTTGGGCTACGACTCCTCCTCCACTCGGTGACGTTAACATTCGCTTAAACTCTTTAACGTCACCTACTCTTTCCAAACAAACAAAAAACTTTAAAAATTTAAACTCCATTTACCATTTCAATTTATTTTTAAAATTAAAATTTACCAATCTTAATAATTATTTACTCTTTTTCAATACAAATATAAACATTTTTTGTCTACGAATCCTCACCTCTACACGTAAAGACTCTAATCCCAACCAAAACGACCACGACAAAAAGCAAACAAACACCACCAGAAAGATGCCCCTAAGAACTACAGATACACTCCAAATCCATAATTACAAACTACAATATTTAATTTAATCTATACTAAAAAATTCAATATAAACTTTAAAACTTCCACTCCGCCCCTAACCAAATTTATTTTATTTTCTACCTTTACTAAACAAATAACTTTCAATATCATAAATCACTTCTATTTTCTTTAATAATAAAATTAACCTCCAATTCCTCTATATTTTCCCTTCTACTTAAAAACCCATATTATTCAAATTTTAAATATAGCAGCGAAAAAAGCAGACTCTCAAATCAGGTAAACTACGAAAACAAACCATCAAAAAAAATAGAACAAAAGCAACTCCCGCAGGAGGGGTGCCCTTCCGTCCTAGGGAACCCCTCCTTACGGTGGCCCAAACTTAACAAATCAATTAAAAAAAAACTTTTAACCTAATTTTCAAGTCCACTTCAAAAAACACAAAACACCAAAAAAGGAAAAATAGGATTTACGCTCAAAAGATCCTACTTTTACAACAAGAAGGAGGATTTTTTGAGCACCCACCTACCAAAAACCTTTAAAACCAATAAAAAACGAAAAACATTATAAAAGATTACTACTTTAAATTTAAACTCGACAAAACTAATTTCGCTGCTATAATAAAAAAACCAATAAAAATCAAAACTATTTATTTTTAATTCAAAATTAAAAACTAATTTTAAAAAAACTTTTAAATACTTAACTTTTAAACTACAAATACAATTTTTTTTCGATTTTTTTTCTTTTTACTCACAAATACACATACCTACAAACAATTCAACATTTCCTCAAACACACATTCCAATCAACTCTTCAACAAAAGACTCCATCCACTCAATATCCACTCGCTCTTCCCACCTCCCACTCTCACTTAAACGCACTATCATTCTCCTACAATCAAAACCAAACCGTCTTAACTATCTGATACCACGGTAAAAAGGCGTTTTTGCAGTTGTCGTGGTATCTGGCCAGTTACCGTGGTAAGAGATATTCAGACATCACGGTCCGACCGTGGTATCTGGTCGTGGTATCTGAAAAGTCATCTCACTTTCATCAAATTTTGTCAAACTGGTGAGAAAGAAGTTCAGCACCTACTGATGTACGTGGATATCAGTTTTTCTTTTGAGATGACTTCGAAAAGTGCAATTTCGGCAATAGTCGTTTTGCAGTGGACCGTATATCAGATACCACGGTAACTGCAAAAACGACTAATTGCAGATCCAGTTACCGTGGTAGAGACGTACAAGTCAGGAATAAGTTTGGTCAGGAACCTTGAAATTTGTAACAAATCCATTTTAAATATGTCAAGATCTGGTTCAGAGCAAAATAACACTAGGGATGGCGCCAAGACCTATGCTTTCCATACTTCGTAGCGCCACCCACTACGCCTTTAAAACGACACAAACTTGCGCGTTTAAAAATTTCTAGTAGTCTGCACACATCGCGGAAACAGGGGAGGTTGTATCTTTTTTTTTTGCTGCCCGGACGGCTCAGCTCGGCTCTTTGCTCGGAGCCGGCGCTGGTGCACGAGTGATTGAGTTTCAGTAGAGACGTTCTCTATCGCTAGTGGTGCTAGTGTCGCTGCTATTCGAGTGTGTCTGTGACTTTTTTCAAGTCTTGGCGCTACTCCTTAGTGTTATTTTGCACTGATCCGGTTGAAGGCTGTCTACCAACTGAACTGGTGACGCTTCAGTCAGAGTACAGTATTGTTAACTTAACCCGACACTGCTAGATGGTGTGATAAATGCTGAAAAGCGCGGAACATTTAAATAAAGTGAAAAACGGAATCAGTTAGATAAAACGGCGTTTAGCTGACAGGACCAAGACGGGACCAACACAAGGCTAAATCGAACGCGGCTCAATTTTCCGCGACTCACGGAAAGATAGGACAGCTTTTAAATTTGGAAGAACGCGGTATCAATGAGGGGTGTTTTCAGCAATTGTGTATAGAACGATGGCATCATTTTTTTTTTGTGAGGGGTGAGACAAAGGGTCATTTGTGGCCTGAGTTTTTGGCCTACCATACAGCATAATAAATAATTAATAAAAGAGTTGTGCTTTAAGTCACTTACCTTTATTGCTAGCTCCTTTTTAACGGATAAGGGCGGATGAAACAGATCTCTGCTGGTTGCCTTAAGAACACCAAGCGAGCCAGTGAATACCACACAATCGAACTCTTCGACCTTTCCATCTTCTAGGGTTATTGTCACAGGTTTCCCAGTCCGTTTTGAGTACTGGATCCTCCTTACAGGTTGGCTTAAATGAAGGTTGGGTAGGTCTCGAGGGGTCGAAGGTCTGATGCTAGCTGGAACTTCCTCCTATAAAACTTCCGACTTGAACCCATTAAGAAAAGAGCCTAACCTAACCTAAAGGTTATGCTTGGTCCAGAATACCCCACGGAAAATTCTTTGACTGTGTAGTTGTATTGTAGTCGTACGAAAAAGTTGCATTTATTGATATGTAGTAGTATGGATTACTTTGATTTAACATGGCTCCGACTGGGTTCATCTTAAGTAGTAGTATCCAATAGCATCCAATCTTGCTGTGGTGGCATCCAGTTTGCTAGTAGTAGCATGCAGTGGCAACAGTTACTACTGCATGGTGCTTTTGCGTACAACTCCATACGACTATTCTCGAAATTTTTTCATCGGATATGTATCATATAGGGATAGTAAGTAAGTAGGCTGAGTAAGTAAGTGATTTATTTTTCACCCGCCATTTTGGAAAGCGTAGTACAGAAAACACAAGAAAGAAATAAAAACAAATGCAAAACTCTTCAGATAACACATTTTTTTTTTAATCTTCGGCCAGGAGACAGGGTAGAAAGTCATAGGCTGGTCCGGCCCAGTTGTCGACGATTTTCGGTAGAGACGAAGAGACCTTTATTATTTGGAAAGGGTAATATTTGGAAAATATTTGGGAAGGAAATGTGTGTTTGTGGCATAATTTTGGAAGATGGAGCAGGTGCTTTACATAATGATATATTTGCACGATCTTATATATATTAGTTCCTTCCTTCGCAGAGCATGCGTTACGCCAGAACGAAACAAAAGTTGCATTTTTGCAGATGCCATGGTATCTGTTACCACGGTAACTGGATCTGTAATTAGTCGTTTTTGCAGTTGTATTTGATGTGCGGTTCGTCTGCAAAAACGACAGCTGCAGAAATTGCGCTTTTCGAAGTCATCCCAAAAGAAAAACGGATATCCAGTCACATCGCTAAGTGCCAAACTTCTTTCCCACCAATTTGGCGAAAATTGATAAAAATGAGATGACTTTTTCAGATACCACGATAAATGCAAAAACGCTTTTTGACCGTGGTATCAGATAACACGATAACTGGAAAAACAACTTCAGACTGTGGTATCAGATACCATGGTATCTGCAAAAACGCAGCTAAAGAAGATGGAGCACAGAAAGTGGTGTATAAATTTCCTAAAGCTTTTTGATTGTAAGGTCCCCCGTTAGGGACGATGCGCCCAAAAGCAGTACGGATAGGTAGTTTGTTCAGGCTTGTTGATCTTTGCACCATCTGCCGAAAAATGGACCGTAGCGTTCATGCCTGTCATCAAGTGCTCATCTGCTTTAAAAATACCCATTATGACCAAGAACATAACGAAACTCCCGAAGAGTTGGGACGGTGCAAAAGCATATCTATATGGTAATCTGGGGGTAAAGCCTGGCCTTAATACTAAGGCCAGGATTGACTATCTGAAATACAAAAGTCGGAAGGCGAAAGCAGGCTCTAGTCTACGTGATATTTTGAAAATACTAATCCTACGGATTTTACGTTCTATTGAGCTCTAAGTTCTCCGAGCACTGCAAACAAAACGTCAGAATTACAGTTTCAGTTAACTAGACAGGCAAATCAACGGGTGGGTGAATCGTCGGGTGGGTGAATCAGCAGGTGGGCGAATCGACGAATATTTTGGGTCTTGTGACGGTTAGGCGACCTGACGGAACAAGTGGGGGATGTGACGTATTTTTGGGGCATTATGACGGGTGGGCGAAAAGACGGGTCCCCGAATCGAACACCCCTGTAAGGACTGGTACGGACAATGTAAGCAGTGTGGTAAATTAGTACTTTTTTATACGATGAGGACATGATAACTAAAATAGGCTTAGTCATACGGGTATTTTACGGGGGATGATATATTTGTCTTATGCACTCAAGTGACATGAAAACGAGATTTCGACATCCTGACACTTGCGTGCTGTTTTGAGAAACAAAAGAATTTGAATGAGAGAATCTGTATTGAACTTACCAGCAGCAGATCGAAAACAGTTTCATACCCATTCTTCCATACTACCAGAGGGTGTCCGGCGCAAAGCCAGTACTCCGTATGTCCCCAGCCCCCCGTCTCAGACCAATCATCTGAAGCATCGATGCAGTTCTCAAAGCGATGATGCCAGTCCAACAGTTTATCACACATATCACGAGGGATGTCTGCTACTACCCCGTCAGACAGGGCTTTGGCATATCTGGAAATTCGGAACTGTTTTTATTTATTTACATACAAATATAAATACTCCTTGAGCCCAAGCTGATTGAGAAACATATATTCAAACATATATGCTATATATATATATGTTCAAATAGGGTATATATTCAAACAATGGCTAAAAACGGTTCAAAAAAAACATGGTCAGATTATATATATATACGTATATTTATTTTTTACCGCAAACAGAAGGGAAAAAGCGGAGTACATACAGAAAAAGAAAGAATAAAACAGAAGAAACTAAAGAAAATATAAAGGCTACACACACTAAACATAAACATAACGTTTAGCGCTCTCGTTTGAGCATTTTTTTTTTAATTACACTTGTTTTCTCGGTAGGATTCAGTATTTTGTATTAGTAAGTAAGTAAGTGAGTAAACTTTATTACCCATCAAGGTTCAACAGAATGTGCGATAGAGTACAAAGAAAAGAAAATGAAAACGAAAGGAAAATAACACAATGGAAACATAACAAAAGAAAAACGCATTAACAAGGTTAGCGGCTATATTACAAAACTAAACTAACTAAAAAAAGACTGGCTTCCAAGGGTGCTGAGTAGCTAATATATCTGTGATTGAATTTCGGGGAGGGACACTGAGCAAAATATGTAGCAGGTGGTGCGTATTTTACTTTGGTCTACTATTATCAAAAATTCCCAAAGTGGCTAAATATAAAATGCATGGGGAATAATATAAACATTAAACAGACTAGCAAGAACAAACCGATTACACCGCGCTCACGTTTTTGTGATAAGAAGAACGTTTAATTTCTCAGGTAGTGCGAACAAACATGCCTCTCTATAGACTAGGTTATCGTCAAGGGAGGGTCCCAGACTCCCATCTCACACGAATCGTCTGAAGCACCCATACAGTTGTCAAACTGATGATGCCAGTCCAGCAGCTTATCACACATAACACCAAGATCACATAATCAGATAGAACCTTCGTCTCCCTATCTCTGTAATACAACCATGCGGATTCGAATATATCCTACCCAATGCAAACGAGCGGAGGAGGAGCTACGCAGCACATCATAATTCGTTACCTCTACAAACAGCTGTATCGCGGTTCAACTCCGCAGAAGAATACGAAGGCCGTCTGAGTCGTCTTGAAGTCGTCTGAATCTTGCAGTATTTGCTACTGGAATTAATCTTGTCTTTATTGAGATAAGATTATCCCTAATTCGGATTAACTTTATCCCAATAGAGATAAGATTAATCCCAGTAGCAATACTGCATCCTTATTCGGAGAAACTTTTTACAGTATATCATTGTATGACGTCACGTTTAACTCGCTAGGAGACCGGGTTCTCAACCCCTGCAGGCGTCCTCCGGTTGTTCAGATGGTAAGCGAAGAGGGAAGTAGACGGGTATCAAATCAACCCAGACCTCACAGCAAATAACTCTAGCGCCGCACAATTTTATCGAGGTATTCATAATCGCTGCATGGGACCAAAGACGAAGGTTCTATCTGATCATTTGTTCTTGATATCACGAAGTACGTCTCCTACAGTCAATAGAACAAGATGTTGTGTCAAGAGCATCGCTTCCTGTAGCTACAGTAGCAGGCCAAGTTAGTTATAAGATCTAAACTAAAGACAAAGAATCCGGATTCAGTAACACTTATTCCAACTTTCGTTTTAATCACAAACTACAATAGATAGATAGATTTAATATTCAGCTTTCGCCATAAACAATACAGCACAAAAATAAAATAAAAATAACAGGGCTAACAACAACATCCCAGCCATCACTCGAGCAGTGCTTGGTTTATCTTCAGGTTTGAGAAGAGTGGGTCAATTGCATGTTTAACTAGCACATTATCCGACCTGTGGAGTCTCAAAAATAGGCTTGACCTAGCCTTACGGTTTATCTCATCAAATGTTAGACATCACCTTGAGACCCTTTCACCAGAGACACTGCAAACGGTGGGCAGTCGGAAAAACCGTCGAAACACTTGAATCCCACTTTGGCGGGGGTATGCCTGCGCCAGGGGTTGGGGACGTAGCCTAGGGCCAGGTAAACACTTAGGAGCCAGAGTCAAATCCTAGGAAGATCTATTTCGACGGTCAGAGCTCGGTTCTAAGGGATGGGCTGGCTGACAATGGTAAGGAGTTTAAGCCCGAGTTCTCCAGTGATGACGAAGGAAAGGCGAGAAATCTATACTGGATATCTGGTCCAGTTTCCCAAAAAATCCACCATCCTTGGAAAGTCTACCTCGAGATCAGGTGTGTACAGGGTTCCCAGTGTTCAGGTCCGGATTGCAAATAGGCAAAGTAGGCACATGCCTTTGGTTCCCACTTCCTTTTAGGGCTCTGCGATGATTGGCCAAAACACCGATCAGACGTCGAAAGATCAAGCTTTCTCAAATCGTTTCAGTGCAAACTAGAACAGACGTGATGGACACTAGAGCACGCGCACGGGATCTCACAAAACAAAGCTTTTTGTGGGTTAGTGTCACGAGTTTCGGACAATCAAGAAATTCTAACTGCCTTTGGGCTTCCACGGGGTTTCATCTGTGCCAGTGAGTGGGAGTACTGGGAGTCTAATTCTGGATGAAGAGGAACCAAAGTAATAACATGATTTAGGACAAATTTAGGATGTTATGGACACCCTTCACTTTACTGAATCCCAAAAATGTGTGTGATAGGCCTAGTCTTACTTTTTTTGAAAATATTCCTCAAGGTTTCCTTCATGATCTTTCAACTCCTCATACGATTCCTTTTCAATCTGGTCGATCAGTGCAAAGAACTTGATCCAGTACTTATCTTCAATGACTTGGCCATTGTCATCAACTATCTCAATATTGTCCCCCTCTCCGCTTGATTCAAGAGTGTGGTCGATGATTACGTTATTTTTCCTTTTAGCAAGCTCGTAAATAACATTGCCTTCTTCACCATGAATCCACTGAGCTCCAAGCTCAATTAGCTTGCTGTCTAAAAATCATACATATTTATTAATCAGGGTGTTTATCTATGCTATAACTGACTAGCCACATTTTCCAAGGAAAGTAGGCATTTGCCTACTTTCCTTGAGTGCATTGACTCAATATCCCTTCAATCAATTTAAAGTATAGCACCACTGACCCATGGTATCCTTGAGCAGACCCAGAGTCTACCCAGTTCATATGTCAGTAGGCCTATGTCCTTTTTATACAACTGCTTATTTATGTGCTGTTTTGACTGCCTCTGGCACTCCAGTATGTCTTTTAGAACGAGGTGTGCAGAGAGAAATCTCATAGACATACAAATTAAGACAAGAACAGGAGTTATAAACCCTTTTTTATCTTCTTGGTCACATATCATAATATCATCTCTAATGTTTGCAGAAACGAAAAATGCCACTCGGCTCACTGCAATTAAAGAATTAGGGACCTCAAAACAAATGACTAAACAAACCATTCTTTACTGGTGTAGCCAAACTCCTTGCATCTGTCACACATTTCATAGTTTGATGGGGACAGTGCTCCAACATTAGGACATGTATGCTCATATGTTAGGGCATCATGCCCTGTGGCATGGGCATAACATAAGTTTGTTGTCCCCATGGCTGACTCGGAATCACAAATTAAAGGTTAATAAAAATGGGTAAGTCAGCTAAGATTTTCTTGACAAGGCTACAAATTATCCTCTACAAAATCTAGCTGACTTTGTTTGTTCTGAGTAATTTTTATAGTCTATAGCATGTTAACACAACAAATAATCTGGGATGAAAATTTGTTTCATCACATATGTTTATGGAGGTGATGCCCTTTCTCGAATGCTCTAAAATTAAGGAACTGTGTGTTACTGCCTTGTATCTCCTGGCATCAGAGAATGGCAATTTCGTCAGATCGAGCTTTGACCGGTTGTGGTTTTGTTATCTAACTGTTTTTACACACCTCACTGAACCAAAGCATTTAGGAACACTAGGCTAAGGCCCTCAGTGTTGACTTTTGCTCTTGAGAGCATTGATTCTGTCGTAAATATTTTGCTGTTTTGTACAGTACTGTATCCCTTACTTTTTACCCATTTTGAAATCAAACACATCCGTTCACTATTCTTTTGCTACCTTAAATTTTTGCTAAAATTGCCACTATGGAAAAGGAAAACCTATTTAAACAACAAATTTAAAGTCAATGAACCTGTTACCGCGGTGGAAGATCTCGGTGCTTGAATCATTCGTTCTTGCAACCACCCCTGGATTACCCGTCTGTGCGGCCAGGAATGATGGAGTATGATTAGTTAATGCCCTTTAAGTGTTATTGTTCATGTACTTTGTGTTTTTGTTTTTCCCTTTTTCAGTTTCTATTATTATACTCCACTAGTCCTTATTGTAGTGCAGTGGGTCAAAAAAATTAATTCATAAATATAACTTTGTTTTGCCTTGTGATGGGTGCAGGAACTGTTCATGTTTCTGTGGTTCTCACCATCTCTAGGCTGTACTTGTCTTCGTGGTTTTATCTGGATACCCAGAGCCACCCACAAACCAAACCAGAAACCACTCAGAGAAGCTCTATAGCCTAAGCCAGAAAAGGAGCACAAGTAAACTTCTTTTCAACCAGTTCTCAATGCGAGTGCTCAACACATGGAATAAGCTGCCTAGGCCAGGCCTGGGCATGCCATAGCACCAAATATAAACAGGTTCAAAAACAGAGTGAACAGGTTTTGGGAAGCAAAAAGCAACAAATAGGTCAATATAGCAGCCACATCAACCAACTATAAACTAGACAAGCAACAGACAGGCCAACTGACGAATGGTGCAGAACAACTTTAAAGTTTAACTGAAAAGAGCTGAAAGAGGATAGCCTAGTTACCAATCACTTATTCACTTAAAGAGGCTTGAAGACCCAATGAAAATGGGTTGCTTCATTGCTCCGCTATTCACAAAATTAAAATTTTCAAAATAGAGGAATTTACCTGTCAGATTTTGGTACCTCTATGTGCATGTAGCCTACCTGTGTTGTATGCTTGACTAAAAAGAATTCTGAAAAATAAGTGTTCATGCAGTGCTATACTTTCCGCAAGATGATCACCGGCCGGTGAAAAGCCGCATTTCGACTGAGATTCAAATTGTCTGCATCATAATAGAATTATGGAAGGCCATAGATATTCTGAATCTCATTCTAGAGTAAAAAAAAAAAAAAAAACTCTTTAGACAATGTCAACAGTTGGGCACCAGATATTTTGGAGAACTCCCCTGCTTTAGGAGAATCTCCTACACAGGTGAAAAAGAATCCCCTGTAGAGGAGGTGAGGGGGGGGAATAAGTGGGACAATTTTTTTGGCATATTCTAGTACAGAAGACCTAAAAAACTGTTTCTATGTCCATCACCCTCCCCCACGCCCCACCCAACTCCTTCACATCCTAAATAACATGTAAAATAACCAAAAAACTAGTGTTATATGTATTTCTGTTGTTTCCAGAAAAGCTTTTGGGTCCAGTCTGCATGACTGCTGTACTTGTAGCACTACTGAACACAATGCCTTACAATTTTGCTGATTTCTTCTTTTCTGGTTGGAGTTTACAAGCACTTTTCTTTTTCAGGTGCTTTCACCTACCACAGAGAAAGCCTTGATACCGGAGAAATCGTTTGGCCAATAAATAACAGTTACACCCAAATTGAGTAACCCCTGGACTGAATTAACTAAATAGAAAGGGAATTTATCCAGGAATACCAGCTGTCCAAGGGATTCCTTCCACTCAAATAGCATCTATTGAACAAAGGATTTCTCCGGTATCAAGGCTTTCTCTACCGTAGGTGAAAGCACCTGAAAAAGTAAAGTGCTTGTAAACTCCAACAAGAAAAGAAGAAATCAGCAAAATTGTAAGGCATTGTGTTCAGTAGTGCTACAAGTACAGCAGTCATGCAGACTGGACTCAAAGCTTTTCTGGATACAAGGGAAATACATATAAATACTAGTTTTTTGGTTATTTTCCATGTTATTTAGGATTAGAAGGAGTTGGGTGGGGGGTGGGGGAGGGTGATGGACCTGGAGACAGTTTTTTAGGTCTACTTTACTAGAATATGCCATAAAATTTGTCCCACTTATCCCCCCTATATCCCCCCCATCCCCTCCTCTACAGGGGATTCTTTTTCACCTGTGTAGGAGATTCCCCTTAAGCAGGGAAATTCTCCAAAATATCTGGTGCCCTACTGGTCAATGTACAATGTCAATGCATCCAGTTACATAAATGATACAAAAATAAGTCGGCTTTTCAGTTAGACTTGAACTAGCCTATTTAAGTAAGTTAAGTAAACTGTACAGTGGCGAAGAGAAGAGAGACAGACCTTTACATGCTTTCACACAGACGAAATTTCATTACTGCCCTAAATTTTGTGCAGAGCTTAGGCTAAGCTCTGCACAAAATTTAGTCACCGCATCAGGATTAAATCTTAGACTGCTCCGAAGTGCAATTTAAGCCTAAGGTATAAGCATTAAAGCCCTAACTGAAGAGCAGAAAAGGGTGGACTCACTGTTCAATGGATCACGCTTAGTCTGGATCCTTCCCCCCATTCTGTTTTGTCCTTCAAATATTTTGAGATTTTTAGGCTTCAATCCTTTTGAGAGGAGTCTGCAGCTGCAAGCTATCCCTGAAGCTCCTGCTCCAATAATAGCAACTGACAGGTCCCTTAGACTTTTCATTATGACCTTCACTGGTGTCAATTCCTGGTGATCACTGGTAATTGCTGGCTGAAGCAAAGCAACCCACGTTTTTTAGATTTGAAATAGTGCGACTAGGGTTGCCACGGAATAAAAATAAAATCCCCAAATTTTGGTGAAAAATCCCGGAATGGGGACGACAATCCCCATTTCTGTGGGTTCGTTCCAGCTCGGCCCGAAAGTTACTAAATAGTTACTTTTCAGTCAATTTTACCGTTCCAGCTTGTAACAAAGTTACGAGGAGCACAAGGAAGACCGTCACTTTGAAGTAACTTTTTGTAAAGATAGTACCGGACCATCTTAGCTAACTTTCACTTTCCAAGAGCCGTCTTGAGAAGGGAACTCGGGGCAGCAATGAGAGACAACGCGCATTATCTCGTCCCGTAGTAACTTCTACAGTTCCAGGTAGTAGTTAATTTGTGACGTCACACGTAGTTACTCCGAAGTAACTACGAAGAAGAGCTGGAACGAACCCTGTGATTTTTCGTTTTTTCAGCGTTTTCACGTTTGTAGGGCAGAGAACCCAGACCAAAACCTTACCAGAATTCTTCGTTAGCATGCATCCAGCTCTAACAATTCTTGCATGAATTGTCATGCATGTGAGCTGACATCTGTCTGTGTTTGTATTGAATTTCACACACTTTAGCGCGTTTTGTTCAGATATATTTAGTTAAAGTTTAACTGAAAAAGGCTGGGATAAGACAATCTAGTTACCCATCACTTACTCACTAAAGTTGGCTTGAAGACCCGCTGAAAATGCGTTACTTTGTTGTTCCGCTATTCACGAATAATCGATTTTCAAATAGTGGAATTTCCTTGTGATTTGTGGTACTCTATGCGCTTGCATTTTTGCTGTATGCCTTACGAGAAAGATTTATGATTTTTTTTTTGTTCAGGCACCAAGCAATCTTCACCAATCTCACCACTGCCCACTGAAAAGCCGCATTTGTGTTGAGATTAAAATTTCCCGCGTCATAGTAGAATTTACGCTGTGGGGACGGCTGGAGATATTCTGAGCCTCACAACTAGAGCAGATAGTGGAAAATCAAAAAATTCCTTTGCAGAATCCAAATAATGCAGTGTATCCAATTAAATGACACACAAATGAGTTGGGTTTTCAGTTAAACTTTAAACACTGTAAAATTGTATATATGTAATGTATATATTATGTATATGTATATATGTAATATAATTGTATGTATGTACTGTAAATCGGTTGCGTCAGAAGAAATTGATGGGTTGCGAGTTGCTATCTCGTCGTCTTTGGGACCTTTATTCGTCTATCTTTAGTCTATTATAAGCTCATGTGATTGAAGAAAAGAAGCGAAAACAGGGACAGTGGGTGTCCATCGTCGTTCTGCAATCGCATGGCGCAAATACACATCAACAAAGGTACCTAAGACGATTTTTATTCTTAATCCGGGCAAAAATCCCGAAATTGAAAGAAAAAACCCGGAATCCTGGAGTAAAATCTCGAAAATCTCCGAATCCGCATCAAACAAAATTAAAAACCGGATTTCCGGGATAAATCCCCACCCGTGGCAATCCCGAGTGCGACTTCCATTTTTTGTGTATAAACAAAGTTGCCACGTTACTAAAATAAAATGTCCTACCCAAACAGCAAAAAAGTACTACCCGAGGAGAACAAGACCAAAGGTTTTTGATGGGATTCCAGAAATATTTGATCCTAAGAATTGGTTCTTGTCTTCGCCATTCAGTCTTAGTCAGATTCCTTGAAGATTTTTACTGTTAAAGTAAAGTTAAAAAATGTAATCAGCTTGTCTCCTTGCCCCGATACCGAATCTCTAATCGACTTCAGAACTGCTTCAGAAACAACCTTGAGCTTCAATAAAATTTCCAGTTTCGGCCGAATTCGTGATGAATCATTTGTCCAGCGAGAAAACTAAGTTCAGATATAGATTCCAATGAATATATTTTAGCTCATACCTTAAATTCGAAACCCTCCTCTGCTTCTAAATATAGGACTAAAGGACCCATCTACGAACCTGACCTGTACTTTGCCAATGAATCCTCATACTAAGCTTGAATAACATTTATCAACCCCTACTAAGCTTGAACAACATATACCAACCCGTTCGACTTTCGATTACACTACGCGGCTGCTGCGTGCACAGCTTGTATGATGAAAAAGTTAAATTGTTCAGGAGACGATAAAAACTGTTTTGGTCTTTCAATTTTTAAGATAAAAATACCAAAAAATTCCAAGTGACTCAGAAAAAATTCTTTTATATGTAGATATTTATTTTATTCACCATAAACAATCAGAAGTGGTATAAACAGCTCATACGAGGTGTGCGCGACTTCCCATTTGCTTTATACGAGGTGTGCCAACCAGTCTTCTGTGACAGTTCAAAATTTACGAGGTGTGAGCAAGTTAAACGCTGTAAAGAGCCATTTTTTAAGAGGTGTGCCAACGTTCTTACACACACCCTTAAAGTTCAACCGAAAAGGAATGTAATAGCACAATCTAGGTACCCATGACTTATTCACTTAAAGAGGCTTGAAGACCCGAGGAAAATACGTTACTTCGTTCTTTAGCTATTCACGAATAATCGTTTTTCAAATAGTGGAATTTCGTTGTGGTTTGAAGTACCTCTATCTGCTTGTGATAGATGTTTTGTGCTTGACGAAAACGATTTACGAAAAATAAGTGTTCACGCAGTGAGCACCCCTTCCTCGAGCTAATCACTGACCACCGAAAAGCCGCGTTTGTGTTGAGATTCAGTTTTTCTGCGTCACAGTAGAATTTTGCGTTGTGAGGACGTCCGTAGATGTTCTGAACATCATACCAGAGCAAATAGTGAAAAAAAACCTTAACACAATCAAAATAATGCAGTGTAGCCAGTGAAATGATACAAAAATAAATTGGCTTTTCAGTTAAACTTTAAGGGTTAAATCAGTTTCCGATTTGTTTCCGATACACTAAGTTGTAGGCTATAGGCTTCATATTTAAATTCGAAGAAAACAAAAGCAGTTTACAGTTAAGCAGGTGCATCACTTAGATTTGATAGCCTACTTCTATATAAGGCACGAGTGTCTTGTGGCAACACATCCAGCCAGAGGCGTCCCGACACCTTCCCGATACGGAAGGTGTGGAAGGAGCCGCTTTACCGTAGTTTTTCAGGTTTTTTCGGAAATTCTCCATAGTGACTATCTCTGCAGAAGCTCTAGAATACTGTTGTGTTCTGACTTCAACGATGTGTTAAAAAAAAACAGGAAACAAGAAATAGGCTCGTTAAAGTTTAACTGAAAAGGCAGCTTTTCAGCTTATTATTAGCCTACATCTGATATTTGAATACACTGAAATATCTTGCCTCATCTAAGAGGGAATTTTTCCAGCCAAGGGCTCTAGTAGTCACTGCTTGCACGACAAACCAAAATTCATAAAGACGCGGAGAATCGGAATTTAAACACAGGGCTAAAGATGCGACATCGGAGAATTTAAGCCTGTAGAAAAGTAGGATTTTTTTTGTATGATATGTCTTGCAATGGATCCAATATTTTTGTTTCGGCAATGGCTTACATTGCTAGTTGATAAATATTTAAAGCGTAGAAGGAAACGCACATAGAGGTACCACAAATCCGAAAGAACAAGTTTATTCTATCAAGTGATTATTCCTGGATAACGGACAAACGAAGTAAAGCATTTTTCATCGTTTTTTCGGCAAGATTTAAGTGATTAAGTGATATGGTACTAGACTGTTGGATCTTAGCCTTATTCGGTTAGACTTTAAGGTTGTCACTCAAAACTAAAAAGTCTTCGACCTTCAACCCACCGACATTTATCCATCGCGTTGTAAGCGTTCTCCATTTGTCCACAACACATTCAAAGACAGGTCAGCTATTGTTGAACGCAAGGTGGTCTTAAATTTAACCGAAAAGGGCTTGGATAGGACAATCTAGTTACCCATCACTTATTCACTTAAGGGGGAACGGAAGTCTAAACTCGTTAAGAGCAGGTATACGCTTTTCCCATGTTAAAAGAAAATGTTTGTTTCAAGTTTGTGAGACCAGCACGATGGTGGCGGCAAAATTCTAAGATACCCATTTTGTAGTACTTTTTAAGGGCTATAAAAAGAATGTAACAGATTTTAAAGCCGACACGCCTTTTGTCAGGTAGTGTAGAAATAAGAAAAAGTTTGGCTTTTCCGTCACGAGTTTATGAACGACTTGGGTGGACTGTATCGGGGGAAATTTGGAATATACCGGTAGCTAACATGGTGATTTATAAAATAAATGGAAAGGATTTTTTAATTTTCCTTTAGTGTAGTTACAGTCCCTTCTTTTGTCCAAACGTCGCATTTTCCCGATACATTTTTCGAAGCATGGGTTGTTATCATAAGTACGATCGAGACCGCTAAACCCATGGGGAAAACAGAGGCTCTCAACAGGAGGTGAAGAGGGGAGATTAATGACATTAATCTGATTTTTCAATGTGTTTGACCAAATTGCATGATGAAATTCAAACGGGAGAGGAGATTCCAGAAAGAAGTAAGAAGTTAATGATGGTTGGATTATCATTCAGAGTAATTACGGTGTTAGCTTAGCTGAGGCCAGAGCGGAATGCAATTCCATCAGCCATCCCCTTATCGACGTGCCCCAGAAGAAAGCGGTTGTAGGACAAGTGAGTCGAGATCTTGGTTGATACTTTAGCTATCCAATACCATCAGTGACACCTTATTGTTCGTCTGTCTGTAACAACGATATTGTGATCAAATTATGTGTGATGCCGCTTTGGGTCAAATTTATAGTCGCGTTTATAGATAAACTGGGCTCGGGTTGTTGGGGTGTTGTCGGCGAAACTTCCCCTGGCGAAACGTCCTCACGACGGGTTGTCGGCAAAACGTCCCCTTGACAAAAGCTCCCCTCCCATGACAAAACGTCCCCGATCGAAACGTCCCCGGCTATAGATTTTTTTGTCATCGCTGAGTCTATGATATTACTGATTGCGTCATCAGTTCGGGTTGTCGACATAACGTCCCTATTCGAAACGTCCCCTGGCGAAATGTCCCCGGCGAAACGTCCCCATGACAAAACGTCCCCGTGGCGAAACGTCCCCGATCAAAACGTCCCCTGGCGAAACGTCCCCGGCTACAGAATTTTTTTTTCAACGCTGAGGGATAACTAGTCCTATGATAACGTCATCAGTTCAGACAAAAAATGTCCTTGGAATAAAAACTTTTTACAACCACGATGGGTTGACTACTTCAGCATTTAACTGATAGTCAAGGAACAAACCAAAGTGTTGATCCCGGCTATAGCCATTTCTTAAAGAAATTGCAAAGATTTAGTAGTTTGTCAATTTTCGCCATTGATCTCGCTTTAGTTCGATATTTAATTTGGTGATATTTATTACTAAAGGATCAAACCGGCCTAGCCTAGATTTACTGTGTCTCTCTACCTAACTGGTCGTTCCATCCGCTTTCGTTTTCTCGCTTCCCATGTCATTTTTATCTAGTATAACGGCACTACGCTTATTTTTGCATTTTCCTTGTTTGACTCTCTGTGAGCCACAGCGGGCTTCCCCTTTCTCTGAGGAGCATATTGGTGCTCCTCAGATTGTGCATGTTGCTTCAAACGACCTGGAACTGATCAGTTACGAGTCAATTGCATGGCATATTACACTACATATTTTAACTGAAAACAATACATTTATGAAGCAACCAATCCTACGTCCGATCTTTCCTGCTTATAAGGTATGTTCCCTCATCTGTAATGCCCACTCTGAAGTTATTTTACCTCGATATTGCACCTGAATATCGAGGCTAATTAAAGATGATATATAAACTTTCAGTTTACCTTTCCAAAGTGATCGCGACACCCACAATTCAAGTACGACTGCCTTTTTCTTTATTGTTGCTGTTTCGGTTCGAGAGAAAAACCGCGCAGAAACCTAACGTCCATCCCTCAGAGGATGCGTCGGCAATTAGAAAAGATAAAAATATGCCATGTAACTGCTAATTTTTTCACGATTACAGTTGTTGCTTCTACTCTTTCTTTTTTATTTTTAAAGAAAATTGGATTAGTTAGCTTGTTTTTTACGGAATTTTCTGTTCCCTCTCCCCGCTTCCAAGAGGACTAGTTTCTGTTAGCCTCACCGTCAGCACTTGGATCAGACATTGTAAAATAGATCCACAGGTTAGTAGTGGAAAACCTGTCATTTGCGTCCCGGGTAATTGAGATTTTACATATGTCTCAGCAGCAGAAAGTGAAAGTCACCCATTACCTTACGGAACCGACTTTTTTCTATGTCTACAGAAGTGTTGAGCCTGAGCAAATAGGGGACTGTTATTCCACTTGGAGCGCTGAACTGTAATAAGACCAAACTGAAACCTGGCGTGTCTCTTTGGATTTTCGTGTTGTTTTCTTGTCTTTTTCGTGTGTTGGAAGAATCAGAAAGGCTGTAGGGATGGTAAGCACTGTAAGTCTTACAGAAATAGCATTTTTATATTTCTGCTTTAAAAATCTATACTTGGGGACGTTTTGTCACGGGGTCGTTTTGACACGGGGTCGTTTTGACACGAGGACGTTTCGCTAAGGGGATGTTTCGCCAGGGGACGTTTTGTCATGGGGACGTTTCGTCGTTAAGCCCTCACGACAAAACGTCCCCATTGCAAAACGTGCCCGTGGCTAAACGTCCCCATGGCGAAACGCCCCCGGCTAAAATGAACCAATAAACAAAATATAATATTGTTGGGGGGAGGGAAGGAAGGGCGGATTTCATGATTTTCCAACAGACCCGGCATATTTTTTTTTGCGAATCAATGTAAGACCAGGGGATGGAAACAAGGGATTAGAATCGCCTAGGTGTACAATTTAAATATTATCCAACAGTACAAGGCTCACTAAAAAAAAATATCTTGAACTTCCTTTCCCCTTGCTGTGGGGACGTTATGCCATTGGGACGTTTTGTCAAGTGGACGTTTCGCCGCCGGGACGTTATGTCATGGGTACGTTTCGTCGGTAAGTCAACGATTAGGGGAGGACCTCGTAAAGGGTAAAGAAGTGATGTCTTCGGAATCTGACGAAGACCGCAAATGTCCAAGACCGATTCTCTAACAAATTCAATGCTTGTTAACGTTCGGGATCCCACAGCAACTTTTAGCCTTGTTACAAGAAAATGACACGCCCTCTCGCCCGTTTATACAAGCGCTCTTACTCGAAGAATGAGTAATCAGCAAGCTTGCTGCTTCAGGCACTTCTAAGATGCAAAAAGGCAGCATCCTACAGATGATGCAAATGCGATGTGGGGTCAATGTCACAACCCAATTCCCTCTGATGACCTCTGGGACTTAGATAGACATCGCACAGAAGGAGTCCTTTGACTTTGACCTTTTCACCGACCAAAACCCTCTCTGAATCGGCCCTAACGAGTTTAGACTTCCGTTCCCCCTTTGCCAACGCTTTCTTCTCAACTGCTGAATAACGCGTCTCTGCCGGGTTTAGTCTGCGACTTCTCTAGGCCACTGGGTGTTCGCCGTCATCCCAGTGTTGAGTTAGAACAGCTCCGAGACCTACGTTGGATGCGTCGGTTTGCAAGAAAAATGGTCGCTCGAAGTCTGGGTTTCGGAGGACGGGCCCGTCCATTAGCGCCTTCTTCAAACCAACAAAGGCGGTTTGACATTCTTCGGACCACTTTACGGTCTGAGGCTGACCTTTCTTCAATAGGTCATTCAAAGGTGAAGCAATTGTTGAAAAATGCCGAATTAATCTCTGGTAATACGCCGCTACTCCAAGGAAGATTCTGACTTGTCTGACGATGGTCGTTCACAATCGCGTTTGTTGTACCATGACCATCAATATGGACATTGAAATCCATTGTGACATGCCTTTTTATATCTCTGGGGAGCAGGGGCGTCCCGACATCTTCCTGATAGGGGGGGTGCGGCTCGAGAAATTTACCGGAATTTTTCAAAGTTTTACCGGAATTTTTCGAGGTCTTTCCGGAAATTCTCCGTAGTGAACCTCAACAGAAACTCTAGAATATTGTTGTGTTCTGAGGTTCTGACTTCGACTATGTGTTACAAACGACAAAAAAATAGGTTCGTTAAAGTTTAACTGAAAAGGCAGCTTGTTTTTAAATGTGATATTTGAATACTCCGCTCTGGTAATAACGTTCGGAGTGTGTGCTGCTTGCATGACAAAAAAAAAAATCATCCAGACGCGGAGAATGTCTCTTTCTTTCCCTTTCAATGAGGTAAAAGTAATTGACTTAGCCGACGTGAACGCTTTCCATTTTAGTGGTAAGACATCTTTCAACTCAGGAAAGACTTCAAATATATCTTCAAACTTTTGGTTCGTTTCGAGGCTCTCCTGGCTATTTTCGAGATCATGTCGGAACAGGGCTAACTCGTTTATCGTCTCGGCTTATCACCGGAAAGGAATCGAGAAAGCTGTCGAAACTGGAGTAGACGGCACCGTGATATTATTCCTGGAACAGTATTTGTAGCAGGGAATGATGAAAATTTCAGTAGGTTGCCTAATTCTTGAAAGTTACATAAGCTTGGGAGATTACCGGAATCACCGATGAATGTTCCGGTACGCTGTGTTGTCTGTCTCCAAGAATCACTCTGCTAAGTTGTGTGCCAGGGTCATCTTGGCAAGCTGTGATTCGGGTAGATTCGGGTAGATTCCCTGAGCCAGCTTCGGGTAGATTCCGTGGAGCAAATTCCAATAGATTCCGTGATCCAGCGTCCAGTAAATTCCCTTAGACAAGTTTCGGTAGATTCCTTGTGCAAGATTTCGGTAGATTCCCTGTGCAAAATTCCGGTAGGTTCCGTGAGCAATGATGATCCGGTAGATTCAAAAATTCTAGTAGACTCCGTGGGACGAAATCCGGTAGATCCTCTGATCCAGCCTCCAGTAAATTCCCTGAGAGAAGTTCCGGTAGATTCCTTCAGCAAGATTTCGGTAGATTCCCTGGGCAAAATTCTGGTAGGTTCCCTGATCCGGTGGATTCAAAAATTCTAGTAGATTCCGTGGGTCGAAATCCGGTAGATCCCCTGATCCAGCCTCCAGTAAATTCCTGAGACAAATTCCAGTAGATTTCAGCAAGATTTCGGTAGATTCCCTGAACAAAATTCCGGTAGGTTCCCTGAGCAATGATCCGGTAGATTCAAAAATTCTAATAGATTATGTGGGTCAACATCCGGTAGATCCCCTGATCCAGCCTCCAGTAAATTCCCTGAGACAAGTTCCGGTGAAACGCAAGATTTATCAACATTAATAACAAGCCGGTTAGCATCCATCCAGAGATATGTCTCCTCCAGAATGTCCCTCGGTTTAGACATAAGCGTTGTCATCTCAGTTTCACAGCACCCAAGTGTAGTGTCATCGGCGAAAGCCACGATTTCGTCATCGTCATAATCGGGATGGAAAGAATCTTCATCGTAGCATAGGTTACAGCAGCGAAGATTTGTGCGTTTCGGGTTCAGCACTCGACTCAGATCGTTAACGTGGATCAGGAACAGTAGTGGTCCTAATATTGAGCCCTGGGGGACACCACAGTTGACGAGTACATCGTTTCTTGGATCTTCTCCCAAATAAATCCTGCGGTCCCTCAGATATGATCCGAACCAATCCAGAGCTTCGCCTCTTATGCTTATTTGTTCCAGTTTCCCGAGGAGAATTGAATGGTACATACTATCGAATGCTTTTCTGATATCAAGCAGAACCGCTGCAGGTAGTAGGCCAGAATCCAGAGCTTGTTTATCCATAAACTCAACGCCGTTAGTGCATCTTGGGTGGAGTGCCCTGGTCTGAACCCAAACTGGCGATTATTGAGAAGGGTCTAGGCTAAAACCCCCCTGGCGAAACCCCCCCCCGGACAAACCCCCCCGCCAAACCCCCCCCGGCTAAACCCCCCCGTGACCAAAACCCCCCGACCAAAAACCCCCCGGTACCAAAACCCCCCCGACCAAAACCCCCCCGGTACCAAAACCCCCCCGACCAAAACCCCCCCGCATAAAAAAGACGGGTATAAGTAGAGTAACTGGTAGTTAGAGAGTAAGAGTAAATAAACTTCTTTCACTAACTTGACTCTACAATAATGTCTGAAGTACAGTGGGTATCAGAACAATGATAAACAAAGAGAGTGTAAGGCGAAGGTGAAGGTTGATGGTTTTGCTGAAGTCACCAAACACCCGCATTCATTAACTGAAGCTGTTGTCAGTGAGGTGTTAAATGTGAATGATCAAATCAAAGCCAGTTCCACTCTGTGTATCGATCCCCCCAACAAATCCTTTCCCAATGCCTCCTTCTTCTTGGCAAGGAAGCTGCAGTTAGGATGCCACCCATTGGTGCAATGTGAAGCTCCCTTTGCCTGATTGCTCTTTAGTTATCCCTGATTCATACCAGAAACTCAAAGATGGGCAGTAAGCGGAGGAAAACCTATGACACCACAAAAGTTGTCCTACTTTCCGTCTGTGAGCAGGATAACTTTCGAAGGGAATGAGATATTTTGATGAGACTTAATGGGAGGATCCTTTGGGTTAAGGGAAATGTTGAGCTCGTTTTGTGATAGCACTTTCAAGATAGTCCCAGAAATATTCTATCAGCGCTTCACCTTCGTGCTTGTCAATGGTAAAACTGTCACATGGTTGTTCGTTTTGTTGCCCAGTAAATCCCAGTCTAAATATGTGTGAGTGTCTAAGGATTCGGGGGGGGGGGGGTGTACCGGGGGGGGGGCTATTCTTCTCTTACTCTCTACCTAACAGTTACTTTACTCATACATACCCGTCTTTTTTTATGCGGGGGGGTTTTGGTACCGGGGGGGTTTTGGTCGGGGGGGTTTTGGTACCGGGGGGGTTTTGGTCGGGGGGGTTTTGGTACCGGGGGGGTTTTGGTCGGGGGGGTTTTGGTCACGGGGGGGTTTTAGCCGGGGGGGTTTGGCGGGGGGGTTTTGTCTGGGGGGGTTTTAGCCGGGGGGGGGTTTAGCCGGAACCCTATTGAGAAACCCTTTCTTCTCCAGAAACTGGAGTAGCTGCTGCTGCATAGGTTTTTCAAAAACTTTTGAGAAAACTGAGAGAATGGAGATAGGTCTGTAATTAGCCGGATCAACTCGGGAACCTCCTTTGTGCAGTGGAATTATTCTAGCTTTCTTTAGCAGTTCTGGGAAGGTACCCTTTTGCAATGACAAATTTATCAGGTAAGTAAGAGGCTCTATGATTGACGGGGCAACTGCTTTCAACACCTTAGTGTGTACTCGGTCGAACCCAGAAGCCGAATTGCCTCTTAGATTTCGTATGATTAGCAGACTTCAGTTGGAGAGACAGGTGTGAGTGCCATTGACTTAACGCATGCCGGACCAAGGTAATCTTTAAAACTCTTAGTGGAATTTCCAACAGAATCTGCTGTGTTTTTGCCAACCTCTGCAAAAAATGCTCCCAATGCAGTTGCAACGTTTTCTGGTCCCGTTACATTTTCCCGATCGACAAATAGTTTTGATGGAAGCTCAGGTGGGGGGCTGCAGGGGCGCAGAATGGAGTTAATAACCTTCCATATTTTCCTAGAGTTCTTGCCACTTTCAGCTATTTTCCCATGAATATAATCTCTCTTGGCTTTACGTAACTGATCGAAGACATTTTTTGTATTTCTCATATTTCTCAAGCGTCGCTTTGCATGGGTCACTTATGTGATCAGTCCACAGTTTATTTTTCCTATTAATACACTGAAGCAGTCCATGACTAACCCAAGGGCTGATAGGTTGATTTTTTCGTCCAGTCTTCCTTGTACGCTTTTCGCAACATCAATCCGTATGTTTTCTCATAAAAATGTTATGAAACTCCTCAAATCCTGTATTAACATCATCTGTTTTCATAACAATTTCCCAGGATGCGCTCTCCAGATTTAATTTAAGGGTATCCAAGTTCTCATCGTTCAGTTTCCATGTTGTGAGCCCCTGCTTCATCGAAGCATTAGGCTTAGGATGTTTACGCTGTATGCTGAAATTCTTAAGCAGAGGGAAGTGATCGGAAGTGTCAGATAGCAGAACTGAGGCCGATATTGGAGGCAGCGTCGAAAAAATGTTGTCAATCAGTGAGTGGGAAGTGGCAAATTTTGCTTTTTATCAAATTTTCCGGTTTTCGCCGGATTCTGGGCGAACTACTTGTCCGACAAGAAAATGATTTTCACCATCGTGTTCAGCATGTCTTCTTACTCCTAAATCAAACATCTAATCAACTTCAAACAAAACGTTTACTTTTAACAAACTTTCCGGTTTTGGCCGGATTCCGGGCGAACTACTCGTCCGGTGAGAAAATGGTTTTCACCATCTTGTTCAGCACGCCTTTTTACCCCATAAACCACTATCACATTAGCTGTTTAAAAATATTTTGTTTGCCCCTTAATTTAAACCCCCTCCCCCACCCCTGAATATGGGGCTACAGAACGAACTTGACCTTACCCTTGACCCAACAAATCCTCATACCAATTTTTATCAAAATATCTCATTCCCTTCGAAAGTTATAGACCGTACAGACGGACAGACAGACAACTTTTGCGATGTCATAGGTATCCGTCACTAACGTTTTGGAATCCCAAAAAGGGGCATGACATTTTTTAACGAAATGGAAAAGCCATCAGAATTCAAATGACAGGAATCCCGCAAAACCTTCCTAAGCAAGTGTATCCAGGACAGTGAAATAATATCAATTACTAAGCGAGGTTGAGGTGGGTGGGTACAACGCTTGAAAAGGGCAAGGAAGACTTTTATATACATCCAAAGTTCATTTCCCAAGGTAGGAGTGGTACTGCAGACCCTGGATTAGCTCATTCAAGTCGGGAGGTAAATTTTTGACTACCATGCTAGTCTTAAAGCACATCTGCAAAGCCTTCGTAAAATTCCACATTCTCTCAGATGAAAATGTAAGGAAGCACCTACAACTCGAAAACGATCTCTTTTGACCGCGTAATGGCTTTAAGCGAACTTTTCTGCTATCCGTCGCGTACTGAGACCCGGACAGAAGTTGAAATAAGGTCACAGACGAACATTGAGGAAGAGAGAAACCTTTCAGATGTGCTTTAATTTAGTTTCGATGTAGTCTCACGTACTTTTGTTTTAGTTACGAAAATACAACATGTCAAAAGGACAAATAAAACGCTACATGGTACTTTTATAACTAAATGTAACTACGTCAAAACTACAGCCGATGAAACGCAACGAAAGTCTTGTCGGCGAATCGGTATCTTTTTCACAAAAATTTGGCACTGTCTAGGGAACCGGGAGCCGTACTTTATGTCCTACTGGCTACGGAACCGGTAGTTCTCACGGAAACCAGACCGTAAGAGCTACGATTCCGGGATCTGACGTCATTCACTAACGGAAACTTGTATGTGCTGGCTCCCGTTCCGGTATTAAATGGAAATAGCTCACGGAAACTTCATCGTATCAGCTTCTCGTCCGGTAGTCTCACGGAATTATGTACTTAGAAGACAGGGAGCTGGTACGTGATACCGAAAACTATATACTTGTAGCTTGTGCTCCGGTAGTATCTACATGGGATGTAGAACTCACGGAATAGTTTGGATGAGAGCTAGGGTGCCGGGATTTTCACTGACTTAGAGAAAATAAGATGGGGACAAATTTACTACCTGAACCCATATATTGAGAGCAAAGGTACCGTTAGCAACGGCTATTTGGTTTAAAATGACCAGCTCACGGACACAGATGGCTAGGGGCTAGGGTTCGGGTATTGCAAAAAACAAATTACTCACGGACCCATATTAGTGAAGACTACGGGACCGGGAGTGAATAATTTTAACTCATGGAACCCAACTCCTGTGGGCTAGTGTTCCGGTATTGACAAAAGAAAATATTTTTTACTCACGGACCCATGTTAGTGGAGACTAAAGAGACCGGGAGTGAATATTTTTCACTCACGGAACCCAACTCCTATGGGCTAGGGTTCCGGTATAGACAATTTTTTTTTTTTACTGACGGACCCATGTTAGTGAAGACTAGGAGACCGGGAGTGAATATTTTAACTCACGGAACCAAACTCTCACGGGCTAGGGTTCCGGTAGTGCGTTGGGTTCCGTGAGTTGATAATATATGCTGCCGGACCCGAAGTCCATATTGACAAGCGTCCGTGTTTGTAATTTTTTTTACTCTACCGGAACCCTAGCCCAGAGGAGTTGGGTTCCGTGAGTTAACAAGACCGAAGGTTCTTATGCGATCCCAAAAATTGAATATTTGATCCAGACAAAGAGGTTTTTTCTTCGCGAGATCCAGTGTCCGCTAGACTTTTTGAAGATTTTTAATGTATTTTGCTTTACAAATTGGTATGCTTATCAGATGGGAAGTGTGACATTTTGGTCGTTGCAAGAATCTATACTGCAGAGACAGAGAAACACAGATTATGAAAACATCATGTTTCAAAAAATCCCAGCTGTGTTGATTAAAAATCTACGAACTTGACCTACTGGCTCTCTCCGACGTGCATACCTTATTTCATCATCCACGCGCAGAGCTATACTAACGTATAGAAAAGGGTAGGGACTGCCATAGCCGAAAATAGGTCGACAAATATTATGTCCCGTTTTTGCCGGATTCTGGGTGAACTACTTTTCCGGTGAGAAAATAACTTTCATATTCGGATTCAGCATGTTTCCTCACCTCTAAATCAAATATCTCAACAGCTTTCAAAAAAAAAAAATGCCCCTTAATTTGAAACCCCTCCCCCACCCTCAAATATAGAGCTACAGAGCCCATCTTCGAACTTGACTTGTACTTTGACCCAAAGGATCCTCTCACCAAGTTTCATAAAAAAATATCTCAATCCCTTCGAGAGTTATCGTGGGTTACAGACGGACAAATCCGGTTTCAACCGGATTCCGGACGAACTATATGTCCGGGTGAAAAATGATTTTCATATACAGATTCAGCGTCTCTTCTTACCCTTAAACCTATCATTTAATCAACTTCAGATATAAATTTGCTTTTAACAAATTTTCCGGTTTTGGCCGGATTCCGGGCGAACTACTCGTCCGACGAGAAAATGGTTTTCACCATCGTGTTTAGCATGTCTTCTTACCCCTAAATCGAACATCTGATCAACTTCAAATAAAACTTTTGCAATTGTAACAAATTTTCCGGTTCTGGCCGGATTTCGGGCGAACTACTTGTCCGGCAAGAAAATGGTTTTCACAGTCGTGTTCAGCATGTCTTCTTACCCTATAATCGACTATCACATTAGCTGTTTCAAAATATTTTGTTTGCCCCTTAATTTGAAACCCCTCCTCCACCCTCAAATATAGAGCTATAGAGCCCATCTTCAAACATGACTTGTACTTTGACCCAAAGGATCCTCCCACCAAGTTTCATCAAAATATCTCGATCCCTTCGAGAGTTATCGTGCGTACAGACGGACGGACGGACGGACAACTTTTGCGATGTCATAGGTATCCGTCACTAACGTTTTGGGGATCCCAAAATATTCATTCCCGGTCTCCTAGTCTTCACTAGCATGGTTCCGTGAGTATTTTTTTTTTTTTTGCAATACCGGAACCATAGCCCATAGCCATCTGTGTCAGTTAGCTGGTCATTTTCAACCAAGTAGTGGCTGCTACCGGTACCTTAACTATCAGTATATGGGTTCGGTAGTAGGTTTTTCCCCATGTTATTTTCTCTAAGTCAGTGAAAATCCTAGCTGTCATCCAAACTATTCCGTAAGTTCTATATCCCATGTAGACACTACCGGAGCACAAGCTCCAATTATATAGTTTCCGCTATCGCCTACCGGCTCCCTAGCTTCTGAGTACACAATTCCGTGAGACTACCGGACGAGAAGCTGGTACGATGAAGTTTACGTGAGCTATTTCCAATTACTACCAGCACATACAAGTTTCCGTTAGTCAATGATGTCAGATCCCGGAATCGTAGCTCTTACGATTTGGTTTCCTTGAGAACTACTGGTTCAGTAGCCCGTAGGACATAAAGTACGGCTCCCGGTTCCCTAGACAGTGCCCAAAAATTTTCTTCTCAAAACTAAATCAAAACCAAAAGTTTGTTAGATTAGTATATTAATTTTATTTTTAAAGTGCACCATCAAACCTGTTCTTCTCGTTTTGTTTCCGAGTGAGCATGTGTTTTCACGTGAAAGTTACTTTCTTTTTGCAGTGTCTAATTTGTTCCGGGTTGCCACTATTTTGCAACTTTTTTTGACGGACAGATTCGCGGTTTCATATATTACACTTTAGTTTTCACCTGTGGCGCATTTCGTAGTATTCTCTATTTAGAACAGTGTGTATTTTATTTGGCGATGAGGCTTAAAAACTTGGGTATCCCAAGGCTCTAATTTTCCAGGAAAAAAGGCTACAAAATACTGCCAGAAAAAGGCCGATTAAAAAAAAATCGCCCACCCCCTCCCCCCCTGTCCTGAGCGCTTTGGGCCACCCCTGGTTTGGGGATCCCACATATTATTATTAAGAGGATATTTATTGAGAAAAATCAAGTAATCTTCGTAAAAGATGGTAGATCATAGCCTGCAACAGACTCAGATTGTTGTCTAGTTAGTTTCCCCATATCATCGGAAGTTAGATTGAGTAACAAAGCACGATAGGCAAATGGTCGCTCTTGCAGTAACAACCGGCTTCATAAACGAAAATATGATGCAGTTTGGAAAGCTTAGAGGAGGCAGCTATACCCCCAGCGGTGATAACAATCCTCTGGCGATCCCCTCTCGGTACCCTTGATCCCCGCCCGCCCCCTGGCGAAGACAAGACCCAATTGTCTGGATCAAATATTAAATTTTTGTGACCCCATCGAAAACTTTGGTCTTGTTACTTTTTTTTTCATCTTTTAGCTTTTCCAAATGAATTTGCCGCAGAATCTCGTTCTCGATATGTCTGACTAAATGTTTACGTAATTGTCGGCTCCTTCTGATTAAACCCCTGGGGTCGCGTCGATTTTTCATATAATACCCTTCTTCTACCCATCTTCATACCCTTCTTTACGTAAACATAAAAGTTGCACCCATAGGAATCTCGCGTTGACCGCAATTAAACGAGAAAGGTCGTCTCCGTCTGAGTCATCTCACTTTCTATCACGGACTTTAATGACAGGGTCGAATTGAGCTGACTATTCCCCTGGGGTCGCTGCCTTTTTTCATGGAAATAATGATCTGGCAAAGTTGGGTCAACTTTCGGATTTTTAAATTGGTTGAAGTGACGGATTTCCGGTGTGGGCCAACTGACGGATTTCAAGGGTGGGTCAACTGACGGGTTTCAAGAGTGGGCCAACTGACGGATTTCAAGAGTGGGCCAACTGACGGATTTCAGGAGTGGGCGAACTGACGGATTTCAAAGGTGGGTCAACTGACGGATTTCAAGAGTTGGTTAAATGACGGATTTCAGGAGTGGGCCAACTGACGGATTTCAAGGGTGGGTCAACTGACGGATTTCAAGAGTGGGCCAACTGACGGATTTCAAGAGTGGGCCAACTGACGGATTTCAAGAGTGGGCCAACTGACGGATTTCAAGAGTGGGCCAACTGACGGATTTCAGGAGTGGGCGAACTGACGGATTTCAAAGGTGGGTCAACTGACGGATTTCAAGAGTGGGTTAAATGACGGATTTCAGGAGTGGGCGAACTGACGGATTTCAAGGGTGGGCCAACTGACGGATTTCAAGAGTGGGCCAACTGACGGATTTCAAGAGTGGGCCAACTGACGGATTTCAGGAGTGGGCGAACTGACGGATTTCAAAGGTGGGTCAACTGACGGATTTCAAGAGTGGGTTAAATGACGGATTTCAGGAGTGGGCCAACTGACGGATTTCAAGGGTGGATCATCTGACGGATTTCAAGAGTGGGCCAACTGACAGATTTCAGGAGTGGGCCAACTGACGGATCTCTAGGGTGGGTCAACTGAAGGATTTCAAGAGTGGGCCAGAACCGAAGAAGAGCATGGGATCGCCCCAGACTCCACCCATGCCAATGGAGAACAGAGAACGAGCCGACTCGCCGAAGCTTCTTGAAGCAGCAGTCGAGGTATACGCGGATGATGTCATGCCACCCTATCCAGCATTTGTACCAGAGGAATTAGGAAGGGATGTAAATACTAACCCCTCCCTAGCACACCAAAGGAGGATGCTTTTATTGGACAGCCAAGCATGGAAGTATTCGTCAGCCAACCATTGTTCATGACCATTTCAGTCGAATTTTCATCTGAACAGCTGGAAGATCTTTTGTCAACCGCCCCAACGGAAATCATAGGCGAGGAACTCTTTGCAACCATTCCGGTAGATGTCTGAGTTGATGAGCTGAATCTCATATGCGCCCCGAGAATACAAGTGCGAGACGTGAACTCGTAGCCAGATTGTCGAGATTTTTCACAGCGCGGGCTGTGCACAGCAGTAACATTGAAGTTTGTAGTGTTTTATTTTGCATAGCTGCATGCACCTAACTAATGTTATATATTCGAAGGGCCTCAGGCCAACCATTAGTTGTTTTGTGTTCATTATTTACAGCAGGTCTCTTTAAAATTCAAATGTAGTTGAAAGGCCGAAGGCCACAAAATTCTTTCTGCTTTATATGTTAAGTACGTTCATTTAAACTTTAAAATGTAATCGATGGTCTGAAGGCCACAATTCCTTCTGCTTTGTATGTTAAGTACAGTTTAGTATGTAAGTCGTTACATGTATTCGAAGGGCCGAATGCCTTTACTATAAAGTATATCTAGAAGAAAAGAAAATAATAATGATAAACAAATGAATAAGATAAGTAAACAAATGATTTTTTTTTTTAATTAACTAGTTATATTGCCTTGGTCGTATTATATTGTAAACTGTGCTTCGGAGTAGTTACTGATCGTCTATTGTCTGTATTGTCTGTCGTATTGCGTCGCGCTAGTGTAAAAACAATTTTAACGTATGTGGTAACGTATTTAGTTCTCGGTTGTTACGACGTGTCAGAAGTTTAAACCAAGTCTCGGATGCGCTTTAAAGATAAATAATCTGAATTGGGAGTGGTCTAATTTCTTTTGATTTTAAAATATTTTCATCGGGGTGTTAGAAACTTAAAACGAAAAATTAAATTCTTGGTGGGTGGATTAGCCAAGTCAACACTTGATTTTGATAAACTAAAAATAAAATCCTATCCGAAACGAAATCTTTTCGAAAAGAGGAAGGGATGTAGTATTTTATTTTAAACTCTTTTATTTTCAACAATTGTATGAATACATTTTGCCAGGAAAGTATACAGCCTTGTGTGCTGTGTAGCAAAGGCTTCGGGCGTGAAAACTCGCAAATCACAGCTCACGAAAGCTTTTAGGCAAAAGAAGGGTAGAGGCTTTAAAAATTTTTGATTGCATATTCTGAAAAGCCGATACCGAAAAGTGGACATCTGTTGTAACTGGAAGTTAGACAGGTCGACCAAAATTTTAGAATACAAAAATAAAATAAGCTAAGTAAAATGAAGCGTTTACAAAATCAAGTACTGGCAGGGGGCATAGTTTGTTTTGTCGGAGTCAAATCTTTGTAAGGGATAACGAGTGTTACGAATAGTATGTTAGGATATTAATTATCAAAATTAGCTTCCTTAGTAATTGGAATAATTCAAGCTTTTGGGAATTGTCGAACAAACAGTCATATCAGCTTTGTGGTTTCTTCCAACATCCGTTTGCCGCTATTCCAGACTCATATTATCTAGACTTTGGTTCAACCTTAAAGTAGAACAAACCGCTTGGTATCGGACAAAGAACCTTATCAGTTCTCGGTTTGCCAGCTTCCTCGCCTGCGAGTTTGAGTCGCCTGCTATCCAGACCTTGGTTTAACCTTTATGTGTTATTTGAGTGCGGTAAAGTTGAACTTTAAAGATTGCTACTACGCAGTTAGCAAAACTAGGAAATATATGTGGAGATTTTTAGGCAGATGCATTTGAGAGCTGAAAGTAGATAGACGTTCTTGAGTGCTTGATTTAATCAGACGTTTTATAAAAAGAGAAGCTGAGAGAAGAATAAAAGTAAGTGTCAAAAAAAGAGAACCGACCTCCCTAAACGAAAGACTACGATCCCAAATACGCCTTCGAAAGGTTGAATGTTCCTTACCGCTCGACGCTACCAAGATTAAGCCAGCCTAAGGGCTTCGGATCAGAGAACCCAAGTAAAGGGGCAATAACCTCATCGGTTCAAACTGACGGATTTCAAGGGTGGGTCAACTGATGGATTTCAAGAGTGGGCCAACTGACGGATTTCAGGAGTGCCAACTGACAGATTTCAAGGGTGGATCAACTGACGGACTTTAAGAGAGGGCCAACTGACGGATTTAAGGAGTGAGCCAACTGACGGATTTCAAGGGTGGGTCAACTGAAGGATTTCAAGAGTGGGCCAACTGACGGTGGGTCAACTAACGGTAGGCGAACTGACGGTTGGGCGAATTGACGGGTGGGCGAACTGACGGGTGGGTGAACTGACGGGTGGGCGAACTGACGGTTGGGCGAACTGACGGTTGGGCGAACTGACGGTTGGGCGAACTGACGGGTGGGTGAACTGACGGGTGGGCGAACTGACGATTGGGCGAACTGTCGGATTTTAGAAGCGGGCGAATTGACGGGTGTATAGTTTGTTAAAAAGTATTTTTATTTTTGCACTTGGCTGTGATGATACGCACTTTAAGGGCGCTAGAACTTCATCTGTAACCAAAACCCTTGGAGCAAAACTGGTGATAGGCTAATCGAGATCATGAAAATGTAAATTTTTATTAAAAGTAGGCTATTCTTTTTTCTTTAAGGAATTTATCTGTAACCAAAACCCTTGAGGTAAAATTGATCATGAGCCCTTGGAGATCATGAATATATACCTTTTGGTCAAAAGTAATTTTTTGACTTTTCGGTTAAGATACTGACTTTAAGGTTGCTAAAGATTCATTTTTGAGCAAAACCCTTAAGGCGAACATGATCATGGGCTCATGGGGATCATGAAAATGTACATTTTGCTTAAAAGTATTTTTTGTACTTTGCGGTTAGGATTATTTAAGGGATGGTCGGATCTGAGAAGTGACAATTTATAAGCCAAATATTGTGCAGTCTCTACGGTCCAAGCCAGGTTTTATCGTCCTAGCACATCTGGAAAAACCTTAATCCGCGATCACCGGAATTCCGGCCCCCCCCCACAGTCCCCGAACCCGGTCCGCTTCTTTCACTGATATATATAGGGCTTTTGCTTGTTTTTCCCACCAAGTTTCATTCTGATCCCTCCACTCTCTAGCGTGTCAACAGATTTCCGGTTCCCCCTCCGACCCCCCCCCACATTCATCGGAACCGCTCCGGACTCCAAATGTGATTCCAAATATCTAGTTTCAGTAAGATCCGACCACCCGTTACACAGTTAGACATACCTCAACCTTCCGGATTCACCCTCCCTCCACTCCCCCCATGATCGTCGAATCGGGAGTTTAGTCGGGTCCCTGATACGCCTGCCAAGTTTCATCGTCCTAGCACATCTGGAAGTACCCTAACTCGCGAGCACCGGACTCACCGACCAACAGACCAACATAAAAGTGATCGGTATATGACACTTAGCCGGAAGGCCAGTGCCATAAGAAAACTGCTCTGGCAAATTAGCCCTTGAAAACTGATAGTCTTTGTAACGTATGCTCACGCATTATCATTATCATTGCGTCACGCACATTCCGTAGTTTTGTTTTATGTATATACCATTAGTTCAATGTATCATCTCAGAAGGGCAATGCGCGTCTTTACGCGGGAGAATAAAGTTGATCAACAGGTTCTTCATATTAATCTGTACAGACTATGGTTACTAGTAGTCCAGTAAAAGTACGGAGAAAAGTGGGTCGACCCGGACAAAATTGCAACAAAAGGTTTTTTTACACTAAAATGTTCAGAAAAAATCGCTGAACAACATATCCACAATCCGCCAAAATCACCCCATGGGAAAACTTTCTAGGGCAGCTTGAAAGGGTGGAGGGGGTGAAAAATTAAGGGGAGAAAAAAAAGTTTTGTTTGTTGTGATATCACATTCGATTTAGGGGTAATGAGACACGCTGCGTCCGACAACTAGTTCAACCGGAATCCGGTGAAAACCGGAAATTCGGTAAAAAAAAGTTTTGTTTGTTGTGATATCACATTCGATCCAGGGGTAATGAGACACGTTGAGTTCAAATCTGAACCTCATTTTTCCCCGACAAGTAGTTCGACCGGAATCCGGTGAAAACCGGAAATTCGGTACCCAGTTAAAAGTTTATTTTCAATAATAATCTTTTTTGGTAAGTAGCACGGTTGGCTTAGAGGTAAGAAGAGCTTCTTAATCAATTTCGAAACTTTCAAATTCGTCATAAAGTAGGTCACCTAGATTCCCGTTTCGCCCCATGGGAAAATCTTAGGTAGATTTAACTTACGAAAGCGCAGGCGCGCACAACAGTAGCGCCATCTATCTTCAGAAGTTGTACCTGACTATTATGTCCTACCATTCCTACGAGCTCTTGGACTCATGCCACTATGTCATTGACGGCTGTTGGTTGCTCCAGAAATTGACTTGGCAACCCAATTCTACATTTGACTGCATTTGCGACAGCTACGTCAAGTATGTCACCAGTAGATTCGGAAAAGCATCTGTAGTTTTTGACGGATATGACAATGGTCCATCGACGAAAAGTATGGCTCACCTCAAACGTTCCAGGGGTATGCAGTGCCCAGTAGTAGAGTTCACTGGCATAACAAGGTTAACAAGAAAGAAGGAAGAATTCCTTCGAAACTGCACAAACAAGCAGCGGATGATTCTAGCAGTAGGAGAAAAACTGTCTTTAGCTGGTTGTTCGGTGCAACATGCCTCTGCTGACGCGGATGTCCTGATTGCAGCAACAGCCATTCATAGCGCAAGAACTCAGTTGACGTGTCTCATCGGCAACGACACCGACCTCCTTGTCCTTCTTCTCCATCAAGCCTCTACTACCCACAAAGGCCTATATTTCAGGTCGGAATCAAAAGCTGCAAACGAGCATAAGCTATGGAATATTGGCTCTGTCAAGGAAAAATTAAGGGACATATGAGGTGCAATTCTATTTCTGCACGCATTCCTAGGCTGTGACACCACTTCGAGACTGCAAGGAATTGGTAAATCTGTCGGACTTACACTGTACCGGTCCGATCCGTCTTTCCGCGAGGCAGCTAAGGTATTTATGGACTCGAAGGCTACGAAAGACGAGCTCATTGCAGCTGGTGAACAGGCTCTTCTGAGAGTTTACAAAGGCAAGCCTGGAGAAACTCTAGTGTCCTTAAGACATCGTCTGTTCTTGGCCTCCCTCCTCTTCCGCATTTGTCTGCCCTGATCGGATGCCCCCTACACCTTCAGGCGCGAGGTTCCATTCTTTTCGTGTGTACTTGCAGATTATGGAGTGGAAAAGCGAGTCTTCTGAGATGAATCCAGAGAATTGGGGATGGCGGCTCTCTGCTGATAGTTACATCCCAGTAATGACGGAGAAGAAACCAGTTCCTCAAAGTCTTCTTCAGATCATCCGCTGCAACTGTAAATCAGGTTGTGATACTGCCAGATGCACCTGCCGCAAGAACGGCATGCCCTGCACACTTGTTTGCGGAGAGTGCATGGGAACAAACTGTACCAACTCCGAATCAACCTTTCTGGAAGAAGAGTGTCCTGCAATAATGCTGGTTCTGTTTTTTTTTAGTGCTCTTTAATGAAATGATGATTCTCGATATATGTGATCTAGAAATGATGATTCTCAAAACTGTGATTTTTATATGGATGTTTTAGTATTTTTGTATTCCAACTGTAGAAGAAGTCGACAATAAGAATGATTTTTCATATTTCTATGTGTCTAAACCTAGTCACCCTTTTTCTTCAGTCTGGTCTTCACAGAGTTAATTCTGGTCAAATCACCGAGTTCCTGACAATAAGCGGAACAAAAAAGAGTAAGGTACTTCTCTACTCCTTTCAGACTAAACAATTTTCTTTGAGAATAAACTTTTTTCTTATATGGTACCGAATTCCGGTGTTCGCCGACTCTAGGTGAGCTACTTGGATGACGAGTTCGAAAGTTTTGAAACTGATTTAGAAGGTCTCGTACTTCTAAACTGACCGTGCTACTTACCGAAAAAGATTCTTCTTGAAAATAAACTTTTTTTAACTGGGTACCAAATTTCCGGTTTTCACCGGATTCCGGTCGAACTACTTGTCGGGGAAAAACGAGGTTCAGATTTGGACTCAGCGTGTCTCATTACCCCTGAATCGAATGTGATATCACGACAAACAAAACTTTTTTTTTACCGAATTTCCGGTTTTCACCGGATTCCGATTGAACTAGTTGTCGGAGAAAAAAATGAAGTTCAGATTTGGACTCAGCGTGTCTCATTACCCCTAAATTGAATGTGATATCACAACAAACAAAACTTTTTTTTCTCCCCTTAATTTTTCACCCCCTCCACCCTTTCAAGCTGCCCTAGAAAGTTTTCCCATGGGGCGATTTTGGCGGATTTTGGATATGTTGTTCAGCGATTTCTTCTGAACATTTTAGTGTAAAAAAACCTTTTGTTGCAATTTTGTCCGGGTCAAACCGTACTTTTACTGGACTATAGAGAGTTCCGTAGTCTTAACATCTCAGTTTTGACAGACAGCGATATATGCCTGCCACTTGCAATCTTCTTAACCGGAATATGAAATCGATCTAAATAGTTTAATACCGCAGCTGTTCATATTGTCTTAAAGGACACCTGAATGAAGAGTATCAAGTATCATCCCTATCTGTATGACTTCCGTTAACATTGCCTGCAGAAAACCCAATCCAAATACGAAATAGTGTTTCCAAGCTATGATTTTTGCTCCATTTTGCATCTGTCCTTATTTCAGTACCGAACAGTTTTAGAAATGAACAAATGTCTCCAATCAACCCTTCTTCTGGAATACTTTTTAACCAGTTAAGCCCAAACGTATATCTAGAAGAAATTCCAATACGATCCGGTGTACAAGATTTGAAGGAATTGCGCTTTTTGTCTTGGAGTCTGCATGTGCAAACCTCCAGAAACGAACATCCCTATTTTGAAAACGTCACGCTCAGGAGAAGAATGCTCTCCATGGCCATGTCATTAAATGTATTCTCCATGGTGTGTTCAAGTATGGTTTCATTGTTCAGGTGTCCTTTAATCAGCAATTGGAAACAAATGATAGCGAGGCTTAAGTGAGGCATGGGATAACCCGGGATAAATTGACTAAGGCTTATACCCAAATTAAAGCATAAAAAAAAATCCTAGTTCTCGCATACATATAGAGCAAGAGCTGGAAGCTCATATGGCACTTGCAAGGCTAGGTCAGAGGATGAAAGCAGGAATTGGTCAATTCGTGAGTTTAAAATACTTGAGATAAGAATGATCATGGTTCCTTGGAAATCACGAGAATGTATCGTTTGGTAATGCATTGGGCTGTCGCACTTTAAGGGCGCTAGAAATTCATCTGTAATCAAAACTCGATTGAGCTCATCAGGAGCACGAAAATGTATATTCCACTCAAAAGTATTGTTTGTACTCTAAGGAATTCAGTTGTAAGCAGAACCCTTGAGGCAAAAATGATCATGGGCTCATAGTAATCAAGAAAATGTATATTTCGGCTGAAAAGTATTTTTTGTACTTTGTGGTTTTGTACCAAGCCAAGTATCATCGTCCTAGCGCATCTGGAAGTACCTTGATTCGCGATAACCGGAATTCTGGACCCCCTCCAACTTCCTCCACAGTGCCCGAGCCCGGTCCTGTTCTGTCACCGATGTATCTAGGGCTTGTGCCTCAACCGAGTTTCATCCGATCTCTCCACTCCAAGCGTGTCCAAAGTTGTCCGGCCCCCCTCCAACCCACCAACCTTCATCGGATCGGATCCGGACTCTAAACGGGACATCTGCAGGGACATGTGATCTTTCTACATGTCAAGTTTCATTATGATCCGATCACCCGTTCGGAAGTTATACGTACCTCAAGATTCCGGATTCCCCCTAACTCCACTCCCCCACGATGGTCGGATCAGGGACTGACTATTTCTAGTACAATCTTGCCAAGTCTCTATTGTTCAAGCCAAGTTTCATCGTCCTAGCACGCCTGGAAGTACCTTAACTTGCGATCACCGGAATTCAGGACCTCCTCCTCTAACCCCCCCACTGTGCCCGAATCCGGTCCGGTTCTGTCATTGATGTACAAAGGTTTTGTGCTTGTTCTTCCCACCAAGTTTCGTTCCGATCTCTCCACTCCAAGCGTGTCATAAGAATTTCCGGTTCCCCCTCCGATCCCAACCTCCAACCTTTACTGGATCCGAATCCGGACTTGAAAGGGACATCTGAAACATGTGATCTTTCTACATATCAAGTTTCATTATAATCCGTTCGGAAATAACCGGTTCGGAAGTTACACATGCCTCAAGATTCCGGATTCTCCCTCCCTCCACTCCCCACACGATGGTCGGATCGGGCGACCAGCAAATTACCGCTGCTTGACAAATTACCAACCCTAAATTATCTTAAATTGTACTTGAAAGCAATAAGGATGTTGTATCCCGATGAGTAGGTGACCAAATCAATTACAAAAAAAATCTCGAGCTTCTCAAAAAATGTTATTTTTTCAACAAACCCTTAAAGGCGTCCCCGAATTTACTACCAAACTAGACTTACGTTGCACTGGGCAACGTGAAGTGCTGCGGCAACCTTTGTCCGGCTTCGCCGACTAAAGTGTTGCGAGAGCAACACTTTGGTTGTTTCTTCGCTATCGGTTAAAGTAATCGTCAGTAATCACATGGTCACAGGCTATTCCTCAGCGTTGACAAAACAACAACAAAAGAAGGGACTAATTTTACTTTGCAGCCAGTTGAACTTTATCCTTTTCAATCATAAACATCGTGACGGATGAAAACTTGGAACAACATCTTATATAATCTAGTTGGTATTATAAAGCTATCTGTAATTTTTCAGGATCAAAATACCATAGATGACACTATTAATTATTACGAAACTATCTCGTTGTTTAACATTATCGTTTGCACCTGTTGCGTAAACACTTAATTCTAGGTTACAGTGATAGACCATCGATACGAACTTTCTTTATTTATAGAAATCGAACACAATGTGCACCAATTTGCACCAATTTCTAGCCGCCCGTGAACCGATTACTTACAAGCCCCTCTATCGTGATGTACATCAAGTTCAGCGGAAACAAATTATGGGTACACCAGCTAGCAAAAGTTGCAAACCCCTCATCGCTGAAGATGATTGTAGCCTAACAGTTGATTAGTACTTAAAACTCCCCTACATGTCTTAAAAATGGGAACCAAATTCTTCTTACCATCAAATACACCGGAAACAAATAATAGGTATACCAACTAGCAAAAGTTGCAAACACCTCATTGCCGAAGATGATTATAAGCCAACTGCCATTCGTTTAGTCGTCAGTAAATAGATATATATATAATTTATAGTCAAGTCAACAAATAAAGTAATCGTCTAATTAACCTAAGGTACATAATGACTGACTAATTAAGTCAATTACAATACTAAAATACTAAAACTACAAAATAAAAATCTAATATAAATATAATTAACAAACTGTAGCTGTAGCTGCGCTTGCTTACTATCACTAGCATTACAAAAATTAACAAACGAGGGAACAAAGCTTTTCAGATAACGGTTTCGGGACACATGGATAAGCTGTATTAGAGGACAGCTTCTGCCACTGCTCTTGTGGGTCTTTCTTGGTGGAATGATGGGATGGAGCGATGGGATGTGCTGCTCAGCAACCCTGTACCGAATCAAAACCAAACTGTTCAAGGAGGGCGCAGTATGGAATTTTTGGCGCTTTTGAAATCACCAACAATGCCCGAAATTGTACTCTCAATCGCGTCCGACTGCTCCTGCGTCAAGCCGTAGTGCCAAACGTGGGAACAATATTCTAAGCAAGACCGTATAAAAGAGGTATAAACACGCAAAAGGTGATCTGAAGGTTTTCCGTGCCGAGACAGCAGCTTCAGAGAGCTAATACCTGCATTAGATCTTCGAAGCATCATTTCTGTCTGTTTCTCCCACTTTAGATCAGCAGTAAGACACACCCCAAGCAGTTTAAGTTCAGTTACCCGGCTGGAAGCAGGAAGGGGGGGGGATAGAATTGGGGGTACTTTTAAGGAAAGTGAAGGTCAGCACAACGGACTTCTGTACATTAACAGTCATCATGTCTGCGGCAGCCTCATCCGATATATCAGCCATGATTGTAGCTGCGCTGCTTTGGATATTTTTGTAGCACAGTTCTGCAAGAGATAAATCATCAACATATTTCCAGCGATCTGGTATGCTTATTGCCAGATCGTTTATCATACTTAGAAAAAGTAGTGGTCCTAGTATTGTACCCTGAGGCACACCATAAAAAATACGCATCAAAAATAGGCCTCATGTCGAAACGTCCCCATGTCAAAATGTTCCAATGAAGAAACGTCTCCAAGATTGTTAAAGTTTAGCCGAAAAGGGCTGGGATGGGACAATCTAGTTATCCATCACTTATTCACTTAAATTGGCCTGAAGACCCGCTGAAAATGCGTTACTTCGTTGTTCCGCTGTTCACGAATAATCGATTTTCAAATAGTGGGATTTCCTTGCGATTTATTGTGCTGAATTTTTGTAGTATGCTTTACGAGAAAGATTTGTGATTTTTTTTTTTGTTCAGGCACTAAGCAATCTTAACCAATATCACCACTTCCCACTGAAAAGCCGCATTTGTGTTGAGGTTAAAATTTCCCACGTCATAGTAGAATTTACGCTGTGAGGACGGCCGGAGATATTCTGAGCCTCATAACTAGAGTAGATAGTGGAAAATAAAAAAATCCCTTTGCAGATTCCAAATAATTCAGTTTGTCCAATTAAATGACACACAAATAAGTCGGCTTTTCAGTTAAACTTTAAGTTCGCCTTGGTCTTCAGGCGAATGACCGAGGTAAAACATCTTCAGCGTTTGCATTTCAAATTTTTAATGACAGGAAATAAGGAAGGTGCATATTTATTATCTTGCTTCGGTATACAGTAATACGCCTTGCCCTGGGCTCGTAACTGATCACTAGTCGGTTAGCTCTATTTCGTTTAAAGCAACATGCATAACTGGTATTTTTGTTTACCAATAAGCTCATCAGAGGAAACAAATGGAATCCTGATCTGATCTACAAATTTGAAGGCCGTACCGGGTTTTCTTTCGTCGCCGTTACCTGATTCTTATAAAAATGAGCGGAAGGGAGACAGAGGGAGTCAGTACAAACTTTCTGCCAGTATGAAATACTTAGCGTTCGCTTGTCTGTTTTTCTGTTGGACTGAGGCTCAGGAGAGATTCTTTGCCAAAAACGCACTTTTTACTATAAAGAGGTCGGTAGTTTCGACTGTAACTACCAGTGTGAGAGAAACATGCTTTGAAATAGTGGATGTCAAGTCTTGCAGGAAGAAGAAGCATTCCTTTTTTTTCTCCCCATATCACTATGCACAAAGGTTAGTTTTTTTTTTTTTTTATCACGCTACTGGAATGTATATTTCCGATTTTGGTGATTGTAGGACAACCACAAAATTATAATATTTTATATTCTCTTATAACTTTTCTCGAACAGGAATGTAATGTGTATTTTTTGGGGAGGCTGATACGATATCGTACCAGCCTCCAGAGAGGATGATACGATATCGTACCAGCCTCCAGAGAGGATGATACGAAACGGACCTCCGTAGAAGTATATCGAGCACTTTACCTCAGTTATTGAAAAATAGAACCTGATATTCAAAATATAAAGAAAAGACATCATTTTCAGAAAGAAAACAAAAATAAAACAACACTAAAATACTAGACCTGCGTTGCCTGGGCAACGTGAAGTGTTGCGGAAACCTTTGTTCGGCTACGCATTGAAAAAAAAAAGAATATCGGAAGTAGGGACTAAATTGGCTTTTCAATCGTAGACGTCGTGATTGGTGAAAAGTCGGAACATTATCTTATATAACCTAGTTGGTATTATAAAGCTATCCGTAAATTTCATGATCAAAATACATTAGATTTCACTCTAGTAATAATGGCAAAATTATGTCATTGTTTAACAATATCATTTGTATGCGTTGCGCAAAACACTTAATCCTAGGTTACAGGGATAGACCATCACCATAGACCATTCTAGCATCTCATTAAAATGACAATGCTTTAGGAACCGACTCTTACTTGCAGTTCCCTCTTTCCGTGATAGACATGGTACCAAGCTCTTATGGTACCTGTTCTTACAATCAAATACACCGGAAACAGATAATAGGATTAATATGTACACCAACTAGCTAAAGTTAGCAACCCTCATCGCCGAAGATGTTTATGGTCTAACAGCCAACTATTGCTTACAAGTCCCCTACATGACTCACAACTGGGATCGACCATTTTTTTTTTCAGTGTGTACCTTACTACTGAAGTTGTCAACCCCTCGAAATTTTCAATTTTTGAACCAAAAACAGCTCATCAAGGTCTATCGATTGGCGTTGAAAAAAAATTCTATCTCTGTTAGTTCAAAAGTTGACATTTTTGCCGTAGGCCAACTTTCTAACATCACCACTTAGACAAGAGCAAAGGATAAGCTCTGATTTCTTTATCTATGAGAGAACTTTTAAAGTTTAGGAGACACATCTGATACCGTTTCTCTTCCTCGATCCCAAGTGCAAAAAATGGTATCGTAAACTCAGTAGAAATCACGAACAGAAATTGGTACAAACAATAGATGGCAGCACTTTCGGACCCGTGGGAAAATGCCACCTTTTTGTTTTTGTAATCTTTTCTATTTATCGCCTAAAGAAGATATTTTGGCTTTGGGGCCGGTGAATTGCCGCACAAATTTGACACTTATAGATTATAGTCCACCTTCCATCTGAAACTGGTGCCCACATGCTTGCCTGCTAGAACAGAGCTTTCCACTCAAAAGCAGAAACATGGTTTGATGGAACGAAAGCTTGGCTGCACAACTTCAGATAGTCCTCTCTGGACATACAACTCCACTTCATTTCACACACCGTAGGTTCAGGCTCGACGACAAGCAAAAACTATCATTTTCGGACAAGGCGGAGCTTGCCAAAATGTAATGTCATATTCATCAATTCGGCTAAGGTCCAGACTTTTCGTAAGAACCGCAGAGGTTAGACCCTTACCACTTTCTAGCAATAACAGTGCGAAAACACGATAAGGATTTCCCGGCCTGCTTTCCTGCACCTTCATCATCAAGTTGAAAGAATTTCAACTTTTCAACATGGAAGTAACGATGGTGACGAAAATCCGTGCAGGAATTCCAGTCCGGAATTCCAGAATTCCAGATCGTCCGGAAAAGTCCAGAATTCCAGATCGTGTGTTCGTACTATAAGCTGAAATCGGGTTACTAGGAAAAAAAAGAAGAAAAAACAAGAGCTACAAGCTCATATGGCACTTGTACGAGTCGGTGATGTACAAAAGTAAATGAGAACGTCACAAAATATCCCATCAGCCCCCTAGGATTGGACCTAGAAATAGGATTTCTAGTTTCACTCGATTCGGAGCGTTTCCTGCATCGCCTTGAATCATCTAGGGCAAATGTTTTCATCCTCGAGTTTCATCCCATTAGTTTGATCTCTAGGAGTGCTACACTATTTCCGGTACTCCTCCCCCTTAAAACTCCCCCTACAGCGGCCGAATCTGGTTCAGATACATAAACAGATCATCTAAAGCATCTAATCTTACCGGCTATCAAGTTTCAATCTAGTCTGAGGATTTTTCGGGAAATTCCTGTACCCCCCCACCGTGCTCAGGCCCGATCCGGACCCTAAAATTTCTCATCAAGGGCATACTGTCTCTCTATTTTCCATGCTTCCTCCAAGTCAATCCACTCGTTTGACCCCAATGCTAGCCCAAAAATGTCCATGACTCCCCCTCCAGAATACCCCCCTCACTGTGGCGTGAAACGACTAGGATACATACACTTCGCATATCTGACATATCTTCTTCTTGTCCTTCAAGTTTGAGTCGAAACGGACTGTACTACAACTTCCGTTTTCAGCTTCATCCTCCTACTACCGTGGCCGGATCCAATCCGGACTTCAAGGAACAGACTAGGCCGCATAAATTCGGCACTGTCCAACACGCAAATCATTCGACCCATTCGTATGGTTATGGTCAACCATGGTCAACCGTTTGGTCAACCATGATTGCCGCCTGTGTTTCGAAGACATAATTTGCATATCTTTGATCATTATTTAGTCCTTCTCACCCATAAGGCTTAACTCGAATCTGACCACCCGTTCGCAATCTACGGAAGTCAGTAATTACCGGATCCAGGAAAAGAAGTTTTCCTAGAGCATTGTGTCGGGTCCTTAAGTCTATTTTATCGGTCACTAATATGCCTGCCAAGTTTCATCGTCCTTCACAAATCTGGAAGTATCCTAACACGCGATCACCGGAATTCCGGTAAACCCCCTCCACTTCCCCTCAAAGGAACCCTTATACGATGTGGTTCTGTCTGAACGTTCCTAAAGGCTTCTGCTAGTTCTTCCCACCAAATCCCATCCGATCCTTCGACTCTAAGCGTTTCATAAAAATTCCGGTGAACCCCTTCAACCCTCCTCCTGAAAGTACCGGATCTTGTCCATACTTGACATGGAGCATCTGAGATGACCCCTCTTTACACTTGCCAAGTTTTATTCAAATTCGATCGCCCGTTCAAAAGTTATGAATGCCACTAGATTCCGGATTCCACATCCCTACACTCCCCTCACGATGGTCCGATCACACAAACGACTATTCTCAAGTCGGTTTGTTCGAGTCCCTGATACTCCAGCCCAATTTCATCGTCCTAGTACATCAGGAAGGACCAAAGTCGCGGGACCACCAGACCCCCCCCCAACTCCCCCAACAGTGCCAGAATCCGGTCCGGCTATGTCAATTATGTATCTAGGACTTGTGCTTGCTCTTCCCATCAATTTTCATCCCAATCCCTTCATTCTAAGCGTTTCCCAACATTTCCGGTTCCCCCCTCCAACTCCCCCCAAAGTTACAGGATTCGGTGCAGATTTTAATTTAGTTGTCTCAAACATGAGATCTTTCCAAATATCAAGTTTCAATCAGATCAGATCACACGTTCAAAAGTTATAAATGCCTCAAGATTCCGGTTTCCAACTCCCTCCACTCCCCCAAAAATGTTCGGATCGGGGAATCAACTATTTCCATTTTAACGTTTTGGGGTATCGGATGCACTTGCAAAGGTTCATCGTCCTAGCTTATGTGGAAGTGCCCGAACTAGCAAAATCCGGACCGACCAACCGACAGACCGACGGACGGATGGACAGAAATTGCGATCGCTATATGGCACTTGACCGAAAGGCAATCGCCATAAGAAACTGGGACAAAACAGAAGTGTTACTCTCGCAACACAATAACACGGTCGAAGGCCGTTCAAAAAATCAACCTCGCTGTGCTCGCGAGATCTTTTCCATAACCTGCCTCGCCTTCGGCTCGGACATGGTTTTTTTTTCATTGGCCGTCTTGTTGTTATTATATATTATCGCCCGAAGAAAAGCAAGGACGATAATGATTATAACACTAGTACACTGTGCAGAACAATGATACTTCCTGGCGGAAATTCGGTAAAAAAGCAACTGCTTTATATCAATCTTTTCTTATAAATTAATGCTAATATTGCTAGTAGCTAGTAACTCCTCTTGCAATCTTCGCCAGAAAAACCGAAAAGTGCAGATCATTCTCCGTTATCTATCATCAAACCGGTACCATCTAGCGTCAGAAACATCTTGAACAAATCTCACGATTGGTGGCTAGACCGTCGATTTTTCCACAGGTAAAAAGGGCCGGGCCAGTTGAATGATGAAGCGAACATTACTAGATTGAAGGTTGTATGATACGCAGATCTACGCAGCGGGAAGGAGAGTTGGCTAGCGTTTTGTTGCTTCATGGCAATTTGTTTGAATGATCAACACGATATGCATTTGTTTTTGTTTTCTGGTTGGATTTTTATCACATGAGCTAAGCCAGATTTGCTCCAAGATGATACTTTACAAGACCTAGAGGTGAGGCATGGCTGTTTACCTAGGCTAATGGTTCTTGGTTGTTAGCACTCATCCTGACTTTGTCATATCAATCCACTTGGTACTTTTGCATGGCGCTTTTTTGTGTTGGCTGTCACTACTGCGGGGTGGCCTAGACTGCAGCTTTACTGCTGCCCAAGGGCCAAATATTCCAAATTTTCCAAATGACTGTAACAAGGTATAACCCAGGTTGGCTGGCTAGGATAGCAACATTTTTTTTTCAGTTTTTAAAGACTTTTCTACAACGTTTTCCAACATTTTTGTTTACTGTATTATTTTTTAATGTTTTTTTTTGTTTTTCCTCCTGAAAGTGATGTGTTTTATTCAGTTTTTGGAGATCAGGCTCTATTTTTCAGTACTTGAGGGAAAATGCTTGATAAACTTGATGAACCGACCAACCGTGCGTTATCACTTTTTATCGCATGGCTGGCTGGGCGTTATCACTTTTTATCGCACGGTTGGAACTTTTTTCTTTTAACATCAGGGCAATACCAGAAAATTTTGGCACTGGGTAGGATAGGACTGATATCATGGGACTGCACAGTGTACTGGTGTTATTACAAGTTAACTTCCAACATCGAGGTTGATATCGCATCATAACACCAGTGTACTATGCAGTCCCATGATACCAGTCCTATCCTACCCAGTGCCAAAATTTTCTGGTATTCCCCTGGCGTTAAAAGAAAAAAGTTCCAACCGTGCGATAACAAGTGATATCGCACGGTTGGAACTTTTTTTTTTAACACCACGGGAATACCAGATGATGGGATTTTGAGGGTGGTTGATTAGGCTAGTTCTTGACAGGGGTCCTTGGGACCTAGTGGATAACGTGACTAAACTGTCTTAAAGGACCCCTCTTGCTTATCCTGCTTTTTATAATATATCTAGCTCCCATACAGAATTATAAGATTCTAAAATCCCCACCTTTCTCCGTTGCTTCGTTTTGTGCCTACGAAATTTCAGCGTTTTTTTTGCCTTGCCGAGTTTTGCCCGTCACACAACGAAACGTTTGCCGGGATCATCAACGTCTGCTGACAACTCTTTCACACATAAGGATCTGAGGAGCTTTTGTTTGTTACTTCTTTTATTTGCTTAGTTTTCACACTTTTGAACCATGGCGCGATCAGTTTTCAAATGTTTTGCGCCCAGCCGCCGCGTCGAAGAGCAGGAAGGCTGGACATAATCGACAGGCGCTAACGAGAAAATCGCTAATTTAAGATGGAAAGTAATGGTATTTTCGAAGATGTTTTTTTCTGACCCATTTCATGGGGAAAAGATTATTTCTAGTAAGAGTTGTGCTTTAAGACCGGCGCCTGACCTTATTCATCCACTCTCTCACCAATCAACAATTCGAGGGGAAGGAATGTCCTCTCCTGCTCAGCTTATGGCTCAACTCACGTTCCTCTTTCTCTCCTTGCGAGTAAAAACAATCCTTTGTATTCTCAGTGTTAACTTGACCAAACCCAGAACGATTATTTCACACCGGAAGAAAACGGATCTCAATGAATACGAATTATCGCGCGCCAACAAGCGCGGAAAGACTTGAGTCCGACTAACGAACGCTGGCTACCTAGATGGCGTCAGCGTTCCAAACCGTGATGTCTAAACCCTTCGGTCGGAGCTAAGAAAAATAACAAAAGGGGCATCAAGCCACGACACCAGAAAATTAAAACAAGTGTACTAGTGTTATAATCATTATCGCAAGGACCATGAAACTTTGGTACGAAGTTTGATCACTAGAAGACAGATGTTATGCATTTTTTTCAGTGTACTAGTGTTATAATCATTATCGCCCTTGCTTTTCTTCGGGCGATAATATATAATAACAACGAGACGGCCATTGAAAATAACCTGTCCGAGCCGAAGGAAAGGCAGGTATTGAAAAATATCTGCCGAGCGCAGTGCGGTTGATATTTTTAGATGGTCTTCGAGCTTGTTATTCCGATATTAACTGAGATGGAGCTATGTCAACTATTATAGCTTTTTCGAACAGACTTTTTTTCTTCTTTGGTAGTATTTATTCATTACCTTTATAGGGATTTTTTATAGTAAAATGGCAACCTGAGCCTACTTTAGAAACGTGAGAATGACTACTGTTGTGACCCGTGCATTTCTGTTTAGAATAACACAATCGTTATCCAACACCATTTGATTTGCGGCGAAGCAGATGACATCTAGCGGCGGACTCTTAGGTGGATAGAATTAATCAAGCTTAAATCGGTGTTGCCACTGGTTACAGAATTCTGCGATTTGTCATATATTTTCGTTCGACAAAGCAAGCAAGAAATCTGCGACCAGTTCCTTACCAGTATATACAAAATGAAGCATAAAGTTGAGGTGCATAAATATGAAGATGATAAAGCGAGATATCTTGTAAATAGCTGGCGAAAAGGACCTACTTTCGTAGGAACCAAAAGGTCATTGTTTTTTCCCGGCCAAAAGTCAGATATTCCTTTAGAAAAGTGGCAAGCAACACTGGAGTTTTTCTTAATGGATCATTTAATCAGAGCAAAATCAACCAAGACGACTCTTGTAAATTGATCAATAGCTGCATTTTGGAGAGTAGAGGAAAACAAGTTGGAGTAAGATGGAAGTATTTTTTTTCAGTTGAGAAGTTACATTTCCAATGGGAATGTGACTGTATAAAGATATGACCCAGGTTGGTTGGCTAAGAAAGCAGCATTTTCTTTCATTTTTTTCTACAACGTTCAAAAGAAAAATTCTGTATTATTTTTTATTGTTTTTTTTTGTTTGTTTTACTTTCTTATTATTTGTATGTCTTTTTTTATTTTTTGAAGGTCAGGATCTATTTTTCAGTAGTTGAGGAAAAGTGCTCGATGAACTTCTGCGGAGGTTGATACGGCTTCGTATCATCTTCTCTGGAGGCTGATGCGATATCATAATCAACCTCCCAAAAATGTATTGTCATGATATGACTACCTGTGAGTGAAGCAGCAACCCAAGCCTACTGTAAACCTACTAGAATGACTAATGTTGGGACCCAAGCACTTCAGTTTCTACCAATAGTCTTTTACTTTTTTGGCGATTCAGATGCCATCTAGCGGTCGTGAAAGCCTACTATAGATCTACTAGAATGTGCTCTAGGCGTGTGGAAGTAAAATGTAAACAATAAAAAAACCACTTTTTGGGACGAGGAACAAGAAAATTCAAAACAAAGACAGTGATCAATGCTGAATAACTAGCTTTTGGAAAGCAAGGGATAGCTTAGGATGTTGTTTCAGTTGACAAGCTGTATTTTCAATGAAAATCTGATTGTGACAAGGTATGACCTAGGGCATAGGCTGGTTGTCTAAGAGAGTAAGATATTTTTGTCATTTTTTCGATGCTGGATTACTAACTTTGGAAAAGCATGGGATAGTAGGATGTTGTTTCAGTTGACAAGCTGGACTTTCCCAAGTGGAAATCTCATTTTACAAAGTATGACCTAGGGCATAGGTTGGTCGTCTAAGTGAGTAAGATGTTCTGTCATTTTTTAACATTTATTTTATTTCTTATACATATTTTAAAGTATTTTTCTGTGTAATTTTTACTGAAAGTGTTGTTTCTAATTTATTTTCTGGAGGTCAGCTTCTACTTTTCAGTATATGATGAAAAGTTCTTGATGTTTTCTCGATGCTCGATGAACATCTAAGGTGTCTGATATGGGTTCGTATCAGCCTCTCTGGAGGATGATATCAGGTCGTAACAGCCTCCACATAAGTTATTGTCATAATATAAATTCCTGTGGACATAAGAAGATATGAATTACATACCTGTTCGGGAAAAGTTATAATCCGATATCAAGCTTGATGTCGGAAGTTAACCTTTAATGTTATCTTCAGTTAGGAATCATAGCTTAGTTGTTATACAATTACATGTAAATGGCTTGGGTAAATCCCAATTTTCATTATTTTTCTTCTCTAATCGGTAATGTGCATATCTTCGAAAAAGTTTGTTATTGAACTATCTAGGATAAGGGACCAGTACTATTGCGGTAGTTTATCTTTTTTGAATAATATGGTATCTCTGTCTGTTGAAATTACTTTGTGCTGAAAGTTTGAAAAAAGATTCAGAAATGATGTAGCCTTCTACAGGCAGAATTATGAGGAATTATGATTTGAAGAGAAACAAATTAGTAATAAAAAAAACTTTAAGGTCTGTGCATGATTATCCTTCTCGCCATCGAGAGCTCCATACCTTTTTTGAATAATATTGTATCTCTATCTGTTCAAACTACTTTTTGTTTAAAGTTTGGAAAAATACTAAGAAAAGTGTAACCTTTGCTAGGGAGAATTCTGAGTAAATTCTACTTTGTAGAGAAACAAATCAGTAATAAAATACTTTAAGGTCTGTGCATGATTATCCTTCTCGCAATCAAGGCATCCATACTTTTTTTAATAATGTTTTATCTCTGTCTGTTAAAACTACTTTATGATGAAAGTTTGGAAAAACACTAAGAAATGATGTAACCTTCGCTAGGGAGAATTCTGAGCAAATGTTATTTTGAAGAGAAATAAATTAGTAATAAAATACTTTAAGGTTTGTGCATGATTATCCTTCACGCAATCAAGAGCTCCATACTTTTTTGAATAATATTTTATCTCTGTCTGTTAAAACTACTTTACGATGAAAGTTTGGAAAAACACTAAGAAATGATGTAACCTTCGCTAGGGAGAATTCTGAGCAAATTTTATTTGGAAGAGAAATAAATTAGTAATAAAATAGTTTAAGGTATGTGCATGATTATCCTTCTCGCAATCAAGAGCTCCAAACCTGAAAATTGGTAAATTTTCGGTGCCGCTATGGTCGGGCTTGCATGGATGGGTGGTTCAGTATAATCCATGTGCCCCTCAACGAGAATTCCCCTTTTCCCCTGGAAATGGATAGGTAAACCAATAGGAAAAAGTGGTCTTCATTAGAGGCTAAATTTCTTGGAAATTCTCTAATAATTTTAAAACTGGAAAAAGAGGTTAGATAGAACATAAGCTCAAGTATCTTGTGGTCTAGGAGAGGAAGACAGCCCTATTTAGGTATGTAATCAATCTCAGTTCAACCAAATATCATGGGGGTGCAATGCTAGTACCATGCCCATGCTCCAGGGCATGGTTCCCCAACGTATGGGCACCATGCCCAAAAATTGAGGATTTGTGCTTGACTGGATAGTCTGGTCGGAGTGAGCCTAGTTATTTGATCCTTGGTTAAAAGTATAACCAGACGAATATAGTTGAAGGGTTTCTAGGGACTATATTGCAAGTTTATGGATTCTGGAAATCTGTTATCGATGACTGTCTCTGTCAGGGTAGTCTCAAAATATTCTTGTTTTATCTGCTATCTAGGGAAAATATTTATTCTTCTTCTTTCTTCTTTGTTATCTTTTACGTCATTTCACCTGGCTTAACTGAAATAGATAATATTAAATATTTGCAAAATACGATCGGTAGCGTAATATTTTTGTCTCCCTTGAAACTGTTCTATTTTCATATTTTGAAAAAAAAGCATCATCGTCAAAATATTCGTGCAAATAAGATGAACAGTCTTAATCTGACATGTTGGAACTCGAGTCGACACAATTCCACTGTACGAGAACAAGAAATGTTTTCCGAAGTGTAAAAAGAGACATCAAAAGGCATTAGAATTGTTCCATCTTTCAGATCTCAAGACTATGTCCCACTAGTCCCTTACCCATCTCTTGAGCCAAGTTTTGATGAGTCACGAATAGCAGCTGGATCCGAAGGAAGAAACTTGATCAGATTTACTTCCACCACCGAATATACGACTGTTACCGCAAAATTGAGCGGGATCCAAACCTTAGTTGTCAGCTGCATTGCTTCTGGATCAACCATCCCCAATCCAACTTGTAATATCGAAGGTATGTAACAGTAGGGGAGCTCGGGTTGACCCGGACACTAATTTTCTTTTTCTCACTAGGCCGCCAATTCTAAATGGATTGACACCGTTTGTGTTGTCAAAAGTGTAGAATGTCTGAGAGAACAGCTGGAATTTATCTACGTCAGGTTTTTAAGTAAACATTTTTTTTTCTGTTGACATGACCCGGGTTGGTTCGGGAATTATTTTCAAATACTTTTTCTTACTCAACTTTGATTAAAGATGTAAAAACTAGATAAGATAATCCTGTAGCTCAAAAGTAAACATAAAACTGAAGAAAAATATTTCAAGATCAGCGGATACTGTAGAAGCCGAGGTTGCATTAACATGAAACTCCTTTATACGCCCTTTCAGTTCCCCCAGCAATTCCATGGGCTGGTAATTTCAAACTTATGTTTACCACTATACTGTTAGGCAGAAAGAATATCTTCTGTTCCTTTTCTTCTTTAACTTCCCATCAAGCAAACACCTTTGCTTAGACCTTTTCCCAAACTGAACTTCACAAGGACGATTTTTTCTTTTTTTTATCCCTCCTCGGAAATATAATAAGCAAAGTTGGTTACATTAAATTCATGGAACATAAAATTTCCGAGTTTTTACTTTATTTACTTACCGAGCCAAGTACCAGCTAATTTTCTAATCCTGGAAACAAACAAACACGAAAACGACTCTGAAAATACCTGTTTGTGTTTGTCTTACACAGTTTAAGTTTTCTGGGATATCGCTATGCAAAGACTGTCCCCTTCAAAACTGTCGAACAAACCCCACACCGACTGAAATAACAAAATGGTTTAACACAGGAAAAGCAAGCGATACATCTCAAAAATACTACGCAGGTTAAAAACCCCCATCATTAAGCTAAATATTACCAATTAATTGCCTTCCAATTACAACTAATTTTCGGGGTATTTTCACGGTTGGCCAGAAAGCTTTCTAACCAACCGGGAGCTAAGACTTTTACCTCGAGAAAAGCAGATGTTGTGTATTTTTCCAGATTTAGTGACAACTTCTGATATTTATTTCGCGGGTGTCCAGACCCATCAAACCCCGAGCTTCCATTATCACAGTAACCTACACTGTGACTCAGACATACTACCCACTCAGCGTTCTATGAGTAAACCCATTGTTCAATTCACGTGTTATTCTATCTCGATGACCTGGATACTCCGCTCTATTTTTGGTCATTCTTACTGGACTTGATAAGGTTAGTCGAATATCTGTTGTTCTTTGTTACCGAAAGGTATCTGAATTATGTCGTGTAGTCATTCAGAGTGAAGCAGGGGCGGATCCAGCGCTCGGCTCTAGGGGGGGCGAATGCTTTGAGAAAACTGTTGTCTGAACAACTTTTATCGGCCGGCAGGCCGAAAAAAATTTGACGTTTCTACAACTTCCTCCCATCATTTTGCGAGCACAAATTCTCTGTTCTGTACCACCAATTCCACATTCTAATGACAAAGCAGTTCCACGTATCTGCAAATTCATCTGCGCTTGCTCTAAAACAGCATTAAAACGAGACTTTTTAGTCCGTCTAGGGGGGGCTATCGCCCCCCTCGCCTCCCCCCTGGATCCGCCCCTGGAGTGAAGTACTATGAGCTAAAAACTTTTACCTCAACAAAACTTTTTTTTCGCTTTTTGTAGAACCAGAAAAGCAAGGACCATGAAACTTTGGTACGAAGTTTGGTCACTAGAAGACAGATGTTATGCATTTTTTTTTTTTCAGATTTTAAGACAGCTTTTAATGTTTGTTTCGCGGGTGTCCAGATCAACCCCGTGTCCGATCCAACCCCGAGCACTCCTACGTCGAGACTCCGATTCCTTGAAAAACTAACCTTCCCACGTTATTTCTTCTGTGGAAAGTGGCTACGTAATGCAGAAGAGATGTTTATATTTAGAGATTCCATATCGACCAAATTCAATGTCTCTAGTTAGACAATGGGATCATCTAGTTCTAGTAGCATGCAGAGGCGTTATTAGCCAAAATGTTTTTTTTTGGGGGGGAGGAGGGGGGCAAGGTATTCACCGATTAACGACTGTTTTTGCAGATAAAACGACTTTCTAAAGAAAAAACGCCAGTTTTGACGAGAATCGACTGATTATGAACATTCATAGAAAAAAAGAAGAATCAATAAAATAACTGAATAAATCAAGAAAGAAAAGAAGAAGAGGAGAATAGATGGAGAAAAAATCTATGGTTCAACTTCTAAGAAGAAGACTGAGAAAACAAAAGGAAAAATAAACTGGAGAGTAAGACCTCCTGGAGGTTTTAAAGAAGGGGTTAGACAAACACTTATTCTGTATTAACCCTTCGCTTCTCATTTAAGGGAGATAAACGTATTTAAATTTCGGATTTCTAAGGGTAGTAAATTATAAGCAGTCGTCCAAAAATAAATCCAATTAAAAAAGAAGCTCTTTTTGTTGAGGGTGCTTCTTGGAGACGTCACAGGAATTTAGTTTGTCGGAAGTATTAAAATCTTTTACTGTGAAGAGTTTTTATCTTCAAAAATAAAAGATGTAAAAACTGAGCTCAGTGATTCCAATCAAACTCACTGAGTATCCAAGTGAGCAGGTTAGGAGGGTCGAATCGTCGTGCTAAATGGCTGATTTTATGATTTCTCAGGAAGAATGGGCACAGTTGTGCTCAAAATGAATGAATGAATGAGGTATTTTATTACCCATCAAACAACACAGCGGAAAAAAAGATGGAGTATGTGAAAAGAAAAGAAAACAACAATGACAAGAAAAACAAACAAAAGACAACATTAACCTAGATACAAAATCACAAGACAAAGAATCTTATCAAAAAAGAATACCCATCCAGGGGTGTTCAACATCTTTATGATTAAGGTTCGCGACCAGATTTTCGACGCTAAGCTCGGGGTCTGCGATAAAGTACCTCTGGATCAAATACCGGTTGCGAGACCAACTGGGAACTTGGAGGAGATATTTAGCAAATTAGAAAACAACTTTCTCAACTCTTTCTTGTCCGTAGCGGTTAGAAGATCCCAGAATGGAGCCACAAACAGTAAAGGCCCATTCACAAAGGGTTTTAGCTAATACTCGATACCAGCCAGTTCCTGAAATCGCTCTGAGACCGAGAATAGGCTGGGATCCTGCCGTTCGCAATTGATATTAGTGCCAGTTTCGGGTACCAGCTAGTCTCGGACCCAAGTTTGAAATCAGTTCAACTTTAGAGGGTACTAGCCAATCACATTACTTTGGGGATGCTGAGGAATATTCCGATTGGCTAATGCTGAACCACGTCATACAGAATAAGAATGACCTAATTCACTTTCGATTTTCAAGACAGCAAGGAGTGGATGTGATTTTATCTATTGGGCTTGGTTCGAAACTAGCCAATCAGAATATTCCTCAATACTCCCCAAAATAATCTGATTGGCTAGTACCCTCATAAGTTGAACTGATTTCAACTTGGGTGCGAGACTAGCTGGTATCCGAAACTGGAACCTGTATCAATTGCGAACGGCAGAATCCCAGCTAATTCTCGGTCTCAGAGCGATTTCAGGAACTGGCTGGTATCGAGTATTAGCTAAAACCCGTTGTGAATGGGCCTTAAATGAGTCAAAGCCACAGCGTTGTACAGAATTGCAAGGAGCTTTTTCGACATATTCACTTGCGACGGAACAAGTGACGCGTAGGCTCCACGAAGTTTCCTATCAGTGCGAGCGATAATTAGCTTACGAGTTGCGGGCAGTGACGGGCCAATCGGAAGGCCAAGGTATATCAGTTCGCTCGTAGGCATTACATCAAGTACCACCAAGATTCACAAACTCGGGAGAGAACTGGGGCGGACAATTAAAAAGTAAAACTTTTGACTTCAGAGCATTCAACGCCAGCCCTATACATCTATAATTCTTTTCAATTATTGGATAATTCAATTCAAGACTCAAAATCGATCGACTTAAGTTCAATAAGTCGTCAGCGTAACACAAAACAGAAACATCAACACCCTTCACAATACACGAAGTTGGAATTTCAGTTTGCGCACTTAGAGCAGCATTATTATAAGTAGTTGGCGAAGTAATTGCCCCTTGCTTAATTCCAAGACAAACTTGAATATCCTCTTCGATCAATGCCTTCCCAATCTTTAAACGGACTTTCAGATGTCGATACATATAATAAAGCGGTGCAATAATAACCGATAAGACAATAAATGAGAAATAATCGATCCCGTCCAGATAAGTTTGGTTTCTCTCCCATTTAGGAGTTAAGCTACGTTTCGTTTCTAGATCATTTTTCATTTTTGGTCCTTTTTTGAAAGTTAATCATGTATCCGAGTAAAAAGAAAAAGAAAAAAAAGATTAAAAAAGTGACCCGTAACTTTTTGAAGATAGTGTTAAAGCATACCTTGTACTAGATAATGTTTCGGCTTAGACGTGCTATTGCTATGCTAACAAAACATAACTCCCTTAGCCTCTGTCTGTGTCTACACCTGGCAGAATCATCATACTCAGTCTTCGGACTCGATTTGTTTCGAGAACAAATTATGATGCTAGAATTGTCGTTGGCAATCCCTGAGCAAGCTTTTCTGATAAAAATGTTTTCTTCTTAGTGACATTTCCGCCTCGTCCGGCTTCTATGGCCTTGGCTGACTACTGCGCAGTTCTGGTAAGTTTGTTTCATACTCAGGTTTATTCGCTCAGCCGTGTAACAACGTCCGTGTAACAACAAGACAAACAAAGACAGCGGCAGGTTGACAGTGTGCATGGCCCTTCTTTCTTCGCATATCTTTTGTATGATCGTCGAAAATTACGGAAAAAAGGAAATCAAAGCAAAGTTGCGGTTTGTTTGGCTTTTGCATTTCCCTTTTCGGCTTTAGCTTTTAGCCATTTTCAGATCTTTTTGAACATTGTCTCGTTTTTATGACACTTGCAGCTCCGCTCAAGTGCCATAATAATACTGATTACTTTTCGATCTGTCGGTCGGTTGGTCTGTCAGTCAGGCCACTGTTCTCGAAAACTCCAGATGTGCTAGGACGATCAAACTTGGCAGGCATATCAGGGACCCGACTAAACTAACTTGGAATAATTATTTCCCGATCAGACGACCGCGGGGGGAGGAGGAGACAGCGGAATCCGGAATTTAGGGGCATGCATAATTTTCGAACAGGTGATCGGATTTGATATTTGGAAATACGTCATGCTCATATGTCCCATTTCAAGTCCGGACCGAATCCGATGTATTTGGGGGGATTTGGAGGGTAGAACTGGAAATATTATGTCACCCTTATAGTGGAGTGATCGGGATGAAACTTCGTGGGAAGAACAAGCACAAGCTCTAGGTACGCCATTGACAAAACTGGACCAGATTAGTGCACTGTGGGGGTAGTTGAAAAGGGGTTCCGGAATTCCGGTGAGCCGGAGTTAAATTACTTCTAGGTGGGATAGGACAATGGAACTTGGCAGGCACATTAGGGACCCGACCAGATTAGCCTGGAAATAGTCAACTTCCCGATCCGACTATCGTGGGGAATTGAGGGGGGGGGGGGAATCCGGAATCCACATGTCTCGGTTGTCCCGTTTCAAGTCAGGACCGAATCCGATGAATGTGGGGGGGGGGGTGGAGGGAGGAACCGGAAACCTTGTGACAGGCTTGGAGTGGAGCGATCCGAATGAAACTTGGTGAGAAGAACAAGCACAAGCCCTTTGTTCATCAGTGACAGAATCGGACCGAATCCGGGCACTGTGGGGGAGAATCTGGTGTCACACCAAGCGCGACGCGAGATTTCCGGTACCCCCCCCCCACATTCTTCTGATTCGGTCCGGAATTGAAATGGGACATCTGAGACCTGATGTCTTTCTGGATATCAAGTTTCATTACGATCCGATTACCCGTCCGAAAGGTATGCATGACCCTAAATTCCGATTCTGCCGTCTCCCCCTCCCCCCACGATGGTCGGATCGGGCAAAGTTAGTTTGTCGGGTCACTGATATGCCTGCCAAGTTTCATCGTCCTAGCGCATCTGGAAGCGGGTGCTGAATGAATACTTGAACAAGCTGCAAGGGGGTCCCGTCAGTACTTCGCCACAGAATTCCGTCAGTACGCCAACGTTTTCCGACAGTTCGCATACACGTCAGTTGGGGCCTCAAAAATCCGTCATTTGACCAACACGTCACTTCATCCACACGTCAGTTGACCAACACGTCAGTTGACCAACCGTCAGTTCGCCTACCGTCAGTTCCCATACACGTCAGTTGACATAAACGTCATTTGACATAAACGTCAGTTCTCCCACAAAATCCGTCACTGCGGCCAAAGATTCATACCCGCCTATTAGTTTGAAACCGACTGGGTCACATAAAGCAATTAAGCAGAGGGAATAAAACCCCAGGGGATTAATAAAAAGAAGTAGTATATAAAGGGGGGAGCTACCCCACCCCCACCCCAATTTCAAAACCCCATTTTAACATCAATTTCTTGAATTTTAACATCCTTTTTACCAAATAATCCCCTTTTTTATAGATATTTTGATTTTCTTATTTCCCAAATAAAGGTCCTAAGAAATAGGAAATATTACCCTTTAATACATATAAACTACTACTTCTTTTTAGATTTTTAATTTTTCAATTTTTCATTTTTTATCCAAATATAATACAAATTCTGCTAAATCAACAACTGCTCAGAGTTATATAAACTCGTTATCCATAACTACTACTTTTTTACACTTTACTGAGTAAACAGTTCTACATCAACATATTGTTCCGAGTTCTTATTTACACGCAAAATAGGCTGCAAAATAAGATTTTTCTTTAGAAGTAACTCATCAGCAATTGCATTATATCTCTGTGGTATAAACAAATCACAGGCTTTGTTATTATGACTAATAACAACAACCAGCTTATCACCATATTTTGTCTTGGCCATTCTCATTTTAACGATGCTATATTTCAATCCTAGAACTAGTTCTTCCTTCCGGATTGTCTCATTGTATTTATTCATTCTAATTGTAGACAAGACTTCTCCCATGGACTCCATTTATTAGCGGCTGATTTTATTTAATAAAAATCCAAACTCACAAACTCACATACATATTTTTATTAATAATATCTAATGTAGCTTTTCTTTCATAATATATAACACAATAAACATTATATGGTACGGGTGGATCATCTTTTAATGTTATACTTATTTCAATATCAGCAGTTGTTCCATTATAAATATTTGACTCGTGTTTGGAAACATCAAAACAGAATAGTGGATACACTGATTTAAATTCTTCTATACTAACAACACTACCAGTATCAAACGCTAATTGTTTATAACCCAAATGTATGAACCTATTGTAAAGATTCGAGTATTTACATTTCTCATCGCTAAAGTCACATTTGAGTGGTTCTTCAGGATATTTATCCCCATTAATTCTAAGTTCGATGTCTGTTAAATTCATATGATCAAATACCATATTATTCTTTTTTTGGTTGTTATGCTTGTCATTTTTCTGTAACATCACAACGATTTTCGTAGGACTATTTCTCTCCGACACAACTTTCCAAGTGTGCTCATTATTCTGACTAACATCACTTTTATAAGTATTACATGCTTCCCACATTAAATTATACTTTTTATCCTTTGCAAGACCCTTTTCCAATTCACTCATCATTTCAATACTAGGAGCTATGATAGGGATTTTCCAGGATAAATACTCAATGACCACTTTAAAATTAGTATCCCCATTTCTTACAATCATATTATTATCGTCATTTCTTCTTAGACAAATTCTATGCGATGCACCTCTAAAAAATCGTTTGTTTCCTTGCAAGAATCCAAACAACTCTGACAATGGTAAATACATATTTACTATTTTGCTGTCTTTAGTTCTATTATATCTCTTTTCAAACCCCTTATTATAATTTGGATTAGATTTAGTACTGACAACCACAGTTCCTGCTAGTGCTCCACCTGCAGGTACGGTAAATGAACTACTTATAGGGTTGATATCGGTTCCCTGATTATAATCCTTATACCAGAAATGATTTCTAGCTGCACTTCTAGAATAATCATCAGAATATTCAATCAATTTGGTAACGGTAGTTGCAATACCAACATGATTAATTTTTTCAACCGATTCATCATTTATTGCATACTCAGCGGTACTGAATAAATTAAATCCATTATTAGTTAAAGTAGCAACATCGGTTGCAGCTAGGTTAGTTCCATCCTCTTTTACAATTCTTACACTAACATCAAGATAACTTTCACTTGGATAGAACCAGGAATCTAATTTCTTCGTTACGAATTCAAACTCTTGTTTATTGGAAACATTCACATCTGTTTCTCGAATTTCTTTAAATTCATATTTAACCACTGTATCATCAACAAGCGGCTCATCAAAAATGTTCCATTGCGGACTGATAACTTTATTTACTGCCATTTATATAAGAAAGAAATTATTCGATAAAAATTATTTCAGAATCTTTAAACCACTTCCAGTTATTATCGTGTTGATCAAGTCCTGACTTTTTTTTATTTAGAAATCTTTTATTTGTACCCAGAAGATCCTTCATCGATTTCTTCTTTCCAATCACATCAATGAGTTCTTTCCTGTTTACATCAATCAGATCTTTCCCGTATTCTATTGCTCTGTTTTTCAACAACTCGAATCTTGGTTTAATAATATTATTATACATTGATAATGCCCCATCTTTTATTTGTTTTGCTGACGTTTGAAATAACTGGGAATTGGCAATATTTTTGAATATACTACCGATTCCACTTCCGTACTGCTTTTTATAAAGTAAGCGCTTATTATTAATCAACATTTATAGGTAAATAATTTTATTTCACTAATCCTTTAAGCTTTTCTTAAATGCAGAACGTATCCAACGTTATCACCATTCAAATCGATAGGTCTTCCCAATTGATCAGTAATTGTCATTCTCAAGGAGTAAATAAAGTCTTTTGTGTTAATAGGAAGGTAGATTAATTGTCTAGGATTCTCAACAATTTGACAACCGGGTTCTGTATTCGGAACAAATGTCCAAATGACGTCTGATTTACTTTTGTTTACGATAGAACTGTTTACAAGAGAGCAGTGAATTTGAATTTTATCAACGCTTCTTGTTATATTCGGAAGCTTTGTACCTTCATTGATTTTCTTAGATAGCTCACTATCCTTCTCAAAGCCTAAAATCTGACACAAGTCGCTATTAAACCTAAACACATATTTTTCTTGTAATATGATGACAAATCTCATAGATGCTGGATTGGATGAAATTACAATAGGACATTTATCTTTGGGAGTATCAAAATACTGACACAAAAAAATAATTCAAACAATCATCGTTATACATCCCATTAGGAATAGTAACATTCACCCATCCCCCTTCTTCATCTTTCCTATACTGAAATGTATTATTCCCAAATTTATCACTTATATTATGCCACGAATACCACAAAGTACACTGATTCAAACCTATTTCATAATCCGAATGACGATTCAGTTCAATCGGTTGACTAAATGTTATATCAATGATACTTTCATTACCTTCAATGTTTAACAACACCATTTATTAGAAATATTTTTTATATATTGAATTGTAATCTCTCTTCGTAAGAAATTTATTTCGCATTAACGAGTCCAAAATATCAATAGCTTCATTCCTCACCTCATCAGATGTATTTCCATTTACTCTACTACCTATTAAAGTGTACAATTTTGAAATCATTTCATTGCAGTTCATAAATATTCCAGTTCCTTGTTGTTTGACTAATCCCAAATTATTTTGAATGGTTCTTAACCTATCCTTGTAAACTCTTATAAATTCAATAATTTGATTATGGCTAGAGTAACCTTTACTCTTTGTCCCACCATAACTTTTACTTATAGTTGTTAAATGATCCAGAGCCTCCTCTTTATCCATAGAATTATTAATGTAATACATAGGCATTTTAAAATAAGGATCATTACCACCCCAGAATTCTGCATATTTTGAATTAATCTGATTTAAAAACTCTTGGGTAATACCTTTATTCATTTCAACGGATAATGAGCCTAAAGCAGGAGTTGGTTCTAAAGCAGGAGTTGGCGCTCTACTCGATTCCTTTGAAGCAGAAGCAGAAATCATAGATGGAATTTGTTTAAATGTATCATCTAATCTGTTAAACCGTCTTTTTGAATTAACATCCGCATCATCTAATTTCTTAATGATAGATTCAGCTTTTTCTTTTTGTGCTATAATGTTTTCTCTTTGTGCCGTAACAACTGGAGCGTTAAATTCTGAAGCCATTTCCCGAAAACCTGCTTTCTCCATCTCATATTCTTGAACCTTTCTTCTCTGAATTTCTCTGTTCTTCACTATACCCGATAACATATCACTCAAGCGTCTTGAATCCATTTATATACAAGTAATTTTATTTCATAATAAATTTTGAAAGTTCTTTTTCATAAAACCCTCCTTGAATTAATTCCCCACTTTTGTCAGATATTTCATAAGTAATGGGAACGGTAGGTCGAATGGTTGCTATCTGGAATACTTCATTCGTATAATTAGGTAAATATCCTTTATCAAAAATACTCTTTTCTTTTTTTATTCTGACTAAATCCCCTACATTGTAATGTCCTGTAATTGTGTAGTCATCTGCTGGAGGAAACAAAGCATTGTAAACCTTTTTCTGATTCATTTTTTTACTAGCATCAACGGGTTTCATTTGTATTGAACGATGATAAGAGTTATTATAATTACTAACAAATAAAGGTAAAATATCAATCCATTTATTAGTGTTATTGTGAGTAAAATATTTCCATAACTTTTCTTTCAGTGTTCTATTGAATCGTTCAACAATTTGCGCTTTCAATTCACTTTCAGATGCAAACCAGTGTATGTCGTTATTTTTAAAAAATGTTTGAACATTTCTCATTACAAATTCTTTACCTTTATCAGTTTGTAGTTTTTTAGGAATTCTTTCTTTAAATATATGACTGAATGCCTTGATTATTTCAGCACCCGTTTTATCTTTCAAAGGGGCACACCAAGCATATTTACTAAAGCAATCAATTACAGTTAAGATGTAATTTGTTTTATCATTCGCTTTTTTATATTTCTGCATGTCAACTAAATCAGCTTGCCATTGCTCATCCACATAGTGAACATAGACTCGTCTCCTTTCAAAGTTATGATAAGAAGGTTTGTGTAAGGTATATACATTCTCATTTTGCAACACATTTTTTATTTTATCTTTAGAAACGTTCACCCCATTTTCTTTTAATTTTATATGAATATCATCCACACCTGAATAATTAGAATAATACGTATTTAAAATATCTTTTTCTGCGTCGAGGTTTTTTTTAAAAACAGATTTTTCCTTGATCCGCAAAAAACACAATTACCTTTTAGCATTGGAACATTATTTTTCTGTGACACTGCCTTAAACATTGCTTCAGTGTCAGTTTTCTTTTTACACTTCATACAATAAATATCCATTTATTAGAAAACAATTTTTATAAACGAAAAGCTACCAACTTCATTTTGCGCTGAATGTAGGAAATACAGTGAAATCCACAGTTTAATTCATTTAAATTTTGAACAGCAAGATTTTCATAAGCTATTTTTTTCTTTGAAGTTTTAAGATATTTAATTATTTCTTTTCCTGGGGGTATACCGAAAGAATCGAAAAATTCGACATAGGGTTGATTAGGTAGATTACAATACGCTACCCAGTGAATTCCAGGCATTCCGAGTTTATCATAGTTAATGACACCACATTCTAGGTTATTTATTTTTTTAGGTAACGTATCTATAGAGAAAACACCCCTAAAATGTGGTATATCCCCTAATGCGTCCATAATGTCAAAATTGGTTAGAGGTCCTACTTTACTTTTGCTTCTTTTTTGACTTCCCCGTTTTTTGACTTCCTAGGCCTTCCCCGTCCTACAACTTTTTGTGTTCCAGGAAGTGTAAGCGCACCACCTGTGTTCATTACGGATGCATCCTCCTTTTCCTTCTTAGGTCTTCCACGACCCACAACTTTTTGTGTTCCAGGAAGTGTAAGCGCCCCACCTGTGTTGGTTATGTTATCCACCAATTTCTTACCAGCGAATGTACCCAAAGCAGCAGCACCACTTGTTAAAGCTGCCTTACCAAGGGTAATTGCTAACGGTATTAGGAAAGGAAGTAATCCACCCTTTTGAATCGCTTCTTTCATCTGTTTATATGATACATCAATATCACAACCCTTATTATTCATTTTACATGTTTCAATTTTATCAATTTGTCGTTTACTTAAAAGTAACTTTACTGGTTCTCGTTCATTCTGTCTACTATGACTAACACGTATCTGACATTTTTGTTTAGCACCAAAACATTTCTTCAGCTTTCCTTTCTGAAGCTTTGATAAATAAACTATATACTCCATTGTTTCAACCATTTATTAGAAAATTAATTTATCATATAAATTTTTATTTCTTTAGTTTAGTTTTCATTATGTCTTCTATTTTCTTAACAAAATCTTGATCAACAGGTTTTTGCTCTGAAAGCCTTTTTAAAATGTTTACGATTGCTCTTTCAATACTATTGATATTGGTTTCTTTATCAAAAATCTTTGCCTCCATAGCTAAACTAATGTTTTCTTGTTTTTCGATCTTTTTGTCAATATTTTTGCTAAGGTCAAGAACCTTTTTGTCAATGATTTTGCTAATGTCAAGAGTCTTTTTGTCAATGATTTTCCTAAGGTCACCAATCTTTGTTTCAATACTTTTGCTAAGGGTTTGTTGGTCAAGAAGCTTTTCGTCATATTTTAAAAGGTCTGTTGTTAACCTATCTAAATTAACAGCATCCTTTTTGTTTCTGGGGTCTTGAACATTTGTGATAACTTTATTCCCAGCATCAATTTCTGTTTCAGTGGCTTTAATTGTTTGTTTTACAAATAATCCTTTATCTTTGATCCTTATCGATGCATTATCAGGAGAATCATCTACCGCAGTTAATCGGTTGATATCTTCGCTAAAATATTGATTGGTTTGCACTTGTCCCGCAGTCATTTGTTCTTAAATTGATTCAAAATCACAGTCATAGATCTTAAGCTAATAGCATCCTTATCTGTTTTCGCATCACCTAAATATATAATTCGTCTATCGTGTAGGTTAATGTTACCATTTTCGTCAGTAACTTTCGATTCGTTAGCAACCTTTTTTCCAACACTACCAAATTTATTCATTTATTATAGAAATAAATTATCCGGTAAATTTTTCAAAGTTTTTCCTATACTTCAGGGTTTTATCTTTTGTTTTTAAATCTATGAAGAAAAACCCATAGCCCTTGGTTGCAGCCTCGAATTGTTTGAGAAATTTTTCATTGTCTATACTGGATACATGGCTTTGTCTTATTAATTTTACTTCTTTTGGATTAGAACACTGAAAGAATGCAAAATAATTACACTGAAGTCTTACCACCTTTGGCGTTTTATGATAGCTCTGAGACAAGTAAACAATTGAAGCATTTTTCTTTCTTCCTCTTATGAATAAATCTTCTATTTTCTTCTGGTCTTTTTCAGTTACAAAATCATCAAAGATAATCAAGTTCTGATACTGGGGGTCTAGGTCGTCAACATCGATAATATCATTAAGGTCATTACTTACGGTTAAAATATTCGTTTTACATTTTAATTCCAAAGTGTTTAAATTGTCTATAAGGTCTTTATATTTGTCTTCTTCAAGATCTTTTGCATACAAGTATATTCGGTTGAAACAGATGTATTCATAAATTAAATTCAAGAGTAAATTGGTTTTCCCTGTTCCTGAACTTCCACAAATTAATAATCTAAATGGCCACTGAGGTGCAAGTTCGTGTTTGTTCTGATAGTTATTCTTTTCGCTAAAATCATACACTTTTATTGGTGCCTTTTCATTCATTTATTTAGGAAGAATTTTTCATTATAAGATTTACTGAAGTAGGTACTTGAATTTTGAAGTAGGTACTTGAATTTTTAACTAGGTACTTGAATTTTTTAACTAGGTACTTAAATTTTTTAACTAGGTACTTGAATTTTTTAACTAGGTACTTGAATTTTTGAAGTAGGGACTTGAGTTTTCGAAGTAGGTGCTTGAATTTAATGTTTATAGCCTAAAGGTAAAGTTATGTATTTATCGCTTGTTACTATCCTTTTATCATCCTTAGGATCTAACGCTTTCTTATTCTGTTCTTCTAGAAACATGTGGTGCTTGTATGATCTTAAGTTATACTGGGTTACAGATAGGTTTTCAATTTTACCAAACAGTACATCCTTATAGTTTTGAATCGTAATTTTATCTTTCACTATGTTCGTTTTTATTCCTTTTAGTTTTTTGCTTGATTGTTCTTGGTTGTCCTTATCATAAGCATATACTTTTGATCGTAATCCAACAAATTCTGTCATAATTCGTCCTGCTAATTCATCTTTCATCATTCCTATCACTTTCTTGTTTACACTAGGAAACCCGTATGGATTATCTTTCGCATAATCAGATGTATCGAACCTCTCGTTCAAATCTTGTTTGATATCTTCATAGAAATCCTCGGTTCTTATGTCATATATGAACGAATCGGTATCCATATAACATAAATCTATTTTATCCTCATATTTAGGTTTCATATAATCATAATGGAATTCATACATCAAGAGCTTGGATAGTTCCAGTACAGCAAAACCGATATACATTGGTTTGTCTAGTTTTATCTTTTCCTTCGACATTCTTGCCACAGAAAAGTTTTCACTGAAAATAATTTCAGATTTAAAGTTGGGTTTCTTTATTATTTTTTCTCTTGTTTTATCGTCAGTTATTATTTCCATATCAGCTCGTTTCCTTACGTTCTCCATGGTTTTTCCAAAGCAAGCGTTATTCATCAGCTTAAAAAAGTCCTTTTCGAAATCATTTGTGCCTTTAGTTCTAAGTGCTGTGTTGTGGTCTATGTATCCTTTTAAGTAAGCACTCTCAGTGAATCCTAGTATTCTATGTACTTTTTTCAGTATCAGACCTTTTTGTAAATAGAATTCTAGGTTCCAGTGATGAACAACGTAGTTCTTTTTATCATATAAGGTCGTACATAGTTTTCCATTGAAATGTTCTGGTGCTAATGGCAGATATTTATGTAACTTGTGTAACTCTCTAGGATAATCTAAATCAACTTCATAAATTCTCTACAACATCAGACAATATTAACACATCACTTTTTAGGTACAACTTGGTATAATCAAGTAATGTTTCACAATTAAATTGCTCCCATATAGAGACCGCTCTCTTATAGTCACTTTTGCTAATACCTTTTCCCGTTAACCTAGAATAAAAGCTTTCTATGGGTGGTAACTTTGTACAATCCATTTTACTGAAGCTGTCTACGAATTCATAAGGATACAGCCCTTTTTTAATTATTTCTTTGAACTCTTCATCGTTTTTGAAACTATTCGATGTGTACTTGAAATTCTCCCTTAGATGATTACAGGATTCTTTGCAATCGCATTTTGCTAAATTTGCTGATAGCTTGTCCAACGATGAAGCCATGAATCTGATTGAATCTATGAATCTGATTTCATATTTTATTTCTGTATCCTGTCTTGGAGTACTTATTGATTTCGAGAATGATATGAAACTTTCTGCTGATTCAAATATTCCGTTATCAGGAATCAACTCTTTCACAAATAGATGGGAATCATACTTTGATAAGTTATGCATCACTACAGGGATATGCTTGGGAATTCTGTATTTCATATTGCATTCCGCATGAGTAAAACCCCTATTTTTACCAGTCATGTGATCGTGATCAAAGTGGGGATTTTCAGTGATTTCAGTCTTACAGATATGGCATGTCTTATCCATTAGTGTGTTCCATTTTTCAGCAATTTCTACAACTGTATAAGTGTGATTTCTCTGCCTGTTTTCATATTTGTTTGCAATTTCTGTGGATACTTTTGTAACGGTTTGAACAACATGTTTTGCAGCGTCTTCACCGAAATAATCGTAGTATTTGTTTTGGTTTGTATCAAAGGAACAGCATACCTGAAATCCGTACGCAAATGGTTTCTGTTCAGCTACTTTTATTGTTTTCTTTCCGTTTACCTGGTTGTATTCTTCGTTATAAGACTCAAAGTCTGCTATTATACAATAAGGCACTTTCATCTGTTTTGCAATATTTTTATAGTGTATACTTGAACCTTCAGGAGGCATTATAATATCAGGGTCTTCACAATTATTTTTAAGTTCATGTTTTTCAAATTGTTCTTCCTTTTTAAAATGCCTTCCACAAAAAGTGCAGAGATATGTCTTTGTTTTCTTTTTAGATATTTGTGAACCGACTAATTTGCTCAGATCTTTCACAAGTACATAGTGATTATCAAAATATAGTAAATTAATGATATGTTTTGCTGTTTTCCCATTAATTGTACTTTTTAATATATGACTTCTGATTATTTTCTCTTTATCAATTTGGAATAAGCAAATCTTAATGTTGTATTTATTTTCAAATTTGTGGATGTCTTGTGTATCCATCCGGAAGTTGGTAACCCCTTTGAAATCGAATTCATTCTCATATTGTTTATATTTCGAAGTTCTCTCAGCGTTGTCCTTAGCTGGGTATAAATGTGCTAAGATACACCAAAGAAAGCATTTTTTATCTTTATTTTTTATATTTATGCACGCTTTTTTATTTTTTACGAAATCTGGCAGTATTTTAAACGTTCCTCCCATGTAAGTCTCAATTCGAGTCATCCTATAATCAATTCCTTCATACCGACTAAATTGTAGCCCCGACCGAGGGGTATTACTTAAAGAACTCAGTCTCTTTTTATTATCATCCAAATGACTATGAGTAAGTATGCTATTTTTATTGAAAATCCAAGAAGTACTGTTATAAAATACTACAACTTCTTCATCATTTTCCTGTCTATAGAATATAACCCTGGTCACAAATTGAACTCTGTAATGATTTATTTCGTTCATTCTTCGGAGTAAATCATTAAAAACAAAAGCAATAAGAGTATGTTCATCTCTTCCATTGCTTTCAACTGAAACGTTTACGGTATACAAATTTTCAATTTCCCTAGAAATTGTAGTCTGCTGTTCATCTTCCGTTCTAAATAAATGATCCGGAATTATTTTTTCTTCTTTAATTTTTTTCTTATTTATGAAGAGAGTTGATAAATCGATTAGTTTGTGTCTTTTTTTATCACCTCTTTGTATTTGGTCTTTTAGTATATCTCTATTTTTATCAATAGTTTCTTTCTGCTTATTAATTATCCTACCATAGTAATCCGTAACACGTTTTGAAACTTCATCTCGGTTACCGCGAGTGGGTAGGCTTTTGTTTTTTAGAAACCTTTTTAATTCATTTGTATCCTTTTCAAGTATCCTTTTCTCCTCTTTTTTTATATTTCCAATAGCAATATTATTTTCTTTTATTTCATCTTCCAAAATCTTCATTAATGCTGGCTCTGGTGTATAAATGGATGGTCTGTTTTTGTTCTGAATCCTTTCGTTTCTACTCCGAATATTAATTGTATCTTCCGCGAGCAAAATATTCCTATTAAGTTGCTTTATAATCTTATCCGTTATTTCATGTTTCTTAGCTCCATTTGTTTTGATTTTATTAATTTTCGCATAAGTCCGCAGCTCATTATATGTGTAATTCGGTAATCTTTGTATAACCGATTTGTTGTTCAATATAACCTTTTTACAAAGCTGAATAACCTCTGCAACATTCATCATTTAATAGGGGAATATTTTTATTAATGAATTTCTCCTGACTGCGTTTTCTCAGCCGTAAAGAAAATCATTGAATTTCTATTACCTTACTACTCTGTGAGAAAAATGTGTACACGGGTTTCGTACATTCTTCACTACTCTTCATGTGACAAATGTGTGTGTAGTCGAATCCACTTTTTGTTACTACTCTTCATGTGACAAAAATCATAAAATTTTTTAAACTTTGACTCACAAGCTCGAAAAAAAGAGAATCATACTGTAAAATTAGCCTAGTTGGTGGGTGTGTGGAAATTCGAAAAAATCTTCATTCAGTGAAATAATTTTTCAAACAATTTTATTGAGTAATAAATGGATGAGTTGGAAAAAAGGTTATTTGTTCATAGAAGGAGTTACAAATACTACAATCATATAAGTAATAGCTTACTTTTATCCAAATTCCTCTTTTCAGCAGCAGGAATGTCTGCGTTTCTAGTACTGCCTTTAGCTTCTTTAAGTTTGGGTGCTGTTATCATTGAAATAATCGAAAAACATCTAAACATTGCAGAAAGAAAATCAGAGCATAAAACCGCTTATAATTTTTACACTGAACTGTTATCATTGTTAAAGTGTGGACAGTTAACGGTTGAAGAGGTGATTCAACGCGAAGCAGAAATGCGTAAAACATTTAAATTCTTTCCTCGCGAAAAATACATGAAGCAAGTTCGCTTAAATGGATATAAATATTGTAATAATGATTCTGTGAAAAAACAAGAAAATTTACCAAAAATATAAAGTTTTTGCAAAACCTCCCACCCCAGACTTTTAAGATTGAAGATCTTTCGCTTCGCCGTCTTAATTTTTTTGGTGCTAGTCTGGGGTACCCTGTGAGGGGAGGAAACCCTCTGAGTTTTTTGTTCGCCATCACTCACTATCAACTGAAAGTTGGTAGCGGGATTCGATCTCACGTCATGTTGAGATATTGGTATCCAAGCTTGCAACGACTTGGACCACTATACCAACAGGGCCTGTAAAATCTCTCGAACCAAATGTTTTCTGATGTAAATACTAATGCGCAAAGAGATTTTCTATTTTTTGCTTGCCCAAAGAGCTTTTTCCGTACTAGAGATAGTACTTTTGGGTACGTTCAGGAGATTTTAATTTGATGATGTGATGAATAGTGAAGTTGGATTTTTATTAAATAAAATCAGCCGCTAATAAATGGAGTCCATGGGAGAAGTCTTGTCTACAATTAGAATGAATAAATACAATGAGACAATCCGGAAGGAAGAACTAGTTCTAGGATTGAAATATAGCATCGTTAAAATGAGAATGGCCAAGACAAAATATGGTGATAAGCTGGTTGTTGTTATTAATCATAATAACAAAGCCTGTGATTTGTTTATACCACAGAGATATAATGCAATTGCTGACGAGTTACTTCTAAAGAAAAATCTTATTTTGCAGCCTATTTTGCGTGTAAATAAGAACTCGGAACAATATGTTGATGTAGAACTGTTTACTCAGTAAAATGTAAAAAAGTAGTAGTTATGGATAACGAGTTTATATAACTCTGAGCAGTTGTTGATTTAGCAGAATTTGTATTATATTTGGATAAAAAATGAAAAATTGAAAAATTAAAAATCTAAAAAGAAGTAGTAGTTTATATGTATTAAAGGGTAATATTTCCTATTTCTTAGGACCTTTATTTGGGAAATAAGAAAATCAAAATATCTATAAAAAAGGGGATTATTTGGTAAAAAGGATGTTAAAATTCAAGAAATTGATGTTAAAATGGGGTTTTGAAATTGGGGTGGGGGTGGGGTAGCTCCCCCCTTTATATACTACTAAAAGAAGCCGAAATCTGCGCATATTGCAGAGGGTAAAATTAGTGAGATGCGGCAGGTAAAGTCACTAAAGAAAGAACAGACGCGAAGTTATTATTCCAGTTTCTATTTCTGAATTAAAAAGTATCATAGCTAAAATGAAAGATGGATTTTCTGAAGCTCTGGATGGATCTTCAACTTATTTAGTTAAGGCAATATCTTCTAGTATTTTGCATGTTCTTTGTCAGATTATAAATTTAATTATTCAAACAGGAGTTTTTCCGGATTCTTTTAAATCAGCTAGAATAGTTCCCCTGCACAAGGGTGATGATTCGCGGCTATGCACCAATTATCGACCAATATCGATACTTCTGCATTTTCAAAGATAGTAGAGAGAGCCCTTTATAATAGAATTTATGGGTTTCTTGACAGATTAATTTTTTTTTTCAACACTTCAATTCTGATTCCGTACAAATCATAGTACGGTTCATCCCATGGCTGTTATCGTGCAACATGTACAGGATTGTCTGGATCGTGGCGAGCCCCTGTTACAATTTTTCTTGATATTCAAAAGCAGCAAATAAGGGCGTAACAACCATCGCAAGGTGAAGGACCAGAATGTGCATATGAATCACAATCCTTGCCCAAAGGATACCAGAAACAAGGATGGACGTATTCTTTTCTCTTGGCCAATGTTTCCACAAATAGAAAAAGCCCTCGAAAAAAGTAGATTTTCTGTTAATCGATACATAGTAATAAAAGCACCAGCCCCGCTATTTCACAAGTTAATGCTTAATAAGTCCATTTATTTTCAACCTCCCCGTTCCGGAATGATTTTAAAAAAAAGTAAGTAAATGCTTTTTCTGCTAAAATACAGAGTTTCTAATATACAGCGATATTCTCTTTACACTGTGGGCCAATTTTCTCCCGAAATACAGCTATTATTCCAATAATTCAAAAATGCAGTTTTCTGCTAAAGCAAGAGCTGTAAGCTCATATCCCGTATGGAAATAATTAAGTCGTAAACAATTGTTAACAATTGAAAACAGTTGTTAACAATTGTTTACAGTTGTTAACGATCGTAAACAATTGTTAACAATTGGAAACAGTTGTTTCCGATCGTAAAGGTGGCTTCACACTGACTTAAGACCCCTTTCAAACTGGAGTACTTAGGCTTCTTAAGTGTACTTGATGCGTCTAAAGTCGCACTTAATGTAAGAAATCTCACTTAATTTTAGTATTTTTCAAAGTTGGAAATTTTTCAATTTTTAACACTCAAAGTTTAGTGCACTTAAGGCAACTTAAGGTCATCGCTGATCATCCATCATCACTGATGCTGATGATGAAAAGGGTGAAAATCTTGGAAGAAATGAAGAAAATTTACTTAGCTTCAGCTCCTTGGTGTGAAAGGCCTAAGTACAGTGTGAAAGGATTACTTAACTTAACGTAACTTTTACTACTTAACTTTGGTTCTTAAGTGGCAGTGTGAAGCCGCCTTAATTTTACGATCGTTTTTCCCATCCATTCAAAACGATCGTTTTCAATTGTTTCCAATCGTTTTCAACTGTTTTCGATCGGAAACATTTTTTTGTTGTTCAAGTCGTTAAATACAGACCTGATTTTTAACAACGGTAATAAGGAAGTTGATTCCTTTTTAGTTTAACACAATCAAAATAGTTGAACTCAAACGGTGAATCTGAAATCCCAATCGTAAACGATTGGAAACAACTGTTTCCAATCGTAATTTTACAACTGTTTACGATCGTTTTTTTCAGGTTCCATTAAACAACTGTTTACGATCGTTTTCAGTTGTTTTCGATCGGAAACGGTTGTTTACGATCGTTTTTTTTCAGGTGTCATTAAACAACTGTTTACGATCGGAAACGGTTGTTTACGATCGGAAACGGTTGTTTACGATCGGAAACAGTTGGTTCGGTTTTCAAGTCCTGAAACAAGACCTGGTTTTTAACGACGATAGTAGGGAATTTTTTTTTTTTTTAGTTATACACAATCAAATTAGTTTAATTGAAACGGTGAATTTGTTTCCGATCGTAAACGGTTGGAAACAACTGTTTACGATTTTTTTCTGGTGTCATGAAACAACCGTTTACGATCGTTTTCAGTTGTTTTCGATCGGAAACAGTTGTTTTCTATGGGTTCGGTTTTCAAGTCCTGAAACAGGACCTGATTCTTAACAACGGTAGTAGAGAAGTTGAACTTTTTTGTTGTTGTTGTAAACGATCAGAATAGTTAACTGAAATGGAAAATCCGAAATTCCAATCATAAACGAATGGAAACAACTGTTTACAATCGTAATTTTACAACTGTTACAACTGCAACCAGTGGCAACGTCAATTTAAGCTTGATTAATTCTATCTACCTAGGAATCTGCCGCTAGATGGCATTTCACCACAAATGAAAAAGATTGTGTTGGATAAGGATTTTATTGTTCAAACGCCTGGGTCACAACAGTAGTCATTTTCACATTTCTGCAGTAGGTTGGTGTTGCCATTTCACTAAACAAATATTCGCTAGAAAGGTAGCAAATAAATACTACCTACCAAAGAAGACAAAAATTATGTTTGAAAAAGTTATAATAGTTAACAAACCTCCATCTCGGTTGATATCGGAATATCAAGCTCGAAGGCCATTAAAAAAATATCATTAGGCTTTCAAAAAGTGGGTTACAAATAAATAAATAAATAAAAATAAAATAGCGATATGGCAATTGTAAACCCAATCTAAATACATTGAAAGAAGGAAAGGCGAGCGAATTGGAGAACACAACTGCGTCCCTTGAGAGCTCGACAACATCGGGAACTTGAAAGAAGGAAGACCGAAAAGAAGAAGAGAAATTTCATCAACTCGGACTCGCCCACAGATTTTGAAACCAATTCCAACGCTGTAGATTTAATATTTGAATGAATGAATGAATGAATGAATTTTTGTTTGAACTGATCCACTCTTTTATACTCTCTCCTGCATCAATTCTTCCCTTTCTTTTCCCTATTTTAGCCAATCCCCCCCAAAAAAATATGCTACAATTCTGCTGCTTTCGCATTCGGCTGTTTGTGGCATTTAGCGTTAGTGTATCTTTGTCCTGATTTGAATAGTTTGGTCACATACACGTAATGCAGGCATTTGAAGGATGCAACCCAGTGCTCAATGAATGCTACGTTTATTTTCCTTTCCTACCTACAATCGTTTGTGCGGGCAGGGAGGGAGGGTAATTAAAGGATTTTGACTTGCGCTTGCCGTGAACAGGCAATTCAGTTCGAATGAAACTTTACTGTAGGTGGGAGCAGACAACATATAATGTAGGAGCTGGAGGGAGTGAGTGAGGGGGCTCCCGGAAATCATGGGAAGTTCTCAAATTCGAGTGATACCTAACGGTTGGTACAAGAAACGGGCCTAGGTTTGCTATAATAGGGTCTAACTTAGACATACATCTTACGAATTCGGACATTACCCGACTGCTGTGAGGAAAACTTGAAGAGGTCTTGGATCTTGACCGAGCTAACCTTAGCTAAAAATACATGCAAATTGCATTGCAAGTGCACCATGAGCTTTCAGCTCTTTTTTGTTTTGTTTTTTCTTTTCCCATCACACCGTCAAACTCATTTTCTTCCTCTTGTGTTGTTTTAAGGGGAATAATTGATTTTTTTTAAGCGGGGCTTAGATCCGAGGAACTCAAATGGATGGCTGGTTTTCTCTTTAGAAAACGCATGCGAATTGCGGCAAAAGAGACTGATTAAAGTTTGTCATCATTCTATAAGCTAAGTCAATTTTCTTCTGTAGGGTGACGCTGCAAATATGAGAGTTGCCGAATGCAGAGAAGCAGCCGTACGGGTGGCCAGACAGATAACAGGAGGGAACGTGATGATTATTTTCGCCAAAAAGGATGGTGGAGACTACCCATCTCGCTCCAGGATCGCTTCTAACATCTTTGCGAAGTTGGTGTCTGTTGGATCAACCTATACTCTTCCTGGTCTTCCATCTGGCTTCAATTTCGAGGCGTCGGTTATCCTTTTCGGTAAGTTTTCTTGTTTCTCGAAAGTATGATTTTCTAATGCCAGAGTCTCGACGAAATTGCAGAAATTTTATCCCACTCGAATTAAACTGTGCTCGATTTTGCTGGAACCGCAGACTCTTAGACATGGCAAGATACACTCTAAAGTCATTGTTGTCTTACATGGAGCTTGCAGACTTAGGTTTAAGTGCCACACAATGCCATTTTTGCTTTAGGTACACCCTGGCCCTATGCCATCCATGGTTTGTCTGCATCTTTTCATGGTGGGTTTTTCATGGAGCCACACTAAGGTCAAATTTGAGCATAATTTCGTTAAAAGTTCAAACACACGGTCAGGAATTCCCGGCCGGGTTTTTTGCAGTTTCATCATCAAGTTGAAAATTTGTTAACGTTTCCATTTGCAAGTGATGATGACGCCCAGAATCTGTGCTCCCGATTCTGATCGTGCGTTCGCACAAGAATGTAGTTGACAACACCTGAATCGTATTGCACAAAGTAATACGGCTATCAACTGTAGACTGATCTCTCAAAAACGTAAACCTGCCACATGGTTTCCATTTCTCCCGGCCCCCAGCACTGGCCTAACCGGCCTAAGGGTACAGATGGCACCTGTGCCACATCCTAATAGCTTATCAGTCCATCAGTCTCAATCTCAAATCTAAAGTTAAAACTTCACAAATGACAATTTACAAACAAAAACAGAAGCAAGGTAGTCAAAAATACAGAGTGGTGTTTCAAGAAGTTTGCAGCTACTATACCGAACCCTGGTGTAAATATATGACTTGAGTTTTGTGATAAAGACAGTGCATAGCCTAGAATGGTTCTTGATTTTTAGGTTCAGTCAACATTTTCGCAGCTGCTGGTTTTGGCAACTTATGTCCGAACGGAGATTTGGCATGCGGTGTTGCAGGTGCAGGGAGATGCACTGCCGATGGAACTTGTGTTTGCAACCGTGGATACACCAAAAGAAACAACCTCTGTGTCGGTAAGTGTGTCCGTTAATTTATTTTTATTTAACGATAACCTCTCATCCCATCGAAGGTTGACATCGGCAAATATCACCGAGACGGTCGATGAAAGTTACCTCTCTGAACCGAAGGCGAGGTAAGTTATCAAGAACAACTACTGAGGGTAGCGAGGTTGACCCTTGTTACTGTAATAGCTATTCGAACAGACCAGCAACTGTGAGTTTACTTCAGCGCTACTTATTGAAGTAGTTGATTCATGTGGGCCGAGAAGGTGGGAGACACTATCATTTTACGATGTGTCGAATATTTACGAACAGACTGTTACCTTTGTTTTCTCCAAAGTCTTCATGGTATCCAAGGTGGTCCACAAATTACTTTCACTCTTGAAAACAAGGTCGTCAACTCGTCATTATTCATTATATATTCACTGGTCTCCTGTTGCGGGTCAGATGTATACTAAAATCTTCGAGAAGATCGAGGGGCGTGTAAGAGGATTAAAACAACGGAGTATATCACCCTGTGGACGTTTAGATATGTCAGAAGTAGAAACCCTCCGCCAGTTTGACAATTTTTGGTCTCGGAAGCTGATTATTATTTAGCTTAGTTTCATAATCTCTAAGAAATCGTTATAACGAATTTAGTATAATTTACGGCGTTTGTGTATTGCGATCTGGTTTACATGCTTAATTCTTTGGACTTACGGGAATTAACAAGAAAAAACAGAAAACAAAAAAACTCCAAGAAATTGATAATGCAAATAATTAGTTTGATTTTTCTACACATTTTCCATGTGCCCGCTACAATAAAAACAATTTGTTAGATCCATAGTCAAACTATGATCCCAGCCTCCCCATGTCGTGCACTTCCGACCCGTGCCACTAGATGACCCAGCGGTCGGATCGAGTCGTGTCTTCATCTTGGGTCTTGTGTCCGACCCGTGCCACTAGACGACCCAGCGGTCGGATCGCGTCGTGTCTTCATCTTGGGTCTTGTGTGGGGGGGGGTTCTAGACGTTGCAAGTGCTATAATGCTTATGATGCAACTCCTTTAAAGCCAGGGTCTCGACCTCGGCCAGGGTTCACCTTCCAGATTCCCGATGTCAGAGGCTTCCTTATATTGAAGCCAACCCTTCCAGACTTTTATGATAATGGTGACAGGTGGTTTTGCTATTCTTCAACAAAACATAAATGTCCCCTTCGCACTTATGAATATCTCTTACATCCCGATGAGAACTGTCAATCACTTTCCCCTTTCTCCTTACATATTTATATTGTTGTGTCTATCGAACGGTTTGCCTCTATGGATCTTCCAGACATCCCGAATCTGGGGAATCCAACACCTGGACTCCCGGACTTTTTTGGCCTGGCTTCACATTCCATATCCGTCTCAACGAAGACGGCTGTCGGGAATCCGGAAGAAAAATCTGGCAGGTGAAGCCTCACGTTAAGTATTAGCGAGCACTATCCAAACAAGCCTTGTCACTGGTGGCGTACATGCCATCTGTTATTGAATATACTATTCACAGTTTCCACGAAGAAGGTAGAGATCTCGTACGAAATTTTTGGAAATGTACAAAGTGACCATAGACCACCCACCCATGACGGAAGGTGTAAAAGCCAGGCTTCACCTTCCAGATTCCCAGACGTCCGGGGCTTCCGCATAGTCAAGCCAACCCTTCCAGATTTTCATGATAATGATGACAGCTGAATTTGCTGATCTTCAAAATTTCCTGGATGTCCCCTTACATTTCAAAGACCTCTTACTTCCCAATCACACCTGTCAATCACTTTCCCTTTTCTTCCTTCATTTGCATATTTGTTGTGTCTCTCAAAACGAGTTGCCTCTATGCGACCTTCCAGACATCCGGAATCTGGGGTGTCCAACACCCCGGACTTCCTGGCGTTTTTGGCCTGGCTTCACCTTCCAGATCCATCTCGACGAAAACGGCTGTCTGGGATTCGGAAGAAAAATCTGGAAGGTGAAGCCTGGCTTTAAGGTATCTTCCAGACATCCGGAGTCCGGGGTATCCAGCACCCGGACTTCCGGATGTTTTTAGCTTGGCTTCACCTTCCAGATCCTTCTCAACGAAGACGGCTGTCTGGAATCCGGAAGAAAAATCTGGAAGGTGAAGCCTCACGTTAAGCATTAGCAAGCACTCTCCAAACGAGCCTTGTCACTGGTAGCGTAAATGCCATCTGTTGTTGAAAGTCCTATTCGCAGTTTCTACGAAGAAGGTAGAGATTTCGTAAAAAATTCTTGATAATTTACAGAAGTGACCATGGAACACCCATGACGGAAGGTGTAAACATGCTGAAGACGGATCCTAGGGTAACCAACCTCACTGGAAATATATATCGTGGGCCGCATTTCCGCCATTGAGGCGTTTTCGAGATATAGGCTGCAATTTTCAGAATGGCGTGACACTAAAATGAGTCTCGTTAACAAAAAACGATATGTATTGATTTTATTCAAGCAATGGGTTACCTAGGATTTCCTAAATAGTTATCATCGAAAACTAAAACTCTAGATGTGTCATTGCTTTCCACATCAGTTGAACAAAAATAAGTGGATTCTAGACGGAAACTGTATCGGGCGTGTATCTAGGTTATATGAATGATAATTTTGTTAACCAACTGAATTACAAGTGGAGTATAAAAAAGAAAGTAAAGAAAAGAAAACACACACAAAATAATGGACCCCAAAAAAATATCGGCTAAACATTTCCAGATAGTTCGGGATCCAGGCACCTCTATCGTTCAAGGAGGGTATCCCGAGAGCTGCAGAAGGTTTGAAGAACTTTTCTAGACGACATTTTTGTGCTGAGAACGAAAATCGTACCGCACCACTCCGCCCCGATGTAGGTCACCGACTTTTTAGCCTATAAAGGCAGATTAGGCCTATATTAACGAACTGTATACAAAAAAAATTCCTAGCGGGACCGCATAAACTAAATCAAACAAACCATACATATTCAGAATCCTCTTTTTGTGGGCTATCGAATCGAATGGTGTATTTTTTAAACTGAACTATTTTTCTTAGAAATGCCATTAGTTTCTCTCTTGGGATGCATACATATCATATAGGTTACATAACATGAAGACTGGATAGCCTATAATGACCAAATCTGTCAAATCTGTCAAATAAATTTCCAAAAAAATCCCGGAAACTGTTTTTTATTATTATTATTGCACTAGAAAGAGGAGCTCCTTGCCAATCGTTATTCGTTGAGTTATTAAACTTAACAAAAAAATCTAAGGATTTCAGAAATTTCTGTAAGCAGGACATCCAAGCTTTTGTCAATGAGCTACAGTGGAGGTTTTATACTAAATACATTGGTTTGACGATAAGTTTAGGTTCGGTTTTTAACGTGTAATTTAGTTGTGACATCAGTTTCTTTCGTAAGACGGTATAGGTCATATAGGCTATATAGAGTACAGCCTCAGAAACCTATAATGAACAAGTCTACGCGAAAACAAGTTTTTCTGCTGAATCCAGAGTTGTCATCAGTTTTATCATCTCATAGGCTATTCGCATATAGTGGGGGTTAACAGAAACAAGAACGGGAGGGTTGCAATATAACGATAACGTGGAAAACGTTCCTTCACATTCAAGGTGTATGCTACATAAACTGTCAGCATTTCTGCTGATGTTTCTAGAGGAACACTCCGGTCTTCAGCCCACTCGCTGTAAAGGAAATCTATGACTATCCCTATCTGGCAATGATAATTATTATTATTATTATTATTATTATTTATTTATAACCCATCAACTGGCCGAGGCCAAAAAAGACGGAGTATGGAAAAATACAAAAAATAAATCAATTGGAGAACAAAGTAAACTGAAACACAAAGAACACCAATATCCAAATAAACTTGAGTCAAATTCATTTCAGGGGACTCCGCATCGGTGGTTCGTAGATCCCATTAATTCGGTCACTTTCGGACAGAGTAGGCTGTAAGCAGGGTGTTTGGCACTCTCGCAGTTTGCGCACTTCACAGAGGTTGAGGTGCACGGGCTCTCACGGCTGGATTCGTGGCTCCCGCCACAATTGGAACATTTGACGTTGTTCTTGCAGACAGAGGCTAAGTGACCGAACTCTTGACACTTATAACATCGCTTTGGGGCATAGATGTACTTGAATATTCGAAAGTAATCGTAGTCAATGTGAAAACCCTCTTTCAAATTTCTCTCAAGATCGTCTTTGCTTTGGAAGTAAATTTTGACGGCAAGGGACTTGCCGATCCTTGTTACGCGGGTACAGCCAGCCACCGCTTGTTGCACTTCAAGTTCCGAAACGGATAAAGGAATTCCCTTACCAACGCCAATAAATTGTTCTTCTTTTATTTCTCCACGGAAATGATCTGCGATGATTTGCGCTGATTGTTTGTCTTTGACTTTCATGATCCATTTGCTATTTGATGATGTTACACGAATCACAGAATCACTCGCGTCGCAATTTTCAATTAATCTACGTTTTTCTTTAGGGCCGGAAACCTTTGGTGGGTTTGCAACAACCACTGAATATAACTTTCGTGGATTAGTTTCTGCTGAACCAGCAGTAGTCTTGATTGGGGAGTTCTGAGGGGTTTCGAATGACACCTGCAATACTTCCTCGAGTTTGCGCTCCAACTTTTGAAGGCGTCTAGAAAGGTCCGCGCGCGATTTGAAAGTCGTTTCTGGCACTTCACTTACATCATATATGCAAAAGATTACATTTTCGGTATTATCATCTTTCCAAAAGGACTCATAAGCCTTAATTAGTTCAGTTAATAGTTCCTCTTTGGTCCCATCCCTCAGTTTCAATGCAACGCCGCAATCGGCTAAACATTTTCTCGCGTTAACAATCTGTTGTTTTCTGTAAAAGTCACATCCAATTGCAAGTATATCGTCGATCAGTTCTTCCCTATCAAATGCATGCGAAATGAAGTTCAAAACTCCGTTCTGAATCACGCGCAAGCCCATTACTTGCCAAACCAGTATAATCCAGTTATCCACAACGAGTTGAGATCATCACGGGTCAAGAGCTGATGAATGACTGCAACCACAGACGATCCGTTAGAATAGCCCGTCTTCTATACCTCTACAACATCATCGTTGACATCTGGAATACGTCCCCGATGACAAGCGCAACTCAATCATGGCCCACCCTCTCCCCTCTTAAAAAGAAATGGTGGCAAGGTTGGCTGTAAACAATCATAGTGGTATCTCTCTGATAGTAAGTGCAGCAAAAGTCTTTGTAGCTATATTACTGCAAAGCTTCAGGGATTTCAGACAGACAGACAAGACCAAACCATAGCGGGTTTCAGAACGAGCATGGACTGCAAGGACCAGCTCTTCTCTCTGCCAAATCCTTGAGCACGGGCCAAAGCATCAACAGGAACCCACTAAATTCTTCGTCGATTTTGTTTCTGCATTCGACTCGGGGAATACAGGAAGACGGGGTCCAAGAGAAAATTATCCACCTTATCCTGGCATATTATGACCAGACGGAAGCTCTGGTGAGAGGTGAAACGGAGCAGTCAACGCAGTTCTTGATAAAAGAAGGCGTCCGTTTAGGTTTCATCCTCTCGCCAGCTCTTTCCAAGTTCGTCACTGATTCGATATTATAGGATCATGGGTAAGCACAAGGGGGTGGAAGTAATCCCAAGCCTTTCCATCGTTTTTCCCTCGATTTTTACCAAGGATTGAAACCTCCTCGCTGATTAAGTCTAAAGCAGGGTCGAAAGCGCACAGAACATACTAAATATTACCTCAGACTACGAGGGCCTTGTCCTGTCGATACTTCTATATGGCCCCCAAGCTTCGCCGCTAGAACCCGCAGAAGCACGTGAACTCAATGCGTTCTGCCATGGATGCCTGCGATCCATACTGAAAATGAAACCTGAAGATCACGGTAATGAGGAAGTGCGAACACTGGCAGATCACACCTATTAGAGCCAGAAAACTAAGACAGTTCATGCACGTACTCCGATGACCTGATGTTGCTCTGTCCGAATCATGGCGCGAGTCAACCTCCCCCCCCCCTGCCCCCCAGGGTGGAAGAAGTGAACGTTGGGTGGACAACGAAAGACATTAGTTGCGTTTTTGCCTTTTCTCCTTAGGTCGGTTAACCGACCTATTTGCCACTATTGACCGTTTTTTTGTCTCGCCGGTCAGTTCGACTAGCTCTAAAAAACGGCTTATAAGAAAACATGGCGTCTTCCCGTCGCCGGCGCCTATCTCTCCAATGAGAATTTTGAATTTCGCGCCGTGCCAAGAGCGTAGGTCGGTTGGATTGACTTCCCGCCTCAGTCCACAGGTCGGTTAACCGACCGGTGAACGGAGCCAAAAAAACGGCTTATAAGAACTTAGGTCGGTTAACCGAAGGAAGAAAACGACTTATAGTGGGAAATCTTGTAGGTCGGTTAACTGGATGAAGGCAAAAAACGCAACTATTGTTTCTGACGGTCGACGCGGACCTCGAACCGATTGTAGTCTTTAGGAAGGGTCAGAGACTATGGGAGACCCAATGAATCGCCCTGATGGCTAAGTCAGTTGTGCATCAATGCGATGGGTGGAAGGAGACATGGCTTCGCTTGGTGGCTGCCACAAAAAGTAATATAGTTTGGTCGTGAATGAAAAATCGGTTGCAACCGGGGTTAATAGTTGAGAAAAACGTCCGCCAAGATTTGTCGTGCTAGCCCTAACTTGTTTTCTTCTTGTTGTTTCGAGAGTCAGTGGCTTCGGCGAGTTCAAAAGCTTCTCAAAAGGGGTACTTGCACTGCTGGAACCTGTGTCTGTGCGGGAACAACAACATTGATTGCTGGAAAATGCAGCGATAGGTACAATTTGCATATGAAATTGATTATAGTGGTTTTGTGAACTTTGTTCAGAAGCCTTTCGATAGCTGAATTGGATAAAGTATCAGTATTTTTATTTTTATTTCACTACTACCAGCACCTTTTTCTGCCATGTTGATTATCGAATGAATGTTTTTTTTTGAAAATCAGCAAAAGGAACCGAAAACTTTATGTATTTGAAATTTCAAGTAAGCCCTCATTAATGACCCACTTTCCGGATCTGAATTCATGTTCCTTTGTGATTTTGTGTTTCTTCTCCTGCCGTTTTGATTTTGGGCTTCCAAAACATCAGCCAGAGGACTATAAAAGAAGCCTTAAGTTATTTCATGTTGTTTCTCGGCAAGGGCCTAAAAATTCCGTATAATGTGTCAGGGAGAATCGAAAACTGCAGCTCTGAGCCTCACTAAACCACATGCTACAAGCATTAACCATTTAACAGCAAAAATATATTAAAGTTTAACCGAAAAGGACTGGGATAGGACAATCTAGTTACCAATCACTTATTCAGTTAAATTGGCTTGAAGACCCGCAGAAAATGCGTCACTTGGTTGTTCCGCTATTCAGGAATAATCGATTTTCAAATAGTGGAATTTCCGTGTGATTTGTGGTTCCTCTAATTTGTTGTATGCCTTACAAGAAAGATTTATGACTTTTTTTTGTTCAGGCACTAAGCAATCTTCACCAATATCGCCACTGCCCACTGAAAGCCTTGATAAAAATTTCCCGCGTCATAGTAGAATTTACACTGTGGGGACGGCTGGAGATATTCTGAGCCTCATAACTAGAGCAGATAGTTGAAAATCAAAAAACCCTTTGTAGAATCCAAATAATTCAGTGTATCCAATTAAATGACACACAAATGAGTTTGCTTTTCAGTTAAACTTTAAAGGAATTAAAAAGACTGCATCCGTGAAAGTCGTACTTACATTGATGTGACTGTGAGACTCTTCCACCCGAGTCCTATGCCGGAGCAAACCAGACTCTATGGTATCATGTATTATAATAGTTGACTTGCTATTTAGAGCGTGTTCCACCCTTCTACCAATAGTAACTATTAGTTACTATTTCCGTTTCAGCCTCATGAAAAGTTACTACGCTGACCGTTCCAACCTTCTTAAAATAGTAACTAATAGTAACTATTTGCTTACCACGCTCGGGAGCGTAGTCTAGCCTACGCTTCTCTGCAACGTGATTGGTACGATCATCCCGCGGCCTGATATTTGACCGAAAAATTAAAAAAGCGTTCCAGCCTAGCGTAGTAACTACGGTAAGTAGGGTGGAACACGCTCTTAGCATACTTCCCATCCCACTTTGCAATAATGGTCCAAAACCAAAAACAAAACCTAAAACCAATTGTAACCAGCCATTCAAGAAGTTCCGGTAATAAATTCTAGGAAGCCATTAGTTTTCTGTTTTCACCGTCTAAGGAGTAAACGAAATCTAGAACCTAACCATGCATTCAACATGAGATATCCAACTTAGGGCAAAACGTGATTTTAAATCTTATCCTGCTTTCTTAGATGCGTTATCTCTTCACTTGACTTCCTAAAGCCAATTTGGTAGGGAATTCCCGCAGAAAATTCGCTTCTAACGTGAACTTCCGACATCGAGGTTGATATCGGAAAATAATACCGAGACTGCCGAATTGTTAACCGAGCCAAAGGCGAGGTTGATGTCTGAATAGCCGACGCGGTAGTTTTTCCGATATCAGCAGGGACTGAGGTAAAATAACTACTATAAATTTTTATTAATTTTTTTAGCCTAGGAAATTTCAATTCGGTGAAGAGCAAAAACCAATTGTAGACTTCTGTTTTTGTTTATTTTAAATTTTATTTTAAGCCGCCCCTGTTGATGTCTGCGCTAATCCCAATTTCTGCAACGGACTAAATGGTGGAGTCGGTGTTTGCACTGGTGGAGTATGCACTTGTACGGGTCAAGCGGCTTTGAATGCCAATGGAAAATGCGATATCGGTAGGTTATATTTAAGTTTATGTTAAAACACCTTAAAATGTTTGTTTCAAATCACTATTTTCATTCTAATTTTTATTTTTAAATCTTCAAAGAATTTTTATATCACTATTCCTGTTTTGCTTAATTTAAATTTGATTTTAAGCCCCAGTTGATGTCTGCGCTGATCCCAATTTCTGCAATGGACTAAATGGTGGCGTCGGTGTTCGCACTGGTGGAGTATGCACTTGTACGGGTCAAGCGGCTTTGAATGCCAATGGAAAATGCAATATTCGTAGGTTACATTTAAGTTTACGCTAAAACACCTTAAAATGTTTGTTTCAAATCACTATTTACATTCTAATTTTATTTTTAAATCTTCAGAGCATTTTAATATAATTATTCCTGTTTTATTTATTTAAAATTTTATTTAAGCCGCCCCTGTCGATGTCTGCGCTGATCCCAATTTCTGCAACGGACTAAATGGTGGAGTCGGTGTTTGCACTGGTGGAGTCTGCACTTGTACGGGTCAAGCGTCTTTGAATGCCAATGGAAAATGCGATATTGGTAGGTTATATTTAAGTTTACGCTTGAATTTTCTAAATAAAACACCTTAATTTTTTATTTTTTTTATATTTATGTTATATTTAAAATGTTATAGTTAAGTTTACGCTTCAATTCTTTAAATAAAACACCTTATAATATTTTTTTTTAATTTACTATTTATATTCTAATTTTTATTTTTAAATCTTCAAAGCATTTTTATATCATTATTCCTGTTTTTGTTTATTTTAAATTTGATTTAAGCCCCAGTTGATGTCTGTGCTGATCCCATTTTCTGCAATGGACTAAAGGATGGCGTCGGTGTTTGCACTGGTGGAGTCTGCACTTGTACGGGTCAAGCGGCTTTGAATGCCAATGGGAAATGTGATATTGGCAGGTTACATTTAAGTTTACGCTAAAACACCTTAAAATGTTTGTTTCAAATCACTATTTACGCTCAATTTTTTATTTTTAAATCTTCAGAGCATTTTTATATCATTATTCCTGTTTTTGCTTATTTTAAATTTGATTTTAAGCCCCAGTTGATGTCTGCGCTGATCCCAATTTCTGCAATGGACTAAATGGTGGCGTCGGTGTTTGCACTGGTGGAGTATGCACTTGTACGGGTCAAGCGGCTTTGAATACCAATGGAAAATGCGATATCGGTAGGTTATATTTAAGTTTACGCTTGAATTTTCTAAATAAAACACCTTAATTTTTTATTTTTTTATATTTATGTTATATTTAAAATGTTATAGTTAAGTTTACGCTTCAATTCTTTAAATAAAACACCTTATAATGTTTTTTTTTAATTTACTATTTATATTCTAATTTTTATTTTTAAATCTTCAAAGCATTTTTATATCATTATTCCTGTTTTTGTTTATTTTAAATTTGATTTAAGCCCCAGTTGATGTCTGTGCTGATCCCATTTTCTGCAATGGACTAAAGGATGGCGTCGGTGTTTGCACTGGTGGAGTCTGCACTTGTACGGGTCAAGCGGCTTTGAATGCCAATGGGAAGTGTGATATTGGCAGGTTACATTGAAGTTTACGCTAAAACACCTTAAAATGTTTGTTTCAAATCACTATTTACGCTCAATTTTTTATTTTTAAATCTTCAGAGCATATTTATATCATTATTCCTGTTTTTGCTTATTTTAAATTTGATTTTAAGCCCCAGTTGATGTCTGCGCTGATCCCAATTTCTGCAATGGACTAAATGGTGGCGTCGGTGTTTGCACTGGTGGAGTATGCACTTGTACGGGTGAAGCGGCTTTGAATGCCAATGGAAAATGCGATATCGGTAGGTTATATTTAAGTTTACGCTTCAATTTTATGAATAAAACACCCTAAAATGTTTTTCGAATCACTATTTATTTTCGATTTTTTTTAAAATCTTCGAAGCATTTTTAAATCATTCATTTTGTTTTTGCTTATTTCGAATTTTATTTTAAGCCCCTGTTGATGTCTGCGCTGATCCCAATTTCTGCAACGGACTACATGGTGGAGTCGGTGTTTGCACTGGTGGAGTCTGCACTTGTACGGGTGAAGCGGCTTTGAATGCCAATGGAAAATGCGATATCGGTAGGTTATATTTAAGTTTACGCTTGAATTTTCTAAATAAAACACCTTAATTTTTTATTTTTTTATATTTATGTTATATTTAAAATGTTATAGTTAAGTTTACGCTTCAATTCTTTAAATAAAACACCTTATAATGTTTTTTTTTAATTTACTATTTATATTCTAATTTTTATTTTTAAATCTTCAAAGCATTTTTATATCATTATTCCTGTTTTTGCTTATTTTAAATTTGATTTTAAGCCCCAGTTGATGTCTGCGCTGATCCCAATTTCTGCAATGGACTAAATGGTGGCGTCGGTGTTTGCACTGGTGGAGTATGCACTTGTACGGGTCAAGCGGCTTTGAATGCCAATGGAAAATGCGATATCGGTAGGTTATATTTAAGTTTATGCTAAAACACCTTAAAATGTTTGTTTCAAATCACTATTTTCATTCTAATTTTTATTTTTAAATCTTCAAAGAATTTTTATATCATTATTCCTGTTTTTGCTTATTTTAAATTTGATTTTAAGCCCCAGTTGATGTCTGCGCTGATCCCAATTTCTGCAACGGACTAAATGGTGGAGTCGGTGTTTGCACTGGTGGAGTCTGCACTTGTACGGGTCAAGCGGCTTTGAATGGCAATGGAAAATGCGATATCGGTAGGTTACATTTAAGTTTACGCTAAAACACCTAAAAAAGTTTGTTTTAAATCACTATTTACATTCTAAGTTTATTTTTAATTCTTCAGAGCATTTTAATGTAATTATTCCTGTTTTTATTTATTTAAATTATATTTTAAGCCGCCCCTGTCGATGTCTGCACTGATCCCAATTTCTGCAACGGACTAAATGGTGGAGTCGGTGTTTGCACTGGTGGAGTCTGCACTTGTACGGGTGAAGCGGCTTTGAATGCCAATGGAAAATGCGATATCGGTAGGCTATATTTAAGTTTATGCTAAAACACCTTGAAATGTTTGTTTCAATCACTATTTGCGTTCTAATCTTTATTTTTAAATGTTCAAAGCATTTCTATATCATTATTCCTCTTTTTGCTTATTTTAAATTTGATTTTCAGCCCCAGTTGATGTCTGTGCTGATCCCAATTTTAATATAATTATTCCTGTTTTTATTTTTTTAAATTTTATTTTAAGCCGCCTTTTTTTCAAATCACTCTTTATTTTCGAATTTTTATTTAAATCTTCGAAGCATTTTTATATCATTCATTTTGTAATGCTTTTTTTGAATTTTATTTTAAGCCCCTGTTGATGTCTGCGCTGATCCCAAGTTCTGCAACGGACTACATGGTGGAGTCGGTGTTTGCACTGGTGGAGTCTGCACTTGTACGGGTGAAGCGGCTTTGAATGCCAATGGAAAATGCGATATCGGTAGGTTATATTTAAGTTTAGGCTTCAATTTTATGAATAAGACACCCTAAAATGTTTTTTCAAATCACTATTTATTTTCGATTTTTTTTAAATCTTCGAAGCATTTTTATATCATTCATTTTGTTTTTGCTTATTTTGAATTTTATTTTAAGCCCCTGTTGATGTCTGCGCTGATCCCAATTTCTGCAACGGACTACATGGTGGAGTCGGTGTTTGCACTGGTGGAGTCTGCACTTGTACGGGTGAAGCCGCTTTGAATGCCAAAGGAAAATGCGATATCGGTAGGTTATATTTAAGTTTGCGCTTCAATTTTATGAATAAAACACCCTAAAATGTTTTTTCAAATCACTATTTATTTTCAATTTTTTTTAAATCTTCGAAGCATTTTTATATCATTTATTTTGTTTTTGCTTATTTTGGATTTTATTTTAAGCCCCTGTTAATGTCTGCGCTGATCCCAATTTCTGCAACGGACTACATGGTGGAGTCGGTGTTTGCACTGGTGGAGTCTGCACTTGTACGGGTGAAGCGGCTTTGAATGGCAATGGAAAATGCGATATCGGTAGGTTACATTTAAGTTTACGCTAAAACACCTAAAAAAGTTTGTTTTAAATCACTATTTACATTCTAAGTTTATTTTTAATTCTTCAGAGCATTTTAATGTAATTATTCCTGTTTTTATTTATTTAAATTATATTTTAAGCCGCCCCTGTCGATGTCTGCACTGATCCCAATTTCTGCAACGGACTAAATGGTGGAGTCGGTGTTTGCACTGGTGGAGTCTGCACTTGTACGGGTGAAGCGGCTTTGAATGCCAATGGAAAATGCGATATCGGTAGGCTATATTTAAGTTTATGCTAAAACACCTTGAAATGTTTGTTTCAATCACTATTTGCGTTCTAATCTTTATTTTTAAATGTTCAAAGCATTTCTATATCATTATTCCTCTTTTTGCTTATTTTAAATTTGATTTTCAGCCCCAGTTGATGTCTGTGCTGATCCCAATTTTAATATAATTATTCCTGTTTTTATTTTTTTAAATTTTATTTTAAGCCGCCTTTTTTTCAAATCACTCTTTATTTTCGAATTTTTATTTAAATCTTCGAAGCATTTTTATATCATTCATTTTGTAATGCTTTTTTTGAATTTTATTTTAAGCCCCTGTTGATGTCTGCGCTGATCCCAAGTTCTGCAACGGACTACATGGTGGAGTCGGTGTTTGCACTGGTGGAGTCTGCACTTGTACGGGTGAAGCGGCTTTGAATGCCAATGGAAAATGCGATATCGGTAGGTTATATTTAAGTTTAGGCTTCAATTTTATGAATAAGACACCCTAAAATGTTTTTTCAAATCACTATTTATTTTCGATTTTTTTTAAATCTTCGAAGCATTTTTATATCATTCATTTTGTTTTTGCTTATTTTGAATTTTATTTTAAGCCCCTGTTGATGTCTGCGCTGATCCCAATTTCTGCAACGGACTACATGGTGGAGTCGGTGTTTGCACTGGTGGAGTCTGCACTTGTACGGGTGAAGCCGCTTTGAATGCCAAAGGAAAATGCGATATCGGTAGGTTATATTTAAGTTTGCGCTTCAATTTTATGAATAAAACACCCTAAAATGTTTTTTCAAATCACTATTTATTTTCAATTTTTTTTAAATCTTCGAAGCATTTTTATATCATTTATTTTGTTTTTGCTTATTTTGGATTTTATTTTAAGCCCCTGTTAATGTCTGCGCTGATCCCAATTTCTGCAACGGACTACATGGTGGAGTCGGTGTTTGCACTGGTGGAGTCTGCACTTGTACGGGTGAAGCGGCTTTGAATGCCAATGGAAAATGCGATATCGGTAGGTTATATTTAAGTTTATGCTAAAACACCTTAAAATGTTTGTTTTAAATCACTATTTGCATTCTAATTTTTATTTTTAGATCTTCAAAGCATTTTTATATCATTATTCCTGTTTTTGCTTATTTTAAATTTGATTTTAAGCCCCAGTTGATGTCTGCGCTGATCCCAATTTCTGCAATGGACTAAATGGTGGCGTCGGTGTTTGCACTGGTGGAGTATGCACTTGTACGGGTCAAGCGGCTTTGAATGCCAATGGAAAATGCGATATCGGTAGGTTATATTTAAGTTTATGCTAAAACACCTTAAAATGTTTGTTTCAAATCACTATTTTCATTCTAATTTTTATTTTTAAATCTTCAAAGAATTTTTATATCATTATTCCTGTTTTTGCTTATTTTAAATTTGATTTTAAGCCCCAGTTGATGTCTGCGCTGATCCCAATTTCTGCAACGGACTAAATGGTGGAGTCGGTGTTTGCACTGGTGGAGTCTGCACTTGTACGGGTCAAGCGGCTTTGAATGGCAATGGAAAATGCGATATCGGTAGGTTACATTTAAGTTTACGCTAAAACACCTAAAAAAGTTTGTTTTAAATCACTATTTACATTCTAAGTTTATTTTTAATTCTTCAGAGCATTTTAATGTAATTATTCCTGTTTTTATTTATTTAAATTATATTTTAAGCCGCCCCTGTCGATGTCTGCACTGATCCCAATTTCTGCAACGGACTAAATGGTGGAGTCGGTGTTTGCACTGGTGGAGTCTGTACTTGTACGGGTCAAGCGGCTTTGAATGCCAATGGAAAATGCGATATCGGTAGGTTATATTTAAGTTTATGCTAAAACACCTTGAAATGTTTGTTTCAATCACTATTTGCGTTCTAATCTTTATTTTTAAATGTTCAAAGCATTTCTATATCATTATTCCTCTTTTTGCTTATTTTAAATTTGATTTTCAGCCCCAGTTGATGTCTGTGCTGATCCCAATTTTAATATAATTATTCCTGTTTTTATTTTTTTAAATTTTATTTTAAGCCGCCTTTTTTTCAAATCACTCTTTATTTTCGAATTTTTATTTAAATCTTCGAAGCATTTTTATATCATTCATTTTGTAATGCTTTTTTTGAATTTTATTTTAAGCCCCTGTTGATGTCTGCGCTGATCCCAAGTTCTGCAACGGACTACATGGTGGAGTCGGTGTTTGCACTGGTGGAGTCTGCACTTGTACGGGTGAAGCGGCTTTGAATGCCAATGGAAAATGCGATATCGGTAGGTTATATTTAAGTTTAGGCTTCAATATTATGAATAAGACACCCTAAAATGTTTTTTCAAATCACTATTTATTTTCGATTTTTTTTAAATCTTCGAAGCATTTTTATATCATTCATTTTGTTTTTGCTTATTTTGAATTTTATTTTAAGCCCCTGTTGATGTCTGCGCTGATCCCAATTTCTGCAACGGACTACATGGTGGAGTCGGTGTTTGCACTGGTGGAGTCTGCACTTGTACGGGTGAAGCGGCTTTGAATGCCAATGGAAAATGCGATATTGGTAGGTTATATTTAAGTTTACGCTTCAATTTTATGAATAAAACACCCTAAAAAGTTTTTTCAAATCACCATTTATTTTCGAATTTTTATTTAAATCTTCGAAGCATTTTTATATCATTCATTTTGTAATGCTTATTTTGAATTTTATTTTAAGCCCCTGTTGATGTCTGCGCTGATCCCAATTTCTGCAACGGACTACATGGTGGAGTCGGTGTTTGCACTGGTGGAGTCTGCACTTGTACGGGTGAAGCGGCTTTGAATGCCAAAGGAAAATGCGATATCGGTAGGTTATATTTAAGTTTGCGCTTCAATTTTATGAATAAAACACCCTAAAATGTTTTTTCAAATCACTATTTATTTTCAATTTTTTTTAAATCTTCGAAGCATTTTTATATCATTTATTTTGTTTTTGCTTATTTTGGATATTATTTTAAGCCCCTGTTGATGTCTGCGCTGATCCCAATTTCTGCAACGGACTACATGGTGGAGTCGGTGTTTGCACTGGTGGAGTCTGCACTTGTACGGGTGAAGCGGCTTTGAATGCCAATGGAAAATGCGATATCGGTAGGTTATATTTAAGTTTATGCTTCAATTTTATGAATAAAACACCCTAATTTTTTTTTTCAAATCACTATTTCTTTTCGAATTTTTATTTAAATCTTCGAAGCATTTTTATATCATTCATTTTGTAATGCTTATTTTGAATTTTATTTTAAGCCCCTGTTGATGTCTGCGCTGATCCCAATTTCTGCAACGGACTACATGGTGGAGTCGGTGTTTGCACTGGTGGAGTCTGCACTTGTACGGGTGAAGCGGCTTTGAATGCCAATGGAAAATGCGATATCGGTAGGTTATATTTAAATTTACGCTTCAGTTTTATGAATAAAACACCCTAGAATATTTTTTCAAATCACTATTTATTATCGAATTTTTATTTAAATCTTCGAAGCATTTTTATATCATTCATTTTGTAATGCTTATTTTGAGTTTTATTTTTAAGCCCCTGTTGATGTCTGCGCTGATCCCAATTTCTGCAACGGACTACATGGTGGAATCGGTGTTTGCACTGGTGGAGTCTGCACTTGTACGGGTGAAGCGGCTTTGAATGCCAATGGAAAATGCGATATCGGTAGGTTATATTTAAGTTTACGCTTCAATTTTATGAATAAAACACCCTAAAATGTTTTTTCAAATCACTATTTATTTTCGATTTTTTTTTAAATCTTCGAAGCATTTTTATATCATTCATTTTGTAATGCTTATTTTGAGTTTTATTTTTAAGCCCCTGTTGATGTCTGCGCTGATCCCAATTTCTGCAACGGACTACATGGTGGAGTCGGTGTTTGCACTGGTGGAGTCTGCACTTGTACGGGTGAAGCGGCTTTGAATGCCAATGGAAAATGCGATATCGGTAGGTTATATTTAAGTTTACGCTTCAATTTTATGAATAAAACACCCTAAAATGTTTTTCGAATCACTATTTATTTTCGATTTTTTTTAAAATCTTCGAAGCATTTTTAAATCATTCATTTTGTTTTTGCTTATTTCGAATTTTATTTTAAGCCCCTGTTGATGTCTGCGCTGATCCCAATTTCTGCAACGGACTACATGGTGGAGTCGGTGTTTGCACTGGTGGAGTCTGCACTTGTACGGGTGAAGCGGCTTTGAATGCCAATGGAAAATGCGATATCGGTAGGTTATATTTAAGTTTACGCTTCAATTTTAGGAATAAAACACCCTAAAATGTTTTTTCAAATCACTGTTTATTTTCGAATTTTTATTTAAATCTTCGAAGCATTTTTATATCATTCATTTTGTAATGCTTATTTTGAATTTTATTTTAAGTCCCTGTTGATGTCTGCGCTGATCCCAATTTCTGCAACGGACTACATGGTGGAGTCGGTGTTTGCACTGGTGGAGTCTGCACTTGTACGGGTGAAGCGGCTTTGAATGCCAATGGAAAATGCGATATCGGTAGGTTATATTTAAGTTTACGCTTCAATTTTATGAATAAAACACCCTAAAATGTTTTTTCAAATAACTATTTATTTTTTATTTTTTTTTAAATCTTCGAAGCATTTTTATATCATTCATTTTGTTTTTGCTTATTTTGGATTTTATTTTAAGCCCCTGTTGATGTCTGCGCTGCTCCCAATTTCTGCAACGGACTACATGGTGGAGTTGGTGTTTGCACTGGTGGAGTCTGCACTTGTACGGGTGAAGCGGCTTTGAATGCCAATGGAAAATGTGATATCGGTAGGTTATATTTAAGTTTACGCTTAAATTTTATGAATAAAACACCCTAAAATGTTTTTTCAAATCACTATTTATTTTAGATTTTATTTTTAAATCTTCGAAGCATTTTTATATCTTTCATTCTGTTTTTGCTTATTTTGAAATTTATTTTAAGTCTCTGTTGATGTCTGCGCTGATCCCAATTTCTGCAACGGACTACATGGTGGAGTCGGTGTTTGCACTGGTGGAGTCTGCACTTGTACGGGTGAAGCAGCTTTGAATGCCAATAGAAAATGCGATATCGGTAGGTTATAATTGAGTTTATGCTTCAATTTTATGAATAAAACACCCTAAAATGTATTTTCAAATCACTATTTATTTTCAATATTTTTAAATCTTCGAAGCATTTTTATATCATTCATTTTGTTTTTGCTTATTTTGGATTTTATTTTAAGCCCCTGTTGATGTCTGCGCTGATCCCAATTTCTGCAACGGCCTACATGGTGGAATCGGTGTTTGCACTGATGGAGTCTGCACTTGTACGGGTGAAGCGGCTTTGAATGCCAATGGAAAATGCGATATCGGTAGGTTATATTTAAGTCTACGCTTCAATTTTATGAATAAAACACCCTAAAATGTTTTTTCAAATAACTATTTATTTTCGATGTTTTTTTAAATCTTCGAAGCATTTTTATATCATTCATTTTGTTTTGGCTTATTTTGAATTTATTTTAAGCCCCTGTTGTTGTCTGCGCTGATCCCAATTTCTGCAACGGACTACATGGTGGAGTTGGTGTTTGCACTGGTGGAGTCTGCACTTGTACGGGTGAAGCGGCTTTGAATGCCAATGGAAAATGCGATATCGGTAGGTTATATTTAAGTTTACGCTTCAATCTTATGAATAAAACACCCTAAAATGTTTTTTCAAATTACTATTTATTTTCGATTTTTTTTTAAATCTTCGAAGCATTTTTATATCATTCATTTTGTTTTTGCTTATTTTGAATTTTATTTTAAGCCCCTGTTGATGTCTGCGCTGATCCCAATTTCTGCAACGGACTACATGGTGGAGTCGGTGTTTGCACTGGTGGAGTCTGCACTTGTACGGGTGAAGCGGCTTTGAATGCCAATGGAAAATGCGATATCGGTAGGTTATATTTAAGTTTACGCTTCAATTTTATGAATAAAACACCCTAAAAAGTTTTTTCAAATCACTATTTATTTTCGAATTTCTATTTAAATCTTCGAAGGATTTTTATATCATTCATTTTGTAATGCTTATTTTGAATTTTTTTTAAGCCCCTGTTGATGTCTGCGCTGATCCCAATTTCTGCAACGGACTACATGGTGGAGTCGGTGTTTGCACTGGTGGAGTCTGCACTTGTACGGGTGAAGCGGCTTTGAATGCCAATGGAAAATGCGATATCGGTAGGTTATATTTAAGTTTACGCTTCAATTTTATGAATAAAACACCCTAAAATGTTTTTTTCAATTCACTATTTATTTTCAAATTTTTGTTTAAATCTTCGAAGCATTTTTATGTCATTCACTTTGTTTTTGCTTATTTTGAATTTTATTTTAAGTCTCTGTTGATGTCTGCGCTGATCCCAACTTCTGCAACGGACTACATGGTGGAGTCGGTGTTTGCACTGGTGGAGTCTGCACTTGTACGGGTGAAGCGGCTTTGAATGCCAATGGAAAATGCGATATCGGTAGGTTATATTTAAGTTAATTTTATGAATAAAACACCCTAAAATGTTTTTTCAAATCACTATTTATTTTCGAATTTTTTTAAATCTTCGAAGCATTTTTATATCATTCATTTTGTTTTTGCTTATTTTGAATTTTATTTTAAGCCCCTGTTGATGTCTGCGCTGATCCCAATTTCTGCAACGGACTACATGGTGGAGTCGGTGTTTGCACTGGTGGAGTCTGCACTTGTACGGGTGAAGCGGCTTTGAATGCCAATGGAAAATGCGATGTCGGTAGGTTATATTTAAGTTTACGCTTCAATTTTATGAATAAAACACCCTAAAAAGTTTTTTCAAATCACTATTTATTTTCGAATTTTTATTTAAATCTTCGAAGCATTTTTATATCATTCATTTTGTAATGCTTATTTTGAATTTTATTTTAAGCCCCTGTTGATGTCTGCGCTGATCCCAATTTCTGCAACGGACTACATGGTGGAGTCGGTGTTTGCACTGGTGGAGTCTGCACTTGTACGGGTAAAGCGGCTTTGAATGCCAATGGAAAATGCGATATCGGTAGGTTATATTTAAGTTAATTTTATGAATAAAACACCCTAAAATATTTTTTCAAATCACTATTTATTTTCGAGTTTTTTTTTAAATCTTCGAAGCATTTTTATATAATTCATTTTGTTTTTGCTTATTTTGAATTTTATTTTAAGCCCCTGTTGATGTCTGCGCTGATCCAAATTTCTGCAACGGACTACATGGTGGAGTCGGTGTTTGCACTGGTGGAGTCTGCACTTGTGCGGTTGAAGCGGCTTTGAATGCCAATGGAAAATGCGATATCGGTAGGTTATATTTAAGTTTACGCTTCAATTTTATGAATAAAACACCCTAAAATGTTTTTTCAAATCACTATTTATTTTCGATTTTTTTTTTAAATCTTCGAAGCATTTTTATATCATTCATTTTGTTTTTGCTTATTTCGAATTCTATTTTAAGTCTCTGTTGATGTCTGCGCTGATCCCAATTTCTGCAACGGACTACATGGTGGAGTCGGTGTTTGCACTGGTGGAGTCTGCACTTGTACGGGTGAAGCGGCTTTGAATGCCAATGGAAAATGCGATATCGGTAGGTTATATTTAAGTTTGCGCTTCAATTTTATGAATAAAACACCCTAAAATGTTTTTTCAAATCACTATTTATTTTCAATTTTTTTTAAATCTTCGAAGCATTTTTATATCATTTATTTTGTTTTTGCTTATTTTGGATTTTATTTTAAGCCCCTGTTGATGTCTGCGCTGATCCCAATTTCTGCAACGGACTACATGGTGGAGTCGGTGTTTGCACTGGTGGAGTCTGCACTTGTACGGGTGAAGCGGCTTTGAATGCCAATGGAAAATGCGATATCGGTAGGTTATATTTAAGTTTACGCTTCAATTTTATGAATAAGACACCCTAAAAAGTTTTTTCAAATCACTATTTATTTTCGAATTTTTATTTAAATCTTCGAAGCATTTTTATATCATTCATTTTGTTTTTGCTTATTTTGAAATTTTATTTTAAGCCCCTGTTGATGTCTGCGCTGATCCCAATTTCTGCAACGGACTACATGGTGGAGTCGGTGTTTGCACTGGTGGAGTCTGCACTTGTACGGGTGAAGCGGCTTTGAATGCCAATGGAAAATGCGATATCGGTAGGTTATATTTAAGTTTACGCTTCAGTTTTATGAATAAAACACCCTAAAAAGTTTTTCAAATCACTATTTATTTTCGAATTTTTATTTAAATCTTCGAAGCATTTTTATATCATTCATTTTGTAATGCTTATTATGGAGTCTGCTCTTGTGCGGTTGAAGCGGCTTTGAATGCCAATGGAAAATGCGATATCGGTAGGTTATATTTAAGTTTACGCTTCAATTTTATGAATAAAACACCCTAAAATGTTTTTTCAAATCATGATTTATTTTCGAATTTTTTTTAAATCTTCGAAGCGTTTTTATATCATTTATTTTGTTTTTGCTTATTTTGGATTTTATTTTAAGCCCCTGTTGATGTCTGCGCTGATCCCAATTTCTGCAACGGACTACATGGTGGAGTCGGTGTTTGCACTGGTGGAGTCTGCACTTGTACGGGTGAAGCGGCTTTGAATGCCAATGGAAAATGCGATATCGGTAGGTTATATTTAAGTTTACGCTTCAATTTTATGAATAATACACCCTAAAATGTTTTTTTCGATTCACTATCTATTTTCAAATTTTTTTTTAAATCTTCGAAGCATTTTTATATCATTCACTTTGTTTTTGCTTATTTTGAATTTTATTTTAAGTCTCTGTTGATGTGTGCGCTGATCCCAACTTCTGCAACGGACTACATGGTGGAGTCGGTGTTTGCACTGGTGGAGTCTGCACTTGTACGGGTGAAGCGGCTTTGAATGCCAATGGAAAATGCGATATCGGTAGGTTATATTTAAGTTTATGCTTAAACACTTTAATTTTTTTTTAAATCTTCGAAGCATTTTTATATCATTCATTTTGTTTTTGCTTATTTTGAA